>JAJKFI010000002.1:45086126-45130113 GCA_029204185.1 Lerista edwardsae | reverse complement strand
GGGGCGGGGAAGACGGCAAAACGGAGCAGTATGCAACGGGCGGGCTGCCGCTCACCCGTTCCTCCCGCCCAGCGTTCCGGCAGCATGACGCCGCTGTGCACGGGTGGGGCGGCTGCGCTGGGGGCTCGGTGACATCACCCCACCCCTGGCGTGCTGCAAGCCAAGTACGGCTCTGTGTGTGAAGGGGCAATAAGCCAGGGGCGTTTGTGAAAAGTCACCCCAGAGCACACACAGAGAGGAGAGCACACCTTGAGCATTTTCTGGGGTTAGGACCGGAATATGTATCCGCAGAGAGGATCAGAATCTATGTGATTATTTTTAAGGAATTTCATTTTGTAGGGGGCGGGGAGGCTTGGCTATATAAAGTCATGCTTAACAGCTAGGCTGGGAATCATCCATTAGAAATATGTGAGTAGGCGTCAGTAGAATTATACCTGAGCCACCCAGTTGAAAAAATGACAAGACATCTGTTAGAACTTGGGCCGACCGGCTACTGACAGGAATAAATGTGCCTTTGCTTCAGGATGTGCTGAATCACTCGGAGGAGTCTTAAGTGACAAGGCGAGGCTCCGACAACTGATGCGCGGCAGGGGGCCGCTGGAAGTGGTCCCGCCCACCCTGCCGAGAACAAACCGTTCAAGGGGAAGAGAGTGAGAATTAACCAGAACCACACAGTGGCTGGAAGCGGGGGGGGGGGGGCTGAGATCAGAAGGAACAGTCTACAGATGTGTAGAGATTTAATTTTGCTTGCTTATGTTAACACTTTGTAACAAACATGGTTTTTACAGCCTAAGTCATTGGAGTGGCCTGAGTAAGCCAGAATGTTTGCGTAAGGTTTGCTATTTGCAGGGTCATGTAGGCAGCAAGGTACGAGCCCTCGGTCCTCCTAGCTTAGTACTGAACACATTGCCTGGCAACAGCTCTCAAGGAGTTCAGGCCAACATGGGCAATGCTAGACTTGCCAGGTGTCTTCCCATATTTAAGATTTAAAAATCGTGTCCCGTATCAACGTTGGACGGGACTGAAAAAAAATCCCATTCTAAAATTCCGCTGCGGTTGCTGCTTGCCACTGCCTCGCCTCGGCTAACTGCATAATTTTTATATTATTTCTGGTAACCATGGAGTGGCTTGATAGAAAGCAGGAATCCCGATACCTGTGTGTCCCTCACTGTCGTTTTGAAAACCTGGCAAGTCTAGGCAACGCCAGAGATTAAACCTGCCACCTTCTGCAGAAGAAGCCAGCACCCAAAATCATAGCATCATAGAGTTGGAAGGGACAGTGGGAGGGCAGAGTGGACCCAAGGGTAGACAATGGGGCAAGGGTAGACCGTTCTGGCAGAGGAGCATGCTGAATCCCTGGCCCCTTCCCAGGCCTGATCTGCATGCACAGAACAATGCGGACTTGCACCAGATAGCACTGGGTGCAGGTCCAAGTTGACACATTGCGGCTGCTGGGGTTGACCCTGGGGCAAGGGGACAAATGTCCATTTACCCCAAGAAGATCTCCAGGAGCCAAACACCCACCTTGCGTGATGCAGTGTGGCCTGCTCTGGCACTGCGGCATCACCGTGCAAGGATTTAGGTTGGGTGGCCTGTCTGGGAACATTTCTCTGTAAAGATCACTGAATTTCAATTGGCCTAATAAAACAGGAAGCTGGAAGCTTATTTTCAGTAGGGGTATTTATGTTTCAACCACCAGGTCCCCAATCAGAAGTCTCGGTCAGGATCTGGAAAATGATTGGGAATAAGAAGCTGTCCAGTGTTCTGCTTCTGCTTCACTGATGTTCCATGGGTTTACTTTTCCTCCTATTCTACTCCTCATGCCTCCTGGGTTAAGTTTTTTTTTTTTTTTAATCTCCTAGGTTTAATTTTTTTTTTCCAAATTAATTTGGGATTTGGAGCAATTTGGGATTATTGATCTACAACTGAGGATATGTGAATTTTAAACCTTGTGAAAAGGGGTCTTGATACAATTGCATTGGTGGCACAGGATTCCTTTTTGGGCTTGATTGAATCTTAAACAAACAAATGCACATGGACTAGGTTATGGGATCTTCATGAGATAGGGATGTGATGATTTCGTCCAGGTTCTTTTTTGCATGGTATCTGTAAATGTGTACAGGTGTTCCTGCACATCTGTGACCAAGTAAAAGGGATCTGAGAACTGCCTTGCTCAGTAGTCTGAACAAATCCAGAAATCAAAAACAGGAGAATGGTGGGTTGCTAGTGCATTGGTGCTGTGTCACCAGATCAGGTGATTCAGAATCCCAAAATGTGGGGATAAACTTGGACAGGGGAACACATCGTAAGACATAAGCAACTGATACAGAAATATTAAGCAGTGTCTCTAAGGGTAAAGCTGGTTAAGATAGAGGGCAGGGGAGATCTGTGATTTGAATTCCCTTTTTTAAACTAAAAAGCAGCTGCGGGGAGAATCAGATTTGGGGCCATGGTGTTAGCGCAGTTGTTCTCAACCTCAGTGCAGTGGTTAGAACCAGGACACACTTTTCAGGTATGGACAACCTGTCAGGACCCCCACGAAAACAGGAAGTGGTGTCATTAAGTAGAAAATGACATTATTCTGTACTCATAAACATTCACATTTGGAAAAATGTGTGTGTGTGTGTGTGTGTGTGTGTGTGTGTGTGTGTGTGTGTGTCTGTGTGTGTGTGTGTGTGTGTGAGAGAGAGAGAGTGAGTGAGTGAGAGAGAGAGAGAGAGAGAGAGCAAAATGCCTAAAAGCTGTAGCTGCATCCTCAATAGGTAAGTAATGTGATCAGTAAACCATGTGTGTTTTTTTAAAGATTTTCTGGGATGAGTTCACCTTTTTTGCATGATTTCCATAGGAATTAATATGCAGCACTCAGGACAGTGCCTATTAAAACATGCAGGTAGGTCATCAAATGCAACAGTTGTTTTCAGGTATGTAGCAATACCTTGAAATTTGTTCAAAAACACATTTCAGTTTGGCGGTTTCCTGAAAATGTTGCAAAAATGCCACTTTTTAAATGGTGCACAGATGCATTTACAGTAGACAATGGGTTCTACGGCCCCCTGAAAATCAACTCTCAAGCCCCAGAAGGTCATAACTCCCAGGTTGGCAGCCACTGCACTAGAGGAAGGTATTCAACCTTCCCTACCACATGTCCCCCCCCCCCAATCTAAATTTACCTTCTTATTATCTCATGGTATCACATGCAGCCAAAGGAGATAAACACACTGTGAAGGCTACATCTGGGCCTGAGGATTGGCGGATCACAAGAATACTGTAGATTTGTAAAAACCCCTTTGGAAAAAAATGGTGGTTTAGACTAGCCTGCTTATGTAAGGCATCTTGGGCATTTGCTTCGGCATGGGAAAGGCGGGGTATAAATTCTTCCAAATTGGTAAAAAACTGCAAGTGTATGGTTTCTCCATTTTCTATATATGCTCCTTTGGATCTCTTATATCTATTCTACTCTTCAATCCTGCTTTAAAACAATAGTTTTAAACACATTTAATTATGGGACTTTACACTGAGAGTTGTTTTGTACAAGGTATATTAGCAGCCCAATCCTATGTTTTCCCCGCCATAGCATAGAGCTGTGCCAAAATGGGCTTGCTATGGTAGTGATGGTGGGGCAATCAAAAGGCTTGGAAGGAGTATGAGAAAACATTTTTCCTTGCTATCGCTGTAAGCTCTGCCTGCACTGGCTTCCCTGCCAGGGTCTCCTTTCTCCCAGCATGCTTGCAATTGCAGTTGCCAACTCCCAGGCAGCACACAGGAGACCGGAGCGGGCTCAGGACAGCCACTAAAACTGAGTGTTGGGAGAGAGAACAAATAGAAGGAAATACTTTTTTTTTACCCAGTGGGTAATTAATCTGTGGAACTCCTTGCTGCAGGAGGTGGTGATGGTGTCTGGCCTAGGTGTCTTTAAAAGGGGAAGGGACAGATTTCTGGAGGAAAAGTCCATTGCAGGCTACAGTCTGTGATGGGTAGTGCAACCTCCATACTTAGAAGTAAGCTACCTCAGGATGCCAGATGCAGGGTAGTAGAAACAAGATGCAAGTATCTAGTTGTCTTGTGTGCTCCCTGAGGCATCTGGTGGGCCACTGTGAGATACAGGGAGCTGGACTAGATGGGCCTTTGGCCTGCTCCAGTGGGGCCCATATTCTTATGTTATGATAGGATCAGGTCATAAGTTGCCATATAACTCTTTGTTGCTTTTGTTGTGAGGGACCTACATGAATCATAGAATTGGAAGTGACCTACAAGGTCATCTAGTCCAACCCCCTCTCCGTAGCTGGAAATAGGTGCCTGCTGAAGTTTGCTTGAAGTTTGGGAGAATGCCTCTCCAGTGAGGGAGAATCTACCACTTCCCTTGGCAATCAATTCCACTGTCGAACTGCCCTTATCAGATGCACCTTTCGGAAAACAGTTACATTTCACTTATTATTTTGTTCATTGTTATTATTTTGTTCATTGTTCAGTTGTTCAATTGTTGGTTTAACTAAATGCCCCATTTAATTCACAATGCCCCATTATGTGTTCTGGACCTTTACCATAGAGCAGGAATTGTTTCATAAAGTAGCTGCATGAACAGGTCATGTCACAAAACTCCCCTTAAGTTGTGGTTGTCTGCATTGTTGTGTTTTCTGAATTCTAAACAGCAAAAGGCACCATGACACCAGGCACAGAATATAGCATGGCATTGCATGAGTCTAGGAACCAGGAATGTAGTACCAATGTTTTTTGATGAGCCGAAGCAACTCTGCTAAAACACAAAATACTACTCTAAAATGAGAGGGCATTATTGTTTAAAGGTAAAGGTTTCCCCACAACCGAATGGTCTAGTCATGACCGACTGTAGGGGTCGGTCATCTCTGGTGCTCATCTCTGTTTCCAAGCCTGTAGAGCCGGTGTTTTGTCCGAGGACAAGCTTCCGTGGTCATGTGGCCAGCATGACTCTACGCTGTAGCGCAGGGAACGCCGTTACCTTCCCACCGAAGTGGTCCCTATTTATCTACTTGCATTTAGGTACTTTCGAACTGCTAGGTTGGCAGGAGCTGGGACAAGCAATGGGAGCTCACTCCGTCACACAGTCTTGAACTCCCAACCTTCCGGTCGGAAAGCCCAGCAGCAGCGGTTTAACCCGCTGCGCCACCACGTCCCATCATTGTTTACCGGCTACCTAATTTGCGGGTGAGAACTTCAGTGATTGGGAAGTAAATGCTGCTTTCTCCACCTCCCTTTCCCCCTCCTTGCCCCCTTCTGGCATTAGTATTTAAATATCTAAATTGGCATCTGAATGAGTCAAAGGATTGCTGGCCACTTTCTGTACCTAACAAAACCATTCCTTGACATTTCAAAAAGATGCTTTGCTAACATGCTTCCAAAGATACTGTTTTGAAAAAAAAGAAAGAAGGGGGAAGGGGAGGGAATCAATTCTGTGAACAGAGGCTAAAAACAGCTGAACAAAAAGCATTTGTGTTTGCAAGAAAAAAGTGTTTTCACTCCATATCTAGGGTATGTTAATTGAAAATCTGGAATCAGACCGATTTCCTGTTGAGTACTAAAATGGATTGCAATATGAAACAAGGCTCTTCAAGCTGTCTGCTCCATACTTTTCTTTCCTTCCATTTCCACTGTCATCTATTCATATCTGCTGGGTGATATTTAGGTCTGCATTTAATGGATTAGAGTCCACATTGATCTCTGTTGGAAAATATGAGTCGTCGGTCACTGATCGCCCAGTGTTTTTGCCAAAGCCTACTCCTTTGCTAGTAAAGTCAGCTTCTATTGAAGTCTCTCCCAAACAGTCATCTGTATAAACAATGATATGTGATTCTAAACTTTGAGCACATTTTTGGACCAGCTGTACTAACCATTTTTTTAGGGGAGTTGTATTTAAGGGCAGTACTACCATGCCGTGAAGTCAGACAATGAAGAGATTAAACCCAAATTTTGAAAGCCATTTCAAGAGCTGGGAGGCTCATTTGATCAGACACCATCCATTATCCATAGGAAAAAGCAGCTAATATCTAGACTTGAGCCATGGTATTATTTTATTTCACTTTGTAATGTTTCATGTGATGTTTGGAATAAAAGGAGTTGAGGATTATTGGTTTATATTTTTAGGGTGGTAAAGAAGGATTAAAGACATTGTTAGACAGCCGAACTATAGTCCTAGGTAGGAATTAAGTTTCCCAGTGAAACATTAGGGGGAAAACCTATAAAGATTTGGAAAGAACCCAACTCAATGAAAAACTGATAAATTGAAAGGATAGAGACATACAGGCATGCCCCAGTATCCACTGAGGTTCTGTTCCGGACCCCACTGTGGATACCTTAAACTGTGGATGCCTTTTTCATTATAGGGAACATCAGTGGTTTTGCTGCGACAAGCTTAAAAAAAGAGAGATTTGTTTATTGTTCCCCTATCTTTTTAATAGGCTTCCCAGTATCCGTGGTATCTGTGGATAATGGAAACCGTGGATACTGAATCAGTGGATACCAAGGCACACCTGTATATCCAGAGCGAAGATGAAACACACACATTACCAGTGTGATGAGCATTTGGAACATCTGAAAGCTATTTCTTTTGGTCACAAAATGCTTCATTCCAGAGCTGTTTCCCGCCTCCCCTCTCCCCGCCCCCCCCAATCCTGGAGGAATCAAGCTGATTTGAAGGAAGTATACAGAAAATTCAAACACAATTAAATTACGATTCTTTAGGCAATGCTCAGGGGGGTTGTGGTGTTAACCCAATTGTTTGGGGATTTTTAATTGACGGCACACGGTGAAGGGTACTCTCCTAACCAACTTTCAAGCATTGACATAGCTATGGTACCAATGGGGCATGCACGGCATTCTGCAGTTGGGGGCCAGTGAGTCCGCAAGACCACAAGGTAAGAGAATGTTTGTTCCCTTACCCCAGAGACACATTGCCCTTACTCTGGTGCTGAAAGTTTGGTTAGGATTGCACCCTGAATGGAATAGAGGGCTCAAGTATTGGCTTGGTGCCCTTCCACAGAAAGGTTCTTCTGGCCATGGCACCCTGACTCTGAGAGTGGTCCAAACGCGCTTTACAGTGGCCTTTGTGCCAGCCAAACATTGCTGGCCTAACTGCGCCAGCCTAACTCCAGGTTAAGATTGTGCTCAAACTGTCATGGCTGCCTCTAAGGAATCCTGGAAACATTAGTTTGGTGAGGGTGTTAAGAATTCTGTTAAAGATCACTCTTGAATGACTAAAGAATAAATGAATAAAGAATGACTATTAAATTACGTGGCACTTTACATTTTATGATGCTTTACAGCTCTTTGATAAGAAATTAAGAGTCATTGTTCTTTAATATGTGAGCACTCATTTAAAGTAACATAACTATTAAAGGCTTACATCTTAGAACCTTCCATCTGAGACTGGAGCAAGACTTCATCCTTAGGCTCTTTTCTTGCTCCTTTCGGTTTTTAGCTCAATTGGGTCCAAATGGCAAAGAATGCTTGATTGAATGCAATAAACCGCGAGTAAGAATTAGTTCTTCTCAAATACAGGACTTTGTGTACAAAGTACCCTATTTCATTGTCAGATTTACTTTTAAAGTTGATAACTCCTTAAAAGCAGAATCCCCAAATTCTGACTGTGGGAGATATTCAGTGGGGCTTGCCAGGATACTGGTGGTAATATGAGTCTATCTTTCCAGGATGAGGGGGGCATGGGCAACAGCCCCCCTCCCATGTCTTGAGAGGGTGTGGGGAGGGTTAATTCATGACTGCACTCCAATGCTTCTGCATAGTGCCAGCTTCATCACTGGGTTTGGAGACAGATAAGCAGAGCTTCTTTGCTGGGAGGAGCCTTCCAGCAGCCTTCCATTCTGGTGCATGGCCACCCACCTCAACACGAGCTTTGAAACCCAGCCACCTCCTGCACCTGCTCTTCCCCATCCACCCCTGCCCCTCCAAGCACAACACCAACTGGCTCCATCTTCATGTCAATGCCAGAGCTATGGCATGCACTCAGTGGTGTCATCCTCAAACGATGTTCCGGAATGCTAGGCGGGACTTACCGCCTGATTGGCTGCCTGTCCGTGACGTGCCGCTGCCTGCCTGCCCACCACGCGGGCACCCCTGGCTTTGGAGGGGGTGGCCGCTTGCCTGGGGGGGGCGCTGGGTGCCTGGGCAAGCAGCAGAGGGGCGCGCCAACTGGAGGGAGCCCGCGCAGCGGGTGGGCAGGCAGCGACACGTCACGGACAGCCTGTCAATCAAGTGGTAAGTCCCGCCTAGCGTTCCGGAACTTAATTTGAGGATGACGCCGCTGCATTCACTCCTGTGTGGTTTCTGTCGCAGAGACATACCTAGAGAGGGATCACAGCACTGAGTTTTGTAAGCAGCCGCTCCCCGCTCCTCTCCAGAGCCAATGTGGCCTCTGTTTTGCTCTAGTTGCTTGGAATGGCTCCAAAGAAGAGGGGGAGTGGCTGCTTGCAAAACCTAGTGCTGTGATTCCCGCTAGAGGTACACCTCTGCTCTGTTGTTTCCAGTGCTACTGGAGCCTCACCTCATAGCAACAGACCAGAACCAGGGGTGCGGGCAAAGCATCCTGGCTCAGTAAGTCAGTCCATCCCTGGATATTGATCCAACAAGCACTCCTGTGCCTTAAAGGCTATGTTGAAAGAAGATGTTTGATGGGTACATGGTAGCTTGTACACAGTAATATGCCCAGATTACCGATTGAGGCAAAAGCTTTCCCCTGTTTCCAGAAGCCATCAATATGCATATATGACATCAGTAGCAATGACAGTAATTCCCAATCCAATCTTTAAAATGCAGTATTTGTATGCCTTGGAGCCAACTTTTCACAGTTAGTCAACAGGCAAAGACTGCCTTACAAGGACCAGAAGCAAAAGGTTGGACGGATTTCTGGAAGAAAAGTCCATCGTGGGCTATAGGCCATGATGGATTTGCAACCTCCTTACATTAGTAGTAGGCTACTTCAGAGTACCAGGTGCAAGGGAGTGGCAACAAGATGCAAGCATCTTGTGTCTCGTGCCTCCCTGGGGCACCTGGTGGGCCGCTGTGAGACACAGGAAGCTGGACTAGATGGGCCTTTGGCCTGATCCAGCAGGGCTTTTCTTATGTTCTTATGATGGGCATAGAGAGATGAACAACAAACTATAATAATATTATTATTATTATTATTAAATAATAATTAAAAAACACATGAAACACAGTCAGTAGAGAAAAAGGATTACACAAATACCTTTGACTGGTATTGTTGGTCCAATGCAAGTCTCACCACATATCTCCGAGTCTCACCACATATCTCTGCAGAATGTGTGATGTTCCAAGCAGTGAGGTCTTCTGTAGTTCAAAAGTGCTTTTCATAACAAAACCAATATATAGCTTTCTGTCTGCAAAGGGTTCTCAATCGACAAAGAGATGGAGAAAAGACACTGCAACAGCCACTGGAAAAGACGCTGTGGTGGGATGAAGAGGGACAGTTGCCCTCCCCTGCTAAAGATGACACTGCTTTAGACAGTGCTTCTTTGCGCAATTAGCAGGGATAACAATGCAACTGCTTCTTCCTTATAGTGGAATCCTGCAAGCTGGGCCGGTAGAACTAGCGGTCTTTTTGATCACAGTTCTGCCTTTCTGTCCACTTGGTGCATTTAGATAGCCAAGAATGCATACAAGCTTGACATACATGGCGAGTTTTATGCAGGGACGCCTGTCCAGAAAAGTTGTGTGGAGCCCCCCAACACTTTGCACAGAGGTCACCAGAAATCCATCAGAGGTCTAGGCCTTTAATTCAAGAGGGACCTGTCCAGACACAAACCTGTGACCTAAAGGTGAAAGGCTTTATACACCATTAATATTCCCCTGAGTTCCCCACCATGACAAGCTTTGATGAATGACGTGCATTAGAAAAAGAACCAAAGGACTGGCAAGATACAGTTTTATGAATCATCCTCTTCATTCAGAATTTTTAGTATCTTTTTCTTCAGTAGTGCGGTTGAAACTATGCACCAATGTTTCAAAAATTCTCTTTCATACAAGTACCCTATGTACTCATGCACATACCTACAGAAACCTTTTTCAATGTATTCTCCCTTTTCTTGATTTGGCAAGACACCTCTTTGGGAATTTAAAAATGGAAATTAAAAAATTAAAGCAGCTGCATAATGTGAGGGACTTAAAACACTTTCCCTCTGTTAGAGATTAATAGTTGATCAGATATTGTAGCATACATAATTGCAGAAGCTATTTAATTAAACTGGAAGACATTTGACAGATTTTTATGTTAGCTGCTCACACAGGCCAATTTTTTTTCTTTTTTTAAAACTGCATTGAATTTGATTTACATGAGTTCAAAGGAACTGGGGCTAGCCAATAATTTGAAATGTGTTACCCTGCCTCTTTATGAATTTTTTAGCAAGTGCTGTAACACATGCATAAATCCTATAAAGTAGCCATGAACAATGTTTAGGGTACAAATTCCTAACACTTGATTAAATTCAAATCTAGGTTGGAGAAAGAATAGTTGGTTGTCGACGCTGATTGACAGAAGCGCTCCACTCCATTACAGCTAGCGTAGTAACATGTTCTTGTCCCTTATCCTGGAAGGATGACCAGGACCACAGTGGAGGTAATGGGGCCACAACCTCACCGCGGATCTACAGACAGTAAAATGATCAGTGTAGACCTAACAGGTAGCCCAATCCTACCCAGTGCTAGAGCAGTGGCGCTGCACGGCTCACACCGTATCCAGGGCTGAGATTGAGCAGGCTGGAAATCTCCTCGGGGTAAGGGAATATTTGTTCCCTTATGCTGTATTGAACCTGCCCAATGTAGCTATTCAGTTCTGCACCAGAAAAATTGCTGGCACAAATCTAAGAAGACCTGTTTCAAGCAGAAAAGCTTGAGGGGGAATAGGATATGGTGGAGGCCTCCTCTCCTAATCCTGCCCCCTCCTGGGCCTGATCTGCCTCCGTCTCCCACCCAGAAAGACACCCTCCTCGCCCTCTCCTTGCCACTGCACCACGCAGAGCCTGCTCCGGAGGCTGCAGTCCAAATCTGGTGCTGGCAGGATTGCGCAGGCCCACCTGCCATGCTCCTTACTTCCAAGTCATTGAAAAGCGCTGCATGGCGTTTTTGTGCTGGCACAGCGGCTGCTGCACCGAGCCTGCGTGGATGCAAGTGAGCCTTAGTGAGCCTTAGGATTAGGTCGTCAGTTGAGTCGAGGCTGTTGTGCTGCCTTTGCAAAGTTGGGCTCTTTTGGTGCTGCTGTTTTGAGAAGAGAGACTGTGACAAGAACTGACATAGCAGCATTACACAAAGCTGTTTGCAGCACAGAAACAGACCACACAGGGCAACTGCCATTCGAGTTGCTGTAACCCCCTGCATTGACGCAGGAAAGGGGCCGATTACAAGGCAACGGCAAAGGGTGTGCACTCTGGGCCACCATTTCCAGAGATCTGGCTGGAGGGCACAAGAGAACAGGGTCTTTTTAGTAGTGTCCCTTCCTAGAGAGAGAGAGAGAGAGAGAGAGAGAGAGAGAGAGAGAGAGAGAGGCCTCTCCTACTTTTGTGTTTTAGGAATAAGCTGGAAACGTTTTTATTTGGCACGCCGTCCAGATTCTGATACCTTGTTAAAGCTCAGCTTTATAAATGCTACTTCAATGCATATAGAGTAGATATTTTATGTTGCAATTATGGTTGTTATCCGTGTCAGTTTTCTATAAACTGCTCTGATGACTTGAAAAGTGGTCTAAAAATAAGTAAGCAAATAAATAACAGGAATCAGCTATCATTGCATTATACCAGACACACTGCTAAACATTTGGGATGAGACTGCAATGTGCAAAATGTGGTCCTACCTTATCACATGAGTTCAGGTATGAGAACTAACTTGCAAAATCAGGCCACTGGTGCACCATGCCCAGGATTCTGTCCCCAACAGCAGAAACCAGATGCTTCTCTAGATGATTCACAACCACGGACTTCTGTCTGTCCCTCGCACTTGGTACTCAGAGGAAACTGAAGTTACAGTCTTATCTATTATGGCTAATAGCTCGGGGTTCCTCTACATATTCCCCTACTACTAATCTGACAAGTACTACACTATATATTTGTGTATAAGTTGATCTCATGGATAAGTTGAGGACAAATTTTAAGCCAACAAACACAGAATTTGCAATGGCCCAGGGATAAGGGTAAAAAAAAAATTTTTTTTTTTTTGGGGGGGGGGTTATGAAATTCTTTGAAAATGACTTACCAGTAATTGTTCTGAGGCAGCAACAGAAAGCCAACCAGAAAACCGGAGTCATTTCACTTTCTTCTGTGGGAATACAGAAATGCAGCTATTCTCCAAACAAGAAGGAAGAGAGATGAAGGTGCTAATGGAAGTTGTAGGCTTTGTGAGGAATTATAGCACCTCCATTGCAGCAGCCCTCATAATGACTACAATTCCCATAAGCACCTTCATCTCTCTGCCTGTTTGGAGGAGAAGAAAAATGACTTCTGGTTTTTTGCTTGCTGTCTGTTGGTGCTTGAGAAAAATTACTGATAAAATTGCTCTGTTGTTTTCTATGCCCCCCCCCCGCAAGATGCTGTTAGAAACTTTATTAACTGTATTGACCCATGTATAAGTCAATCCACATTTTCAGGGTCAATTTTCAGGCTTACATTTTTAGACTTACGCATGAATATATTGGGTAATCTGCAGAAAAACAAAATTGACTTAAAAGAGGTACTAGTGAAATATGTAGCTCTGAGTCCTGCCAGGGCAATCATCCTTTTGACCTCACACTTTTGTGATGAGCAGGCAGGGTTGCATGCTTCCAGGGACGTGAATTGTAATTCTGTTTGGAAATCACTGTTGGGCATGCACTAAAAGTCTCTGTAAGACGAGAGTATTGCTCCCAAAGTACCAAAAATTGCACATTATAATTAAAAAGAAATCTCACTTACTGTTCTGGGGTGTGAAAATTAAAAGCTGAGCAGAGCTATATTTAACCACTGAATTTTTTAAGGTTGTCAGTAAGTGGCAAGAGAATATAGTATGCACTATGAAGGGAGCAATCTATCAAATCATTGATGCTTCGCAGTGCCCATGCCTTTCAATTGGACTTGCTTCAGGGCTCAATCCTAACCTGGAGTTAGGCCGGCACAGTTAGGCCAACAAAGTTGGGCTGGCACAAAAGCCACTGTAACGTGCATTTGGACCACTGTTGGAGTCAGGGAGGATGGTGCATGCCTGTGTGCTGGCCTCCCTGATTCCGAGAGTGGTCCAAAAATACTTTACAGTGTCCCTTGTGCTGGTTAAACTTTGCTGGTGTAACTGTGCCAGCCTAGCTCCAGGTTAGGATTGCGCCCTCAGAGTTGCAGAGTTTCACAGATGAAAATAGGGATTCTCTTAGGTACTGGTCTAACCCTGATTCTTACACACTTACCAGGGAGTTAGACACATTGAACTTAATGGGGGTCACTTCTACCCCCCTATTATATAGAAAGGCTGTTTTCTACCTGTTGGATGCTAGATGCTCTTTATTTTGCAATAGCAAAATGCATTTTTATGAAATGCTGAGCCCAATCCTATCGAATTTTCCAGCACCAATGCAGCCACACTGCAGCCAAGAGGTAAGGGAACACATCTTCCCTTAATGTAAGGTGGCCTCCATGACTGCCCCTCCCCACAGCCAGAGGCAGATCTAAGGGAGGGCAAAGCTCTAAGTTTTGCAAGAAGCCTTACCTTGCAGTGGAAATCACTCTTCTCCTGCACCATTTTAGCCAATCCTCACAGGGAAAAGCAACATCTTGGCGTTGCTTACTGGCTACAGCAGCACGGGAGAGGAGGTATTTACTTGACAGGGTAAGGCTTCTTGCAACACTTAGAGCTTTGCCCTCCCTGTAGATCCGCCTCTGCCCACAGCAGAATACAGTGCATGCCCCATTGGCACAGCAGCATCGATGCTGGAAAGTTGGATAGGATTGGCCCCTCAAAGACTAGAGTTTCAGGAGCAGGGACTGAAACCAGAAATGAAGCTGACACTATCTAGAGAACCCTCACATCTCAGAAGACAAAATAGAGACCCCAAAAGGACCATTGAGCTTAAAAACAAAGCAACACAACCCTTGGCAAATAGAAACAGAGGGAGAAGGAGATTGCTTCATAGGAATCCTGTACTCCGACCACACACTCGAGACCAGTGCATGAGTTCAATGCAATTACTCCACAATAACCAATCACTTGTTTGAGAACATGAGTGCAACATAGAAATAACGACATTAAGGGTGCAATCCTACCTGCGCCCTTGGGCTGACGCTAACCACTTACATTGGCCCAACGTCACCAGCGCTGACACAGGGGTGCCGACCAGCCAACTCGGCTGGCGCAAGAGCGGTTCTGGGCGGACGGAGGGCAGGCGGGTGGGAGGAACTGGGCAGGGGTGGACAGGTAGGGAGGCCGGCCGGCCTGGGGCTGTAGCCGA
This sequence comes from Lerista edwardsae, assembly GCA_029204185.1. Taxonomy (NCBI): domain Eukaryota; kingdom Metazoa; phylum Chordata; class Lepidosauria; order Squamata; family Scincidae; genus Lerista; species Lerista edwardsae. Next base: position 45,115,652 of record JAJKFI010000002.1, on the reverse strand, counting down.
TTTGGGCCACACAGCTTCCTTGGCTCTGTACGTACTAAATAGACCGTGCAGATCGGAGGAACTTGTAGGGGAAGCTGGAGCCTCCCATGAGGCAAGGGTGTGAACATGCCCTTGCCCCAGGGAGGCTCCGTGGGGCTCCAAAGCTGCACTGGATAAAGAGCAGGCCTACCGGCCTTGCTGTTCCAGCGCAGCTTAGGGTTGCTCTCTAATAGCAGCTTTGGCTGCTGCTCCAATAGGATGCAGAAGATGCGATGAGCTTTCACGGTGACAACCAGAGCCTGGGAAACAAATCAAGGTAAACAGGCGTCCATGTCTCTAGCGAGCTCTGCCACGGTGTCCACATTTTAGGGCCATGCTCACAGCAGACAGGGCAGGCCTGCAAGCCTTGCGGATCAAGAAATCTGTCTGACACTCATCAGGCAGTGTTACTTGATCACAGCTGGATGAGAATGCACACTCAGGGCAAATCTGTAAACACCAGCTTCATCTGCATGGGGAAAGTTATTGTCATCTCCTCTGACAGACAACGCCTCCAGGACACACTTTCCAGCAGTAACAGTCGCTGTAGTTGGTTACAAAGGTTGTCAGATGGAGACATGGAACTATTACAGATTGCAAAAAAAGCTACAAGGGGAGTAGGGGGAATGAAGCATTTTTTGCTTCACTTGCTCTATTAAGAAAGAATTGGAAAAAGTTTGAATGTGACGGCCAAAGGCAAACTTTCTACTCTTTTGCCTCTATATTTCACACCACAATCCAGGAGCTTTACATTCAGTATCTGTTTGGCTGTCTTAGAATGATGACAAGCCTTACATTGATAATGCTGTTTCTATGGCAGACCACTTCAGCCAAATGCTTTTCCTTTTCAGTGAATTGTCTGCATCTAAAAACAAAGATCTACAGATGTGTTGATGGAATTCTCACGCATTTGTCTGCTGACAGTCCGATTCTATCCAGGCTGCCTGCACAGCGATACGGTGGTGCTGAAACGGCCACAGCTGTATCCCTTGCAGGCAGAGGGGATGCTGGAGGTCTCTTGGGGTAAGAAAACTTTTGTCCCTGCACAGGCCAGAGAAGGCAGGTTTGTACCTGCCTGGCACAGGGGATGGGAGAGGGTGGTGGGAGGGGTGTTCAGGGTGGAGTGCATTTCTAGGTGGGAGAAGGGTGGAACGGGAGGCTGATCAAGCCCCGGAGGGGGTGGGATCAGTGGCAACAGTGCATGTCATATCCTAATCCCCATCTCCAGCCTCAACAACCCTACATGGGCTGCTTGGATTTGCATCAGCTAAATAGCTGGCACAGATTTGAGTAACCTCATAGGGCAGGCTGGGGTGGTACACGGGATAAGGGGAAAATCCTGAAGGAAAGATCCTGAAGGAAAGAAAACATACAGGTGCCTCAGCCTTCCTTCCCCTAACAGCCCTTAATGGGCATGACCTCTCCTAAGAGTTCATCCTGACCTCCCTTCTAGAGTGAAGTCCTGACTGGCTCTCAGAAATGCCAGCCAGAAACCGAAATGGAATTAGGTTAGGCACATGGGGGAAATTTATTATTATTATTATTATTATTATTATTAATAATAATAATAATAATAATAATAATAGGTTAATATTTATATACCACCTTTCTTGGCCATCAGATTGCTCCTTTGACTTTAATTCAAGGCAGTTTACATAGGCAGGCATTTTCTAAACCGCAAGGGTTTTTACAAATCACAAAGTTCTAATCTTTCAAGAACAACTACATACAGATGACACTTTTATCGTCCAGTCCTTCTTTCTCCCCACATGATTGTCTTCCACCAGCTGATAATCTGCTTCTTTGCTCTGACCAAAGAGCAGCTGGCCATCTAGCACAACTCCCCCTCTCACAGGCAGCTGAGGATGTCAAACTAGGACCAGCACGATCTGGATTCAAACCCTCACTCAGCAGTTGACCTTGGCTCAGTTCCTTTCTTTCCCCCTAGTCTAACTCACAGGATCATTGGGAGCACAAAATAAGAAAAGGGGAAAGAACCAGGTATGCTGCCTTAAAATGGTAATGAATAGAATTAAGCAAGCCTGATTTGATAAGGCACCTCCCTTATGAGGAAAGGCTACAGTGTTTGGCGCTCCTCGGTATAGAAAAAAGGCACCTAAGGGGTGACATGATTGAGACATACAAAATTATGCATGGGATGGATAGAAGGGTGTTTTTTTTTCCTCTCTCACAACACCGGAAGCAGGGGGCATCCACTAAAATTGAGTGTTGGGAGAGAACAGATAAAGGAAATGCTTGTTTACCAGGTAATTAATTTGTGGAGCTCCTTGCCACAGGAGGTGGTGATGGTGTCTGGCTTAGGTGCCCTTAAAAGGGAATTGGACAGATTTCTGGAGGAAAAGTCTCTTGCAGGCTACAGGCCAGATGGGTGGTGCAACCTGCTTATTTTAGAAGAAGGCTGCCTCAGAATGACAGCTACAGGGAAGTGGCAATGAGATGCAAGTATCTAGTTGTCTTGTGTGCTCCCTGAGGCATCTGATAGGCCATACAGGACGCTGGACTAGATGGACCTTTGGCCTGAGCCAGCGGGGCTCTTCTTATGTTCTTATGTACTATGATGTGGATGATTCATCATCAGAGTTTGTTAGGAAAACATTTAGCCTTACGGAGAAAGAGAAGCATCCAACCAAATGTCATTACCTTTAGGTCAGCGACGGGATCTACAAACGACCTGGGGGAATGCTGGGCGGGACTTAAAGCGGGGCTTCTGTGTGATTGGCTGCCTGTCCGTAGCATTCTGCAGGTGTCCTGGCCGGGGGGACTGCCCCCAGTTAGCGCACCCCACCGCTGCTCGCCCAGGCACCCGGCGCGACCCTCACCCGTCCTCCACAGTGAGCAGGAGCCCCCCCTCCGAGGCCAGGGCAGCTGCGGATTGCCGCGGACGGGCTGCCAATCACCCGGATGTCCTGCCTACGTCCCGCCCAGCGTTCCCCCAGGTTGTTTGTAGATCCCGTCGCTGCTTTACATCATTGGGGAACAGTGACCATGCTGCGATTAGTTTTGCCATGCATGTCCACGAAAGAGTGCAGAGCAAATCTGATACAAGAACGCTTGACTTTTGAAGGGCAGATTTCCCTCAGATGAGGAGGCTGGTTAGAAAGAAATTGAAAGGGAAGGTAAAAAGAGTCCAGTCTCTCCAGGCTTTGTGGAGGCTGTTTAAAATAACAGTAGTAGAGGCCCAGCAGAAGTGTATACCTCAAAGAAAGAAGGGCTTGACAAGGTCCAGGAGGGTGCCTGCATGGCTGACGAACAAAGTTAGAGAAGCTGTAAAGAGCAAGGAAGCTTCTTTCCATAAATGGAAGTCTTGCCCCAGTGAGGAGAATAAAAAACAACATAAACTCTGGCAAACGACAAGTAAGAAGGTGATACAGGAGGCCAAGAAAGAGTTTGAGTTTGGTGAAAACCAGAAGGGATTGTGAAGAGCTCCAGAAGGATCTCTCCAAGTTGGGGGAATGGGCAGCAAAATGGCAGATGCGTTTCAATGTAAACAAGTGTAAAGTGATGCACATTGGGGCAAAAAACCAAAACTTCACCTATAGGCTAATGGGTTCTGAGCTGTCTGTGACAGCTCAGGAGAGAGATCTTAGGGTGTTGGTGGACAATTCAATGAAGGTATCGACCCAGTGTGCAGCAGCAATTAAGAAGGCCAATTCCATGCTTGGGGTAATTAAAAAAGGGGTTGAGAATAAAACAGCCAATATTATCATGCCATTGTACAAATCGATGGTAAGGCCACATCTGGAATATTGCGTACAGTTCTGGTCGCCGCACCTCAAAAAGGACATAGTGGAGCTGGAAAAGGTGCAGAAGAGAGTGACAAAAATGATTACGGGGCTGGGGCACCTCCCTTATGAAGAAAGACTGCAGCATTTGGGGCACTTCAGCCTAGAAAAATGGCACCTGAGGGGGGACATGATTGAGTCATACAAAATTATGCATGGAAGGAATAGAGTTGATAGAGGGATGTTCTTTTCCCTCTCTCAAAACACCAGAACCAGGGGACAGCCACTAAAACTGAGGGTTGGGAGTGTTAAAACAGATAAAAGGAAATACTTATTTAGCCAGCGGGTAATTAAGCTATGGAACTCCTTGCCACAGGAGGTGGTGATGGCATCTGGCCTAGATGCCTTTAAGTGGGGATTGGACAGATTTCTGGAAGAAAAGTCCGTGGGCTATAGGCCATGAGGTTTCCTTACATTAGTAGTCGGCTATTTCAGAGTACCAGGTGCAAGGGAGTGGCAACAGGATGCAAGCATCTTGTTGTCTCGTGCCTCCCTGGGGCGCCTGGTGGGCCGCTGTGAGATACAGGAAGCTGGACTAGATGGGCCTTTAGCCTGATCCAGCAGGGCTCTTCTTATGTTCTTAAACACAGAAAAGATTTAAGCATCGGTTTAATACTACCATTGAACTCACTTGTACTTGTGCTTCATTTTGGCTGAATTATACCTCATATTTGTTTTCGCACAACTGTTTTGTTGGGAAACCTTGAAAGTCTACAGAACCTCGTATTTTTCAGCCACAAGATTTCTTCTCTCTCTAAGTTCATTAGGCAATTCAGAAATTTCCAGAAGCAGCATTCAGAAAGCGTTTCAAAATGCAGGATTCCTCTGGATTGTTGCTATTCCCTTCCAAGTGCCTTGTGTGTAGCTGCTGAGTCCAAGAATAGTTAGTGAATGTGGCAATTAAAGTTCAGAGTTGGGTTCTTTCCACCCCCCCTTCAGATTAAAAGTTACATTTTTACAGTAACTGCATAATTGCAGTAATTGAATATAATCCATTTAAAGGGATAACAGTTAGCATGCTTGACATTTCCTGAAAAGTCTTCTGTATTCAGTATACAAAGAGTGAAAGCTGCTAAGTATGTTTTCACAGAAGGAGAAGAAAAGGCTTTTTAGTGTCAACTATTGTAGTGTGTGTGACAAATGTCAGACTGGAAAAATCAACTGGCCCTTTAAATTGCATTATTTACCATGTTTCTTCAATAGAATATAAATTACAGCAGTGCATACAACAAAAGGAAAAAAAACAAGGAACATCAGACAGGAGAGTTTCTAACACCAAAATGCCTGCTATAATCAACTCAAAGGTGGAGTAACTCTCCACTATATGATATATGCATCATCTTCTGACAAGATCCCTGCATTAGTGCTCAACATAAAAGATAACTATATTTTTAAAAATAAATTTTGAAAGGCTTCAGAATTACACCTCACTGACACTTTCTTTAACAACACAAACCAAACAGGCCTGACCCACGACTTCTTGGCATCTGAACCAGCATGCTAAATTCATTCCCCCTTATCTCTCCTTTTCCCAGTCTATGGATTTGGAAAGGAAGAAGATGGAGTGGAAGAGGAAGCGTGGAGGAGAAGAGAGTGGTGGGCCAGAGTGTCCCTTCCCCACTTCCTCTTTTGCTTTTTTTTAAAATTCAGGGAGTGGGAGAAGACGTAGTGCAGGTGACCACCTCAGTCAGTTCCATAGTTGGGTTGGCTCTGAAAATCAGTTCTGAAAATCAACTGAAAATCAGTTCTGGTCATGCATCAAGCTCAAAGCAGGGATATGCCACTGCAGTGAGTCTTGAGTCGAGTCCTGAGTCTCTGCCCCCTGCAACTCGACTTGTGCACAAGTCATAGATGTGCCTGTGGAGACTCACCCCTTGGAATTCCCGAGTCATTTTGACTCGAGACAGAGCCTTTTGTGAAGTAAGCCATGGCATGTGTCAAGCATGACTCCACAAAAAAGGGGGGGGAGGTGCTGCGGGGGTGTTATTGGAGTTGTTGTTTTACACTCCCCTGATGTTCCCATTCCCTCTGCAGTCAGCGGAGGGCTGAAGTCCTTCACTTCAACCACGATTTCATTTATGAAAACAAAAGCTATCCTATTATTTGAGAGAGAGTGTGATAGTACAGTGAGTGCAGAAAAATGATAGGTTCCATATGAACCCCAGCGATGAAACATCATGTCTCCCAATTCCACCTTCAGAATGTACGTGCCTGCACAATGCCTCGGCAACAACTAGAGAGTAACTGTCCTTCTTCACCCCAACACGGTGCCTTTTCTAGTGGCTGCTTCCTGGGGTTCTTCTACAACTTTTTAGATTGTAAACACTTTGGGGACAGGGAGCCATTTAGTTATTTGATTTTCTCTGTAAACTGATTCGTGAACTTCTTTGTTGAAAAGCGGTATATAAATATTCATTATCATCATCAACAGATCCAATCATAGCTATTAACAGACTGAATAGAGTTGTACTATATAATTATTCTGAATATGCAAATCAACTCTACTCTCTTCCACGTTAAAAAAAAAAAAGGCTATTGGAAGCATTAGTCCACAAGGTGTTCCAGGATGTCGCAGAATTCACCACTTACTGCTGACATAGATTGAGAGCACAATCCTAAGCAGCGCTGGAATGGCGAGGCCGAGAGGCAAAGGCGCAGATCCGAGGAAACAGCGGAGCCCAAATCGGGCCCTTGCTCCTCCTGGACCCACAGCCCACCCAGAACCACCCTCCCTCCACCCACTCCCTCCCTCCCACGCTCCAGCCACCCAAAAAGGCGTCTCCCCTGCACCAGCCAGCTTCGGCTGGCGCAAGGGTGGCGCAGCGCAGGTGCAACAGGACAGCACCAGTCCCGTTGTCTTAGTGCTGTCGCAACTATGTTGCATCGACATTGCTCTCCTTATAGAATTGCACTGTGAATATTTATTTTACAAGTCGTAAGAAGGATGAGTTTTACATTGAGGTTCCTCCTCCCCCCCCAAAAATATCATCTTCCAAGGCTGAAGTTTACCATGGGCAAAAGATGGATATTAATACATATATGAATCCTATGAATCCTATCCATATATTTACCTCTGCTAACTGGGCAAGAGGCACTTTTTCAAGTGGTGTTCCTCTTATACTGAGCAGGGGGGAGAGTAATTGTCCCTCTTCACCCCAGCACAGTGTATTTTCTAGTGGCTGTTGCTGGTGGTGCTGTGCATTTTTTATTTTTTTTAAGATTGTGAGCCCTTTTGGGACAGGGAGCCATTTAACTTTATTATTACAGTATTTGCCTGTAAACCGCTTTGTGATCTTCGTGTTGAAAAGCGGTATATAAATACTGTTGATTGATTGATTGATTGATTGAATCCATATTATAGTTTTGCATACTGGGCAATATTGTCTTGGCTTTTATAAATTCCTACATATGTAACTCATTGTGCTTCTACACCATGAATTAAAGAAGAATACTCTGGTGTAATAAGCCAACATGATCTTGTCTGTATTTTTGTTGCAGTTTTATGGACTATGCTATATTAAAATGCCGCTGGATTGTATTTCTGAGAGAAAATGATGTCCGCAGACAAGTTGCCCATACAAACAGGATCTGGGAGTTGTCAATCCTAGATGCTCCTTCCTGTGCAGAGCTACAGCTTGCATGGTTGAGCTGGCTTAATCCAAAACTAGCATGCCTCCATCAATGAGTGACTGGCCTAGAGGCATGAAGTGGCAGGGTAGTACTTTCAAAATTAATTTACCTAAGTGACGTTGCTGGCCTTCCTAAATGGTCACCAATGTGCGACACCGGTTTGGCAAACAAAATGCACATTTCTCCCAGTTTATAATAATCACTATCCCCTCAAGCCATGTAGGATGACACACATGCACTTTTCACAGTGTCATGGTTCAGGGTGATGCATTTGACCAGCGCAGCTTCTCTGATGTTACTCCAAAGAGATCTTCAACATTTCAAAAACCTTACTAGAAGGAAGTTTCCTCTCCTTTGGTTGAGAGCGCAATCCTAAACTGGAGCTAGGCCAGCATAAGCTAAACCAGCACAAGGGCCACCATAAAGCATGTTTGGACTACTCTCAAAGTCAGGGAGGATGGTGCATGTCTGCGTGCTGGCCTCTTTGACTCCGAGAGTGGTCCGAACATACTCTATGGTGGCCCTTGTGCTGGCCAAACTTTTCTGGTTTAGTTTATGCCGGCCTAACTCAGTTTAGGATTGTGCCCTGAATGACTTTGGAATTGCCCAATCTAGGGTAGTATTGCAATTTCTATTTTCCCTGGATATAGATGAAAGTTGACTAGTGCGATTGCATTTTGGGGGGGGGGGGGGGCGGAGGGGAACTGTCTTGGTGAGGAGGCTGGATGAAGATCTGGGGAATGGGTGGGACATTATTATTGACAGAGGGATGGCAGTAGGTGATGAGCAGGGGTGTTTTTTTAGTGATATTTTTCCCCAAAATTTCTTGATTAAAATAGCAAATTGTTGTGTTCTGTGTTTTTATTCTACATTCTCATGCCAAGTTCTCATTTTTATTAATTTTAAATGCTTTAAAGGTGTACTAGGTAGATGCTATAGGTGATACAGAGCGCAATTCTAAGTTGTGCTGGAATGGTGTGCCCTTGCCCCAGGTGAGGCTCCAGCCTCCCCGTAGGGTTCCTCAGATCTGCACCTGCTAAATAGCCCTGCTAAATAGCCCAGATCAGGGCAGCATGGCCTCCTGATGGAGCCTTGGATGTGGCCTAATAGCCACATCCCAGCCCCCCCCCCCCCCCGGGGGGGCCCCCCCCCCCCCCCCCCCTCCCCCCAGCCTCCCCCCTTCCCTCCTCCCAGAACCGCCCTTGCACCAGCCAAGCTCAACTGGCACAAGGGCGGCTTGGCTCCAGTGCTCTTGGACCAATGCTACTGCTAGTGTTGGCTCAAGAGCTCTAGTTGGCGCCCCCGTATTGGTGCTAGTGATGTTGCACTGATGCTATGACGTAGCATCGGCACAGCATCTTCCCCAGGAGTGCGCCCATAGTGTCAGCAGAAGCAGCCGCAGTATTATTTCTCATTGGAAAAGTAGTCTATTTTAATTCCTGGAAAATACCTTAAAACACCAAAATGTGGTGTTTTGTGTTTTTATTCAACGCTGGATACAGTGCAGGTTCATCGGCCTGCCTGCCATCTGCTTAGGTTTGCGCTATGTATCTACTATCAAAGTGGGGGTAATTGGCTGGTGCAAGAGGAAAAAAGTGATCTGCCTGAGGTGGGACATTGTAAAATGTCACAGAACCCCTAGCAGATGTTCACAAAACCCTGGTTGAAAAAATACTGCCACACACCATAACCCAAGAGTGAAGATTCATGTGTGGAAGCAGGTTTAGGCATGTGCAAATGCACATCTGGATAGATATTAGCATTTGCATGCGATGCACATTTGGTTCTTCTGGAAATGACTGGGTACATTCTTTGATATAGACAGGACTGTGCTTTGCCAAATTCCCTGCCGGACCTCCCCAAGCGCCTCAATGCCCAACTAGGCTAACTAGTTTCCCCTCCAGAGCAGCCTCAGAGATAGGCAAGAGGGAGGGGGTTCAGTCACCCACGGGGCCTCCTCTCTTCCAGCAGCTTTGCTTGGGATCACCGGCTGGCCAGCCTCCTCCAGACTGCCCTCACCACTGGCTTAGCTCCAACTTACCCTAAGTCTAGAACCAACAAACCCCACCACCAAACAATAGGCAGTCAGCTTGCCCAAGCCATAACTGCCTCCTCCACTTGGTGACTCCAGGGGCGTGGCAGACATACAACAGTTCCCAATGGTCTCCCAAAACAACCTTACCTCAGCCAGTTCCTCAGTCCTTCAGCCAGTCAGTTTGTCCAACAGGCCTTCCATCTGACCATCCAGCCAGCAATCCATCCAGCACCTACCCAGGTACTTCCCTGCAGCACCTACCTGGTGCCCTCCTCCAGCACCTACCCAGGTCCCTCTTCTACATCTCCTGCCTCCAACTTTATACTGAGGCCAGCCAATCAATGGGCAGGCTTTACCATCAGCCACACCCATCTGCATCTGTGCTAACCTCCCTTCAGAGCCAGAGCCCTTATCAGCCTGCAGCTGTGTTCCTGCTGCAGGAGTTCTGGGATTAACCCCATAATCCCTGGTTTACCTGGACAAGGGGCTATTGCTGATACCATTCCCTATCTCCTTGGGCTATCTCCTGCCTTTTCCAATACAGACTATGCATGTCCCATTCAGGGTCCTTTACTGTGCATGTGACTTGTGCTCAACAAGAATTAGAGTGGGAATATGCAGGTGCCAGATTAGCAAGATACTAGACTATATAAACAAGGAGCCACAAGTTTCTCTGCTCATTTGAGAGCAGTTCAAATCCCACAAGTTATGCATTCATCAGGTGTCAGGTAAGCAGAATTTAGAAAACAGTGATTTTGTCCTCATTTTCCTAAAATGTTATATAAAAGTCTACATTTTTTAGAGGAAAAAAATTGGCCGTTAATGTCTATGTCTCGGTACCACTTTAAGTTTTAACATTACTGACAGAGTCACTTCATTTATCCAGTTGCGTATGGTCTAAGTATCAGTAATTTGCCAACCGATAACAATGGATCAGCTTGGCTAAATGGTACAGAGGATGGCAATTACACTTAAAAAGGCGCTGGTGCTCTATATGTCAGCGAAAAGCACCTACACTGACATAATTACAGTGTAATTGCGCACAAATTCATGAACTAAACACACATTATTAGAAGCCACTTGTCTGTTCAGTCTACGTGATATTACCAGGAGCATATTGCATAAATAGGAAGCGATTTCTGACTAGTTACTCTAATAATTTAAAGAAGAGTTTAACATTGTGATATGGTGCATGAGCATCTTGTGTTCAGTATATTTATTTTGCATATGATCACACACACACACACACACACACACACACACACACACACACACACACAATCCTAACCTGAAGTTAGGCCAGCACAGTTAGGCCGAAAAAGTTTGGCTGGCACAAGGGACACCGTAAAGCACGTTTGGACCATTCTTAGAGTAAGAGAGGCCAGCACACAGACATGCACCATCCCCCCTGACTCTGAGAGTGGTCCAAACGCACTTTTCAGAGGCCCTTCCTTGTGCCAGCCAAACTTTGCTGGCCTAACTGTGCCAGCCTAACTCCAGGTTAGGATTGCTCTCTCTCTCTCTCTCTCTCTCTCTCTCTCTCTCTCTCTCTCACACACACACACACACACACACACACACACACACACACACACACACACACACACACACACACACAAGTAGCATAGTAAAAACAAAACATTTACAACAAAAAACTTCCTTGCTTTTCATGCATGGCTAGCCAAAGGTAGCTTGACAAATGCTGCTACCCTTCATCAGGTGATGGTCCAACGTCTGCTCCTCCTACTTCCTGTACTCGCTCTCAAAGACCCCTGTGTCCTATGCAGCCTTGAGTAAAAGAACATGCCACATGGTTTTACCCTGTGGTGTCAGAAGGACTTTTGGGGAAGGGCAATGGATTGGGCAAGAGAGAAGGCGGGTTGGGCACCCTTCCTCAGTGCCACTGAGTGAAAGGTATTCTCTGATTGCTCTAGAAAGGTGAGAGCAGGGCGGGAGAGAAAATGTGTGTGCATGCATGCACCATGGGTGGCTGTGGGGGAGCACCATGGGGGGGGGAGAACAGAGCATGACTCTGGGAGCATAATCCTAACCTGGAGTTAGGCTGACACAGTTAGGCCAGCAAAGTTTGGCTTGGAAACTTGATGACATCAAGGTGATGACATCTGGCCTAGATGTCTCTAAAAGGGGACTCGATGGATTTCTGGAGGAAAAGTCCATCGTGGGCTATAGGCCATGATGGGTGGTGCAACCTCCTTACATTAACAGTAGGGTACTTCAGAATGCCACGTACAAGGGAGTGGCAACAGAATGCAAGCATTTTGTTGCTACTGGGTTCCCTGAGGCCCCTGGTGAGCCCTGTGAGATACAGGAATCTGGAATAGATGGGCCTGATCCAGCAGGGCTTTTCTTATGTTCTTAAGTTTGGCCAGCATCATAAGGTATGTTTGGACCACTCTCAGAGTCAGAGAGGCCAGCATACAGACATGCGCCATTCCCCCCTGACTCTGAGAGTGGTCCAAACTTGCTTTACAGTGGCTCTGGTGTCAGCCAAACTTTACTGGCCTAACTGTGCCGGCCTAACTCCAGGTTAGGATTCTGTTTTGGGTTTTGTTACAGCATTACCACCTGCACATGGTTCAGGCAAAGGATAATTGTGCGAGAAAGCCTTTGGTTTTCTCCCAAGTGGTTATAAAGAAAATAAATACCAGTACACTTTCTTTAAAGCAAAGATTGAAACTAGAAATATTAGCCATCATAACATTTTCATCAAAGTAAAAATTTCACTCTTGATATCCAATATATAACTGTTTGGTACAATATATACTGTTTGGTACAATATAGTCCCAATGTCAAGAACGATTAAAAGTGCCTTCATGTGGTGATTTCACCACATGGCAAGCTGAGTGACCTTGGTTTGGTCATGATCTCTCAGCTTAATCTACCTCAGGAGGTGGTTGTGAGATAAAAGGGGGAAAATACATATGCTGCCATTGGCTTTCTGCATAAATTATGTTATTTATTCAACATAAAGTTATGTTCACAGCACACCATGAAAGTTAGCTCTCCCCTTGTGTCTAAACCACTGCCAAACATTCTTTCTTGGTGGTCAGAGTTAAACATTCCGGGAAAGCGCTTGATATCGTCACTTCAGAATGTGCCTGGGGGATTGCAGGTTGGAATCTTGCCAAATAAAAACACTCTGCTGGCTAGATTTCACTATAACATGCTAGCTTTCTTTGTGCAGGGAGTGATGGATATAGGAGAGCATTCAAACAAGTGATAATGTGTGGGACAGTCTTGGGAGTACTATTTCTGAACATTTAAATTAGGGCAGGAGGGGTGGTCTGGAGGTTGAGCCGTCACCTTGCTTGATAAAACTAAGCAGGAAACATCCGATCTTCCCTTGGATGGAGGACCAGCAGCCGGTGGCTACAGATGAAGGAAATGGACTGGGCAGAAACGGACAACCTAAGAACTAGCCTGAGCACGTTGCAGCTTCCTGTCGGTGCTTAGAATGCACAACGGCTGCGTAGGCAGAATGATGATTGCACCATGAAGGGAAATGGAGGGTTCTTTGAGTTACTGCATAGAATTAACTTCTAATAAAACCCACTTGAAAAAAAATTGTGTTTGTGGCCAACTTGTCTGTGTAACCAACTTTGAGTCGATGAGGGCACAATCCTAACCAACTTTCCAGCACTGCTGTGCCATTGAGGCATGTGCTGCATCCTGCAGTGGAGCCGTAGTCATGGAGGCGTCCTTAAGGGAACGTTTGGAGCAGCATTGCCCTTACCCCAGTGCTGGAACGTTGGTTAGGATTGCTCCCTCAAGCCTACAAGCCTTCAAAAAAAGGCAGTATATACATAGTGTACTCCTGCCAACCTAGCAGTTCAAAAGCACGTACAAATGTGAGTAAATAAATAGGTACCACTTTGGTGGGAAGGTAACGGCATTCCATGCGCTACGGCGTATAGTCATGCTGGCCACATGACCACGGAAGTTTGTCCTTGGACAAACGCCGGCTCTACAGGCTTTGAAATGGAGAAACTGCTTAGAATTTCTCAGCCCTCTACAGTCGGTCACGACTAGACGATTCGGATGTGGGGAAACCTTTCCCTTATACATAGTGTAAGAAATACATAGGTTTCAGTCACAAATTAAGTTACTGAATTTTAATATTTCTCAGAACGCAGTAGATCACTTCCCCCCTTTTTTTAAAAAAGGCAAATTTCATGGCCTTGCTTTACCAATGTAAGGGGAAAGAGCAAGGTGGTCCTTCCCTCTGTCTCTATCCTGGAATACAGTGGTTCTCAAACTTTTTAGCCCTGGGACCCACTTTTCAGAATGAAAATCTGCCCGGGACCCAATGGAAATGATGTCATGGCTGGAAGTGGCGCCATTGTGATGCCAGAGCCTGCTGCTCTCCTGAGAATGCAGCAATATGTTGGGTTATTCCTCAGCCAATTTCCAACAGCAGAGCGAATCACGAAGAAAAAAAATCTCTCTACAAGCTTGACACAAGCAAAACAACCACAGAGCCCTCCCCCTTTCCAGTGTCCCATCTTCCCATATTTTCAATATGGCTACGCTAGGTGCTTTGTGACTCACCAGAAATTGGCTTGCAACCCACTGGAGGGTCCCTCCCCACAGTTTGGGAACCACTGCTGTAATACAATTATGCTGCAATCCTATCCATTCTCTTCTCTGCTGAAGGAAGGAGCTGTGCCACATGAGCACCCCCTGCATTCTTGGGCTGGGCAATATCAGAGGTCTCCTGTAGGTAAGGGAAGATTTGTTCCCTACCTGGGGGCAGCGATGGGATTCACAAATTGACAAGGGGAATGCTGGGCGGGACTTAGGCGGGACTTCCGCTTGAGTGGCAGCCCGTCTGCAGAGTTCCGCAGCTGTCCTGGCCTCGGGGGGGGGGGGGCTCCCGCTTGCCACGGGGGACAGGTGAGGGTCGCACCAGGTGCCTGGGCAAGCAGCGGTGGGGCACACTAACCAGGGGCAGCCCCCCCGAGGCCAGGACAGTTGAGGAACGCTGCAGATGGGCAGCCAATCACGCGGAAGCCCCGCATTAGTCCCGCCCAGCATTCCCCTTGTCAATCTGTGAATCCCATCGCTGCCTGGGGGGTAAGTCTTTGGCACCAGAAGATGTCTACTTGAGACAGTAACTTTCACATGTTGTGGCCTCTTCCCCTTTTCTTGCTGTTTTTGGAGCCAGATGGGATATGAAATGCGGTGGTGTACCTAGAGGGGGATCACAGCATTAAGTTTTGCGAGTAGCTGCTCTCCCTCCTCTTCAGAACCATTCCCAGCGGCTAGAGCAAAATGGAAGCTACGTTGGCTATGAATGACTCTGAAGAGGAGTGGAAGAGGCTGCTTGCAAAACTTAGTGCTGTGCTCCCCCTCTAGGTACGCCTCTGATGAAATGTCATTAATGGAAACACACATGCAAATTACCACTTAAAAGAAAACAGCAGTTCTCTTGTATGCTTATGCATCCTGCGACCATCTACAAAAAGAAACTTGTGACTCAGTTTGGAACGATTTTTTTGTAAGCGCCGTGGAACATTTTTAAAATGACCATCATGTGTTGTGCTAAGCCCTGTGCCAGCCCTGTTTAATCATTTTTGACACTGTTGCAAATATGTTCATTGTTGCATTGTTGCAAATATGTTCAGGTGGCCGTTGCCAATTGTTTAATTCCTCTTCTGACTTTACAAGCAATATAACAGGGTGGACTATTTATTTTCCCTTTTGATGTAGCCGTTTTTATTGGCAAATTTTAAAAGCTGCTTGACATCACATATTTTTATTTTTATTTTTCAAAGCTTGCGGTTCCACGATGGTGCGCACCGTTTTGCTTATTTTATTTTTGTCATTGAATAAACATAATTGTGGATTACAAACATGTTAAGTATCCCCTATAGGGAAGCATAGTCTGCAGATCTGTGTGGTATGAGGGCACAACCTAAATGGGCTTAGTTCTTTGAACCTGCTGTGTATTTAGATGAGATCAACTAAACAGACTATTCCCATTGGCTAAAGGTCAGGATTAGCCTTGGGGCATGTTGTTTACAACACATCATGTTCTGAAATATATATTTTCATAGAAGATATCTAGAGTATTATGTACAGTTCTGGTTGCCGCATCTCAAAAAGGACATAGTGGAGCTGAAAAAGGTTCAGAATTGAGCAACAAAAATGATTATGGGGCTGGGGCACACACACCCCTTATAAAGAAAGACTGCAACGTTTGGGGCACTTCAATCTGGAAAAAAGGCGCCTGACGGGGGACATGATTGAGACATACAAAATTATGCACGGAAGGGATAGAGTCGATAGAGGGATGTTCTTTTCCTTCTCTCGCAACACCAGAACCAGGGGACATCCACTGAAATGGAGTGTTGGGAGGGTTAAACAGATAAAAGGAAATACTTTTTTACCCAGCGGGTAATTAATCTGTGGAACTCCTTGCCACAGGAGGTGATGATAGCCCCCTTTAAAAGGGGGTTGGACAGATTTCTGGAGGAAACGTCCATCGTGGGCTATAGGCCATGATTGATCGTGCAACCTCCTTACATTAGTACTAGGCTACTTCAAAGTGCCAGGTGCAAGGGAGTGGCAACAGGATGCAAGCATTCTTATAGTCTCGTGCACTTCCTGGGGCACCTGGTGGGCCGCTGTGAGATACAGGAAGCTGGACTAGATGGGCCTTCAGCCTGATCCAGCAGGGCTCTTCTTATGTTCTTAAGGTAGAAAGGTATTTTCATTAGGTGTGTTGAATCGCTTAAATACATTGGCAGGCATGTATTGGCAGCCTGTTTTCAAAATGTCAGGCAACACTAATTGGAAACCATTGTTTTATCTGCATACATACCTATATACATTTGATTTGTACAGTATTGCAAACTCAATGCATTCTTTAGTGTTGGGGTGTCCCCCAGGGCCCCCCCCCCTTAATGGAGAAACAAGGTCCTCCAGGGTGACAAGGAGTTTCACAGCTTGCCGGCACCTTCCGGCGGGACAGCCAGGGAAACCCCAGCTGCACTCCACATCAAGATCTCACAGCCCAACGTGGTCTCTAGTGGCACAGAGGAGAGACCCTCGCTCTGCCAGGCGAGGAGTTCTGGCAGCACAGCTGATGCCTAGAGGGTCCTGTCCTCAGGGCCACTGTTGGGCACATGTCCAGCACACCCAGCAAGGCTCACACAGTAGGCAATACAGGCCACAGAGCAGCGGTGCTCGCTGCAGAAAAGGCCGCCCCAGCCAAGAAAGGGTTTACTCGTGAGGCAGGCAGGGTGGGGGAGTGGGGATTGAACCACAGCTGGCACTGTAGCACCAGCAGATAGAGAGGGAGGAAGGGAGGGTGGGGCAAGCCCTGGGGGGTCACAGCAACTCAAAACCCCCAGTGGCCTGTGAGGAGGGTCAGTGGGCCTAGGCTGCTGGCAGGCTTCTGACTAACAACCCCCACAAGAGGAGCAGGATTCAAAGTGAGTCAACCCCTTGATCAACAGAGGCCCTACCTAAGGTAAATCAGGGCCTCGCCTCACCTGCCTCTGGACTCACCTGGCCTCATGAAAACGTACTTCAACTCACCTAGCAATATGATCTGTCCAGTCATGCTCTTACTGTAGCCAGGTAAAATTAGTCTGAGATTAGCTGGTCGCTCATCAAGACGGGTGGGTAGGAATTTGTTTCTGTCAGCCAATTGGCCATGGATGGCAGTTTTTTCACCGACCCCAGATTGGAGAGGGAGGGATGGGTGTTCAGTAGGTTTTATGATGTACATTTGTGCTCAATAAAGTTAAACCCAATCTGGTGTCTTCCTTGGGGGTGGTGCAAGGGTAATAGGCTCTCTCAGAATGCCAGAAGCAGGGGCGTGGCAGTGAGATAGAAGTATCTGGTTGCCTTGTGAGCTCTCTGAGGAATCTGGTGGGCCACTGAGAGATACAGGAAGCTGGACTGATCAGGCCCTTGGCCTGATCCATTCTTAGGTTCTTAAAATCTGTTCTTTTTAGGGAGGGAGCACTACCACGACCCAGAAATAGCAACTCTAATAGTAGGAGACTGCCTGCCTGCCTTTTACAATGGTAAGAAATTGGGTTTTAAACCACAATTTAAAGGGATGCTATTTTTTATTTCAAGGATTGGAGGTCCCCTCTCACCTGCAGTGACCATCTGCGGTTAGTCAAATCCGTGGACAGAAGAACTGCAAATGAGAAGGGCTGACTATAATTTGATATGGGGAGGGAGGGAGGGGGGGAGGGAAGCTGGTGATCATGAACATGTCAAAATACATGCCCACTAAGGAATACCAGAAAGAGTTGCATAACCTGATGAAGGAAGTTTCTATAGCAGGGGACAGCTGGTGGGAGCTCATATTTTCTCTTCTGTCATTTGCAGCTGAGCTCCTGAGAAAAATGTGTTACTTTCTGGACATCATCTGTTTAATGACATCACTTCCTGCTTAATGATATCACTTCTGGCCCTCAGCAGACATAATAAGTGCTATTCGGCCCACTGTATGAATTGTGTTTGACACCCCTTCTTCTACAGGGATAATGTGATAATAGCCCATCAGCATTTTCTCTTGACTATACATTATGGAGAAAAGACGATGTGGTTTTGCAGCTTTGGGCAACTGGAATTCATTGGCCCTCAGACCAAAAGAGGGTTGTAAGGCGTGCATTTAAAAAGCACCATATAAATTTGAGGTGTTTTGAGGTGTACTATGAAGGAGGTGAGGTGCTGGAATAAATAACATATTCACTCTGACTGCTACCGCAATAATGTTCTGTTATAAAACTAAGATGCCCTTTGAAATAAAGCTGTGTGACACCTCGCATTTAAAAGAATGCTTTACTCTACAATCTTGATTTTGCACTGAGTTGCATTTTAGGAGACTCAACTGGAGCAGTTTCCTCTCAGATGAATTCACAGAATGTGTTTGTTTCCTGACCTTCAGCACAATTTCAGACCTACTCTTCAGACTTAGTAAAACCTTAGTTGGAATTGGCAAGTACACATGTTTTGAGAACATGAAAAGAAAATCAAAGACTTTGATAATATCAAGTGGCACTTTAGAATGTAGGCCATTTAAAATGATTTAAATTTCGCCATTTCCTTTGAATCACCTTTTACAATGAGTTTTCCACATGCCTGTCAGTCTGTCACCAAAAATGCTTCATATTTAATTTGGCTGATCAAATTAAAGAGCCGCTACAAAAATAAGGACCCAGCCAGCCTAGTGGAGTGTCTGTGTGTGGGGTATCAGCTGGTCTGAATAGTAAAGTCATGCCTTGTGACAATTTCGAGCCACGTCGATGGCATGTCTGCTGACAAGAAACAGTAAATTTCTAATTGAATCAATACTGTAATGGGGATATAGGCTTGCTAACCCACTTGCCGTTTATCACTCTCGGGGGGAACAGATGCTTAATTTGTGCCCATGATAATACATGCCTAATGAGCTTCACATCTTACTGGATATAGCTTAATAAACTTCAAAGTAAACAAAACGGGAATAGGTGGGTAAAAGTACATCTCTGACTTTTCATTAAACAAAATGAACTGGAGTCAAGGCCCAGCATGGCTTCTAAGTGAAAGTTACTGACTACAAAGCAAATGTATGCACAGAAATGTACAACAAAAGCCCAAGCTTTTAAAGCACTAGTTGAGTTTCCATAAATGTTGCTTACAAAAGCCACCATTCTTAATGCTAACAAAAAGTTGTGGAGATGTTCTTCACTAAATCCTCTTTCCTTGTATAATCCACCTTGCGCACTTTATCTCAAGTGTGTTTTATCTGATCTAATCTTGCGCTCATTCACTTTCAGAGATAGAAGCAACAGGGTTACTCCACGCTTAGAACTAGAACCTTCTTTGTGGGTCCATAAGAGGACACTGGATAATGAGAAACTAGCTCAGGAGGAAAAGGTTAATCAGATGCTGGGGAAAAATACCTGCTTTTGAAGGCAGCAATGTTTTCCAAACTCGAGAAAGCATTTTAGTATTATAGTGCGATAATCCCAACATTTTGAGACATCTGTGAATATTTACACGGGCTTGAACAAAGTTTAATATCACGGGAGCAAATTCTGTTTCCACTTCCACCAACACAACTCCACTGAGTTTCCTCCAGGTAGCTCTGGATTTAAATAGGTGTAATCTGCCTCCATGTATTGATAAGAAAACCTGGTCAAAGAGACCAGCTCAAACTCGTTCATTTCATTCTTTCTTATTCTATACCCTTAGCTTTGAGTAGGGTGAGCTTTGTGGTGCTGTAAATTAGTCGCAGATTTTATATATTTTTTTCTGTGCAGTAGTAGGCAAGATAACTCAATGAAAAAAAAAATCTAAGCCCCCTGAGGCTGTGGACCAAGGATTAGCATGAAACGAGCAGAGCTTCCATAGTTGGGCTCAGCAGGAACATTAAATTAAAATATATGTATTTCCTTTGGCTCTTATATGTCTGGCTTGGCATTGCTAATGTACTGAAGGCCTGGGATCACCTCGAATTCTGCCTTCTGCCTGCTTCCAGCATATATCAGTGTCTTACAGCTGGATCTGAGGGCAGAAGTACACGAAGCAATGGAACTATGCCGTGAAGTTAGGAAGGCTTTTTTTTTCATTACTATGTCACTAGCGGCTATTTCTTGATAAAACGTGACCAGAGCCCTGTAAATGCATGGAATATGCCTGTGCTGGGAGAAGGAGGAGGGAGGAGATTGGAATTGTGCCCCCTATTCCCACTTTCAGCACCCAAAGTTCTCAAGAAAACCCTTGAATGTAGGTCCTCTGCAGGATCAAGAAGACTCTCCAGTCACATGTACAAAGCCTACATAGATTCAGGATGCAATCCTAACTTGGAGTTAGGCCAGCACACTTAGGCCAGCAAAGTTTGGCCAGCACAAGGGACACCGTATAGTATGTTTGGACCACTGTTGGAGAGGCCAGCACACAGACATGTGCTATCTTCCCTGACTCTGATAGTGTTCCAAACGTGCTTTACGGTGGCCCTTGTGCTGGCTTTGCTCTCTGAGCCGTGAATGGCTCTGAAGGTGAGGGGAGGGGCCATGTTACCGAGGAGCTCAGGCCCCTAACACCTGTTCCCAGCCCAGGTGGCCCCAATTCAGCCAACTTCACTGGCGCAGCTACAAATAGTCCCATGCACAACACTGTGCACTACCCAGGGAAGGGGGATATTTTCTCCTTTGCCCAGGTAGCGTGGCAGCACATCCAAGCCCTGGGCTGGATATGGGACAGGTGTGAACACAGCCACTGACTTCAAAGGCCAAGTCAGAGAGACGTGAAGCAGCCCCCTCAGCCGTGGAACCGCCAGTGAACCCGTCAATGAAATGAGGCACATTCAAGCGTAGCTTTACCTCTTCAGAGACATATATTTTAGTTGCAAGGAAAAACCAATCAGAACAGTCCAGATACAGCAGTCCAAGGTCAGATTACAGTTGGTCAGCAACAGATGATTACAGGTGGCTAACCATTCTGGCAGCACCTTGCCCTTCCTCTCACAGCCCACAGAGAGGACTTCTGCTCACTGCCTTTTATGCTGCCTTCCAGCCAATCAGCACAGTGCTGAGTCATGGCTAGGTCTTCGTGCCAAACTGCACATACACCACTCAGGCACAGGTGCATTCAATCACCTTCCTTAGGCCCTGCAGTTTTCCAGAGCAAAAGCAAACCGGAGCTGATCGCCAGAATCATGTCAGATCCTGACAGCCTGCCTATTCCAGCCCAGGCTTTGAATTGCACTTTAAGAGCCCAATCCAATCCTCCCCCACCCCACTGGTTCAGCCACGCCACAAATAGGCAACTGTGTTCCGGTGTAAAGCCCTGCATGAGCTGGCACAATGCTAGATGATGTCATCTGGTCTAGATGCCTTTAAGATGGGATTGGATGGATTTCTGGAAGAAAAGTCCATCGTGGGCCATGATGGGTTGTGCAACCTCCTTACATTGGTGGTGGGCTACTTTGGAGTACTGGGTGCAAGGGAGTGGCAACAGGATGCAAGCATCTTGTTGTCTCGTGTGCTCCCTGAGGCACCTGGTGGGCCGCTGTGAGATACAGGAAGCTGGACTAGATGGGCCTTTGGCCTGATCTAGCAGGGCTCTTCTTATGTTCTTAGATAGAATTGACTGGGCCATAACATTTCTTTAGTTCAGGATGTTTGGAGTCGGGGTGGCAGGTGAGGCAGAATAATCCTGTCGTTGTGCATGTTAAAGCAGCCATCCCACTCACTTACACCTGAGGAGGCTCTCCTTACACCCAAGAAGGCTCTCGTGCTTGCATGCAAGGAGAGTCTCCTTGGGTGCAAGTTGTGCCTCCTTGGGTTTGAGAGGGTGGGCCTACTGCGGCTGCAGCTAAAAGTAGCTTTTTCTGAGCGCAGGGTAAGTAGAAGAATGACAGCTCAAAGAGTTTTGAGAGAATGGCAGTTGGTTTCAAAGAGTTCCAACAGGCATCAGTTTGCACAGTTCATCCATCCATCCATCCATCCGTCCGTCCATCCATCCATCCATCCATCCGTCCATTCGTTCATTCGTTCATTCGATTTGTACTCCACCTTTCTCCCCAAAGGGCACTCAAGGCAGCTAAAACTACAGAAATACAGAAATAATAAAATACAGAAATAATAAAAGAAAACTATAAAATATACATGAAAAAATATACATTAAATATACATGAAAAGCCAATCCGCAGCAGCAACAGCATAAAAACAATCAAAACAATAAATAGATATCTTAAAAAGCCTGCACTCATCTACAGCCAACATACCCTGTGAATCACAGAGTTTCAAAAACTCTTTGAAATAAGAAGGTCTTCAGGCCTTGCAGGAAGGTTAAAAGTGGTCTAAGAAGGTGTTCCTAGCTCAAACGGGAGGGAATTCCACAGTATGGGTGCCACCACAGAGAAGGCCTGTTCCTCCAGTATCTTTCTCTGTCTTGCTGTCAATAGGTTTTGAAGGTTGTTGAACACTATAAAACCTGCAAAACCAGTTAGCAGAGGCAAAGTTGGTTGAACAGTCTTCTTTCTTCCATTAAAATCTCTCTGGGGACACCACCAGCAATCCTGCTTCCAGCCTCTTTTTAAAAAATATTTCAAAAGCGCCGTTTGTTAAAAGTTCACATCAATACTCGCAAAACGTGGACCAAGAATTCTCCACCCTGATGAATAGGGGAGCTTTGTGTTTCAGAAGCATCGCACAAAAGACCATTTTGTTTGTTCCTTTGTTGTTTTTGATTGACTATTAGCATAAAAAGAGACAGACAGAGATATAGAGAAAACAGATGTCTATGATAATTGTATACATTATGGTAATTAACAGTATCTAAATGAAACAAGTTTGCTTTCACTGAGGTGTCATTTGCACACTGTTCCTCTTGAGCATTAAGATACATCCTGTACATGATAGCCTTATTGTCTTCTGTCATCAGAATTCCTGTTTGGGGTTTGAGCAGCCACAGAGTGGGACTTCCCAGCTGTCATGGAAAATGGATTCTATTACATTATGAGTTAATTCACCTAGCCTAATTCTGTTATTCTTTTTCTTCTTATTATTATTATTGAAATGCTTCAGGCAACACTGACATAAATTTGAAACA
Source organism: Lerista edwardsae (assembly GCA_029204185.1). NCBI lineage: Eukaryota > Metazoa > Chordata > Lepidosauria > Squamata > Scincidae > Lerista > Lerista edwardsae. The sequence goes on along the minus strand of JAJKFI010000002.1, from coordinate 45,092,582 downwards.
AAAAAAAAAAAAAACCAACCCAACACAGAATTGGTTGGTGATCTGAAAAGTCCAGCAGAATCAATCCCATTATTGCCATTATTGATTAAACAGTGATGAAAAAGACACAATGTAGAAAAGGCCACAACACCAGTGACCAGTGGACTCACCACTCGCTGGCTTGCGGTGCTGCCTCTGGGTGGCACAAGGCCAATGTTGGCTCGCCAGTCGCCAAGCACCAGCAGTAACAGCTTACCACTGGTGCTGGAGGTGTCTTACAGCACCTTTTGAAATACTAGGATGGGCGGTACAAGTGTACCACCTATGCTAAGGCCCACAGGATTGGGCCCAAAGACAGGAGGGCAAGTGACACAGTGAAATCCTGTGCATGTCTACTCAAAAGTCCCATTAATTTCAATGGAACTTATCCCCAGGAACGTGTGTATAGTATTGCAGCCTTAATTTGCCATGTAACGTTCTGAAGGCACTTCAGTTCAGCCCTCTGAAGGTTTTCAGTGTTACGTGACTAGCTTTTGACAGTGTCCTTATTCAGGCCTAAAGCAGTAGTGAAATTCAGGGGGTTCGCCCAGGTTCTATACATCCGGTTGTTAAATGGCCGGGCCCCGCCCACTCGCTTACCTCGGCTGGCTTCGGTGTGTTTTTTTTTGGCTCCGGCTATGACGTCATAGAACCGGTTGTTAATTCATTTGAATTTCACCACTGGCCTAAAGCCACTTCGGACATTTCTACAAAAGAGTTGCCAAGTTCTCATGAAGAGCCTTCTCCAATCCTGGGAAAGTCTGAAGCAGGCCCTACACTCTAAAATTGCGGGCTGGGATTTTCTGGGTGATTGTGGAACATCTGCAGTGTGTGTGCAAGTTGGACACACTTTTATTTCTGAAACTCTGGGGTCCAATCAGTCCCCAGTAAGTCAGCAGAGAGAGGTGGGAGGGAAACGGGGGTGGGGGGAACAGGGAGGAGATTGGAGTGGAGAGAAAGGAGGATTGAGGCAAGAAATCCTCAACCTTGATTGCTGTATCAATGGCAGTGCCACCACCAATTTCCTGCCCCACTTCTCAGCCTTGATCTGCCTTCCTGGGTCCACTTGGACTTGCACCACCGAAATTGCTGGCACAGGTTGGAGTAGACCCATCCAGTCAAGGGAGGGTTCCCTTACCTGGAGGAGACCTCTGGGATCCCTCCCCCTGGCAGGATACAGCACATGCTCCTGTGGTTTGACGCAGTGGTGTCATTCAAATGATTTAGGAACAGGAACTCACTTTTGATTGGCACTTGTCAGGAACCCAGAACCAGCCATGGAGCCCGTTAGGATCTGGAATGCCCGTTCTGGTCCATTCCCCCTGAATGACATCACTGCCTTCGCCCCCCTAGGAATCCGGAGTCGCTCCCTTTAACCCTCTGAGTGCCGGCCAACCAAGAAGAAAAGCTCTTTGCAGAGGAATTGGGAGGGGGGAGAAGGGAGAGTGAAGTGAGCGGAGTCAGCCCTAATTTTAACGAGTGGAACTGAGTTCCCCCACATTCCCCCTGCATGACATCACTGGTTTGACAGCATCAGTGGGGCAGATGTTAGGTTTGGGCTGTTAGTCAGTTTTCAATTTTTGATTCTATGGGCACAACCCTAACTAACTTTCCAGCACTGTTCAGAATGTTTGTTCCCTTATTTCAGAAGGCTGCATTGCCCTTACTCCGGTGCTGGAAAGTTGGTTAGGATTGCACCCTATGACTTCACAAGAGTGCCTTCTCTAATTTGAAAGTCCTCAAATTTTATAATTTGTTCTTATGTATTTTTCCTGGTATTGAAAAATACATTAAGTATTAAACTCAGGCCTGTAATTCCTTGGGCCCTCATATTTCCCTTTTCTGAAGCCCTATCATGGCTGAAGTCCATCAAGCTCATTGTTGTGAATGCGTCCATCCTGTGCCCTCATGCCTTGTGAACATGTGGCCTGATGCATTGTGCCTGCACAGTGAAAGTCACATGAATGGGTTTCTCCATGGATCTCTGACACATGATGATTGCCTGAGAATCACCCCATGGCAAAAACAAGTCGTATGAATTGCCCCAAGGTTATGTTTTCTGTGCTGCTTCTTAATTTGTGTTCAGAGCTGGTTTTTTTCTTGAAATACACACAGCCACTAGAGCTGCAGACACAATGCATATTTCCCCCCTCGGGGGAAAAAGTCCTTAATCCAACAGCATAAATAAGGTTAAATGTATTTGCCTCAAGTGCTATAACTTAACCTACCATTATTCTGCAGTTATCCAGCTGGTACTTTTTATTTATTAGATTTCTGAGTATGGTATAGAGCATTATAATCAATGCGCTATTGACAAAGGCATTTGAATCGCATGCCATGTATTTATTTTACAATGCTGCCTTTTGCTTTGAAAACCTTAATATACACTCAACAATACTCAGTGGGCACGAGACATGTTATTCGGAGGGCATTTAAATTGTACGACAAAACACCAGGATGTAAAAGTTGCATAATTAGGATGGCTGTAAACCATTAACCTATTCTCAGCTGCATGCTTTGCTTGTTGTGCTTGTATCAGGCAAGATATTAGTTAAGTGGGATTCAAAACTTTATAGCATTTTTAATGTTGGCTTCCATAATAACAACACTGAAAGCATTTTATTATAACCTGGGGGGACTGTAAATACTACATCAATGGCATTTCTATAACCAATCCTATCCCAGGCAATCTGACTGTCACCCGTTATACACACACAGGATTCCCCCATTACTCAGGAGAGTTGTATTACAGGCATAAAATATTGCTAAGCGTTTTAGCTCTGCAAGAGTAACTACAGCTGCATCATATTTGCGTGGTCTTGTTTTTATGCATGCTGGCTCGCTAGATGAAAGTTGGAAATAGCATAGAGCTCCACTAGATGACAGGCTTGGTTTAGAGCCAGAATACTTAGGCTCCCTTTGCAGCTTCGTGCCAGAGCATCGCTCAAAATGCTGGGGCAAGTGGACGTTCTCAGTTGGGACAAAAGACCATTTGTGAATAAAAAAAGAAAATTGGTTGAACTACCAAAGTCACAGAATTTTGTTTCCTCCAAACAGTACATTCTTCTATAACAGGCTTTGCATGAACATATATGATGTGTTATAGATATTATAGGGGGTGTTTTCAGGTACCCTCTTTTTCTATCTGAAAATCAATTGGTGTATTGATAGCTCATTAAAGCTTTCTCTTTGGGGGAGGGGACTTGGCTTATAGAACAACTTCACTTAGGGCACAATCCTAATGAACTTTCCAGCACTAGGGTAAGGGCAATGCAGCTTCGAGGTAAGGGTACAAACATTGCCGTTCCTTGAGGAGGCCTCCGAGACTACTACTCCACTACAGGATGCAGCACATGCCCCATTGGCACAGCTATGTCAGTGCTGGAAAGTTGGCTAGGATTGTGCCCTCAAGGACACAATCCAAACCTGGAGTTAGGCCGGCAAAGTTGGGCTGGCACAAGGGACCCCTTGTTTGGGCCACTCCTGGAGTCAGAGAGGCCAGTACGCATCCCCCCTGACTCACAGAGCGGTCCAGACATGCTTTACGGTGTCCCTTGTGCCAGCCAAACGTTGCTGGCTTAACTGTGCCGGCCTAGCTCCAGATTAGGATTGTACCCTAAGGGTCAAATTACACATGTGATCCTTACCACTGATCTTTGCATCGTCATTTTTTGTCGTTGTAAACAACAGCTGAGTGCCACAAATCACACAGAGAGGGGCACATAGACCTTTTGCTCCACACCATGGCTTGAACAAAAATCATCCCATTGACTTGAATGGCACTTTCCCTGTTGAACCAAATTGCAGTCACTCCAGGAGGGGGCAGTTTTGCGCTGGCACCATGGCGTGCAGACTTCCAGGGGGTGCAAGAGAATTGCAGAAGAAAAGTGAGATGGGCAGAAATTTCCCCTTCCCTCTTGTGCTTCATCTGCAAATGGAAGAACCTGGGATGCTGCCCACGAAGAACATGGATGTGTAAGGAGGCCTACTTTGTGTTAACTTTCTGACACAAAAAGGAACAAACAGGTCACATTAAAGGGGGCTTCTGAATTTTATGTGTGTGTAGACACCACTGATAGGGATGTGGTGGCGCTGCAGATTAAACTGCTGAGTTATTGAGCTTGATGACCGGTAGGCTGGCAGTTCGAGACCACTCCAGTTGGATGGAGTGAGCTCCTGTCGCTTGACCCAGCTCCTGCCAACCTATCAGTTCAGAAGCATGTAAAAAATGTGAGGAAATAAATAGGTACCACTTCAGTGGGTAGGTAAATGACATTCCATGCACATTAGCATACAGTCATGCTGGCCATATGCCCACGGAAACTGTCCTTGGACAAATGCCGGCTCTTCGGTTTAGAAATGGAGATGAGCACCGCCCCCTACAGTTGGTCACAACTAGACCATTCGGTAGTGGGGAATCCTTTACCTTTATCTTTAGACTCTATTGAAGTGTACGAACACAAAACGTTCTCCACTGTGTAAAAAGTATGTGCTGCAGTTGAATAAACGGAAACTTAGAATGCAATCCTATAGCACTTATCTGGGAGTGAGGGCCCAATACCTAACTGATGCACTGGCATAGTGCACACTCCACGGGCGCGCCAGGCCTCTGTGCATTGCAAAAGTATAGTTAAGCACTTCGTGACAGACTGCAGGCTGGGTGCCCTCGTGCAAAGGCAAGGCCTTGTGTGGCACAGGCACAGTGGAAGATGCCCATTGAAGCAGGTGAGATCCCTGCTGGGCCATGCAGGGGTGGAGGAATGTGGGGTGGGTGGGGATGGGGGTGGGGTGGGCAGATTCAGCCCAGGACATAACTGATGGTGCCTGTGCATTCCAAATCCTAAGCCCCCTCCTGGGCCTGATCCGCCGACAGGGGTGCACACAGACTTCGGCCAGCCATATGGCACACACGTTCACACATATCCAAGTAGAGCCATAGCAGGAGCTGAAGCTTTCCCCAAGGCAAGGGGGTAAATGTCTCTTAAACCAAAGCAAGGGGGTAAGTGCCCCTTACCCTAAATTCCCCCACAGGACGCAGAGTGGTCCACACTGGCCCTGCTGCATTGGCACGAGGAAATACTGTATGTGCTGGATTGGACTGTGAGTCACAGTAAATGGGATTTACTTTTGAAAAGACCCTCATGCTGGGAAAGATTGAAAGCAGAAGGAGAAGGGGGTAGCAGAGGATGAGATGGTTAGATAGTGTCACCGAAGCAATGAACATGAAATTGGGCGAACTCCGGAAGCTAGTGGAGGACAGGGAGGCCTGGCATGCTGTGGTCCATGGGGTCGCAAAGAGTCAGACATGACTTAGCGACTGAACAACAACACTTTTGAATAGGTACACATAGGATTGCCCTGTTACAGGGCAATCCTATGTATTGTCCCATTTGTGTTCAATGGGGGTTACTCCCAGGAAAGCATGTCTAGGACTTCAGCCTAAGTGCACAAACCTAACCTAGTTAGGCCAGCAAAGTTAAGCCAGCACAAGGGACACCGTAAAACATGTTCGGACTACTCTTGGCATCAGAGAGGCCAGCACACAGACGTGAGCCATCCTCCCTGATTCCAAGAGTGGTCCCTTGTGCTGGCCAAACTTTGCTGGCCTGACTGTGCTGGCCTAACTCCAGGTTAGGATTGCGTACTAAATCAGCGTAGTGGATCCCAAATTTGTTCATCACTTCTCTTTCTTGGGCAATGAACAAATCTCCTAATTCTGTGTCAATGTCAGGTCCTGCAGATTTATTCCACATTTGCTAGAAACTGAATATCACAATCAGATCTACAGAACTTAATTAAAACTCCTGTTATCAAGGTTATAATTATCTAAAGCTTGAATTTGTGTTGGATTTATATGACATGTTATTAAGATCTCTTTTCTCTAAGTTCTGGATTTTTCAGACACTCTGTGTTCACACCTTTAAATCTGTGTCATCTCAATGTGCAGAGGGAGAGCAGGACTATGCTGGCTGTGAACTCAGTAGAACCAAGCTTTGCTGGTGTAAAAGATGTCAGCAAACACCCAAATGGGTAATAGTGTAAAGAGCATTTCTCATCATCTTTATGCAATTATTCCAAAATCCAGACACCTTCCTGTCCCAAGCACTCTGGATAAGGGATACTCAACCTGTACCCCTTCCCAGTTGAGTCTGCTGACAAGGTTCCACTTGGGCTTTTGTCTGTGAATTAGCAGGCACAGGTCCAAGTAAACCCATTGTCACAGCTGGGGCTTTCCCTGGGGCAAGGGAAAAATGTCCCCTTACCTCAAGGAGACCTTCAGTCTGCTCAGTTCCTGCAAAGGATACAGAATGGATACCTCTCTGCCTATTAGGATTGGGCTGACAGCTATCACAGCCTTATTATTATTATTATTATTATTATTATTATTATTATTATTATTATTATTATTATTATTATTATTATTATTATTATTATTAT
>JAJKFI010000002.1:45066619-45080425 GCA_029204185.1 Lerista edwardsae | reverse complement strand
CTCTCTCTCTCTCTCTCTCTCTCTCTCTCTCTCTCTCTCTGTGTGTGTGTGTGTGTGTACACTAACTTCCTATGTATAATACATAACTTTTAAACTTTGTGTATATAATCATACGATAAACAATTGAAAAAAGTTTTAAAGTATGTTTTCTTCTTGAAAAAGACATTTGAATGTCTTGGGACAGGCCTCTTGGACGCGCATGCGCACACACACACACAAACACACAGCCTGGCACACAGGGCTGCCCCCTCCCCAGCCACCCTCTTCGTACATCACCGCTTTTCACTTGTTTTCGTGTACTTTGCTCTGAGAACCTGAAGGAAATAATGCTTTAAACGGCATCGAAAAACAACTTTACACCTTTAGGCTGGTAATTGTGCATCCTATACCAAGATCCAAAAGATTTGTGCTCCCCTGTGGGCACTACTAATAAGGCATCATATAATGCAGGTTACGTTACCTCAGCCAGCCATCTTCTTGGAGACTACAAAATAATGATGCGCACAAAACCTTTACAAAGGCCCAGATGGCATGAAAAAAAATTATTCGTCAAAAACGTAAGTGGCACACAAATGAGCATTGCAAGAAGTTGGAAAATGTCAAGAGAGATTACGGGAATAATGGGTGGTCAGTAAGCAACAACTGACTTCAGCTATGAGAGTCAAAACTATTTATTTATTTTTTTGCCCTGACAATGTTCAGCTTTATCTCACAATCCATTGTTTACAGTAGTATAAACAAACTTTTCTCCAAATGAAAAGAAAATGGCAAATGACTTCTTTCCATGCCAGGTTCTGTCAGCACAACAACACCAGAAGCAAAATATCACTATCATAGGTAGTATGTATGATCCTTAATCTTGACTGAAAAAACGCTTTATTTTTTATTTTATGTTTTCAATTTTTTATATCTCGCCTTCTTCAAGGAGTTCAGGGTTTGTGTGCTTCCCTCCTGCTATTCTCGCAACAATCTTTTGAATTATGTTAGGTTGAGAGAGTGTGACTAGCCCAAGCTCACCCAGGAAACTTCATGGCTGAGCAGGGATTTGAACCTGTACTAAGTTTATTAGAAGGTATTGTTAGTAGTACAGTTATTCCTTGTTATCCTTTGATTTGGTATCCACTGATTTGACTCACCACTGATATTGGGGTCCACCTTTAAATGCCTTGTAACAAGGGGATGTGGTGGCAGTTCAAGACCGCGCGAAGGAGTGAGCTCCCATTGCTTGTCCCAGCTCCTGCCAACCTAGCAGTTCGAAAGCACCTAAATGCAAGGAGATAAATAGGGACCACTTTGATGGGAAGTTAATGGCGTTCTGTGCGCCTCAGTGTATAGTCATGCTGGCCACATGATCACGGAAACTTGTCCTTGGCCAAATGTCGGCTCTTCGGCTTAGAAACGGAGATATGCACTGCCCCCTACAGTCGGTCACGACTAGGCCATTCAGTCGTGGGGAAACCTTTACTTTTTAACAAGGTTAAAAAGGGTCAAAATCCAATTTCCTCCCTTCCTACATTCCATTAGATCCCATTATTCACCTCATCTAGTGGCTGAATGCAGTATGCCATCTGTACACTTTTAGGGCGACATTTGGGGCATTTTAGGGCAACAATGGAGGAGCAAGAAACCTGGAAGCTATTAAAAAGCTATTTTTAAGCTATAGAAAAGCTCTTTAAAGCTACTTTTTTATTGATTTTGGTATCCACTGGTTTTGTTATCCACTGGTGGTTCCAGAATGGAACCCTGGTGGATAACGAGACACAACCTGTACCTACAATTGCTTTCAAAGTTATTTATAGATTGTTGGGGTCCTGCTGCACAACCTTCTGATGACATATTGGGTCTATCACTGCCACCAATACTGAGGGTTTAGGGACTGGCCCAGTCAGGTGTGTCTTCTAAGAATTTGGCTCCTCTGCCAGTGCCCAACATGGCTGACATTAGATACCTCTTCTACTATTTACAGTTGCAAGGCAGAACACTCCAAGTAAATTGAAATTATGTGGAGTACCCATGATCACCAAATGTGGAAGTAAATTGTGCGTTGGTTGACTGCCCAATTCTCTTCCCCACCATTGGTGATGATGCAGCCATGCCAACATGGTATGTGCTGCATCCAATGGTGGGGGAGGGGATTTTTTTTTACTTACATCTACATAGACCTCTTGGTGGCCAATGAACCTTCTCATATCCACACCAAGCTGCCATACTCCTGAGGAGAGAATGGAGGTAAGGCGGGCTGAAAATGGGCGATAAGATCCAGTGTGTGCATTTGCCACTAAGATCCACTTCCTCCTGTTTGCTTCCCACTCCCTGCCTTCCCCCATTTCAGAACACCCCCAAACCTCCCCACCGCACATACGCTGCCAACTTACCAGCACCCGCAGAGCCTCCCAGAGTGCTGCCACGCATTCCTTGTCTCTCAGGAGTAACTTTTGAGAGGCTGACGGGTCTTAAATAATATCGCAATAGTCAAAGAAAATGTAAATATTGATGATACCTTGAAACCTTTTTCACCCTGGGAGGGAGGAAGCTGATTCTTCATTCCCTTTCAAAAGACTCCAATTTTGTTTGTAATCAGCTAAAATTAAAGCAAACACTCTGAAATTAATCATTTGTTGTCTTCAACATCATTTCTTTAAATGAGAAAAATATGTATTTGTTTACGTGAAAATAGAAATGAGGCTTTTCCTGATATCTTATCCATTTAGAACTCTGGAGCAACAGCCCCCCCCCTCACACACACACACACACACACACACACACACACACACACACAAATAAAGAAGGAAAAAGAGACATGACATGTTTGAGAATTTCCCTGGAAGATATTGGATTTTCAGTTCATAAACAACTCTGGCTAACATCAAAGACTTCTGCTTGCAGCATGCTGAGTCCAAATTACACACTTCCAAAGCAAAAGTTACCTGAGTAGCATGCTTTTTGAAATTCTTAATGAAATAAAGACCAAAGTGCTCAATTTTTAACCAATTCAGACTTCTGATACTTTACCTGTTTCCAAGAACAAATGTAGTAGGTTTATAGCACTAGAAATCAACATTGCACATGTTTATCAGGGTAGAACATATATGGCAATGTCTTGATATCTGTTATCCACATGCTACTGGACTTCCACCCAACAAAGTGTTCTTAATTTTTACTTGTCTTACTTTTTCTAGACGCAACATTTCTGAGAACAGAAATCACACCCATGTCTTACTCCCAGAGATATGCATTTGTATTTTCAGACCTCTGTCCTTTAATAAGGATTCATTCTAAAAAAATACACCTATATCCAAGGAAGGTCCATGGACATTATTGGAACTAACTTGCAAATAAATTCCTGTAAAGGTATAAATGAATTAATTTTATAAAGCCCTAAACAACTGGGCTCAGTGCACTTATGAAACATCTTCCAAAAAAAAAAAAAAATCCATTCCAGGTCTAATACATTCAGGGGAGATTCAGTTCTGAGTCTCATCTTTTCAAGATGTAAATGTCAAACGTTCCTATACCAGTAACAGTGAAAAAGAAATTTCATAATAGGAAGTTCTTCTCCATGGGTTTTACTGTACATATATTCCATCAACATTTTTAGGAACGGGCATGGAATATTTTCTTGCTTTGAGCTAGTTTTGATCGAAATTAGTTATGTCAACATAAGATCTCTTGGCACATGTGCCCCAAATATGACCTGGCAGACTGGTCAATGAGAGTACCCTATCCTGTGTAGGGACCATGAGAGAGGGGGTACATCATAACAGAGCCTGGGGTCAAGAAGGACACCCAAGAACAGGGTGCCAAAAATTCCTGGAATCTAAAAATAAAATAAAAAAAATGCATACATTGTGTGAGGACCAGAGCTCACATTTTGCATAAGTGTACATAGTTTTATATATCACAATTCATGGAAATTATGATCCTCTAATCATATGAATTATGGAGAAGGGAAGGGGCTCAAAAGAAACTTTGTACCCAATGATAAAATTCTTCTCAGAGGCCCTGGACCTGTTCAGCCGCCAATTTAAGTCCCCAGGGCTATCTCTGCCAGAGGGGAAAAATGACCTGTACCTTTAACTCGAGGGAGGAGCCATAGTTTAATGGCAGAGCACATGCTTTCCATGCAGAAGGTCTCAAGTTCAATCCTTGGTATGTCCAAGAATGGCTGGGAAACGGCCTTGCCACAGAGCAGTGATTTCCAGCCTTTTTCATCCGATGGCACACTGAGTAGGGGCTAAGATTGTCAAGGCACACCATCAGTTTTTGGACAATTAACAAGACATATTGCACTGCTGGTAGGAGGTTCACCCCTCCCCCACATTGGCCCTACCAATAAATGATCCTCCCCCAAACTATGGCAGCGCACCTGGGACCATTTGCAGCATACCAATGTACAGCTGCAGCACAGTGGTTGAAAATAGCTGCTATAGACTGTGCCACTGTCAAAATAGGCAACGCACAACTGGATGGGCTAATTGTTGTTCAGTCACTAAGTCGTGTCTGACTCTTCATGACTCCATGGACCACAGCATGTCAGGCCTCTCTGTCCTCCACTAGCTTCCGGAGTTTGCCCAATTTCATATTCATCGCTTCGGTGACACTGTTTAACCATTTCATCCTCTGCCACCCCCTTCTCCTTTGGCCTTCAATCTTTCCCAGCATGAAGGTCTTTTCTAAAGAGTCCTCTCTTCTCATGAGGTGGCCAAAGTATTTGAGTTTCAGATTCGGTATTTGTCCTTCCAGGGAGCAATCAGGCTTGACTTCCTGCAGGATTGACTGATGGATCTCCTTGCAGTCCAGGGGACTCTCAAGAGTCTTCTCCAACACCATAATTCAAAAGCATCTATTCTTCGGCACTCTGCCTTTCTTATGGTCCAGCTCTCACAGCCATACATTGGTACTGGGAAAACCATAGCTTTGACTATGCGAACCTTTGTTGGCAGGGTGATGTCTCGGCTTTTTATTAAGTTGTCTAGGTTTGCCATAGCTTTCCTCGAATGGGCTAATAGGTTGTCTCAAAATCAGGGAACTTCATGTGTTCATACCACTGTAGTGAGTAAACCTGCTCCTATTTCACCCTTTATAACAAGTTATTTTTATTCACCAATATCATTGTGAACAGAACATGGTCACTTCAGGAAGTTCCTTCCTCAAGTGTTCCTCTTAGGTGACTGAAATTGCTTGACCTTCAACCTCTTGTCTTTAAAAGTCCAAGAGAGGTGTGCTAAATTGCCCAGAAATGCAACGCCTGTCATGTCTTGTTGCTTAATGAAAGGCCAGCCTCAATCGTCTATAAGGACTGGCTTTACATCATTACTAATTGATCATCTTCGCAAGTAAAATGATCACATTCCTTAGCCGTTGCCCTGTGCCATGTGAGTTACTCAGTTTAATTAATATTACTCCCCAAGGTAAGAGGGGAAAAAAAAACAGGAGCAAAGACAGCCAAGGAAACATTTAGCCATCTTCAGCATTCCAAAGATAAACCACATCGGACAGTTGACAGGAGAGTAAAAACCCTAATAGAAAAAAGTAGCAGTTGGATCCTATCAGTCACCTTCTTGAAGTTAAGGTTTTGGACTTTCGATCCCAGGGCCCCCACACCTTTCATAGATCCAGAGAATAATTTTGAGAGTCAGGCAGCCCAATCGCCATCTAAATCCCATTGTTATGCTGCACCCCACAGGGGATTTTTGGCTGCTGGTCTCTTCGAGATAGTGGGACATTTTTGCCTTTGCCCTGGGATTAGCCCCAGCAGTCACAACAGATAAACTTGGATCTGCACAAGTGATATCGCTAATGCAAGTTGGCATTGATGCATGCAGGGAGATCAGGCCTGGGGAGGCTCCCCAGCATGCCAAAGGTGCACTGGATACGGCACAAGCCCGCCGGCATCGCCATTCCAGCGCAATTTAGGATTAACCCTTATAGAGTTAGATAAGCGCTGTTCTACCAATGTCTTCTTGAGGTGATTCTGGGCAGCATTTGCAGAAGTCTGGATGACCAGGAGCCAGCACGACCAGGAGCACTTTTGCAAAGTATCAATTGGTGCACCGATAGCTCCTGTTTCTGCTTCATCATCCACCTATCCTGGTCTTATAGTGAGTGGGGGTTTTTTTGGGGGGGGTTGTTAATTGGGTTGGAGTGGAGCAGGCAGGGAGTTGTCTGTGGGTGGGAGAGGGTGGATCTCGGTGATAATTGTGCATGCTGAGATCCTATCCCACTTTTTCCAGTCCAACACACCCAACAAACCTATACTTACACCAACTATAGCTGTCAAATGTCCAAGGAGACCCACTGGCAGCCAGATGGTTTATTAGGAGTGAAGTAAAAAAATATTCATAGTCATAACCTTTATTGGCATACAAAGGAAAAGGAAACAATACAAAAAAAACACAGCAACCAGGGATACAAGAGATCATAAGGAGAGGGTTAATTTCATAATCATAGCTAGAAAATTAGCAATAGAATTTGTGCTCGGGGGGGCAGAGATCACTAAGGAGGATAGGGAGGGGATTAGAGAAAGAACTAGAAAGAGAAGATAGCCAAGGATCTAGGAGCAGTTGACGTAAAAGTTGGTGAGCTGGGCATCTAAGGATTATGTGTTCCAATGAGTCTGGGGTAAGGTGACAAAAAAGACATAGTCTTTTGTCAGATGGGAGTTTGGAGAAGCAGCCGAAATGCATAGCCGACGGAAAGATGTTAAGACAAGCAAGCATGAACGCCCTTCTCATGCAAGTAAAAAATATTGATACTTGCCTCTTCCAGACCATCTGGTTGCTTCCCCACCATAGGATGCAGTGTGCACAGTGTTGGTGTCACTGCATTGCATAGGCTGGGGGGGGGGGCACAAGTCATACATTACTTTAGCAAAACCAATACTTTTTTTCACCAGTAGTATGGATAGCTAAATTACCTTGGAGACATTCCAGCTCATTGTGTATTGCCAAAATTAGACCACCTTCTTTTAAAGCTATTTGCAAATGTCACAATATCTTGACGTTGCAGACCAGGACACCTGAGTGGCTCTTTGGAATGAGAACTGGATTGTTGTCATCGTGGTCTGCAGTTTATTATTATCCTTCTGTGCAACATTTCCCCTCTCCCTCTGTAAGGTGTTTTATATCTTTCTCATGTTGTTACTGCATCCTGACATATGTGGAATTCAGAGCATCTGAACAAAATGTAGCAAAAAAGAACTTTTTTGGGATGAAATGTCTGGGATTTGTTCAGATCTGTTAAAGTAATAGGGGGAAAAGCACAAAAGGATAAAGAAAAGAAAGGCCTTAATCTTTGTTCAATGAGTGATAAAGCAGCATCACATGGGTGAAAATTGGCTTGACCTTCACCTACATGATGCCTCAGCGACTCTTTCTTTGCACGCTGATTAAGTGAAGATAGCCTCTTTCTCTGGAAGGAAAAGTCAAAGAACAAAAAGCGAGAGGAAAAATCCTTGCCTTAACTATAAAAGACTTATTTTTTTAATCACAGTTGGGCTCATACCAGCCAGTTTCTAATCTTAGTGTTTTTTTTTTCCTCAGTGGAAAAAAGTGCCTTTTTAGAATCCCTTTGGTTCAGTCACAGTAACCCTCCTGAACCTCAGGGTCTAGATCTTAACTCGCTTCTCTTTGGATGTTCTTTTTCTTTCCCCCTGCTCATCCTCAGTTTTACACGATAAGCGTTTTGACTTAAAATGGATTGTTCTCCAAAGCATTGCCCCTTGGGGAATGTCAAAACTGGAGGGAGGGAGAGGCAAGACACTGCTCAGCTGGCTTAAATGACAGGCCTAGTGCATCTATTGGCAGGGTATTGACAACCTCTGAGGTAACTTTTACTGCACTTAGATATCTCTGGTTTTTCCACTGGCTGTCACACACCAACTGATACATAGTATTAAGTATCGTGTTATCGGGTTATCCACGTTTATATAGACAAGTGAGCTTTGCTGCTCTGCTGCTTTTAAATAGCACTCTGTGTGACTAATATTTTTAACAGCATGATACTTAAAAATTTGACAAGGATATAATAATTCATTCTTCAGATACTCAGCATTACATGCCAACAAATAAGGTCTTCCAAGTAGGTCTTTGGTATAGTTCGATGTGCAATTTTATTTATGGGAACGCATTGTGACGATATGCAACTTCGTAAAAACCCTACCAGGAAACAGATACAATATACGAAGAGTGAATTGTGAGATATGGAAGACAGTCAAGGAATCTGGCTGAGATCCAGCATTCTGTTGGTTAAGTCGAATGGCTAGCTTGAGTTTCCATCTTAGCCCATCTTACCCCTAGTCTGCCAGAGCTAAGACTGTAAGATGCTGTTCAGTCTAATGGAATGTTAATGTAGAAGCTATTACATTACATGTCTGAGCTGGGGTATGAGAAAATACATACCTACATTATGGTGGCATGAATAATAATAATCACAGATTCATATGACTGCTACTCTCCCAACCCAAGGTAACTTTTCCAAGCATTTCATTTATTTGTACTGCTCAAAGCAGTATTTTAGCCTCATAGCAAAACTGCATTGTCTGAAGGCTACATATGGACAGCTACATCTAATGGGGTCAAAGGAAAATCCAACACAAATTTAATATACCTTAAGAATCAGATATTATACTACTTAAATCTTCCCTAAAACTATCGATACTTGGTTGTCGCTGCCAGATGATAACAAAAAAATCATGCTATATTGTGTCAGGAAAATCAATGCATGACTCTACCCTTGCATATCTGGATACCAACAGAGTGAAGGAGTTGCCATGGATAACTAGGGGGTAGGGAAAGGCTTATGCCAGTGTTCTTCAAACTGTGGGTCAGGACCCACTTGGTGGGTCAGGACCCGATGTCAAGTGGGTCGTGGAAAGCTGGGAGCACCCATCTTGGAAGCTGCAGACCTTATTCTTTTGATATTCCTTTGGTGAGTGTTAACAGCTTGAATTTTCAAGTGAAGTTTTTTTTAATGTTTTTGTTTCAGTGCATTTACATATTTTATCCTAATCTTGCTTTCTGTCAGGGATGTTTCATGGCTGTGCAATTGCCGCAGTCCAAGAATGCCAGTTTGCATTCCAGGAGTGTCATTTGATTGTATCACAATGATGGCACTTCCTGCTTGATGATGTCATTTCTGGCTATCACTTCCAGGTTAATGACATCACTTCTGGTGGGTCTCAACATGAGTGCCAATCTAAAAAGTGGGTCCCGGTAAAAAAATCTGAGAATCACTGGCTTATGCATTCCCTCCCCATAGCAGGTCTCTTCTCAAAATCATCCACCCTGTTTTTGCCCATTAGAATAGGCTGATGGTTTTATGTAATGTGTCATTCCATTGTATGTCAGCCTCATGAGGTCCATACAAGCTCTATTCTCAACTGGGATTGTTGCACATTCTACACCTAACTACATTTTTAGTGGGCATATTAAAATGTATGCACTACAAGTCAATTGAGAATAATAGACGCAACCTTAAAATTCCTCTTTTTCAACTAAAATACATGGGACCGATTCTCAGTATCACATCTATGTATTCTCCCTGAAAGTAGTTATTTGCACGTGCATGCATGCACTATTCTCAACTGATGTAATGAAACCTTATACGTGCATGTGAGTGTGCACGCTTGTGTGCGTGCATGCCTGTGTACATATTATTTTACAATCTGGTCCAAAGCTTGTAGCCTTAAAAGGCTGGTGCCATTTATACATTTTTTATTTTGCTTCCAGATTTGCCTTTACGTAGGGGAAAAAAAAGAATTGTTCATGGAACCACCAGATATGTTCACTCCCTGTTGTAAAAGATTTTACCATGAAGTCATATTTAACAAAAAAAAAAAAATCTCCTCTGCAATCCTATGCAGGTTTACTCAGAAGTAAGTTCAGTGGAGCTTACTCCCAGGTAAGTGGTAATAGGATTCCATTGTTATTGTCCTCATCATACAAGTTCCATATGGCTGGTGTATTCTGGGAGTTGCTAGGCCTCATATTCCATCCAAAGACTTAGGAAGCAATCCTAACCAACTTTCCAGGCCTTGTCAAGCTAAGGAAACGTTTGTTCCCTTACCTCAGAGCTGCATTGTCCTTACCCTAGTACCGGAAAGTTGGTTAGGATTGAACCCAGAGAGGTGTAGCTTGAAAGGAGTAAGGCTGCAATCTCATATACATTTACCTGGGAGGAAGTCCCACTCATATCAATAGGACATACTTCTGTGTAGACATGTATTGTGTTGCTATCCCTCAACTGCAAACCTACTTGAGCTCTTTCCATCCACAGGTATAGGGCTACCAACCCCACATCTGCTGGTTGGCACACCCCTCCATTTCTAATTTGGAATGTTTCTGGTCATTACTGAGTAATGTGGGCCTGTGTCTTTGTTTATTTAAAGAACATTTGAACCTACTATCACATTATCCTGAACATACATTTTTTCTTTATGTTCAGTATTTCACATGGATTTTCAGGATATGGCAGCTGCATTAACACTAGCTTGAAAAGTTCCATTATTGTCTCTAAGGTTGAAAACAGCCTTTTTTTCTCAAGCGTCAAAATACGTACTTAGTTACAGTAAATTGGTAAGACAATATCCATGCCATAATGTGCACTTTTGGTATGACTAAAAATGAATAATTTATCATCTATGTTTAAAATAAACGCATAAATACCCTGCCATAGTCAGCAGATTGCCATCAGCTCAACACTAATGCATAGGAAAGTGAGTTTTTCCATATTCACATGGAAAAGCAAAACTGACCAAAATTGATAATGTATCCCATATAATTTATATAAAACACTTTGTAATTAACTTTAATTTTAATTTGTTTTAACTTTGTTTTAACTTCGTAATTTGTTTTAACTTTGTAATTAGTGCATAGCAGCTACTGATGACAAACCGTTCTGATCTGAATAACAATAGATGCTCTTTCTTCTGTACTAAACAGCTTTTCCCCATCAAACATATCTATCCTTCTCCTCTAATTACTTTCATAAACATTCATATAGTTAATGCTCTTCTTCCCATACAATAATTTATCAGCATCCACTTTATACTTTGTGTTTTGTGTACAAATAACCACTATGCAGACCATGGGTACTTCATATGAACTAGAGCAGGGGTGTCCAACATAAGGCTCGCAGGTTGGATGTGGCACCTGGAAGCAATTTATCTGGCCCCAGTTATATTTGGGCTCTCTCAGCAGGATAATTGGGCTCTCTCATATCTTCTAATTATGAAAAGATTTGCACGTTTTCTCTTCTGCCATTTGCACCCAATGAATGTCTATGTGAGTAAAAAAAAAGGCTAGGTTTCCCCACGACCGAACAATCTAGTCGTGACCAACTGTAGGGGGCAGTGCTCATCTTCATTTCTAAGCCGAAGAGCCAGCATTTGTCCAAGGACAGTTTCAGTGGTCATGTGGCCAGCATGACGATATGCTGAGGCGCACAGAACGCTATTTATCTTCCCACTGAAGTGGTACCTATTTGGTACTCGTATTTTTATGTGCTTTCGAACTGCTAGGTTGGCAGGAGCTGGGACAAGCAACAGGAGCTCACTCTGTTGCATGGTCTGGTACTATGTGAGTACCAAGTACTTATTTCTGACCATGGTCTGCTTCATAATGTCACTCCCGGCCCTCAGCAGAGGCCATGAATGTTACTTGGTCCACTACATGAAATGAATTTGAGACACCTGAAATAGGGAGTCAGAATCCCCCAAACTATCACCTGATATTCAGTGACTCGAGAAATGAAGATATATTACATCCTTTCCCTTTTTGCACTAATTCTGGAGTGTTTGGCAAGTGTTCTTTTTTCTACTTGCTTGTTACATTTCATGTCTGCAAATGGATCAGAATTATGCCCAGAAGGATATCTGTTTAAACTGGCAACGAAAAATGATTGACATAAGGTATAAGTATTTTTTGTCATCAATCTGGCATGTTATTAGCTTGGAAAACTCTTCTAATGAGCAATGTCCACACTTACCGGATGTGCTACTAAAGGTTTGCCGGATACTTATAACATTTCACTTTATGACTAGTGCCAGTTCCCTCAGTCATGAATCACTTTAGGCTACCGTTCCAGCTACAAACACTGCATTTTGGAAAGTGCTGATGCTTTCAAGCAACCTACATTATTCCAAAGAGAAGATGATTTATTCTCTTCATTGGCGGGCCAGGAAAAATAATTTTTTCCCCTCACGCTTTACCCCTTGTACAATTGAACCAAGTACCACCTTGATTTTCTGAAGTAATTTAAACCTTAACAAACCAACACAACAAATTATTGAAGGGCGTCCCCTCATTTTGTAGCGAAATAAATAGTAAAACAAACAGGGTCCATCTCTGAAGTAAATGTAGGTTCGTCTATCCGAATAGTTTTGGACAAGAGAATGCTTAGGAAAGATTTTACTTGTATGAAAACTTCTATTTTGAGGCTTCTGGAGAGTGGGTGAGAGACACCTTTCACATATAAGATATACATGCATCTCATGTATTCTCAGGAATTATCAGGATTCTTAGGAATCCAGGAATTTATTCTCAAACAGTGAAATAACAGTTTCTTTCTTTCATTTGGGAGGTGGGTTAAGGAAACTACTAAATGATGTATTCAAATGTTACTATGCAGGTCTGAGGAGAAGGGGAGCGGGGGGGGGGGAATCCCCAGAATCCTGGTTTCCAGGATTATTCATGCCTCATAATCTGAGGCATGAAAAAGGACCAAAAATGTATTGCAGAATAAATTTGGATACCACAGTTTTAGCCTATCCAGCGCTGCGTTTCCACTGCAGTTTTAACCTACTTTCAATGCAGTTCAATTATCCCAGTGCATTCTGGAGATGTTTGTTAAGGGTAGCTCTAACAGCTCTTAGGTTCCTTAAAAAACTACAACCCCCCCCCCCCAGAATGCCCCGGTGAAATAGAAGTGCATTGAAAGCTATAGTGCAAGTGCCACCCAGGTCTTCCCCAAGAGCACCAACAAGAGCACCAACATTAGTATAATTCAAACATGGGAAAGTTACACCTTCAGACCAGAACTACTAGGCCCCAATAGTAGGTCACCCAGTTCAGTTCACAAAATTCCCAGGTCCCAATAGACAGCTCCGCTCCTTCTTCTAGTTTAGTGTGTATCTGGAACCCACGGCATTGGAACAAATCTACCAAAAGTGGAAGTGAATTCCAATCACTATTTTTAGCTTTCTGGAGGCTTGGGGAGCCCTGAAGAGGCATTTGTGGGGCTCCCCACACCCCCCCCCCAAGACTGGTTCTGCCCTAAGTAAGTGGGAAAAAACCTTTTTTTCCCCTGCAGTGGTACGATCCTGGGGATTGCGTTGCCGCTTAGCCCCTCCCTTGCAACTACTTGCATGGACCCGACTTTCGAGGAGCAGTTTGGGAACCACTGGGCTAGTAGCTTTCTAAGAATTAGGGGCGGAGGTAGAGAGAGCAACTGCAGAGAGAGATTTCCATTCATCCAGCTACCACAGTATTATGATGACACGGTGTGGCGCTATGGAGGCTGCACATCTGGTTCTATGAGAAGAAGAGATGTCACATGGCAAGTATGTTTGTGATGCTCTTTTTCACAAGGGCAGTTCCCTAAGAGCGCTTGTTACTTATCCCAGGTGATGGGCAAAATGCATGGCTGAGCTATGCTGATTTACCTTTTCACTTCAATCCATGCCTGCACAGAGATCAATCAGTCAACCAAAGTATTTATATACCGCTTTTCAACACAAAGTTCCCAAAGCGGTTTACAGGCCAATAATAATAATAATAATAATAATAATAATAATAATAATAATAATAA
>JAJKFI010000002.1:45017769-45066609 GCA_029204185.1 Lerista edwardsae | reverse complement strand
AATAATAATAATAATAATAATAATAATAATAATAATAATAATAATAATAATAATAAAAGTTAAATGGCTCCCTGTCCCAAAAGGTCTCACAATCTAAAAAAATGCAGAACCCCACCAGCAACAGCCACTAGGAAAGACACTGTACTGTGGTGAAGAGGGACAATTACTCTCCCTCTGCTAAATATAAGAGGAACACCACTTGGAAAAGTGCCCCTTGCCCAGTTAGCAGGGGAAAGTTAGCAGAGAAAGGGTCAAAGAAAGGGACAGTTCCTTGTCCCTTTCCCAACTCTCTTCTCTAAGACGCTAAGAGGCACTGATGCTCCTGAGCAGCAGAATAAGGGAATTTATGATTTGTTTATTACTCTGAAACTGGCAGCATGATTTTCATGAATGAGGTCTCTCCCAGAGGTAACACTGTGTGCTTTCATGTTGTTAAACACCAATATTTTATAGTGGCATTAAATTAACCCCCTAAGAGGTTATTAAAATGCATGTCAATATTAATATCAATACAGAGGTTGATGTTTGCGTTGATCATACCTACTTATGCATGAACCTAATTTGCATTATTTTAATTGCATTCTCCAGAAACAAGATTAAATTACTTCAATTTGATATCTGCTGACTTTTTATGTTTAGCTTACATTAAAAAAAGACTTTTCTTCATTTGCTTTATCAATAATATGAAAAATTAATGGCGCTCTTATTAAGGTTAAAAGCACCTCAGAGACAGCATCATGCATTTGTTGTTGTTTTGTTATTATTCTTGGAATTGCAGAGAAAGTTGTGTGGTTATCACTATTGGAATAATAAAAACTCCATTTGCCTGGCAGGAGGTCATAGGATGCTGATTGTTCCCACTTTAGAACAGGAGGTTTATAATAATTGACTAGTTCCACCCTTATGGTTAGATTGTCAACATGATCTGCACACCAGGTAAACTGAAGTATTTGAATTTAAGGCAATCTAAGTCCAATACTATGGAGCTGATAGGCCAGTTATGAAGTAGCCAACCTGCATCAAAATGGGCACTGTTTCTGTGCAACATTGCAACTGGCTGAAAGGACTTGGAATCCACTTGATTAGATGTTAGTGGAAATTTTATTTGAAAGCTGGAAATAACTGCTCTCATTTGTGGTATTCTTGAATAAGCGCATAAGACAACTCTGCTGGATCAGATGCAAGTGTCATAGCATAAGAACATAAGAGTCCCTCTGGATCAGGCCAAAGGCCCATCTAGTCCAGCTTCCTCTGGATGTTGGAAGTCTTCAGCAAAGGAAGTAAATGAGGTCATAGAAGCAGCTTCAATCGATGCCTCCGAAGTTCACAACTCCAGAACATTAAGCTGTATGAGAGGCCAGTCTATTTACCCATTTCAAAAAGAACATTTTAATCATGTGAAACTGCCTAGATAATACAAACCATAAACACTGAATACCTTTATCAGAATTAATGCCCCCAAATCTATATTTTTTTTCCCCTTGGGGGAACCATTTTCTCCTCCACTGCTATCATGCCAAGCTACTAAGTTGAAGGAAGAGGGGGAGCTGGGAGCTGGGAGGGGGAGCCGGAAGATATTTGGTTTCATATGCACATATACGTTCGAGGCCAAACTAGAGATACTGCAGAATTGTAATTAGATCTTCCATCTCTTAAGATTTCAGAGAAGTGCAGCTGACAGGAAGCAATGCAGAACGTGGAAAGCAATGCAAAGCTAGGGAAGTGGGGGTTAACTCTTTATCTGAACCCTTTTCCTGGTGAACAAAACATGCCTACGTGGAGACGGACTGCCTCAGGTAAGATTGCACAAGGACAGCAAAGGAAACAGGGCTGGGCAGGGCAGAATGGGCTGGTGATGGGGCAGGAAGGATCAGCCTCACAAAGGGGCGGGGTCTGGCAGTAGGGAAGCCTGCTGAATCCTGACTGCCTCCCTGGACCTTTGGTGGGTCAGCACAGACTTGCATCAGCAATAACACTGGTGCAGGTCCAAGTAGACCCATTGGGATAGCATGGGCCTTCTCTGGGGCAATGAAACAAATGTTCTCCTACCTTCAGGAGTCCTCAACACGGCAAAACTCCCCCACGGGATACAGAGGACAGAGAGATACTGCTGCATAATCATGGAGGGAGTTTTGGTGGATTGCAATACCCATTTGAGAAACCAAATCAGATCAGTTCTATGTTACAGAGAAACATACAGGCATGCCCTGATATCCCCTAGGGTTCCGTTCTGGACACATACACACTAGTGGATACCTGAAACAGTGATTACTGGGGATGCCTTTTTAGAGGAACATCAGTGGTTTTGCTGCAACAAAGTAAAAAAAAAAAGATTTGCTTACAGTTCCCCTATCTTTTTAATAGGCCTCCCAGGATCCATGGAATCCGTGGATAACTGAAACAGTGGATACCAAATCAGTGGGTACCAGGGCACGCCTGTATTCCCTTCAACGACCAGGCCCTCTGAGCATCCATAAAAAGAAAACGTAAGGCAACATAGTCCCTGCTACATAAGGGACGATGGGAAACATGAGCAGAAGTAGTGGGAAAACATCTTTCATAAATCATCATCTTAAGCATCACCCTTTTTCACAATGTTTGCTAAGCAATCACCATTTTTAGGAATTGTGCAGTTTCTGTTTTAAGTATCTGGTTGGAATGGGAAAAAAATGGAAGAGCAGCATCACAGCTGTATCAACAGCATCTTTCTTTCTTTCTTTTTTTTTTGGAAGCAGCTGACACAACATGTCAAGCATGACAGACTTGGCCATGAACTATAAGTATAAGCTTCGTGTACCAATAACATAGCTTTGGACTAATGCCACAAGAACGCTCTTCTGTAAACTGATGCTACCTTATTCCTCAGATTCTGTGGAACGCTTTCTGAGACTTGAGAGCACATCAGTGCAACCATTGATTCCTGCCCAAAGCAGCTTGATACATGAGAGTCATACATTTTGATGACAAGGGTAAATGAACATTAGGTTCATGCAGCTTCAGATGAGACAAGGTCAGCAACAAAAGATTCAACAATGATAACCTGAGATGTATCTGTTTTTCCATTGCATGGGAAATACGGAAAGGTGTATTCAAGAAATGAGTGATTACAGATTATGGACCTAAAGAGGGGGATATTATAAGCTTAGTCCAGTGAGATCTGCAGGCCCAAGACTGGTTTCTACATCTTACCAGAATAGTTGCTTTGAGATGGGTTTCAAGCAGGGAAAAAATCACCTGACTTTAAGTTGCTTTTTTCCCTCCCACCAGATGATTGACACTTTGTGGAGTTCCATTCAGAAATTCTTCAGAAAGCCAATGGTCAAAGCTAATGCAGCATACAGTAGTGGCTGAATTGCAGAACGTCGAAGCCAATCCTAACTAAATTCCTGCATGGTGACACACCTATGCCAGTGTGGGATACCCTGCAACCCATGGAGGAATTTTGGCTGCTGGAGTTCTCCTCTGGGTAAGTCCCAGCAGACACAATGGGTCAACTCAGCAATATCGCTGACGCAAGTCCGAGTTGACCGTGAAGGTAGATCAGACCCACAAAGGGTGATTGGTAAGGGTTTTTTGTTGTTGTTGAAAACTGTTTTTTGGGCGTTAACAACTGCCTTTTGGCAGTTAAAATATCTTAATAAAAACACAAAACACCGCATTTTGCTGTTTAATATATTTTTCAGAAATCAGAATAGACTTACTTACCAATTAGAAATAATACTGTGGTTGCATCTGCTGACACAGTATCGCTTGTGTCATCTACCTAGCACACTTTTAAAGCATGTTAAATTAATAAATTTGAGAACTTGGATTGAGAATGTAGAATAAAAACACACCGCAATGTGCTATTTTAATCAAGAAATTTTGGGGAAAAAAATATCACCAAAAAACCCACACACTGGTGATTGAATATGGCGTGAGTCGGTGCAGTTGATCTTGCAGCCCTCACAGGCCCTATCCACCCGCTCCCTAACCCCTTCATTGCCCACTCTTGACCCATTCTATCACTCCTTGCCTTCCCTTGCCCTTGTGTTATCTGGTCCAGCAGGCATCCTTCTCTCCACCTGCACAATTGGAAGGCTCTGGCCTTCCTGTTGACCTGCCAGCTGGTAGTGCTATCACAAAGCACTTTACCGAATTTCCATGACAACAAGCGCCGATGGAACATACATTCCACCAGTGCAGCCCAACCCTAAGATTGGATGTAACCTATCCCATGCACACACTATGAGGACATAGGCAAGTGACTTAGCACAACCACCCTTCCACCGCAATATGATGGAATGAATTGATTTGCCCTCTACAAGAATTTTGAGAAAAATATTCTCCAGCTCCCTGGGTGGGTGACTATTCATGTGATTATTTGGCATCCAGAGATTTTGCACTCATTAACAGTATATGGCAGCTGACGGTCAATAGCAGTCAGTATTTGACAGTGCCTAACATGTGGCAATTAGCACTTGGCAGGTTCTCTCACGTGGCCAGGAATTTTTGACAGCAGCTGACATGCAGCAGCAGCTAGCCTTTGACAGTACACAATCGATTACATGCAATACAATTTAGTACAGTTTTGAAAATCTGAATATTCTGATTTTCAGAATTATTTTCTGATTTTCTGATTTTCAGAGTACAGTTTTGAAAATCTGGATTCTGAACCTTTCTGAAATTCCAAAAATTTCCAGATTTCAAAATGTTATAAAAGTTTGTTTCTGGCTCTGCTATGTGGAAATAATACTATAGAAACAATATCAGTACAGCAATAATATAGTAAAATTTGTGTAACCCAGCAATTGTTGGGTTGCCCAAATATGCTGGTCAGCAAAGCTTTTACTAGCCTCTCCCATAAGGCTCTCTCTGCTCCCCCACATACTTATAAGCAAGAGTGGAGTTGGGTGTGGGGAGGGTGGGCAGGGATGGGCGGTCTGGGAGGCATGCTGGCTGGGAAGGTGCAGAGACAGGATGCGGCTGGTAGGCCGCATCTAAGCCGCCGTCTCCGGGTTGCCCAGCCTCCTTGGCTCTGCACTTGCTGTTTAGCAGGTGGAAATCCAAGGAAACCAAAGGGGAGGCTAGAACCTCCCCTGGGGCAAGGGAGTGAACATGCCCTTGCCCTGGGGAGGCTTCCCAGCGCCCCAAAGCTGTGCTGGATATAGTGCAGGCCTGCCAGCCTCACTATTCCAACGCAACTTATATTACGATTGCGCTCTAAATCCCATTGAATTCAATAGAACTTCTGAATATACATTCAGCAGCTTATGTTGTAAGAGAGGCATATTTAACTGGCAAAAAGTTTTTTCAATGTAGTCTTCTATAGAAATCAACAAGGGACATTTTAATAATTGTCTAAACAGTTTGAGCCAATACACTAGTGTCCGTATAACTTCATATTTTTATTATTTAAAAGCCCCTCCAGTTCATTGACACACATTATTATTCATGCTGTTGCTGAGTATAATCTGTTGATTATTGGCTAGCGAAGCTGGGGTTAAAGGGAACTGCTCTGAAATGGTTCCACTCCTTCCTGGCTAACAGGTCCCAAATGGTGATGCTGGGTGACTCCTGCTCCGCACTTTGGCCTTTACAATATGGAGTGCCTCAGGGTTCTATTTTATCCCCCATGCTCTTCAATATATACATGAAACCACTGGGGGAGATCATCCGGGGGTTTGGAGTGAGGTGTCACCAATATGCTGATGACACTCAACTCGATCTCTCTTTACCATCCCAAACTGAAGAGACTGTGATAGTCCTGGGGCGCTGCCTGGAGGCAGTTGGGGTATAGATGAAAGCCATTAGGTTAAGACTGAATCCAGAAAAGACAGAAGTCCTCCTGGTCAGGAAATCCTCAATGCAGACACAAAGTCTTTCACCCACTCTGAATGGAGTGACCTTCCCCTGCAAGAACTTGTGCACAGTCTAGGAGTGCTCCTAGACTCTCAGCTGTCTCTGGAGAACCAGGTAGCTACTGTAGCTAGAAGTGTATTTGCTAGCTTCTATCAGTGCACCAACTGCGATTGTGCACCAACTATTAGTGCACCGTTCTGACCTGGCCACGGTGATTTCAAGGTTGCATTAGTGATTTCAAAGTTGACTACTGCAACTTGCTGTATGTAGGACTTCCCTCAAGAACAGTTTGAAGGTTATAGTTAGTACAAAATGCAGCAGCCTGGGTGGTTATAGGGGCTAGACGGTTTGACTCAGTAGGACCACTCCTTCAGCAGCTACAGTGGCTGCCCATTCAATTCCGATCTCAACTAAGATGATGGTTCTGATCTTTAAGGCCCTTCATGACTTAGGCCCAGGCTACCTAAAGGACTGCCTTCTCCCATACATACAAGTTCGCCCTCTTAGGTCATCTAAAGAGGCTCTCCTTCAAGTGCCCCCTCTGTCCCAAGTTAAAGGAATGGCAGCTCGGGGACAAGCCTTCTCTGTAACGGCTCCACAAAAATGGAATTCCCTTCCAGAAAAATTAAGAACTACACACTCCCTCATGTCCTTTCGGAGAGGGCTCAAATCATACCTATTTCGTCTGGCCTTTGGATGATTGCGTGGCTGTCTGCCCTCTGTCCCTCTGGTATAGTGTCATAGTGCTCACTCCCCGGTCAAATGTTTTTTCCCTCCCCGCAAATGACCTGATATGGAGAATGGGATCTAATTTTATTCTTGTTACTCTCATTGTTCCCATTAATGTTTAATGTTGTTGTTGTTGTTTTTAATCCTTGTTTTACTTATTGTGGTTACATTGTACTTTGTTTGTTCTCTGTTAAGCCATCTTCGGCATGGGAAAGGCGAGGTATAAATTCTTCAAATAAATAAATATTTGGGGACTGCTTCATTCCTGCAGTAGCTATTAGAAATCTGTAGGAACAATCTATATGGATGTGACTTGACTGATTTTAATTTAGGAGGCAGATTCCAGCAGTCCTATCATTGTGAAAATAAAATAGAAAAGCTGGGAGGAGGGATAACGGACGGAGTGAGTAACTAAGGGTTACAAATTAAAAATATCTAGGAAATCTGGGAGAGAATTGTTGTGATAGTGTGGGATATTTCTGAAATATCCAGAAGTCATTAGAGCCATGGGAAGAAACTGCAGGAAGTTTCATAGACAAAAAAAGACAAGCATTTTGCATAGACCAAGTGTTTGCTAGCTTGGCAAACAGGGATATGGCAATATTGCTAATTTGGGGGAATCTTAGCAAGTAAATTCAGGTGATACCATTTTGTAAATGCAAAAAAAAATTGCTGTTGAGAGGGGCAATAACAGAAGTTGAAGCAATGTGAGCCGCTTTGTGGTGTATCTTCTTTTTTTTTTGGGGGGGGGAAATAGAAGCTGCTTTTTTGGTTAAGGAAGACAATATTAAAGAAAATTTATTGCTATACTTTCAGATTTAATCAACTGCACCATCTTCAACCATCTCGCCAGAACCAAATTTATGTCACACATAATGCAATGCACCAAGGCCAGGCATGTTTTTTTAACTATGCATTTTTGGTCTGGTTCTGATATTCTTCCCAGCCCATGTAACCATATAGAAATGCAACATCATACCTGTTGTGCATGCATCCTGCAATTTGGTGGGCACCTGATGGGTACAACTGGAACCTATCGTATACAAAAGAATATCTAGTGATTTTCCTTCCCTTGATGCACCTCCTACCTTCTGGACTATTTCAAGATCTTATTTCTAGATTTGCAAGGGCAAAACACAAAAAAATGTAATTTTGCTTACTGCCTGAACTTTATGATGGAGCGGTATAATGGGGTGTTGAATGGAGTATAATAGCACAGTGATATTCACACGTTTTAGACCAGGACTGACTTTTTAGAAGGGCACTTGTGTCAGGACCCACCAGAAATGATGCCATTAACCTGGAAGTGATGCTGTGGCAAGAAGTGACATCATCAAGCAGGAAGTGCTGTCACTGTCACTTAATAAAATGACACTCCTGAAATGTAAATTGACATTCTTGGACTGCAGCAATTGTATAACCAAGAAACATATCTGACAGAAAGCAAGATTAGGACAAAATATGATATAAAAACACTGAACTAAAAACAAAGTTAATAAAAACCCTCACTTGAAAATTCAAACTGTTAACACTCACAAATGGAATATAACAAGAGTAAGGCCTTCAGTTTCCAAGATAGCTGCTCCCAGCTTTAGGCGTCTCACCTGACATCAGGTCATGACCCACCAAGTGCGTCCCGACCCACAGCTTGAATAACACTGTAATAGTGTGTAGTCTTGTAGTATAAAAAAAAATGGAATCTACTTCAGAAGCTTTGCTTTGGAAGGGATCCAGAAAAGTAAGCAAAAACCAAACATTTACAAATGTTCAATTCAAACCACTTTTCTATTTTTCTCTCACACCACCCTCCCTGGTTTGTCATCTGAAATGTTCCCATTCACCTTTTTTTGCATGTGGAAGTTGATTAGGCCTTTTTGGATACTGTACCAGGAATTAAGTGGTTATTACTATTCTGCCTTGCCACTTGTTCAAATGTCAGTTCTTAGTCCCAAGTGAATTCTTCCCTTCCGCATCCATTTACACGACTGTCGATTAAATCTTCTGTTGACAACCTTCTTTCCTCCTTTTTTGACTACTTGTTCTTTCATTTTACACCTCTGCTTCTCAAGTGTTTTTTTTCCCATCACTTCTTCACTCTCTAATTTCCTTGTGAAATCAATATGCACTTTTTCCACACAACATTAATGTCCAAGCTTATACTTCATTATCTTTTCTGGCTCTACATCACTTCTTTCTTTGTGTCTTGTTCTCCCTCCCTTTGTCTTTTCCAGTACTGTATGAAACCTCATGTTCTGAAGCCTTCTCAATTGGCTGGTTTTGTCAATGCCTTCTGCTCTGAGGTAAAACCATTTTCATTACATTCTTGAGAAACTTCATTTTTATTTCTTCTGCTTTTCCTCTGTTCTTACTATTCCCAGGCTATCCCTTGTCATTTTTGTTCCTCTTTATTGGTTTATTCATAAGCACTTCTCTCACATAATATCCATCCATATCCAAAATATCCATCTACCAAAGCATGAAGCAAAACCAGACTTTCTTTTTTTTTTTTTTTGACAGAAGAACTTTTAATTCTCCTCCACAGTCAAATTGGCAGCCATTTTCCCAAATCGACAATCTATCCAATTATCACAGACCTGTCTAGCACATTCCCACCATATAACCTCCAATACTGGGACCATATCACCTCTTGGATTTATATGTCACTTTGCTGATTTTCCATTTCATCCCTTTTTGTACTTGAGCATTTTCATTTTCAAGGCTCACTGGAATGACACAGCTGTCTACACCTTGTCTTGAATCTTGGCAATCCCCTCTTACGTATCTTATGTATGGAAGAGTATCCATTCTCTTGTGTGTTCATGTATCAAGGAGCTAAATTGAGGAATTTAAATTAGCATCCCTTTTCATCATGCTGAAAGCTACTTTTTACCTTTTTAGACTCACAAGCAACACAGTCACAAGCAGACAGAGTGCTAATCTCTCATTGCACAAAGAATCGGACAATCAAGCAGCAATGGTCATGCATTCACTGAGTTTTGCCTTCCTTTGCATAGGCGATGTAATATTCTGATGAATACCATCCAGCCAAAAGAATACTCATACTAAACCATCAAAGTAGTATATATTAACCAAAGCAACACTCAGTGCAGGATTCACACACAGATGTACAGCGTGACAGCTATGTGGGAGTGGATCAGAACAGAACATAAAATTAGTCAGGTTTGTTCGATCAAGTTTGGTCTCCTAGGAGCAGACACTCTTCCTTAAAGTCTTCTTTTAACTTTCCTGAGTGGCCAGGCACCATATGGAAGAGTGGGAACAACAAGCATGACCTGCTGGATCTCCACTCATCTCCCCACCCTGCCCAATGCCTGGCTGCCTGGGAAAGGTCAATGGGAACCAGGTAGGTGCCCTTCCTTCAGCTCCATGGACAGATCTTCCATTATTTCTATTACTAGGCAAGATGATGCAAGTTGCATCAACCGCAGATTGAGACATACAAAATTATGCACAGGATAGATAAAGTGAATAGAGGGAGGTTAGAACATAACAAGAGCCCTGCTGGATCAGGCCAAAGGCCCACCTAGTCCAGCTTCCTGTATCTCACAGCGGCCTACCAGGTGCCCCAGGGAGGCACGAGACAACAAGATGCTTGTATCCTGTTGCCACTCCCTTGCACCCGGTACTCTGAAATAGCTGACTACTAATGTAAGAAGGTTGCACAATCCATCATTGCCTATAGCCCACGATGGACTTTTCTTCCAGAAATCTGTCCAATCTCCTCTTAAAGGCATCTAGGCCATCTGTCAACACCACCTCCTGTGGCAAAGAGTTCCACAGATTAACTATCCGCTGGGTAAAAAAGTACTTCCTTTTACCCGTTTTAACTCCCCCAACCCTCAGTTTTAGCGGATGTCCCTTGGTTCTGGTGTTTTGAGAGAGGGGAAAGAACATCCCTCTATCAACTCTATTCCTTCCATGCATAATTTTGTATGTCTCAATCATGTCCCCCCTCAGGCGCCTTTTTTCTAGGCTGAAGAGCCCCAAACGCTGCAGTCTTTCTTCATAAAGGAGGTGCCCCAGCCCCATAATCATTTTTGTCGCTCTCTTCTGCACCTTTTCCAACTCCACTATGTCCTTTTTTGAGGTGCAGCGACCAGAACTGTATGCAATATTCCAGGTGTGGCCTTACCATCAATTTGTACAATGGCATGATAATATTGGCTGTTTTATTCTCAACCCCCTTTTTAATTACCCCAAGCATGGAATTGGCCCTCTTAACTGCTGCTGCACACTGGGTTGATACCATTGAATTGTCCACCAGCACCCCAAGATCTCTCTCTTGAGCTGTCACAGACAGCTCAGAACCCATTAGCCTATAGGTGAAATTTTGGTTTTTTGCCCCTCTCTCACAATACCAGAATCAGGAGACATCCACTAAAATTGAGTGTTGGGAGAGTAAGAACAGATTAAAGGAAATATTTTTTTTTACCCAGCGGGTAATTAATCTGGGGAGTTCCTTGCCACAGGAGGTCTAAATGCTTTTAAAAGGGGACTGGACAGATTTCTGGAGGAAAAGTCCATCGCAAGCTACAGGCCATGATGGTTAGTGCAACCTCCTAACTTTAGAGTTAGGCTACCTTGGAGTGCCAGATGCAGGGGAGTGGCAACAAGATGCACATATCTAGTTGTCTTGTGTGTTCCCTGAGGCTGGAAGAGCTGCTGTGAGATGCAGGAAGCTGGACTAGATGGGCCTTTGGCCTGATCCAGTGGGGCTCTTTTTATGTTCTTAGGACAGCAAATTATGTTTTATTCACCTCATATTTATCTCAGAAGTTTACCTCAGAAATTTACCTCAGAATGCCAGATACAAGGGAGTGGCAACAGGATGCAGGCATTTTGTTGTCTTGTTTGCTCCCTGAGGCACCTGGAAGGTCACTGTAAGATACAGGAAGCTGGACTAGATGGACCTTTGGTCTGATCCTGTGGGGCTCTTCTTATGTTCTTATGGGGGAAGGGTTGTGAGAGGGCCTTAGATTCAGAGTGCCCTTTGCCCCAAGGCTACAAGCACCACGTTGCCTCCCTCCAGCCTGCTGCAGATGTGAGCTGCACTGATCTGCTTTCTGACCACTAAAACCAAGTGGAAAATGCATCATCCATCCATGGATTGTCCAGTGGTTAAAGGTATAGGCCCTTTGTCCCAGTTTGGCAACGCTAGTTCAGAGGTGCCAGGAGACCGTGTGAGGGACCCCCTTCACACCTCCGAAGGTTAGAAGGCCCTCAGAGGGGCCCTTCCAGTTGCCAGTGTGCCCCCTGGCCAATATCTGTGGGGGGGGTCCTCGATTGAATCCCCCACAGATGCCAAGGGTCCACTGTATCAAATAACATAAAGTGGGCTGGATCAGAGGGTGTAGCATGTAAATAACCATTCCCCATTTTATTCTCCTGGGCTTTTAATGGAGAACATTATTTCAGCTTGTCCTGATTTTATTTAAACCCCAACCACAGCCTGGTATCTTCCTTGGGGATGGTACAAGGCTAACTCAGAATGCCAGATGCAGGGGAGTAGTAGTGAGATACAAGTATCTGGTTGTTTTGTGTGCTCCCTGAGGTACCTGGTGAGATACAGGAGTGTGAGATACAGGAAGCTGGACTCCATGGGCCCTTTGCCTAATCCAGCAAGGCTTTTCTTATGTTCTTATTTTTTCAGTTTTGCTTTTTAGCAGCTCCTTTAACTCTTGATGTAATGTTAATTTTTAAAATATTTTAAACTTTTTGCTGAGTCAAACAATTTGATCTGACCAGCTCAGTGCAGTTTTTCAGGGTTTTATACAGAAGTTTTTTTTCCCCAGTCCTATCTGGTGATGTCAGGGGTTGAAACCAGAAACGTCTACAGCAGTGGTTCCCAAACTGTGGGTCAGGACCCACCAGTGGGTCATGAACCCATTTTGGATGGGTCGAGAAGCACCTAGACCAGCCATATTGAAAATATGGGAAAATGGGACGCTGAAAAAGGGGAAGGCTGTGGGTTTTTTTTTCTTGTGTCAAGGTTGTAAATCGGCTTTTTTTCTTTCTGATTCACTTTGCTATTGGAGAATGACTGAGAAATAACCCAACTTATTGCTGCAGTCTCAGGGAAGCAGCAGGCTCTGGCCTCACAATGACAGCGCTTCACGCCATATCACTTCTGGTGGGTCCCAAACAGATTGTCCCAAACAGATTCTAAAACATGGGTCCTGCTGTTAAAAAGTTTGAGAACCACTGTTCTATAGGTAAGCCACATGCTCTACAACCAAGCTATTGTCCCAACTGCATTCAGTGCCTGCTTTTTCCTGAAAACAGAAATCTATATTAAATGGACAATGACCTTTTGATTTATGCCTCCAGTTCTCAGGGACATCAATGGACGTGGAACCTGTTTGGCCCTATGTGCCAATTCTGGGTCACCTTTGCTTTCAGTGACCTAACAATTGTTTGATTGTAGCACATGAAAGGTAAAACAATGCCTAGAAAGGAAAGGGAACAATTATTCTCTGTTTCAAGGGTGAAATGCCTTAAGTGAGGAGAAATCAGTCACAGGAGGCTGCCTGCTTCACTTCTTTTTGCAACTGCTCTAGGCAAGTACAGATTAAGCCATTCTTTTACCAGGCGTGCCCTCTCCTCCGCTGTATAAAGACATAATCAATCTCAACCCTCGGCAATGTGAAGATGGATAAAGGTGTTTGGGCAGGTACGACGGTTGCTAAATAGACATAAATACTTAGAGTTAATTTCCATTTGGATTTTACTGCTGTTTTATGAAAGGAAGCCAAAGCTAAACACTCGAAACCATCTTAGCATTTTAATGCATTAATTTGCACAAGAGCTAATAAAACAGCCCAGCAAACTGTTCATATAAATTTATGGCTTTTGCAAACACGGAGATGGCAGTAAAGCGACGATGAGAAACACACTGCGAAGAGTGAGGGATCAGTTTCTTTTTCTCAAGAGAAGATCAAAACCATGGTGTATAAAATAAATATTTTTCTCATCAAGCCATCCCAGCCCCTGCTGAGCACAAAAATTTAATCCTGGATCTCTTTTTACTGTTAAAGAGATGAGCTAAAATAGCAAAAAGAAGTTCAGGTACTTGTGTGTGTGTATGTGTGTGTGTGTGTGTGTGTGAAGACTGGAAGGTGTGACTCCATGTCACCCCGGCCAGGACCAGGAGGGCTGCAGCCGGGGGGGGGGCTTACCTGGGGTAACCCTGGGGGGCGCTTTCATCCCGGAAGGGGGCAAGGTGACAGGACTCTGCCAGGCTCAGAGGGCCGGATAACCTTAGATCGAGGGAGAAGCCGGGCCTAACCTGGCCTCTGGCAGATGGGGCAGGTGCAGGAGCCAGCCCCTGGCCTTACATTAGTGCAAGGGGAAACCTCAAAGGGAGGCCCAGGAGGCCTCTGGAAGGAAGAGGCGGAGCCAGGAGGAGGAGCCTGGGCTTTAAAAGGAGGCCCAGCTCAGCTCACTCTCTCAGTCTCTGGCTGGCCGGCTGGGGAGCAGGATGTACAGGGAGGCTCGCAACCTCCTTACCTTGACGGGCTACCCAGCCCATACTGGACCAGGGCACAATCCCCGGGGGGGCTCTCCTCGGCAGTGAGCCCGAGGCAAGAGTGGGGAAGCAAGGGTCCTGCCTGGCATAGGATGGGGGCCGCCAGGGAGGTTCCGCACTGCTTTCCAACCCAGGGACCAGGGGCCGGCAGGCCCGTTCCTACCAGACCACCAGAGGCGGGAGTAGCGAGCGTAGTGGACTCCGGAGGGAAGGCAGGAACAGTTCACCCCCGGCTCCGTCGGAACTCGCTGTAAGCCTCTTCGGCCCTGTGAAGTTAACAGGGCCTCATGAATGGCAAAACCTTGACCCGATTAAACCGTCTAAGTAAACAGAGAGCCAGTGTCGAGAGATTCCTTTTGCGTTGAGGGGAGCTGCGTCAGACCCACACCACCCAGGCGGACATCGCCCCCCCCCCCGGGGGTCGATGGAGACGACACTCCATAAAGAGCTTTTATCCTCCTTGTTTGACTGCCTAATCCAATCCTGGGTTCGCACTCAGGATGCAGGCCTGCTGGCGTACTGGCCACTGCATCCCACATGCCAACCAAGGATAAGGCCAGTTAAGATAAGAACACTTCCCTTTATATCAGCTACAAAAGAGTCCTGTATCGTGTTATCTATCTTGCATAAGCTAAAAGAACCAAAGAGATAATTTCCTGGCCCATAGCGAGAAGAATAAATGGACATAAACCAGTTACAAATCAGACCAGGGCCGGCCTTAAGCCAATGTGACCAATGTCATCACATTGGGCCCCATGCCTCAGGGCCCTCCACACCAGCAGAGTGAGCAGATTGCCTGCTACTGCAGACAGGATCTTTATGGGCTGTAGGTCAATGGGGAGAGCAGAGCAGCTTTACTTTGGGCCCTCCCACCTGCCCCTGCCTCCAAATGGCTCAAAATGGGCCACCTGGAAGAAGTTGGCAGTGATGTCATCATGACACCAACTACTACTTCCAGGTGCCATGTGCAGCACAAGTGCATTTCTTGGTGTGTGGGGGTCCTGCGGGGAAGCTGAGGGGTCCCACAGGAATGCCCCACATTGGGCCCCGCTGCTCCTAATGCCGGCCCTGAATCAGACATTATATGTATTGCATCAGAATTTATATTTCATTTGCGCAAATGGTACATGGGTTTCATTACCCAAATCCTGTACAATTTCAGCCATGAAAATCCATCCTTTTATACAGTTTTAATTAGCCACATCATCCTCAGACTACTCATAACATATTTTGATTATGTTATTTTATATTATTATATTAATAATTGGTTCTGAAATATACTTTTGTGAGCTTCAGCAAGCAGAATGCAGCAAATAAGCTAGACAAATAAGGAAACCAAATTCCACTTTTTGTTACGAATGAGCTCCTGTCCTTGAGTATCTTATAATGTTTCACAGCATAACCAACTTGGTTATAACCACAGCATAACCAACAACCAACACTACAAAACCAACACAGCATAACCAACTTTGTTCTCTAGTACCTTATAGTACCTATAGTACTGACGGCCCAAATTCTAAAATTCTACTTACTCAAAATATCATCCTTCTCATTGGTTTATTCTGACATTAAGGATGCACAAAGGATACCATAAAGTATGTTTGGACCCCTCAGAGAGGCCAGCACACAGACATGTGCCATTCTCCCTAACTCCAAGAGTGGTCCAAACGCCCTTTATGGTGGCCTTTGTGCCGGCCACACTTTGTTGGCCTAACTGTGCCGGCCTAACTCCAGGTTAGGATTGTACTCTAAAACAATGTTGTGTGATTGACTTCTATTGACTTCCACGTTTGCAGTTTCACTTCTGCCAAACAAGGAACCCAGATGATGTGGCTTGTCAGTTCACGCCACGTGAAAAGGCCTGAAACCTAAGCTTGCAAAATCAGGGCCATTTTTTAAATTCAATATTCTATACATAGCAATGGGACTCCTCAGGTCCATGCCAGCTCTTTTGCTGCTGTGGGCAGAGTGGTGCCAGATGGGGGTTCAGGATATGGCAGGTACTGCCCCTACCCCATCTCTATCTTCTTTCTGGTCCATCCCCTCTGCTGAATCCTGCCAATGGCCAGTTTGTGGTTTGTCACTGTGATATGTGGCCTTCTAGGCCTTGCACCAGCAACAATGGTCTACTGTATAAACTAGCACAGTGTTCTTCAACCTTGGGGTTGGGACCCCAATGAGGTTGTAAAGCCTCAGTTGCAGGGTCATGGCTAAGGTTACCAGATACAAACTGGGACGGAGTGCCTATACCTTTAACCACTGTATAGAAGAGGCAGGTGCAGCTTTTGGCAGGTGCAGCTTTTGAAACCCTTCCATGACGAGCTGCACTTGCCCAAATTCCCTCTTTACTACAATGGTCAAAGGTATCGGCACTCTGCCCCAGTTTGTATCTGGTAACCCTAGTCATAGCAACTTATGGGAATGAAAAAGGTTAAGGTGGTTTAGACCACTGATCTAGAGTACCACCAAGTAAAGGGGGAGGCATCTGATACCAGGAGCCTTCCGATACTAGGCGATTGTGTCCCTCTCCTGTTCATATTCTTAGAAATTTTGCTAAAATACCTTTGTCACTTGTGCCAGGCTTTTTTCTGTTCTCTCTAGTAAGAAAATGTAGTTACAGTGCAGGGAGTAGCAATGTCGGAGATGGGGGTGGGTGGATAGGGTCCTGGGAGGGGGAGGTTCAACAGTGGGGTCCCCAGCCTCATACTATATATATTGGGGTTGTAGCATGGAAAAGGTTGAAGACCACTGAACTAGCACATCTGTGACGGCAGACTTGGTGGTATGCTGATAGGCCTTAAGGATAGGATTAGAACATGAGTCTTTTCAGTCACGGTCAAAACAACCTTTGGATGGAACTAAGGGGCCCTGGAGGAAGGAAGGAAGAACAGCCTCGTAGGAAGAACAGCTTGCCAGGAGAAAGACAATTCTGACCCTGGCTATTGGCCAGAGAAGGAGCAGATGCCAGAAGTGCACTTTTTCCCCTTCCTACCAGAAAGAGCTCTGTTCAACTTCAACCAGTTTTCCAGGCCTTGTTGCGTGACTGCAATCTGTGATAACTTGATAAGCCACTTTGGGGATCATTTGCTCACAAGTTGAGATACAAATCTCCTAAATAAATAACTAAAATTTCTGACAGGTCGACATCCCATCATTTCCACTTCAGGTTAACGTTTATTTTTGCCACATGGGACTCATCAGTTCTGCGCCTGCTAAATAGTGCGCATCGATCCAAGGAGACCCACTGGGCTACCAGGACCCTACACTGGGTAATGGAACCAATATTCCCTTTAAGGTTGCTGATTCTTACACTGAAAGTCCTAAACAGCTTGAGACACTTAGGAATTTCCAGTGCATACCAAATAAAGTAGGGGTAATCTTCTCTGCCACAATCCTGCCTAAACTGGCTGCAGCACTTTGAAATTCCTGGACACTCTTCAAGGGCAGCCCCCTTGTAGTCCATCTGCAATAGGACTTGACCAGCGGCATCATGCAGCCGGAACGCTGGGCAGGAGGAACAGGTGAGCAGCAGCCTGCCCATTGCATTCCGGTCCGTTTCGCCGTCTTCCCCGCCCCCGTTCCTCCTGCCCAGCATTCCGGCTGCATGATGCCGCTGGTCCAATTCATCTGGATAGTTACCCATGTATTTCTTCTTATTTCTGGAAGTGGAAGGGAAGACAGAGGACTTTCTAAAAAGAAGTTATATAACAAAGAGCTATTGTATCATGATAAAGAATGTTCCTGTACTTTGGTGAGATTATAGCTGGTTGAGCTATTTGTAGTTCCTGGTCTGATTGAAATAAGAACTCTCATTTTCTGTTCTTCTGGAGTTTTTTTGTAGCTTTCTAAAGAAAATTTTCTGAAAGTTTTTGATAAGATGGTTTATGCAAACATATTTTAGCATATGGATTGCTTGGAAGCTGTTCACAGAGATTGCTACTTTGAGTATAAACTTCTTCTAATTAGGAGTTCACACTGTGTGATTAGTCATCTAAGTCATATGGTATTTCTGCCTCTTGATGGATAATTTCCAGATATACAAAGAATGTTCAGTATCACTACAAAAGAACATTTTTACAGCATGGATGTATTAGCAAAAATATTTATGGCATTCCATTTCTAGTAATGCTTCTGTGGAGGAAAAAAAAAACTCACAAAATGACAGATATAACTACCAAACCTTTTCACATCTGCATGTGTGCACACAGACATACACTCCTGAAGATCTGGGGAAGAAGCTAATGGTAGCAATATTGCTCCCTTGTGCCCTAACAATGAGAGGCCAGTGGTTGCCCTGATAGAGCATGCACAATTGTATGTGTCTTCTCAACACTTATATACTAAGAGCAGGTTTAGGTGGTTGACAGTTTCTCAGTTTGTTGTATGCAAAATGGGGCGCCCACAGATAAGGTTGTGGTTTCTACATACTTGGGGAGACTGCCTAAATGTGCAAAAGGGGATAAACTGGAAAAGGAAAACAGGAAAAAAGGAAAACAACAGTAAAAAACCCCAAAAGACTGAAATGAAGCTAGCACATTTAGTGGTCAGGAGCATAAAACCAGAGGCGTTTCTACAGGGATGGCAAAGCTCTAAGTGTTGCAAGAAGCCTTACCCTGTCATGTAAATCCCTTCTCTCCTTTGCTGCTGTAGCCAGTAAGCAACGCCAAGATGTTGCTGTTCCCTGTGAGGACTGGCTAAAACGGTGCAGGAGAGGAGTGATTTCTACTGCAAGGTAAGGCTTCTTGCAAAACTTAGAGCTTTGCCATCCCTGTAGAAACGCCACTGCATTAAACACTGAGGTATTATTTGGGAAACCGATGACAACAAGAGAACATGGCAGGTGGAGAAAGAGAATTAGGGTGCAATCCTATGCTGCACTAGAACAGGCAGTATGAGGAAAGCTGGAGCTTTCCCGGCACAAGGGCTAAATAGCAGGCGCAGAGCCAAGGAGACCGCACAGCCCAAATTGGGGCCGTGTGACCTGGGGATAAGGCTTCGGATTCGTCCTTATGGCTGAATCCCAAGCCCGCCCCCTTCCTGGGCTGGCCCACCTGCTGGCCTGCCTACCACCCCCCCAGGAATGCCCTCCCCCACCCACTCCCGCCCACCTCGGCACACCTCTGTGCCAGCTGAACTTGGCTGGTGCAGAGAATGTGCAGCACGGGCGCTACCAGGCTGGTGCTGCAGGCAGAGCAAGTCTCGGAGCATTAGCGCTGATGTGGGGTTGCCGCTCGGCGACCCCATATCAGCACTAATGATGTAACATTGTTGTGTCGGCACTGCATCATCCGTAGACTTACTCCATGTCACTTGCCACAACTTCACCTAGACCAGTGTTCTTCATCCTTGGGGTTGGGACCCCAATGGGGTTGGGAAGCCTCAGTTGTGGGGTCATGGCAACCTATGGGAATGAAAAAAGTTGAAGACCACTGGATTAGAACACCACAAGGGAAAGGGAAGGGCATCTGGTGGTACCAGGAGATGGTGTCCTAGTCCTGCTCATGTTCTTATCAGTTGTGATAAAATAGCTTTCACCAATGCAGGCTTCATGGTAGGTTTTTCTGTTCTCTCTAATAAGAATAATTGGTCACAGTGAACATTAGTGCAAGGGTGTAACGGGCAAGGAGTGGGCAGCGACGGAGGGAGGGAGTGGGCAGATAGAGCCCCCAATGGTGAGTCCCCTGTTTCATACTTTATTTATTTATTTATTTATTTATTTATTTATTTCTTGGGGTTGTGGCATGAAAAAGGTTGAAGACCACTGACCTAGACAGTCCAAATCTGACTGACGCTTTTTCTGGAGAATTTTTTCCCCCAGCTAATGCTGTTCATGTTGGACATTCCTGGAGGCCCTAGAAAAAAAACCAGGAACTACTTTGAGCTCTAGCACTGCCAGTGCTTTTTGTAAAATGGCCCAGTTGAGGGTATTCTAGGAGCCGAACCTCTCAACCAGCCACTTTACAAGAACTGGTGGTGGATCTGGACGAGTAAGACCTCCCCATCTTGAGTGAGCAAGAAGAAGATGGGGCAGCTAAGCAACCAGTCAAGAAGGCTGTAGGCCTCAGGAGCAGCGGTGGGATTCAGGGGGTTTGCCCAGGTTCTATAGAACCGGTTGTTAAATGGCCGGGCCCCGCCCACTTGCTTACCTTGGCTGGCTTCAGGTTTTTTTTGGCTCCAGCTATGACATCATAGAACCGGTTATTAATTTATTTGAATCCCACCACTGCTCAGGAGGGTATAAGACATCCCCTGCTAGCTCATTGTCTCTCCAAGCCTCTATCAGAGCCGGGGGTGTGTGTCAAAAGGAAATACTTTTTTACCCAGTGGGTAATTAATCTGTGGAACTCCTTGCACAGGAGGTGGTGATGGCATCTGTCCTAGGTACCTTTAAAAGGGGATTGGGCAGATTTCTGGAGGAAAAGTCAATCATTGGCCGTGATGGGTTGTGTAACCTCCTTATGTTAGTAGTAGGCTACTTCAGAATGCCAGGTGCAGGGGAGTGACAACAGGAAGTAGGCATCTTGTTGTCTCGTGTGCTCCCTGAGGCATCTGGTAGACCGCTGTAACATGCAGGAAGCTGGACTGGATGGGCCTTTGGCCTGATTCATCAGGGCTCTCCTTCTATTCTTAAGTGGTCTTAGGACTAGGTGCCCCTGCCCAGGCACACAGCTTGTACATTAAGGGTCTTTACACCAAGAAAAGGATTCGGCATTTTCTGGTGATAAAAACAGTGTGATCATAAATTACATGGCTACACTCTCTTTCATAACTTACCTCTCTGCCATTATATAACATGCTGGCGTCATGTTAATTCCTTTCCTTCACCCAGCAGATGATGGTAAATTAGTTCAATTGCAGATGAGAACCCAGAGGCTACTGGAGGTTGATTTGTTTGTCAGCAACTGGGAACTTGCAGCATGAGGCACATCTGCCCAAACCACACTCTGTCATGTAGATGGGAGCATCAGTCCATATGTATCAAGCTGCTGCTTCAGAAGGGGATAAATCTTTCTGGTTCCAAATAATCAACTCAGACATTAAGCATGAAACAATATAGGGACGGTTCTAATGGTGCCAAGGTAGTGTTTCCTGGAACTGAGTTTATCAATGACCTGTAAGAGACTTCAGAACTCTAAGGCAGTGGTTCTCAAACATTTTAGACCAGGACCCACTTTTTAGAATGGCACTTGCATCAGGATGCAGTGAAGTGATATTAACCTAGAAGTGATGTCATGGCAGGAAGTGACATCATCAAGGAGGGAGTGCTCCTGAAATGAAAATTGGCATTCTTGGACAGCAATTGTTCAACCATGAAACATCCCTGACAGAAAGCAGGATTAGGACAAAATATTAGGTAAAAACACTGAATTGAATTTAAAAAAAAAACCACCCTCACTTGAAAATTTAAACTGTTAACACTTACAAAAGGAATATAGCAAGAGTATGGTCTGCAACTTCCAAGATGGCTGTTCCTAGCTCTCTGCAACCCACGTGACATAATGTTGCGACCCACCAAGTGGGTCCTCACCCACAGTTTGAATAAGCAAGCAAGCAAGCCAACAGTATTTATATACCGCTTTTCAATAAAAAGTTCACAAAGCAAAAAAAAAATAAAGTTAAATGGCTCCCTTTCCCAAAAGGGCTCTCAATCTAAAAACATGCAGAACACCAGCAGTAGCAGCCACTAGAAAATACACTGTGCTGGGGTGAAGAGGGACAGTTACTCTCAGTGGTGTCATTCAAATGATTTAGGAACAGGAACTCACTTTTGATTGGCACTTGTCGGGAACCCGGAACCAGCCACGGAGCCCGTTAGGATCCGGAACGCCCGTTCTGTTCCATTCCCCCTGAATGACATCACTGGTTACTCTCCCCCTGCTAAATATAAGAAGAACACCACTTGAAAAAGGACCTCTTGCTCAGTTAGCAGGGGAATAACACTGCTCTAAGGCAAAGGCTCTGAAACTTTTTCATACAAAGACGTGTTTAGTTGCGAAACTGCAAGAACTTCCTTGTGTGTGTTGGGGGGGGGGCTCACTTACCTGGACAAAATAAAGTAGCAAAGTGGTGGGTTGGAAGCTTTGTGGGCTCAGAACATGCGTCAAGATCCTTGGGAGAAGGAACATAGTACAGAGTTGCTAAAATAGAAGGTTAGTCTGCTGGACCCCAGCATGGACAATCCAAACAAGGGATGGAAATGGACAACTGGGAATAAACTGTTGCCACTTAAAAGCATACTGTGTGGCACCTGTAATCACATGTATGTTGCGTGCAGTTTTTGGTCATTTGGAAGGATAATGCTGGGCTAAACATAGTGATCAGAGCCTCCAAAAACTCTTTTTTAGAGCAGCCATTCCTATTCTGGGCCTGTTTTTTGTTTTTGTTTTTACTTTATTGTGTGGGGGGTAGAAGGGTGGCACGATTTTTTGTATTGAACAGATTGGAAAGGTAGATTGGAATTGTGACTCAGTGATGACGTACATTGGCAGTCTGGGAGCAGAGAAGCAGCTCAGATCACTGGCAACTGTATGTACTTCATCAGGCCTTCATCCTTGGTTTTAACCTCCCACAGAAACCCTATGGAGTAGCTCTATATCAGGGGTGGCCATACAGCAGTTCACGAGCCACCTGCAGTTCTTTGACATATATCACACGGATCTCGAAAATGTGTTGGCTGAGCTCCTTCTTGCATCATAATTAATATAAAGAGAAATAAGACATTTTCAAGCTTTATCATTATTTAACGGGTACTTGTATTGTTTATTGTATTAGCTAAAAGCCTTCACAATCAAAATTTAAATACAAAATCCAAATTCGAAATCAAGATACAAACATCTATAAAATTCAATGGAATATAGGCAACAACGTACAATCAACATACAAAGATCCATGAATTTATTTAACGGGTACAAACTGCGAGTCCACTGGATTAAAACGTAAGTTTAATGTTCATGGTGAATAAATATATTTGAAGAATTTAAATGCTTCTTAAATATTGTAGCTCTCGAACATCAGAAGTTTATTGTATGCGGCCTTTACATTAAGCAAATTTGGCCACCTCTTCTCTTCCTGTTTTTCTAAGTCTTTTGCATAGACTGGCACACATGTCCTCTGATTCCATGTGTTCAGTTCTACCCAGAATAGCATGATAACTACATTA
Organism: Lerista edwardsae; assembly: GCA_029204185.1. Classification (NCBI taxonomy): domain Eukaryota; kingdom Metazoa; phylum Chordata; class Lepidosauria; order Squamata; family Scincidae; genus Lerista; species Lerista edwardsae. The sequence continues at coordinate 45,043,333 of JAJKFI010000002.1, read as the reverse complement.
CATATAAACTTTTTGCTGGTCACACCTCTTTAATTTTCAATCATTCACAAACCTCTTATCCTTCAGTCAGTTCTTCTGAAGTTCTCTGAGGTCTCCCCCCTTCCCAAGACGTATGGAGAAAATAAGTGAGAAGGTGTCAGAAAAATCTACCATGGTTGTTCACAGCACAAAACATGGCTAAAGAAACATAATTGGGAAAATTGAAATAGTTAGGAGAAATAGGTGCACTATATAACACTGGTGTAGCTAATGAAAGTGTAGCCCAGTGCAGAGAGAAAAATGATGCCTGGAAGTGGCATTACAACAGGAAGTGACATCACAATTGTATTTTCATTTTCTTGGTTTTTTGGCATAACTTTTGATAGAATGAAGGTATGACACTCCAATTTGTTTCAATGCATTAGATTAAACATAGAATGGTACATAACATGGTACCCCTGCTATGTAGCAGTTCTTTGGAAGTACAGGAAGTGGATTGGAAGTAGAGTTTATATGATCCCACAGAATTTCAAAAAGAAGTTTGAGATGCCCATGCTTTTACTTAGAGCGCAAACCTAACCTGGAGTTAGGCTGACATAGCTAGGCCAGCAAAGTTTGGCTGGCTCAGGGGCCACCGTAAAGCATGTTTGGACCACTCTCGGAGTCAGGGAGAATGGCACATGTCTGTGTGCTGGCCTCTCTGACTCTAACAGCACAATCCTATAACCCCCTTAGTGCCGGCGCTGTGCTCTTGCGCTGACCGAACACTGTCGCAAACGTGCCGTAAAGCGTGTCCGCGTCAGCACTATGGCGCGCGGCTGGTGCAAGCGTCAGCGTCAGCATTCAGGTGCTGGCGCAACCAGTGGTAGCACCAGCTGTGTGCCAGTCAAGCGCCTGCATCGCTCAGTCAGCGCAGGGCCTCCGCGAGGGTGTTCCAGAGGCGTTCCAGGGGTGTAACTGGGCGGAGCAGTGAGCAGAGACAGCGGTTATGACACGATTGTGATGCAGGACGGCCATAGTGCCATATCCTAATGCCGGTTTCCGGCCATGGTGGCCTCGATTCAGGCCACTCCTGTGTACATTCCTCTGTGCCAGCTATTTTGCCAGCGCAGATCCGAGCAGGCCCATAGGGGTGACTGGGGCTTACACAGGTGCAAGGAGAAAAACTCCCCTTGTCCTGCACGTTGCTGCTGCTGCCTCCTAATGGGCCTTTGGATATGGACCTGCTATGTCGGCCTTACTAGCCTGGCATAAGGTAGGATTGTGCTCTAAGAGTGGTCCAAACCTACGTTAAGGCGTCCTTTGTGCCAGCCAAACTTTGTTGGCCTAACTGTGCCGGCCTAACTCTAGGTTAGGATTGCGCTCTTAATGACTTTCTGTCCATGCGGAGGACGAAAGAGAAGTGACTTGAAAATGATTATGCCACTGAGGATAACTAAGATCTCAAATTATGTCAGACTGATGTTCTCCTTAGTGCCTACTCTCAAATGTGACCAAAAAAGTACATTGAAAAGGTAATAAAAAGAAAAATTACATTTTGTTTTTGGTTAAAGTGAGACCCATATTCTAGCCATTACTTTAAGGAATGAAATTGTATCAGGACTCAGAGTTTGCAATCTTGGACACTCTCATTATTAGAAGATTTTTTAATTTTAGCCACACAGCTTGTATTCAATCTGACAAGTCATGTAGCGGTTAAAAATTGGAATGCTGCAACAAACAGTGTTAGAATTAGGATCAGTGACTGGTTTAACTCTCCCTGACAAGGAGAGCCTGGCAAATGACTCGGTCCCAGCCAGTAGGAAATCTTCAGCCTGACTGCACATCGCCAATGTGTACTGACAAGTCCAGCCAAGACAGTGTGCATGGGCTGAGCTGATGCACTTCGAAAGGTTTCCACTTCTTGCCAATCTTTGGCCCAGGGAGGGTGTTAAGGTGGTGCCATAACTGGAAATTGATTTTAAGTTGCTCAGGATGAAGCCTGAAACAAGCTAGCTGAGAATTTGGGTGAGTACCACAAATCACGTCTGTGGATAACAGATTCCCAACATAACACATGCAAGTCTTGAAAATAGTCGGAAATTATGAGCAATAAAAGAAGGCCAAATGTCCTTAAAAAGCCCTATATAAGGGCACAATCCTAACCTGGAGTTTGGCCGGCAGAGTTTGGCAGGCACAAGGGACACCATAACGTATGTTTGGAGCACTCTTGGAGTCAGAGAGGCCCGCGTACAGATGTGCACCATCCTGCCTGACTCCAAGAGTGGTCCAAACGCACTTTACAGTGGCCCTTGTGACAGCTAAACTTTGCTGGCCTAACTGTGCCGGTCTAACTTCAGGTTAAGATTGTGCCCTAAAAGTCTTCAAACAATCACAAGACACTCAGTTCTTGCTATTTCCAACAGCAAGACCATGTCCAGAAAGTGAGATGGTCCTTTTGCTTGTGCTTACACTAGAACCTTTTGCTTACACTAGAAGCTTCATTTTGACTTCTAGTGTACCATCTCAAGAGAGAAGGGAAGTCAAATGCAATGGGCTGCACAGGAAGGAGTGGGATAAAAAGAAGGGGTGCCTGTACGTTACCTCTCTACCTTCCAACATCAAAACTAGTAGCCAATCAGGCATACACTACATCACATATGCAAGATGAAGGTATTCATATTTGACACATATATGATGCCCAGAATGCCATGCCCAGTCTGTATGGTAGCTATTAGCTACTTTCTTCCTCTTGTTGAGGAACCTCTTGTTCTTCCTGTTGTGTGTGTGGGCATGCATGCATGCATTTTGATGGTCGGGAAGTGATGTCCTGCATCACCACAAGGACTTCATTTTCATGTCTTCCTTATCAATAAGCATGGTGAAAAGAACTTCAAGACATATTGAGGCCATGATATTGTTGGTTTGGTTATCAAGTACAGGCATGCTCCGGTGTCCACTAATTCGGTGTCCACGGTTTCCGTTATCCACAGATACCATGGATACTGGGATGCCTACTAAAAAGCGAGGGGAACATTAAACAAATCTCTCTTTTTTTACTTTCTTGCAGCAAAACCACTGATGTTTCCCTATCTTTAAAAAGGCATCCCCAGTATCCATGGTTTCAGATATCCACAGGGGGATTCAGAATGGAACCAGATACCAGGGCATGCCTGTATGTTTAGAAAGCTTCCCCGAAATACAGAATGGCCTTTTGTGTGTGGACCAAAGGGCAGATAGAGATGCCTGTTACTTTTACTCTTCTGTTATTGAGGTAAAGGTAAAAAGGTAAAGGTTTCCCCATGACCGAATGGTCTAGTCGTGACCAACTGTAGGGGGCGGCGCTCATCTCCGTTTCAAAGCCTGTAGAGCCGGCTTTTTGTCCGAGGACAAGCTTCCGTGGTCATGTGGCCGGCATGACTCTATGCCGTAGCGCATGGAATGCTGTTCCCTTCCCACCGAAGTGGTCCCTATTTATCTACTCACATTTTTTACATGCTTTCAAACTGCTAGGTTGGCAGGAGCTGGGACAAGCAATGGGAGCTCACTCCATTGCGCAGTCTAGAACGCCCAACCTTCCGGCCGGAAAGCCCAGCAGCAGTGGTTTAACCCGCTGCGCAACCACGTCCCTGTTATTGAGGTACCACCACATTATTCACATGAATCAAATACCAATTATTTTAATGGAATTTGGAACTCATTTCAATTTTAATTTGTTTATGCTATGTAGATGGAAGAGTTCCTATATGTTCCTCTTGTTTCTCTCTCACAACAATATGAATGAGCTTTGTCAATGAGAAGCCAAGATGCCCCCTTCTCTAGCACTGGAGTCTGCTTCATTTGCTCCCCATTTCCTTTTAAAAATGGGGAAGGTTGAGACACAGAAGCCCAATCCTACCCTCTGCAAGATCATAGCATGCAGCAGCACCACTGATAGCTTGCGCACTGCATACTGTGGAGGGGACATGACCAGATGGCCTGGGTGAGGTAAGGGGACATGTCAGGAGGTGAAATCGAGGATAGCATCCTGGGATTTATTATTTATTTGTTTAAATAATTTATACCCCGCCTTTCCCCTGCAAGAACAGGTACACCGTCTGGGTGTGCTCCTGCACTGTCAGCTGTCTCTGGAGAACCAGGTAGCAGCTGAAGAGAGCTTTTGCCCAGCTTTGATTTGTGCGCCAATTACGACCGTCCTTGAGCCGTTCTGACCTGGCCACGGTGGTCCATGTGTTAGTGATTTCAAGGCTGGACTACTGTAACTCGCTTATATGTAAGGGCTTCCCTCGAGAACAGTTCGGAAGCTACAGTTAGTACAAACTGCAGCAGCCCAGCTGGTTTACAAGGGCTAGATGGTGTGACTCAGCAAGACCACTCCTTCAGCAGCTGCAGTGGCTGCCCATTCACTTCCGATCTCAACTTAAGATGTTGGTGCTGACCTTCAAGGCCCTTCATGACTGAGGCCCAGCCTACCTAAAGGACTGCCTTCTTTCAAACATACAAGTATGGCCTCTTAGGTCATCTAAAGGGGCTCTCCTTCAAGTGCCCCCTCTGTCCTAAGTTAAACACTGCCAGGATCCACCCCTTCCTGCCCAACTCTGCAGCCTGCCTTGCTCTAATTGTTTACATCAGTGGACCTGAAGTACACATCAGCAACATGCCTTCTGCGATGCCACTGCAGCATGTATGACAGTGGACCAGGAATTCCATCGCTATAAGTGGCCGGTGGGCCATAAATCTGTCTCCTCTGCAGTGAGGCACTTCCCCCTGCATATGTGCAATTAGATATAAGCTAATTGTCAGGGTTGATGAGGAGCGCACACAAAGGAAAAGATGTGGGTGATGCATAGTTTGCGGTGTGTTCTGGCTCTGGCTCTTTGCTGTGATATCCAGTAGAAGGAAGTAAATCAGACTGGTTAATGCTTATCACATGTACTGTATTTATCGGAGAATCTTAAAACACATCCCTGACAATAATAGTACGAAATGCTTCACTGTGCTCAGGGGAACAAGCAGTGGTAAGAGCAACAAGCTGCATCGAGAGATTGACAAGAGGGCAGGCACTTCCTTTTTTCTATTCACCTTAGATGGTTAAGGAAAACTGAGCTGATGACATCTTGCAATCCCACCCACTCCAAGAGCATGTTTTTAATTAAAATGGAAATGCGATCAATTAGCAAAAAAGTACTAGCTCATAGAATGGGCCATTCATCTTTTGTTCGCCTCTGCATCTGCAAGTGGAGTGTTTTGCAGGTTTGGCAATAATGTAGACATTAAAAACTGCCGCTGCGCCCACGGATGCTTTTAATAAGAGCAGAGTGTCTGTATCTCCTGTATCTGTATTATATCTACTGTAGCAGGAAATGCAACTTTCCCACTAGTATCAGCAGCAGGAGGATGGAATTTGTTATCTCGTGAATAAATACCAATGTTAACAAAAGACCATTTTAGTTCTTTTTCATTTTGGCTTAAAGATACTGCAATCCTCTTGCTCTTAAAAAAAAAAAAAGGCATGGTATGAAACAGAATAAAAACCAGGTGAGGAATAAAAACCAGGTGAACCACCATCAGCTCTTGGCACCTGCCTCAGGTAGTAGGAGGCATTACTTCAGCCAACCTTGGTGCTCAGGCTTTGTTTGGCTTGGTGGGTAAGAAGACTTGTGGCTTATGGTGCCCACTCTATAAAGCTAGACATATAATGTGTCATCAGACTTCGGAGTCCTTTTAATTAGAGACTGACAGCACAATCCTAAGCATGTCTACTCAGAAGTTCCAGTGAGTTCAATGGCGCTTACTCTCAGGTAAGTGTGTATACAGGCATGCCAAGGTATCCCCTCTGGTTCTGTTCTGGACCCTCACCCCCACATGGATACCTGAAACCATGGATGCCCTTTTAGGGATGCCTTTTTAAAGGTAGGAGAACATCAGTGGTTTTGTTGCAACAAGGTAAAAAAAGAGATTTATTTAATGTTCCCCTATCTTCTTAATAGAATTGCAACCTGAGATCCAAAAAGCCATTTAGGTTCATGGAAGGGTCCAAGTGGATTTTTTTTTTTTTTGGACATTTTTCTTTCTCTAAGAATCACTGATTCTTAGCCAGTGTATATCAGAAATTGCTTTTAAAACTCTTATTTTCCAAAGCAGTTTTGCAACATAGCATCCGAGAAAGGCTGCTCATTAACCTCCTTCAGGCTCATCAAACTGCGGATCCTGGCCATAACATATGAAGTTGCTACAGTGCAAGTACTTGATGGTTCTTATATCCTTTCCCAACACAACAGATCACTTACATTACATCATTACTATTTGAACTTCAGATGAAGGGAAGACAGAATAATTATAGAGTCTTCCCAGAAGTCACACAGTAAGTTATTTGAACACAGATCTCTTAGATTCACAGCGCAATCCTGCACTGCCCGTCGTGCCGATGCTACGTCATAGTGTCGGCGCAACGGCCCTAGCGTTGATGTGGGAGCGCCGACTGGCACTCCCGTGTTGGCACTAGAGCAGCAGGACCGGCACTGCAGGCAGCGTTGGTTCTGCTGCGCCCACACTGAGCCGGCCGGTGCAAGGGAATCTCCGCGCAGAAGCAGCGTGGGTTTGGGGGGGGGGGGGGGGGGCGGGGGGGGCAGGGGGGCGGGCTTGGGAGGTGGCTGATTTGGGCTGCATGGTCTCCTCGGATCTGCACACGCTCCTTAGCAAATGGTCCCTTGCTGGGGTGGGGTGGGGTGGGGCTCCAACCTCTCCTAAACAGCGTCGGATATGGCGCTGGCCCGTCGGCCTCGCCAGTCTGGCGCTGTTTAGGATTGCATCCCCTGTCTTCAAGAGAATAGATTGTCTTTCAAATGAGTGCATGCGTTCATCTGTGTATGCGAGTTTAAAGAGCCCACAAAGAAATGTGTTTAAAGCAAATTAGTGCTGAAAAACATAGTACACTCTGAAAGTGCTATACAAACAGTCTCACTATTATTTTACTGCATTTGAACAAAAATGATCTTTAAATACGTATGCAAGACAGGGACTGAGGTTTTCCAAAAGTACAGATGTGTTACCATGTTCTGACAGTGTTCGTTATTTGAGTAGCATGCTGAATCTAGAATCAAGTACTATCCACAAACAAGCAAATCAATTTTATGTCTACAAAAATCAGACCATTTTTTTGGCTAACAAAATAATTAACTAGTTGACAGACATCTACAGTCCAATCCTCTACTGACATCGAATAAGCCTTCCACTGTCACAAAATGGCTGCCAAAAGAGTACAACGTGCTCAATTGGCGGCCATTTTGGGAGTGCATTGCCAAAGAGGATAAGGCAATGGTGGGGTGAAGGAGGTGAGGAGATACAGAAACTGGGCAGGGAGGCTCTAGGAGTGGGTGGATTTGGTGGCAATGGTGCATGCTGGATCCTTTCCCCACTTTTCACAGTCTTCCTGCCCCTTTCTTCTTCTCAGACTTCTGCCAGTTACATTGCTTCCACATGTCCAAAGAGACCATTTGCAGAACAGGAGGCTTGCAGAGGGGTACAGGGAAATCATTTCTCTTTCCCCTATAAAGCCCCCCAATCTGCCCCCCAATGGATACAGCAAGCTCCTTTTTGACATGGTTGCACTAGCAGGAACAGAATGTTCTTTACCTATCAAAATCAGACCATTTTTTGGATACCAAAGTAATAATTAACAAGTAATAATTAACCGGAACGCTGCTGGTGCCAGGATCCGGAATGCCGCAGGGACGGACGGGTGAGCTGTAGCTCCCCGCCCCCTTGTGGTGCCCGGCAACGCCTCCCTGTGCACGGAAGAGCTCTCTTACAGAGCGATCCAGGCGCATGGGCGGGCAGAAGGGCAAAAACAGCGCGCAGAGTCTGCTGCACACTGCTGCTCTGTTCCCGCTCTCCCCGGAACTACCGGAATGGGGTACCGCCCCGTTCCGGTAGGATGACACCTCTGGATGCAGGCATCTTGTTGTCTTGTATGCTCCCTGTGCCATCTGGTAGGCCACTGTGAGATACAAGAAGCTGGACTAAATGGCCTTTGGCCTGATCCAGCAAGGCTCTTCTTATGTTCAAGCATCAAGGCCTGCTTAAACATTTTTAAAATGTTCACAAAATGACTCAAAGAGATGCTTTAAATGTTTGCAAAACAAAGAGATGCTACACACACCCATGGAAGACATCAGAATCAACCACTAGCAGAGATGCTGTGTCAGGATGCTCCCCCCTGAGAAATATACCAGAGTCATCATGCTAAAAGATGTCTCTCTACCCAGGTAAGGGGTCAAAATACAAACTTATTTATTTCATTTCCTCCAGTTTGGAATACATGGTAGGATTTTTTTAAAATATACTCTTCTTCCATCATTGAATTTTGGGCAGCATGGAGTTACCCTTCCAGGCACAGATCAAATCTAGACCCGCTTACCTTCAGTACACTGGATACATCACATGCTCTCAGATCACACTTTGGAACCTATTTTGATGGGTGCAAACAAGCCCTTGGAGGTATCTAAGGTAACTCTTTGCAGCCTGGTCTTGCATCTCTGTTCAGCTAACAATCAAGACATAATTACAAATATTTTATATAAGGAACAAATATTTTTAAACATCTGTTCATGTACTTTAGCACATAAATAAGATACTTTGTAATGAAAAGATGCCCGACGCTCATAATTTCAGCCCCGAAAACACTGAATTGCAATGCTCATTTTGATCTCTGTAAAGGAGAAACAGAGTTCAGCACTGCCCAATCAAGAAAGAGTTAACCTGATCTTCCCAAGGTATACATTAGTCATAACAGCCATGCTTTTTATGTATCAGTGGGTCAATAGTTCAGGAAAAGAAGGCACCATAACTTGAGTAGACACTAATTAAAAGAATCAATTCTTATCCTACTGCATACGTCCAGTCATATTAACACATTTCCAGATTTCTTACTCAGTGGACGAGTCAAGATTAAAGGATTTGCTAATATGGATGAACCGAGAATGCTTCCAAACTGACTGAGCAGATTTGTGGACAAATTAGTTCATTTAAAATTGACAGTGAAAGATTGATTTTGCACAGAATGAGTTACCTAAGGTATTCATCATTTCCTCTGCTTCCATGAGCAAGCCTGCGATCTGCTTTCTCTTTCTTTCTGATTGTAATAGGGCTGCTTACTGAGAACCTTTATTTTGCAGCCTTGATTGCTGCTTGTCAGTTCTTTTAATTTAGACAGATTTTAGCCTCCATAGCAAAGACCTCCAGAAATAACTTCCCTAAAAGCCTTCACATAATGACTCATTTCATGAGTTGCTCAATTCAGCCATACTACTTAAAATTATAATGCAGGGTGGGAAATGGCTAATTACACAGAAAAAGATCCAATTACTGCTGAGCCCATTTGATTCATTATTCAGATTGTTTGCGGGGAAATGTGGGTATCTAAACATGGAATTATAGGTGCATAACTACAATGCCCACTATTGCTGCATCAGTATTTAATGCCAGCAGACCTCATATGGTGGTATCTGGGACTGGACAGTTCCCATAGGTTAGTAGTAGCCCAATCCATAAGAACATAAGAAGAACCCCACTGGATCAGGCCTTCGGCCCATCTTAGGCTTCCCGTATCTCACAGTGGCCCACGAAATGCCTCAGGGAGCACACAAGACAACAAGACACTTGCATCATGTTGCCACTCCCCTGCATCTGGCATTTCGAGGTAGCCTATTTCTAAAATAAGGAGGTTGTACCACCCATCATGGCCTGTAGCTTGCAATAGACTTTTCCTCCAGAAATCTTCCAAACCTTGTTTAAAGGCACCTAGGCCAGATGCCATCACCACCTCCTGTGGCAAGGAGTTCCACAGATTAATTACCCATGGATTAAGTAAAGTTGCTGCTGCCAATCCTCCTTTGGCAAAGATGCATCCTTAATAGTGTAGGGAAACACTGCCATTCCCTAAGCTAGGCTAGGGTATGCTGATCAACTATACAATGCCACTAAAGGGTCTATCTCTCTGGCAAAAATGTCTCAAAGAGCACAGCAGTGCCATGAAAGGGCCAAGTGAAGCAGCAGCACCACAACTATGTGCCTGTGCTGGTTCAAATATTGACTCAAGAGGACCAGTCTTCCCCTTAACCTGGTGCCTGGATGATCTGCCAGGAACACACGCGATTCTCTCTCAGATTGGGGTATACCGCCAACTGGCAAACTGCATGACTTGTGGGGCTTGGATATTGGATTTTGCCCCCTTCTATGCTGGGGTGTATGAGAAAGATAAAGATGGAGCAGTAGCATAGAAGCATTGTTCTCTTAGACCAGGGGTCCTCAAACCTTTTAAACAGGGGGCCAGTTCACTGTCCCTCAGACTGTTGGGGGGCCGGACTATTGTTTGAAAAAAATATGAACAAATTCCTATGCACACTGCACATATCTCATTTCTAGTACAAAAAAAAAAAACAACCGCTATGGAGTCTACTTTCTGGGCCACAACACTGTGCCTCCTTCATAGCTGCCCACAAGTTCTCACCATGAACAGCAGCAGTGGGACCACAGGCGTCATTTCACCCTGCTCCACCACTAGCTTGTCCAAGCTGCCCCAGAAGTTTTTAAAAATACAGAGATCAGTGGTAGGGGAACAAAACTGGGGAGAGGGCAACAGTGGAACAAACCATGGGGAGAAGACAACACTTGGGGAAGGGCAGAAAAGAGGGGGAGAAGAGAAGGCACTCACTGGAGGAGGGAAGCCAGCAAAGAAGGTGTGCGGGGCGAGGGAGGGGGTGGGAGAGGGAGGGGGCTTCCACCGGGGGAGGAAGGCTCTCCACTTAGCAGGGTGGGGGAAGCATGTCAGCCACCAGCTGGGAGAGATGGGGGGAACAGGACAGCTGACGGGGGAAGGGGCAGGAGCGAACAAGGCCTTAGAAAACAGGCACTCGCCGGAGGAAGGAAGCCAGCAAAGGAGGCGTGCGAGATTGCGGAGGGGTGGAAGGGCGAGGGGGCTTCCACAGGGGGTTCTGGGCCCTGGAGGCTCTCCGCATAACAGGGCAAGAGAAGCGTGTCGGCTGGCTGTAGTAAGTGCCTGCGGCCAATACACTTCCCCCGCCCTCTACGCAGAGACAACCCAGCGACTCCTGCAGTTACGGCGGCAGCTGCTCCATCCCCCAGCTCCCTGTGCCACCGCCACCACCAGCGCCGCTGCCTCACGGCCAAAGAGGACACTGCATTATTGCGGAAGCAGAGAAGCAAAGAGGTCGCGAGCCACACATGCGCATCACGACGAACCACTTGGCCGCGTGGGAAGGAAGGGGAGCGTTTCAAGTGGCTGGCTCCGCCCCTGCCATTGGATAAGGGAGGAGGATGAGGGCTGCTGGGGTGCTGAATTGTGGTGGGAAAGAAAGTGGGCGGGCTCTTCTTGCTCTCTCGCCGTGACTGGGGCACTTCCTGCGGCGGATTCTGCTCTCTGTGGCAGAGCATAAAGCCACGGTTTTTTCCCCCGAGTCTAGGGCCTCATGCGGGCCGGGTAAATGACCTTGGGGGCCGGATCTGGCCCACGGGCCGTAGTTTGAGGACCCCTGTCTTAGACTTTATATCTTATGGGGGAGGGAGTGGAGGCATTGAAATTGGTCTGATCTGCAGTGGCCAGTTGCCACCACATTGGGGGGGGGGGTGTGACATTGGAAAGGGATGACGCCAAAAAGGATAACCCTTTCTATTCAGGTCATTTCAAGGACCAAGGCTCCCATGTTCTTCTGATCCTTGGGGGGGGGGTGTTAGGTGATGTAATGATGGGGTAGTTGGGGCTAGGTGATGGTTAGCTTCCGGTTCTGATGATCCAGTGCAGAGCATGGGCTTCTTTTCCCAGTAGACACCCGTGGGTGGAGGGAGGGTGGCCTGCCCATTTTGCTTATTGTTTCATTTTAGGTTTGTTTGTTTTAATGGGGTTTTGTCAGGGTGCATTGGGTGGGGTTCTGGAGTAGGTTTTAGCCATCGGCTCAGGGAGTGTTGGTCTCTGCTAGGAAAATGTGTATTTCGGACAGGGAGGGTTTGGGGGGAGGAATGGTACCACCATTGGTAGGGTGACAAGCTGGGGAGGATCTGGTGGTGGGAGTTGGGCTGGCCATTGTAGGGAAAAGATGGTGAGTCGCAGACAATCCCTCCTTCTGGAGCTTCCTCAAGTCTGCATGCCATCAATGAACCTGGTGACCTCTGTAGCCATTAGTGCTGTTGTTGGATGCCAGGTCAGAGAAGCCTAGCCTGATCCAGAGGAGTTGGTCTTCGACTGGGCTCTCCCAGTTTTGCTTGCCAGGTTTCTTTACAGTGGCCTTGCTTTACAGTGGCCCTGGTGCTGGCCAAACTTTGTTGGCCTAACTGTGCTGGCCTAACTCCAGGTTAGGATTGCGCTCTCAGTCTCTGTACGGAATAGAAAGAGAAGAACAAAGAAGATTCTGAGATACCAAGTTATGTGACGACCTGTGCTATGAAACAACCACAGTGTCTTCATCCTGTGTTTTGGGCTGGATACCATAAAACAGAGTCCCATTCACAGAACATGATGTTCTACTTCCAAGGCAATTGTTACGATTGAATATTACGGAAATGTATTTGAATGAATGGTTCTAATAATGGAACTACTTAGAGCTGGTCCATATGATACACTCAGCATGGAGAACTGGCATCTCCATGGTAAGTTTCCCCACTCCTGTTATTCTTCTATTTTCAATTTTAACAATAATAGCACCATACATGGTATTTTATAGAGTAATGCAAGCAATTCCTGCCCCTGATCTTACAGTTTAAATGTAGATTCTCTCTCTCTCTCTCTCTCTCCCCCCCCCCGTGTGTGTGTGTGTGTGTGTGTGTGTGTGTTGTGTGAAAACAATGAAATACAAGTAAATTTGGGTGGGTGGGGGAGAGAGACATCATGTAGGTATTCTGGGTGGACGTTCCAGGGAAAAGAAACAGCAGGGGAGAATGGGTGGAGTTTCTTAAAAGAGCAAGAAATCTTTGTACAGCTGAGGATGATAGAGCTGGAGGAGCCAAGGTCACAGATTGGGATATAATTGGATATGAGGCCAGGATAAGAGGGAGAAATGCTGTGGAAAGCTTCAAAAATGAGAACATGAGGTCTGTTTTGAACGCAGAAGGGGGTCAAAAGTCAGGATAGGGTTGTGAGTAGGCATATTATGTGGTCTAAATGGGCGTGCGTGCGTGCGTGCGTGCGTGCGTGCATGCATGATTATCCAGAGCTCTGGACACTGGATAGCAGCTAGACGATTGAGGAAAGATAAAGTATTGAGAAGGTTGCAGTATTCAGACCATTGATGAACAAAAACGAACCAGGGCTTCAGCCAAAGGAGGTGGAGATGAAAGGCCAAGTTTTTGAAATGTTGTTTGGAGGAAGAAGCAGCGTAGCAGGACAACAGCAGGCAGATCGGATCAAATGAGATAGTGGAGTCATTGATAGTCCAGGCTTTGTGCCTGCTTGATACAATAGACAGTAGATGTCGAGGATAGTCCAGAAGAGGAAAGGTAAAAAAGAAAGATGAGAAGGTCAGCTTTGGACAGAGTGAGCTTGGGACTGCAGAGAGTCATGCAAGTCGAGACTGGCCTCATTTTTATTCAAGCGCATTCAAATCCATGCGCCTGCATCTCCACTTCAGTCGCAATTTCCTTCATTCCTTTTCTAATCTCTTGACATATGTTATCTAACTCAAAAGCCGATTGTTACGTTTTGTTTTTTTAACTGGCAAGCTCGCTTTTCAAATATTCTTTTCATTGCTGGCTTATCAAATATTCAGTTTAATTGAACTCCACATTAGTTTCCTTCTGGGAATTGGAACACTGAAGACAGTTTGCCACATAATATTGCTTTATTAGCATTCACTTAAGTCCCAAACATTTTATTAAGCTGCGCTGTCCATCTCTTCCCCACCCTTATTGTAAGTAGGGATAATCAATAGATCAATATGACTAGCTCTTTATGTCCAGCAGATTTTTGGATGTGCCTATCTCTCAGGCGAGTTTCAGCTTTTTGCAGCTCATGTGTTCTTAGGAAAAAGAAAAACAAACAGGATATGAGCAAGCCCTTAGGCACACTTAAAAATAGTTCTGTGGATTGTGGCTAATGTCTATAATGTTGTTAGCAATTAGTTCCTGGCTATTCACTGACGACTGCTTTAATTTAAGATCATAAATAGAAAACTCATTATCCAAAATGCTGCTGTCCAAATGTTTTGATTATCTGAATGTATTGTTTCACTCCCCTATGAACCTTAGTAAATAGCCCTTCCTCTTATGCAGGTGTTTGATTAGCCAAACATTTGATTAAAACTTATCCCCCAACTTGTCTCGTAACAGCACCTCATGTGTAGGTTAGAGCACAGTCTTAACTAACTTTCCACCACTGACAGAGCAGTATCAATAGGGCATGTGTTGTATCCTACAGTTGGGGGGGCAGTCGCAGAAGCCTCCTCAAGGTAATATTTGTTCCCTTACCTTAGAGCTACATTGCCCTTACCCTGGTGCTGGAAAGTTGGTTAGGACTGCACCCCTTAGACTACTTAAATGGTATTTATTAAAAAGTGGTTTTAAAAAACCCTGCGGATTGAGGCCTATAGTTTCTCCACTAGATATGGAGGCTTTCCATAATTATAAGGCAGGAGGTACGGATTGAGAGCAGGAGATATGGACTGATGGTTGAGCTGCCAGTACTGCCTGAACTAAGCAGGAGAATCTGTGATCTATCTTTGGATGGGAGACAGAATGCCAGGCTGTGACAAGCTGTAGTACCTGTTGTGACAGAATGGAGTCGCTGTGGAGCTGATTAGCCAGTATGTGTGAGAAGGCCAGCCTGCAAAAGAACAGAGTACAGTCTTGAGGACCTATCCAGGCTTGACTTACACAATTGCCTGCTGAAGCTCGATGGCATGCAGCCAGAGGAGAGAACCACATTGTGAAGGTTACATCTGGGGATGAGGATTCAGTGAATCTCAGAATACTGTATATTTGTAAAAAAAAAGAAAGAAAGAAAGAAAATTGGCAAAATGGTGGTTTAGAGAAGCCTGCCCATGTAATGGGCATTTGCTTAGGCATGGGAAAAACGGGGCATAAATTCTTCAAATAATAAATAAAGGTTACAGCATATATGCAAGAAAAGGTAGAAATTCAGTGATGAGGGAAGTGGACCCCACCCCTGAAAAGATTGGCTGAACCTAGTCAAGCAAGGCAAGCAATGAGGCAAGCAACAGGAGTTCCCCACAGGTACACAGGGCCCATCTGCAACTTGATTCCATAACAGTTTTTTTTTAAAAAAATAAAAATCTCCTTTTCACAGGGGAAAGGGAAAATTAATCAGAGTTATCGTAAAAGCATTTCTGTTTTAGATAGTTGGGAGCTGTGTTTCTTTAGAGTTATGAAGCTGGCTGTTATAATGATATATGAATACTTCTACCCCTCTGATTCTGTAATTGCTGCTAACATCCCACTGCCTGTATTATGAACCCTTGGAGAATAGCTGGATCCAGTAAGCTGAATAAAGCAGCAGGAGAATCTCAGAGGCCTGGATAGTTCTACTGGCACTTGATATTATCCAATCTGTTATTTCTGTCTTCAATTTTTTTTTTTATTGAGTAAGGCTAAAGTTAAGACAATGCACCTGAACCTACAGATTTCTTTATGCCTGTGGTGTAGAGTAGGACATGTGCCAGCTAAGAATGCAGGCATGCCTCATATCCACTGATTCGGTGTCCATACTTTCAGTTATCCACAGATACCATGGATACTGGGATGCCTATTAAAAAGATAGGGGAACATAAGTGGTTTTTCTGCACAAGGTGAAAAAAAGAGATGTCTTTAATGTTCCCCTATCTTTAAAAAGGTGTCCCCAGTATCCACAGTTTCCGGTATCTGTTGGGAAAGGTCTGGAACGGAACGCCAGCAGGTACTAGGGCATGCTGGTACATGGATTCCATTTAGTTCTATTGGTGTATTTGTTTATAGGGTATCCCTGTACCAGGAGAACAAACACACACTCCGTCCCTTCTGCCTTCTCCCAACGTCAACCCTGGCTTTCCTACTAGTCCCAAAATGGCCTTGTCCCATCTCCTCTTTCTGAAAGCTGTTCCTGGCTTGGAGTGGGCAACTGAATTACAAAATTCTGTTTCCTAAGTTTTTATCTGTTCCCTTAGCTTTTGTCCGCTGAGGGAGGTGGTGGATTCTCCCTCACTGGAGGACTTCAAGCAGAGGCTCGACAGGCACCTGCTGGAGGTGCTCTAGGGGGGTTTCCTGCTCCAGGCAGGGGGCTGGACTAGGTCACTTCCAGCTCCATGGTTCTGTCTCTGTATCATGCTCAAGCATGACATTGAAACAGTGACAAAGTATTTCCACTGGAAAGCCCTTTAGTGCATTGCTTTTTCTTCTCT
Source organism: Lerista edwardsae (assembly GCA_029204185.1). Lineage (NCBI taxonomy): Eukaryota > Metazoa > Chordata > Lepidosauria > Squamata > Scincidae > Lerista > Lerista edwardsae. Next base: position 45,026,975 of record JAJKFI010000002.1, on the reverse strand, counting down.
TTTCTTTTTTTTTTTTGCAATTAGCTAGAACCAGAATTAAAATATTGGTACTGCAAGGCCCTTAAGATGGAATGTTATTATCCACTAATGCCATTCCCCACAGCAAAGATTCTTCTACAAGGCTTACTTGCAAGTAATTTCCATTCAGCAAAGTTCTGCTACTTTTTCCACTTTCAATGGAAAGCTTCCCTCTTTGCAGGCTCAGCTGGTGTCATTGCTTCCCTATTCAGGACAGATGCTAAGTAGATTTGGCTGCAATCCTATGCTTACTTTCCTGGGAGTAAGCCCCATAGAACACAATGAAACTTTTTACTGAGCTTTTGTGGCTAGGATTGTGCTGTAAGTCCCTTAAATAACCTCTTGGAACTGCCTTAATATCAGTTTGTTTTCTGGCATTAAAAGGTAAAGGTTTCTCCACAGCCGAATGGTCTAGTCATGACCAACTGTAGGGGGTGGTGCTCATCTCCGTTTCTAAGCCTGTGGAACCGGCGTTTGTCCAAGCTTCCGTGGTCATGTGACCAGCATGACTATACGGCGTAGCGCATTGAACACCGTTACCTTCCCACCGAAGTGGTCCCTATTTATCTACTTGCAGTTTTAGGTGCTTTTGAACTTCTAGGTTTGGCAGGAGCTGGGACAAGCGACGGGAGCTCACTCCGTTGCGCAATCTTGAACTCCCAACCTTCCGGACAGAAAGCCCAGCAGCAGCGGTTTAACCCACTGCACCACCTTAGGGTTGTTTTAATTACTTATTCTCATTCTTTTTTATGGCAGAATAAAATATAAGAATATAGAATATGAAAATATAAGAGGAAATGAATAATTAAACCCTCCCCCTCCAATACAGCAAGAAAAGTAGATTTTGGAGAAATTCAGAGTGGATGTTCTAGGGGGAAATATGAGGGCGCTCAGCACTAATACTCCAATCACTAGAAATAATAAAAAGTGGCTGAATCTGCAAAGAGAAAGCCATCAATTTTAAAGGGTCAGGCACCCTTAGAGGCCTTAATAGTTCTCTTTGTCTGTCTACACTGGAAAGGATGGTACTGCTGTTCCGTTTTTTTTTTAAAGTCAGACTTTCAGAGCTCCCAAAGAGAAACAGAAGCAGTCTCTGGAATTCAAGGAAGAACTACTGATGACATCATGGGGATGCCCCATTAAAGTTATTAACCAAAGTGGGACTTTTAGAGGACATGATTGAGAAGAACTCAAAGAGGCAGAATGTTGAAAACCAAGTGCTGTATAGAGAGATGATTTATAATAGCATTATTCAAACTGTAGGTTGGGATCCACTTGGTGGGTCGTGACCTGATGTCAGGTGTGTCGTGGAAAGCCAGGAGCAGCTGCAGACTTTACTCTTGCTATATTCTTTTTGTCTTATCTTGCTATATTCTTTTTGTCTTATCTTGCTATATTCTTTTTTCACTTCAATTTTCAAGTGAGATTTTTTAAAATTTATTTCTAGTTCAGTGCTTTTACATAATATTTTGCTTTCATCTTGCTTTCTGTCAGGGATGTTTCATGGTTGTACAATTGCTGCAGTCCAAGGATGCCAGTTTCCTTTCCAAGAGTGTCATTTTAATATGTCACACTGATGGCACTTCCTGCTTCCGGCTATGACATCACTTCCAGATTAATGACATCACTTCTGGTGGGTCCCAACACGAGGGCCATTCTAAAAAGTGGATCCTGGTCTAAAAAGTTTGAGAACCACTGATTTATAATATATAGATGATCAACTTATACAGCTGTCATCCACATGACTCACGCATGCATTACAGAAGGAGTTAGAGTGTTTTTTTTAATGAAAGATCAAAATATCGTCACCATATAATGACACATACATGTTTGACCTAGTCACAGCAAAGATTTAAACCAGAATAAGGTGGCACATTATTTTAGGGGTTTCGAGGAATTTAAGGATAGCATTTTATTTTCGTGTTTCATAAGGGTGTAACTAAGGGGCAAATTTTCCTCCCATACCTCAGAGGAGGACAAGGTCTTCCATGCTTCTGGCTTGCATTAAAGTCCTCATTATTTATCTGTACATTGTTTTACGTAGGAAAAAAAATACTTGAAAGAAAAGACTATATTCTATGCATTGGGAAACAGAGGCAAACGGAAAGGTTAAGGAAAACTATTTCATAAAATGACAGAAGGCATGTGGGATAAGTTACCAGAGACAGGAAAGGTAATTTATAACATCTGTTTATGAATCAGTATGTTCAAAAGCAAACGGGATGGGGCAAAGTGGGAAGAGGAGAGTGTGAGGAATGCAGGAAATTAGAGATGGAAAAAAAGCAGAAAGGTCAGTTTTATGAGGATTAGTTGCTTTTAATAGAGCAGGACTGTGAGCAGGTGGAGTTCCCACCCTCTCCTGCAACATATGCACAGTTCAGAGACCAAACCTATCCTGTATTCCTCTGGTTGGATTTCACTGGTATTTAAAAACACACAAAAGCACATACATGCATACACTGCAACTTAAGCGTTCTTCCTCGGTTTTGTTGTTTCTAGGGTTTCTCTCTACAGAAGAATCCCAGTCATAGATACCTTCTCTTCCCATCTCTCTTAATACCCTCGTGATTAACTTGCCACACCTGCCCTGATGAGAAAGCACAATTTACTCAGCTGTTTCAGGCCATACGAAGAGGGAGACTTCGGGGGGGGGGGGAGGAACCCCTACCTTACATACCTTTTCATGCATGTAAGTCATGCATGTTCAGGTTTATGTGATCTATTCCCAGAGACGGAGAACTGGAAAGGGGGGCAGGGGGGGCAGTCTGCTCCAGGTGCCTGGCTGGAAGGGGGTGCTGCAAAATATGAGTGTGCGTATGCTCCAGCCGCTTCTCGAGTCTGAACAATGGCTGGAGCGTGTGCATACTTACAGTGGCGGTTGCAGTGATTTTCGGACATTGCCACAGCTGCAGCCATGAATGTGTGCACACTCCAGCTGCTACCTGAATCCAAACTCCATCTTCATGCATGACATGGTGGCCTCTCAATCTGGCTGCCACATCCATTGGAATACCAATGGAAGGGCCATCCATCTGGAAGGGTTGTGGCAGCCAGACTGAGAAGCTGCTGCCACCATGGCCACCTCCTCTTTGTGTTGGCTGAACATGAAGAGGCTGTCTGCTCTGAAGGAACACTGATCTCATTTTGTTGTGTGATGTCATGTTGTCACTGCCCTGGGTGTTGCTACCGCTGTCTACAGATTTGCCAGGCCAGCCAGCATCCCAACTGCAGGCTGAGTATCCCTTATCCAGACTGCTTGAGATGGGAAGGGGTCTGGGTTTCTGATTTTTCTGGATTTTGGAATAACTGCATAAATCTAATGAGAAATGCTTCCTCTTGCTCTTTTCACTGTTACCCATTTGGGTGTCTGCTGCCCTCTGTGACATTTTTCAATAGTGGCACACATCACAGAGCAGAAAATAGACTATAAAATCTAATTGCGGGAATGAACACAAGATATTCTAGAGTTTATACTAGAATATAAATGTTTTTTAAAACATTTTTGAACAAAAATGTCTGGATTTCGGATGTCCAGATAAGAGATCATCTACCTGTATTTTCCTTCTGTTGCAACTCATGGAAACTGCTTAGTATAACCTCCAGGAAGTTGGATCTACACATGCAGCAAATTAAGGTGATGGAATAAACTGAAAGAGGTAACTGAAAGACCCTGAAGAAAGGCGAAAACATTAAAAACAGAAGTGCCTTGAAGCCCTTGTCACAGCTCCTGAAAAACCATCAAGAGCCTGAGAAGGTTGTTGGGGCAAGACCCTCCTGCACCTTCCCAAGGGCTACTACAAGACCCCATGCGCCGAGGGCAGGCGGAAAAGGACAAGCCCAGGCCATGGACCTCTGCCACTAGCTCCCAAGAAGCCACCAATGGTTTGAAGCACTGCTGCTCTTTAAAGCTCCTGAAACAAGTTTGTTTTAATGTTGTTAACAGTCTTGAATGCCTTTGCCAAGGAAGAAAAAAAAAAACTCGATACATTAAATACACAGTGCAGTCACAAATGCTGCTTCTCTGCTGGAAAGCGCAATGCTTTTGGTTTTGTTCGATAGCTAACCGAAGCCAACAGCACTCAAGCCTAGATTCTCAAGGTTCTCAAACCTTTTAGCACTGGGACCTGCTTTTTAGAAAGGCAAGTATGTTGGTACCCACCAGAAGTGATGTCATGGCCAGACATGACATCATCAAGCGGGAAGTGCTACTGGAAGGCAAACTGGCATTCCTGGACTGCAGCAACTAAACAACATCCCTGACAGAAACATCCCTGACAGAAAGCAAGATTGGGACAAAATATTCTATCCCTGACAGAAAGCAAGGTTAGGACAAAATATTATGTAAAAGCATTTTTGGGCAACAAAAGCTTTGCAAAAGGCTGTTCCAGCTTCCAAGATGGTGGATCCCAGCTTTCCACAACCCACCTAACATCAGGTCGTGACCAGTGTCGTCATCCGCAAATGAACTCCTGGAATGCTGGGAGGGACTTACGCGGGGCTTTGCAGTGATTGGCTGCCCGCCTGTTTCATTCCGCGGCTGCCCTGGCCTCGAGGGGTGCCTGCTCACCAGGGGAGACAGGTGGGGGGCGCGCCGGGTGCCTGGGCAAGCAGCAGGGGGCTGCGCCAACGGAGGGCAGCCCCCCCCCGAGGCCAGGGCAGCCACGGAACGAAACGGGCGGGCTGCCAATCAGGTGAAAGTCCCGCCCACGTCCCTCCCAGCGTTCTGGGAGTTCATTTGCAGATGACGACGCTGGTCGTGACCCATCAAGTAGGTCCCGACACACAGTTTAAGAAACAGTGACCTAGACGATACTTGCGTAGAAATCCTTTACATTACAAACAGTTCCTGTTCGATACTGGAAGACGTAAATATGGGAGAAGTGGATATAGAATCAGTTTAAGAGACAAGGGGGTCAGAGCTGGTGGAACAGCTTTCCTTCACTTGCCTAAAACAAGACGTTACCCTAACTTGTATGTAGGTGGCTTCTTGTCGTTTTGTAATTGTCGAAGAAAGAATTGGGCTGCTTCCCCCTTGATCTGAAATGGCCACATTTTCCTTTAGCTAGTTGTGCGTTGGGCTGCCCACCTGTTCATTTGTTAAGTGAGCATGGCATCCCTTTAATAACATATTGCATCTTGTGTAGCAGCAGTTGCTTTTTACCTCTTGGTTTTCTTCAGGAGGCAACATACTGTGTGCATGAACTATTTTCATTCAGAGATTATTTCCTGTGCGGAACAGTGGCAGCAGATGGTCTCCCTGCATTGAGACGAGCGCCGGCCGTGCTTCTACTGGCAGGGCAAGCCAGCTCTGCCCTGTGTGAGAGCACGTTCTGTTTAACTAGCCTACAGAAAGGAAGGGGGCTAGAAATCCTAGGTCACAAAAGAAGACCTCCTTCCTCCCTGCAAATACCTGCCAGCAATTGCTGCCTGCGAGGTGCCCACGAACTCCATCCAAGAGCTCAAGACAGTCAGGATGCAGATTGTTTTATAACGCACCTCCAGAACTTCCTCATCTGAAAATCTGCAGGGATGCGCCCCGCCTCCGCAGTGCCAGATCCTCACGCTTCAATGATCTTGGAACAACCTACAGAAATCTCACTAGAGGTAGCAGCAAGCTGTTTTTCCAAAAATCACAGGATGGTTCTCTCAGCTGGTCAGAGCAGCAAGAGAAAGCCATCCCCCGCCAGCAGATTTTTCATTTCCAGACACGTCTCTGACAAGGTCGTGCTTCGCAGTACCATTTGGCGAGCACCCTCCTTCTATGCAGAAATTCATATGCGCATAGACCAGCGATGCCGTTTCTACTAAAACCTGGGGTTCGTACGCCGCTTTCAAGGGATCAAAGCACTTCGTAGGCATGGCCTGATTGTTACGATCACAACAATTAGTATTGCCGTACTACAACTGGGGAGTGGAAGCCGAGAGGCTTGTCATAAGCCACCTACTGAATGTATGGCAGAGACAAAATTCAAAATTCAGGAAAGTCATGATTGGCAGCTCAGGGCCTGATCTTATGCGGCCCAGTGCCGGCGATAAGCTCTGACTGCTGACGTCAGTGCCGCAAAAGTGTTGTAAAGCGCTTCTAGCACTGGAGACGTCTCACCAGCAGCAGCATGCTCTGGGGGCATGGGGATGGCAGAACTGGAGGGGGGAGGAGTGGAGTCGAGCTGCAGTGGCCTCCACTGCTGGATCCTTTCCACAATGTCAGGCTGTGCAAAATAGCTGGCAGCCCTCTCCAGCGGAAGGGGATGAACTACCTCCCAAGGTGCCCTACAGCTGCCATGATGCCAATAGGATGCAGCAGTAGCTGTTTTGGTACCACCGCGCCTATGGGGGCCAAGCACCATAGGATTAGGCTCTTAGTCACTGTACTACAATAGTAGTGATCCTATCTATTCAGTTTTATGCATACTTGAAAGAGATGAATATTTTTGTACACTGGAAATAGAGCTTTTGGCTACTCCTTTAACAGGGACACATCCCTAATATTTTAGCTCATGCACATACTTTTATTTTATTGTTTTAGTGCACATTATTGTGCATAATATTTAGTGCACTAATGCACATTACTGCATAATATTTTAAGTGCACATAGTTTGCATGCAGAAGTGCCGGAATTCAATCCTCTGTTGTCTCCCATTAAAAATAGGTCTAATGCAGAAGGGCTGGTGATACATGCTATGAACATCCCTAAGCAGTGAGATGTTCCCAGGAGTAGTACAACCTGGTTTGCTTCCTTTTGGGGGTGGATAAATGGAGCTGTAGGTGGAACTGCAGTAGAGCTGCATGTAGAGCTTCTATTTTGCATGCAGAAGGTTGCAGATTCAATCCACAGCATCTCCAGATAGGTTTGGGAAGGTCCCCCCCCCCATTTGAAAACATGGAGGGCCACAGTATTGGAAAAGGCAGGAGATAACCCGAGGAGATAGGGAATGGTATCAGCAGTGGCCCCTTGTCCCAGATTAGCCAGGAAGTATGGGATTAATCCCAGAGCTTCTGCAAGCCTCAGGAGCACAGCTGCAGCCTAGGTAGGCTGATGAGGGCCCTGGTGCAGATGGGCGTGGCTGATGAGCTAGAGCCTGCCCAGCAACAGACACCAATTGGCCTGCCTCAGTGTAAAGTTGGAGGCAGGCAGTGGCGTCTCTACAGGGAGGGCAGAGCTCTACGTTTTGCAAGGAGATTTACCCTGTCATGTAAATCCCTCCTCTCCCTTGCTGCTGTAGCCAGTAAGCAACACCAAGATGGTGCTTTTCTCTGTGAGGATTGGCTAAAACGGTGCAGGAAAGGAGTGATTTCCACTGCAAGGTAAGGCTTCTTGCAAAACTTAGAGCCCTGCCCTCTCTGTAGAGACACCACTGGAGGCAGGAGCTGCAGTAAATTAGCACCAGGTAGGTGCAGGAAGGAAGGAAGGAAAGTAAGTGGCAGTGGACTGCCTGACTGAAGGACTGTTGGATGGACTGACTGAAGGACTGTTGGATGGACTGACTGAAGGACTGTTAAATGACTGGATAAGGTAAGGTTATTGTGGGAATAACTGTGGAGAATTGTTGTATGGCTGCCACGCCCCTGGAGCCACTGAGTGGAAGAGGCAGGTGTGGCTTAGGTAAGCTGACTGCCTATTGTTTGGTGGTGGGGTTTTGTGGTGCCAAGTTAGACAGGGTATTTTGAGCTAAGCCGGTGATGAGGGCAGTCTGGAGGAGGCTGGCCAGCCGGTGATTTCAAGCAAAGCTGCTGGAAGAGAGGAGGCCTGGTGGGTGAATGAACCCGCTTCCTCTTGCCTATCTCTGAGGCTGCTCTAGAAGGGAAATGAGTTAGCCTAGTGTGGGCATTGGGGCCCTTGGGGAGGCCCAGCAGGGAATTTGGCAGAACAGCCACCACCAATATAAATTGACTCTGAATCGCTTGCTACCTGTCTATTCATTTAAAAAATGCATATTGCATCAATCTGTCCCATAAAAGAACTCTCACGTTTGCTCTCACAATCAATTAAACATACAAAACAACATTCAAAAGACCCAGAGAACACATGAAAGCCACAGAAAAGAATGCTAAACTAAGTGGCAGCTTCCTGCCTGTGAAAAGCTTGCCTGAGGGCTTGCAGCTCAGTAGTCATACATTTTTACAAGCAGAAGGTCCCAAATTCAATTCCTGATATCTTCAGCTGCTCTGGAAAAGAGGGCTCCTACCAGTCAGTGCCTACTGACTGAACTACTGAACTAAAGATGGTCAGGAAGTCTTCAAAGGTAATACCTTCAAAGGGATTGCAGTAGTCCAGTTTAGAAGGTAGCATGGCATGTGGCTTCACAGCTTGGTGTTTGTCACTGCTCCAACTGTACTTACAGCACAATCCTATGTGCATGTCTGTTCAGAAGTAAGTCCCATTGTGTTCAATTGTAGCTGGGCAGCCTAATCCTGTTGGGCACATACAGTGGCAGATCTCCTGATGTGCCATTGTAAGTGCTGATCAAGTGGCATAAACGATGCACTGCTGTCATGTGCTGTGAGACCACAGGCGCAAACAACGAGAGGCCCCATGTGCATGCCAACAACCACCCTACAGTAGTTGCCAGTGGGGAGTGGTTGTGGGCAGTTTGGGGGAGGGAGGAGGCCAGGAAGCAGGCTGGATAGGGAATGGGGCAGGAGCAGTGATGTCATGCAGGGGGAACGCGGGGGAACTCAGTTCCACTAGTTAAAATTAGGGCTGACTCCGCCCACTTTACTCTCCCTCCTCCCCCCTCCCAATTCCTCTGCAAAGAGCTTTTCTTCTTGGTTGGCCAGCACTCAGAGGGTTAAAGGGAGCGACTCCGGATTCCTAGGGGGGCGAAGGAGGATATCAATTTCGGCAGCATCAGCACACACTGTGATAGTATCCTCCAATCCTGGCCTGGACCAGCCACTGATGCTTTTTGGACTTACGCCAGCTAAATAGCATAGGTCTGAACTTTAACTTTATTATTATTTTTATTTGCCTTTAAACCGCTTTGTGAACTTTGTGTTGAAACGCGGTATATAAATATGATTGATTGATTGATTGATTGATTGATTGATGAGACCATTGGCAGCGAGGCCTACCAAGAAGTAAAAAAAAAATTCTTTTTTTAAAAAAAATTATTTTTTACTTACCTTTCGGGGCTGTCTGGTCACACACACACACACACACACACACACACACACACACACACACACAC
>JAJKFI010000002.1:44996141-45016002 GCA_029204185.1 Lerista edwardsae | reverse complement strand
TCGCCATTACGCAATGGAACGCAGCGAGCACGCTGCCAATCACCGTGGAAACCCGCCCAGCGACCGCAAAAACTCCGCCCAGCGAACCGGTAGGCTGACACCACTGGCCCCACCCCAACTACTGCAAGCACTTCCCAGGTCTTCAAACTCCAAATAGGACTTTGAAGAGCACTGGTGTAAGTGAGTTGACTTACTTAAGTAAGTTGTTGACTGACTGTATTTACATCACAGTTCCAAGTTGTTGGAAAAGGGAGAAGGGAGCAGAGCAATCAGCAGAAGGACCCTTTTCCTGTGGTATATTCCACCTCTATGCTAGTTTGGGGCATCAGTAAAACACACACAGGAGCAGAGGCTGTTAAGCCTTCAAAAGAAAGTCTTGCTCACATTTTCCAAGAACATACATGTCTTCTGAATGATCTGAGGCTTCTACTACTTGTGGAACAGAGAACTCTGCAGCTGTGTATGGATGCTGTTCATAATGGCTGTCCACCAAAACAGAGCTTGGTCAATTGGCATCCTTCTCTGATGGTCTGGGAAGGAGGGAGTATGGAGGAATGAAGTAGCATTAAGGACCACACCTCCTGTAAAAGATCTGATGCAAAACAAGAGACCCATAGGAAAAGTGGAGGCTTTCCCCCAGGGAAAGGGAACAAAAGTTCCTCAACTTTGAAAAGACCTCTGCAACAACCCCTACCACCGTAAACTGCAGCACATGTGCTCTAATGGGGAAGATTTGGATAGGATTGGGCCCACAATCCATTGGTGAATGAGGTGAATGTAAACCTACTGAAATCAATGTAATAATGGGTTATGAAATCCTAGTCTGAAAAGCTCATGAAACTTGAATGAAATATGCCTGCCTGCACCCTCCCTCTTTCTCAAGTGAGCATCCTCGAACCCTTGACATAGCCTTTGGAGCCTGTATTTGGAGAACACTAAATTAATTCCAAGAGCACCCATTGCAAATCAGCATAAAGAGGACTCTGTTTCACACAGCGGTTTGTCTTTAGCATGTGGGCAGGAAAATGTGGACATTTTCCTCCTGAACAATACCTATGTGGGGCATGCTGGGGTGCTGACAGATGGGCATTCTGTGTTTACCCCTCCCTTCCCCCATATGGTTTCTTGCTATTGGAGATGACATTCATAAAACAGACATCTGAAGAATGTCAAAGACCACATGGCTATTTCACATGCAACAGCATGGCTAAAACAAAGGCTCCGTCTGATTCTCTACTTCAACCTTCACTTCTAAATCCAATTATTTAGGCAAGAGTAGATCCTCTCCAGAAAGGAATATTCACCCACCAAGTGACACTTTCCCTACCCAATAATAACAAAAGTGCAGGCCGTTTATCTTTCAGTTGATTTCTTACTAAATGCTCTCAGCTGATTGTGGCTCCAACATTATTGCCATATCAATGAAGTGCAGAGCATAAGATTTTATTTAATCTATCAAAGTAATGACTTCCTTTTATTGAAAGTGATTAAATGTATTTTACTTTTTCAACACAAGAACTGGAAAATTAAAAAAAAAACACCCAACAACCCTGCTCCACTCTGAAAATAAACAGAAAGATAAGTTCATTAGCTTGCCTACACTTTTGCATCATAAAAACCTTGTTAAAAATTACTCCCTAGCCTGCTGTATTAGCTTCTTTATGAGGTAATTTCTCCATACAGTAATAAGATTTTTCTTTGACTCTCCAGTGCATATTAAACCCACTAATCTTCTTTTATAAACTATACTTTCAGCCACTTTCTCAACTTACTCACTTTAAAGATGCTCTCCTATTAATATTAAAGGTGGCAAATGCAGCTATGAACTTTTCTGGAAACATCCACCCCCCCCCTTCCCGATTTATTGCAGTATCTCTAAACAGGGTACTACAGGAATGCATACAAAAAGAGATACAGCAGTAAATGTCAGACATGTTTTGTGGCTAACTAAACAACATTAGTCCCTGCAGAATTATTTTCCCATTCCCAGTTGCTGTGTGCATGAACTAAGGGCATATTTTCTTCTTACTGCATAGAAATATAAACTCCAGATTACCAATTCATGGAACAAAAGTTTCTTGGAGCGATCAACACAGGTGCTTGTGACTGTAGCATAGTGTATTCTAGAATCCCTAGAGTGGGAATAAGGGAGGCCCAGCAGAAACATCAGATTGTAGAACAGTAATGTCAAGTTTTATGCAGACCGCTCCTATGTATGACTAGGAAGTCTATAACTCTGAGTACGATGGGACTTCCAACGAAATGGGCATAGAATTGAAACCTTAACCTTTCCACCCACTATAACTGAGGTGGACAGGATGATGAGAGATCCATTGCAAGGTCATGCGTGCATGTGCATGTTTTAAGTTCAAAATAGCTGCAGGGTCTTGGGTACCAGTCATACTGAGTAGGGTGTTTAACCCTTTTTGCTGCAGTATTTTCCAAATCTATCCCGATCTCATTTACTTTATGGTGGAATATATGACCTACAGGCATGCCCTGGTATCCATGGTTTCAGTTATCTACAGTTTCAGTTATCCATGGATACCATGGATACTGGGGTGCCTATTACTTCCATTGCATCTGCAGAGAACTGTCCGGCTGAGCTCTTCCGTGTGGTCCGTAGTCTTTTATATCTCGCCCCCCCCCCTACTGGTGGGGAGGAGCACACGGAGGCTCGCTGTGACGAGTTCGCAAAACATTTTGCAGAGAAGGTCGATCAGATTCGGCATGACTTGGACGCCGCTATGGGCAGATCTAGTGATGTCCCCGGGGAACCTGTCTAACCTACGATTTGGGATTCTTTTCAGCTTGTAGAGCCTGAGGATGTGGACAGGATTCTCTGGAGTGTGAGACCTGCTGCTTGCCCGTTCAACCCTTGCCCAGCATGGCTAATTAGAGCTGCCCGGGAAGGGCTGGCCGAGTGGACAGGAAGGGTCGTGAATTCATCTCTAAGGGAGGGGGTGCTCCCGCCTGCTTTGAAGCAGGTGATGGTTCGCCCGCTCCTGAAGAAGCCCTCCCTGGATCCCACTAATTTAAACAACTTTCGGCCAGTCTCGAATATCCCATTTCTGGGCAAGGTGATTGAGCGGGTGGTGGCGTCCCAGCTTCAGAGGGTACTGGAGGAAACAGATTATCTGGACCCATTCCAATCTGGCTTCAGGCTGGGGTTCGGGACGGAGACTGCCTTGGTCGCCTTGGTGGATGACCTTCGCCGGGGGATGGACAGGGGAAGTGCGACCCTGTTAGTCCTGCTAACCCATGGTGTCCTTCTGGGTCGGCTGGCCGGGTTGGGGCTTGGAGGCACTGTTTTGAAATGGTTCAGCTCCTTCCTGGCTGACAGATCCCAGAAGGTGGTGCTGGGGGATGCTTGTTCGGCACCCTGACCTCTTAAGTTTGGGGTGCCGCAAGGCTCCATCTTATCCCCCATGCTATTTAACATCTACATGAAACTGCTGGGAGAGGTCATCCGGGGGTTTGGAGTGGGGTGCCATCAATATGCTGATGACACCCAACTCTATCTCTCCTTTCCCCCTGATTCTGAGGAGGCGGTTGAGGTCCTGGATCGCTGTCTGGAGGCGGTTGGGGGCTGGATGTGGGCGAACAAGCTGAAATTAAATCCGGATAAGACAGAGGTGCTTTTGGTTCGGAAATCCACAGCTCGGGTATTGGACTATCATCCTGCTCTGAATGGGGTTGCACTTCCTCTGAAGGAGCAGGTTCGCAGCTTGGGGGTTCTCCTGGATCCACAGCTACACCTGGAGTCCCAGGTGTCGGCGGTGGCCAGGGGAGCCTTTGCTCAGCTTCGGCTGATTCGCCAGCTGCGGCCGTACCTGAGCTGTGCGGACCTGGCCACAGTGACCCATGCCCTAGTGACATCTAGATTAGATAATTGCAGAACCGTACAGAACGGCTCGGGTGGTTGCTGGGGCACATCGGTTTGACTCTGTCGAGCCGTTGCTTCGGCGACTACACTGGCTGCCGGTTCTGTTCCGGGCCCAATTCAAGGTGCTAGTTTTGACTTTTAAAGCCCTTTACGGCTCAGGTCCGGGGTATTTGAGGGACCGCCTCCTTCCATATAATCCAACCCATACTCTTAGATCATCTGGGGGGGGCCCTTTTGACTGTGCCGCCACCAGGAGAAGTGAGAGGGGCAGCGGCCAGGAAGAGGGCCTTCTCAGTGGTGGCCCCCCAACTCTGGAACACCCTCCCCTTAGAATTGAGAACTGCTCCCTCTTTGTTAACATTTCGGTGGGGGCTGAAGACCTTTTTATTCCAAAAAGCTTTTAACTGTTGACAGGCTGGCTGGCTGGCTGGCTGGTTTGTCACATTTTTATATTTTATGTTATGATCCACTAGGCTTGTTGTTCTTAAATTGTATTGTTTTGTTTTAATTTTGTTTTATTGTATTGTTTTAATATTGTTTTTAAATTGTTTTTAATGTTAACTTTTATATTGTATTTTTATATTGTAATGCCGCCTTGGCTGCCTCCGGGCAAAAAGGCGGGATAGAAATCTAATACATAATAATAATAATAATATTAAAAAGATAGGGGAATATTAAATAAATCTTTTTTGACCTTGTTGCAGCAAAATTACTGATGTTCCCCTATCTTTAAAAAGACCTCCCCAGTATCCATGGTTTCAGGTATCCATGGGGGGGGGGAGTGGGGGTCCAGAATGGAACCCTAGTGGGTACATGAGTATGCTTATACGTCCTCAAGGATATACGTTTTCCCTTGTGGAACAATAGCAGAATAAGGAGGAAGCAGAAATATAGCTCATAAGAGTATAAGAACCCTTCTGCTGGGTTAGGCCATGGCCCATCCAGTCCAGTTTCCTGTATCTCATAGTTGCCACTCCCTTGTATCTGACATTCTGAGGTAAAATTCTGAGATAAATAATAACTTGCAACCCAATCTGAGTCTTAAGAACATAAAAAGAGCCCTGCTGGATCAGACCAAAGGCCCATCTAGTCCAGCTTCCTGTATCTCACAGTGGCCCACCAGATGCCTCAGGGAGATACAAGACAACCAAGATGCCTGCCTCCTGTTGCCAGTCCCTTGTACCTTGCATTTTTAGCTAGCCTACTTCTAGAACCAGGCAGTTGCAAATACAGTTTGGGTTTGGTATCCACTATCCGGTATCTGTTTGGTATTGGATCTGGGTATCTGCTAGGGTAAGGTTCCAGGAAAACCAAGCGGATATTGAATCATTGAACTTATGGGAAATATGGGGTAAGGTGCAAGGGGACCCTCTCCTTGTATCTGGGACCCTATACTGTACTCACAAAAGTGTGGTTTTTGTGTAGTGTATTCTAGTATTGTGTAGTGTATTTTGTGTAGTGTATTCTAAACACAAATTCAGCTTAATGCACTGCCTTTAACATGATAACCATATATAAACATACTTTTAGAGCACAATCCCAACCTGGAGTTAGGCCAGCATAGTTGTGTCAGCAAAGTTTGGCTTGCACAAAGGCCACCATAAAATGCATTTGGACTACTCTCAGAATCAGGGAGGATGGTGCATGTTGAGAATGGTCCAAACATACTTTACGGTGTCCCTTGTGCTGGCCACATTTTGCTAGCCTTACTATGCTGGCCTAACCCCAGGTTAGGATTGTACCCTTAACAAGGGATTACTTAACAAGGCAGTGGAAAAAATACAAATGTAAAAGAATTAACACTAATCTTACTGAAAACTACTTTTTAGAACATTGAATTTGAATTTTTCAGCTCTGGGTCCCAATTTTGTCAAAAGACACTTTAGCGGGAAGCTTCCGGTATTTTAACGCCTCATTGGAGTAGCAACATTTTCTTCTGTGAGTGAAGAAGGTATGAATGATCCATCATGAATATACATTGAAGGTGATGAATTGAACGCCTGTGCGCTGCACAATAGCTCCTGATGAAGATGATTGGAGTCAAAATGAGTTTGGCATTTTCTTATTGGACCAAACTGACTTCTCAGACTGAACTTGGGACTGTTGATTGGTAAATCATTACTTCAAAGATTGTTTACATTTGAATATTTTGCATTGACTGGATAGGTTTGATCCACTTTCAATTATGTGTATGTGGATATGATATTAAAGAGGATTGATGAGCCTGAATTTATGTGGACTAACAGACTAAGCTTTTTAGAATATAGTACAGTCATGTCTTGGTATTCACTGGGACTCCCCGCTGATACCAAAAACCATGTTAAATAAATGCAGTTAAAACAAAAGTCAGGCAGGCAGTCAATTAGAACTGCTATTTTCAGCTCGCTCAGAGAAAAGTGACCCCCTCCCTTAGCCCTCTCTTGCTGAAGAATGGAATGTGAAAGTGATTAGTCATTTCCGCATTCCATTCTTCAGTGAGAGAGGGTCTCAGAGCATGCTGAAAATAACTGTTCTAATAGTCTGGCTCCCTAACACCCCAGTAAAGCGAGTTTTAGAACAGGGATGCATTTTTCCCCCTCTTCCAGAGATCAGCAGGGTCCTTCTTCTCTGCAGCAGCCATCAGTGTTAAGTCAAATCAGTGTATAAAAAAATCAGTATATTAAAAGGTTGGACTATACTGAGGTTGGGTTGCAGCTCTTTTTTGCAGGGTATTTTGTTAATGTGTGTATTCATTTATAATTGCATGTCTGCATATTCAGCTGGCCCCTTGACAAGATGCTGCTTACCTTTGGCTTTTGAAAATGTCCCCACCTCATTGTCTTTTGTTTGGCCAAAAGTGCCTGCAATTAGGAAAAAGGTGTTCCTCAACAATGATGCACCTTCCTATAAGCCAGTGGTCCCCAAAGTCCTACTCAAACTCAGGGACCACTGAAAGTTGCTTTGGGGGCAGGGACGGCGTGGGGGGTGTGTGTCCTGGTGGTGCTGCAATGATCATGGCGTCACTGTCACCCAGGAGCTTATCCCTTTATCTGGGTGGTTGGGGGGGCCTTCTGCAGAGTTGGAGAGGCCCACAGCACCCTCCACGGGTCTTCCCGAAGCCAGGAAAAGCTTTTTTTGGCACTTGGAAGTGCACTTCAGGTTTTTGTGTATAAACTGGAAGTGCACTTCCGAGTACAAATTGGGGCTTTTCCTGGTTTCAGAGAGACCCACGGAGGAGGCTGTGGGCCTCCCCAACCCAGCAGAAGCTCCCCCAACCCTTACCTGGGTGAAGCCCTTGGGTGCCCAAGGCGCCACGATCATAGCAGCACCTTCAGGACATCCAAAACTGGGCCACTTCCCTTAAGAGTGGGTCGTGACCCATGACTTTGGGAAGCACTGTTGTAAACACTAGCATATCTGTGCAGGTGACAGGCTGCTACTATTGGATTAGAGAAAGAGCCGAAATAGCAGGGCTCAAATTACAGAAGGGACAGAGATGACCCACCACATTTTGTGGCAGCCCCCTTAGCTACTGATTATAGAAGGCCATAACGGTGCCACAATTTGGCTTTTATTGAGATGAACTGGAGTGGATTTTATCCCCTTCAACCCGTCCCTGTCCCTCATAATTTGAGCATGGAAAACATAGTTTCCTGTTTTCAAGTATGATATAACTCATACCATCACAGTCAGGGCATATTCGTTTTTACAGGTGGGGAGACATCTGGTGACATCACATTCCTGGCATTTTAGAGAATGTAAAGAAGGCTTGTCTCTTGCAGAACATTATGGTTCCTCAAAGAGTTTCCTCTTCCAAAAAGGTACCCTCTGGAATACAACAAACACTTAGATTACTGAATGAGAATTTTCCTAGAGGGTTACCAGATACAATCTGGGACAGAGTGCCTTTACCTTTAACCATTGCATAGAAGAAGGAATTTGGGCAGGTGCAGCTTTTGAAACCCTTCCATGATGAGCGTGTTGTTCAGTCGCTAAGTTGTGTCCGACTCTTCGCGACCCCATGGACCACAGCATGCCAGGCCTCCCTGTCCTCCACTAGCTTCCAGAGTTCGCCGCATTTCATGTTCATCGCTTCGGTGACACTATCTAACCCACTTCTCCTTTTGCCCACTGCCCACTTCTCCTTTTGCCTTCAATCTTTCCCAGCATGAGGGTCTTTTCTGAAGAGTCTTCTCTTCTCATGAGGTGGCCAAAGTATTTGAGCTTCAGCTTCAGGATTTGTCCTTCCAGGGAGCAATCAGGCTTGACTTCCTGGAGGATTGACCGATTGGATCTCCTTGCAGCCCAGGGGACTCTCAAGAGTCTTCTCCAACACCATAATTTGAAAGCATCTGTTCTTTGGTGCTCTGCCTTTCTTATGATCCAGCTCTCACATCCATACATTGCTACTGGGAAAACCATAGCTTTGACTATGAGAACCTTTGTTGGCACGGTGATGTCCATGATGAGCTGCACCTGCCCAAATTCCCTCTAATATACAATGGTTAAAGGTATAGGCACTCTGTCCCGGATTTTTTTTTTTTTTGTGTGTGTGTGTATGTGTGTGTTACAAGCCTTGGCTAGCACCAATGTCTGTAATCATTCATGCACTGAATGCAGACACACAGATTGAAGCTCAACCTTGAAGGAGAGGGTTGCTTCCCGTGTGTCAGGCTGCACTTTCCTGGGAGTAAGCCCCATTGAATTCAGTGATACTTGCTGCTGAGGAGATGTGCATAGGATTGCACTATCATCCATCTCTACTGGAAAATGGTGCTCAATCTGTTCTGGGTGGAGTTACACTCACACTGAAGAATCAGACTCACAGTCTAGGGATTCTCTATGAGCTATACACATTGTATAATACATGTATTTCAGCCCAGTGGGCTTTGATTTTATTTATTTTGATTTTTGTTTTTATTTTGATTAAATTGCAGCCATGGTAAGGGCTGATCAGAATTATATATACAGTATATATGTACTGTATATTTAACAATGTTGTATAGTGTAGTAAGTCCTTGCTCCCAAAATTGTACACACACACACATACGGGGGGGGGGGGAGAGGCAGGCAGGCAGGCAGGCAGGCAGACAAGCATTCTCTGACAGCAGGGGTCTTTCCCAGGCCTACCTGGCAGCAGCGTGGCTAGAGGGGGTAGCAGCATTAAGTTTTGCACAGTGCCTCACCCCTCCCCTCCACTTCGGAGCTATTCCAAGTAAAGTGGCTAGAGCAAAACATAAGTGATGTCTCCATTGAGGTGCCAGGCCAAACCTTGTGCTGTGCCCCCCCCTCTAGTTACTGCTGCCTGGAAATATTAGGGGGCTGCCTGCATGCAAAGTATGTTCTCTATAACTGGCCCTTCTCTTCCCTAATCAGCACTAGCAAACAGATTATACCCATATGATGTAATTAGCAAAGACAGCAAGTAAGAAACAAACCTGCATCAATTATGTGGGGAAACAATTGCAGCCACAAAAAGTTGCAAGTCATAATTTCCTCGATTTGGATCAAGACAGTGTGTCTTTATTGACCCCCCTCCAAGGGAACAGAAACCTTACAAATGAATCTAGCAGACAGGCAGTGACCTGTGAGAAGTTACCAGAGCTACATTAATGTATGTTGATCCTGCTTGACCTAAAACACAGATGTTCCTTTCCCCCACAGCCATACATTTAATGTCCTACGTGGACTTTCTTGTTCAAAGGACCAAATGGTTCCAAATAGAATATTTCCACCAAAACCTTTTAAGGTTCATCCACATTTATTTTCCCTTCTATTTTTTCCCACCCTTTAAGGTCCTTTCACAAAGAAGATCAAAAGGCAGCTCTTCCAGCTCTCCTCCGCAGGTGGTCAGCAGCAGATTTACTACTAACAGAGCTCTCAAAGTATAAATCTGGATGTCTTGTTTTACAGACCATTGTAACATGGTGTTGTTGCTAACCTATATGATATTTCCATACAAGAAACCGCAGAACTATCAATCAGATTGTGAACATTCGGAGGGATCCCAAGATAAACCTCACAAATAAATCCTACAGGTGAAAAAAGGAGGACACATGCCCATTATTTCCACATGTCCATAATGATGTGCATTTATCTGAAACATGAGTGTCGAGCACCCAAATCTTCCCACATTTGTAGATAAATCCTGCTGATTTCAATGCAACTTATTTTGCAAAGGAGTGTGTTGAGGATCCAGATGCCATTTAGGGAGGGGGCAACCTTACTCTACCCCACTGTGTTTCAGATAACTTATAATTAATCTGTTTATGTATAATACTTCTGAAGGATGGCTTCTGGATTGCCCACAATGTCTTTCAGGGCGATGTCAAAGCGATGGAAAAAAAGTAAGCAAGCAACCACACACACTAAAGAGAGTCAAATTCGAGTCATGATTCTTTTCTGAGAGCGCAATCCTAACCTGGAGTTAGACCAGCAAAATTTGGCCAGGCCAAGGGACGCCGTAAAATGTATTTGGACCACTCAAGGAGTCAGAGAGGCCAGCACACAGATATATGCCATCCTTCCTGAGAGTGGTCCAAACGCTCCTTACGGTGGCCCTTGTGCAGGCCAAACTTTGCTGGCCTAACTGTGCAGGCCTAACTCCAGATTAGGATTGTGCTCTGAGTCACTGGCCCCCAAGGCCAGAGTAAGGTCAAAGTCAGTGACGTCCGTGACTCAAGTTAACATGCATTGCAAATAACCAGCATTTTGGCAACTCGAGTCCAGTTATGATGACTCAAATGCCCATCCCTGGGCATTACTCATGCAGTTTGCAAAGAGGGAATTGTGATTTCTGCCTATAGAAAGTGTAATTTCATGGGCTGCCCCAAGATCTTCTGGCATCTGAGGAGTGTGCCCAGTGCTAACTTTGCTCTTACCATGTGATGCACCAGCCTTTGCTTCTCCAGTGAAAAGAGGTGGAGGAACAGATGCAGGTGCTCCTTGCCAATCTGCTGCCTGGTTCAGTTGGTCACATGGATGGGCCAGCCCTGCCTTCAGTTTCAAGTCACCCACTTTGGCCCATTTCCAGGTTAGAGCAAAAGTACTGGAGATCTTCTTTCTGGGTGAGGTTTCTACAAGAAGCATTATGGACTCAAAAACACTATTAAAATGCTAGGTCCTGTTTGGGCCCAGACCACTCATTACCTGATGTTCAAGTCTGATGTCACAATCTTTTTTATCTCCATTTAAGCAGGCATGAATTTGGCGACAAGGCATGCTTAAGACTATCAAAGAGCTTATTAGACTGGATTTGCAGCCTCTCCAGACCTCTTTGTATTTAATGGCACCAATAAGATACCTGGTGCTTCTTCTACAAATAACATTTGGATTAAGGTAGCATTAATTCAATGAAACCCGGAAATATCGTGTTGAAACAGTGGGAGGAAAAAAAAGAAATCCCTCTTTTGGACATTGTTCACAGAATAAAGCATTGTTCTTATTCTTCTTAGTTGCCGAAAAGGAGATTCATAAAAGACAGGATGGCTCAAAAGAAAATGAAAGCTCACTCACGAAAAGGTTATGGGCATGAATATTAAAGAATTATGGCGCCCATGGCAGTTTTTGATATATCAGAAAAGATTAAGACCGCAAGCCTAACCTGGAGTTAGGCCGGCACATTTCGGCCAGCAATGTTAGGCTGACACAAGAGCCACCTATAAAGGGCGTTTGGACCACTCTTGGAGTCAGGGAAGATGGAGCGCATCTGTGTGCTGGCCTCTCTGTGTCTGAGAGTGGTCCAAACATACTTTAGGGTGTCCTTTATGCAGGCCAGAAATTGCTGGCCTAACTGCCAGCCTAACTCCAGATTAGGATTGCACTCTAAATGTGTTTGTTTTAGAAGGAGAGTAATAAATACTTTTCTGTATTCTTACCTAACTAAGGGTGCAATTCTATAGGGGACATAGGCTGGCATATCTGTGCCACTCTGGGAGTCATCCGGGCTGGCACAGGCAGTCGTGCCGGCCCATGGAGGCCAGATCCTACCTCTACAACAGCTGGGTAAGTGGAGCTAGCGCTGGCCAAGTTTGGCCAGTGCAAGGGGTTGGGTTGGGCATGGGTAGGGTTGGAGGGAGGCAATTCGGGGTTGAGGGAGGGTGAGCCCGGGAAGGGTGGTGGAGACAGGTTCTGGCACTTATGCCGGATACTAACCCCAATCCCTGGCCCAGTTGGCCTTGCACGGGTCGCTCAGAGTTGCACGAGTGATTTTGCTGAATTGCCCTATTGGGGCTGCGGGAGCCTGCCTCGGGGTAAGGGGAAAATATCCCCTTGAGGCGGCCTCCAGCTGCCTCCTATACTGCGCTTGATACAGTGCAGGCCTGCCAGCCTGCCTGTTCCAACGTTGTATAGGATTGGGCTGCTCTATGCTTCACATAGTAAGGATCTCTTAAAATATGCCATCCTCTAATTAATAAGATCCAGTTTTTATGAATATGAGAGCTATACCATGTGGAGTCAAACAATGACAATCCAGCCCAGGTGGGTGTCATCTCCCTGCTGCACAACACCCCCGACTCACAACGTCAAGCAGCAGTTGCTGCTGGCACCTAGCGCACAGGTGCAAAGCACAGCATCTGAAATGCAGATTGGCATTCTTGGACTGCAGCAATTGCACAACCATGAAACATTCAAGACAGAAATCAAGTTTAGGACAAAGTATTATGTAAAAGCACTAAACTAAAGAGATTTTTTTTAAAAAAAAACAACACCCTCAATTGAAAATGCAAACTGTTAACCCTTACAAAAGGAATGTAGCAAGAGTAAGGCCTTCAGTTTCCAAGATGGCTGCTCCCTGCTTTCGGCGACCCACCCAGAGGCGAATCTAGAGTATGCCGCCAGGGGGCACGAGCCCTGGGGTGCCATAAAGTGGGGGGGGTGCTGTTGGCATGGCACCCTGCCCCCTGCCTGCAAATTTGCACCCCCTGCGCCCCGAGCCGGGAGGCGCGCCGGCGGCTCCCCTCCGTTCTGGCAGAACAAGGAGGCCATGGCAGACAGAAGCCACACCCCGCAACATCATGACATCATGACGTTGTGTGCCCTGGGCGCAGTTTCACCCAGGAATGCGCCTGGACCCACCTGACATCAGGTCCCGACCCACCAAGTTGGTCCCGACCCAGAGTTTGGATAACACTATTATATTGCAATTAGAAAAGGATGGTTAACATGTTGTGGAGGAACTAATCCCTATTATATTATCAGATATATGTACCCTCAGGCTTTGATCATTTACAGATTCTGCACTGGTCTGCCCTTTTAATCATCTGAGAGATACATAAGAGCAGGGTGTACTAATACATTCACATGTACGTATCAAGGAGGGGCGGCTTCTTTGCAAGAGAAAGGTATGATCGCTTGCTAATCTTTATGCCATAAAAAGGTTTGCCTGTTGATTTATGTTAAAGGCCCAGGATATTTTTTTCTGGTCAATTGACAATCCTCTCTTAACGCCAAGAGGAGCCAAGACATCAAATGTTGTTTATACTGATGAACACTTATTTGAACATAAGCTTTAAATAGATAGCTTAAGGTCCAAATCCTAATTGAATGTGCAAACCAGTTAGGCTGGCACAGTTAGGCCAGCAAAGTTTGGCTGGCACAAGAGACACCGTAAAGTGTGTTTGGACCACTCTTGGAGTCAGAGAGACCAGCACACAGATGTGCGCCATCCTCCCTGACTCCACTTGGTCCAAAAATGCTTTACAGTGGCCCTTGTGTCTGCCAAACTTTGCTGACCTAACTGTGCCAGCCTAACTCCAGGTGAGGATTGCACTCCAACCTTCCAGTACTGACAGTTGTGCCAGTAGGGCATGTGCTGCATTCTGCAGTGGAGTAGTAGTCATGGAGGCCTCCTCAAGGTAAGGGAATGTTTGTTCCCTTATGCCAGAGCTGCAGTGCCCTTACCTCGATACTGGAAAAGTGGCTAGATTGCACCCTATCTTATCAGTCTAATATAATATTAGCAGTGGTGTCATCCTACCTGTACGCTGGGCAGGACGTCCGGGTGATCGGCAGCCCGCCTGTCGTGTACCGCAGCGTTACGCCATTTGTGTAACCAGTTACGCCGCTTGCATACGTTACGCAAATGGCATAACGCTGTAGTACGCGACGGACGGGCTGCCAATCACCCAGATGTCCCGACCAGTGTACCAGTAGGATGACACCACTGAATATTAGATTTAACATTAGAGAATATTCACATGCCAAAGATGATAAGATTCCTGTAGTTTATGAGAGAGAGAGAGAGAGAGAGAGAGAGAGAGAGAGAGAGAGAGAGAGAGAGATGTTCACCAGGTACCTTTTTTTCTTGGCCCAGCAGGATTAAAGTTATCTCTACAGAACTATTGAAAAGGCATAAAGAGCTTTTTCCTCCTTTGGACTGAGTCATCTCAGGATAACAAATGTGGGCAGAAGAATTTTTCTACTCTAGTTCGCTATGCAGTGAACTACCAAATCCTTGGTTCAAATTCTGACATGGCTTTGAACTCTCCAGTGAGCCACATTCTCTCAGCCTTGGTTCCACCTCATCTACAATACATAGATGCTGATGACAGTAACAATAGCAATAATAATTATGACTTTGACAGAGTTCTGAAAGAATTATTGAGATAGTATATAAATATTTTAAAAACTCAAAAATGCTATCGCTATGCTGAGCATGGTTACCACCAGCACCACCACCATCATCATTTTATTATATTTATTAGAGCGCAATCCTAACCTGGATGACCAAACAGTTAAACCAGCTAATATTAGCTAGTTTTAACTGTTTGGTCATCTGGCAGGAGGATAACATCTGTGGTTTGACATACTTTCTATAAAGTCTGCTTTTATTCTCTATAGAATATTGACATCAGCTCCATGTCACATTGCTTATCATTCTAATGTAAGTCAGTAACAGAAAGAAAATGCACAATTTCTGGTTTGAATTTACACATAACCAGACACTAGTTTCATATGAACATGTGAAGCCTACCATGTCAGAACATCAGTTCATCCAACTCAATAACTCTGGCAGGTCGGTCCTATCTGGGTTTCAAGAGGGGTCTTTCCCAGCCCTGCCTTAAGATGCCAGAGGATTGAACCTGGAATCCTTTGCATGCAAGCGCGCACTTCATCATTGCTCTAAGGTGTTTCTCAAACTGTGGATCGGGACCCACTGGGTGGGTTGGGACTTGATGTGAGTTAGGTTGTGGAAAGTTGGTAACAGCCATCTTGGAAGCTGCAGACCTTACTCTTGGTATATTCCTTTTGTGAGTGTTAACAGCTTGAATTTTCAAATGAAGGTTTTCTTAAAAAAAAAAAAAAGTTCAATGTTTACATAATATATTGTCCTAATCTTGCTTTCTGTCATCAATGTTTCATGATTGTGCAGTTGCTGCAGCCCAAGAATGCCAGTTTGCATTCCAGGATTATATATTTTTTACATTACAATGACAGCATTTCCTGCTTAATGATGTCACTTGCAGCCATGGCATCACTTCCAGGCAGTGGTGGGATTCAGCCAGTTCTCACCTATTCTGCAGAACCGGCTGCTAATTTTAGGTTGGGAGAGGGAAGAAAGGCAGCGGCTGCCCCGAAGGATGTTGGAGTTGGCGCAACTCCCTCTGCTGTCTAGGGGGGGCATTCTAATGTCCAAAAGGGGAAAATGTGATGTCCTGTGACCTAGACCCTTCTACCTGTCCTCTCTGTGATTCCTGCGGGGGTGTGGCCTTGACCTTATTTCCTTCCCTTCTCCTCTGAGCACGCCCCTTTTGTCTTCTGACCACTGACCTGTTAAGATGTGCAGACCAAGGGCTCTGATGCCCCCGCCATCTTAAGCACACCTCCATGCACGGCGATGCAGCTGAAGGGCATTGCCTTCCACGTGTTAGTTGTACCTCTGATCCTAATCAGACGCTGTACATATGCACTGGATGGAACTGTGAGTAAACCTTCCATTTTGCATCTTTACCAAGCCTCTGCCTCATGTGTTTTTTGTTAATAGCAGTCAGCCTGGGTGAGGGAGGTTCCCGTGAAGTGATGCCCTAAGGGGGAAATTTCGCAGCTTGCTCTACTCTGCTTTCCCCCATCACCAATAAGAAATGTTCTAATAAAGGACATAGAACAGTTGTTAATTTATTAGAATCCCACCATTGCTTCCAGGGTAATGACATCACTTCTGGTGGGTCCTGACACAAGTCTCATTCTAAAAAGTGGGTCCTGGTCTAAAAGGTTTGAGAACCATTGCTCTACAGGCCTTTGGAAAGCCTTACATGTGGCTCAATGGTGACAGCCTTCAGATCTGTCTGATGTGGCACATTGAAGGAGAAATCTTAACCTGCAGTTAGGCTAGCAAAGCTGGCCAGGAAAGTTTGGCTGGCAGAAGGGCCACCATAAAGACTTGGACTACTCTTGGAGGATGGCGTATGTCTGTGTGCTGGCCTCTCTGACTGAGAGTTGTCCAAAAGCATGGTGGTCTTTTTGTCAGTCAAACTTTGCTGGCCTAACTGTGCTCGCCTAACTCCAGGTTAGGATTGTGCACTGAGTGTGTGCTGTTGTGCTGTTTTGATTTTGTCCCAATTTTATATGGGTGTGCCAGTGCAGATCAGGAATTTAACAACACTGCAAGAGAAAATGGATACTCATGTTGTTCAGGAGATGACGAATGAAAGGACTGATGTGGCTGGAAGATGAGCTGGGGGAGAACTGACAGTCTTGCTGGACCATACAGAATAAATTATAACATCATATGCACAATCTAAATGCAGTGGTCACTAGGGTTGGTGTAACCCCCAGTAACTTTATTTATTTATTTATTTAGATATAGAACAGTACCACCTAACAAATCATTGATCAAAAACAAAAAAGTGGTCAATTTGATGACACTCACACAACTGAATAAGAGTCCTAGTATTAGCTAAGATACATGGAAATGAAAGCTGATACAGGGATCCTTATTGGCTCCCTGCTATGTCATAACAACACCTCATGGGCTCTTGAAACAATCAGTCTCATTGGTCAGTTTTGCTTCAGGTAAATCCACTTTTTGTTATATAAGGCAGTTGTGTTTTCCTTTTGTGGTTATTTGGAAGTAATATTTGATAGAATACAGATATTTCAGTGTGGTTTATTTCATTGCATTCTGCATTAAATTGCGCATCAACTTATATATACATGATGGTATTATTCAAAATATACTACTAATACTAATACTAAATATTAATACTACTAATACTAAATACTAATAATATGGTATTATTCAACTTATACATGTTGGTATTATTCAAAAATATAAAGATTTTCACAATTTAGGCCACTAGTTGTGTAACACCCCCCCCCCCAAATGTGTCACCCGGTGTGGTCAGCACACCCCACACACCCCTAACAATGCCACTGTAGACACTTACCTGGGATTAAGTCTAACTCAGTGGAGCCCTACACATGCCTAGCATATATAGCATGGGAGAGGCTGTAACACAGTGGCAGAGCATCTTTGTATGCTCAAGGTTCAATCTCCAGGTAGGCCTGATAAAAATTCCTGCCTGAAGCCTAGGGGTGCTGCTGATAATCAGTGTCAAGAAGACAAAGCTAGATGGAGCAATGGCCTGACTTAGGGTGCAAGCCTAACCTGGAGATAGGCTGGCACAGTTAGTCCAGCAAAGTTTGGCTGGCACAAGGCACACCATGAAGTATGTTTGGACCACCCTCGGAGTCAGAGAGGCCAGCACACAGACGTGCACCATCCTCCCTGACTCTGAGAGTGGTCCAAACACGTTCTACTGTGCCAGCCAAACTTAGCGGGCCTAATTGTGCCAGCCTAACTCCAGGTTAGGATTGTGCCCTCAGCATGGCAGCTTCCTTTAAAGCAGATTTAAAAGATCAGGCTGTTGTTTGTCAAACGAAAGTTGAGCCTCCAATGTTTGCAACAGATTCTGTTCTCCTGTATGTCAAGCTACTATGAACCTCAAAGGAAAAGAAAGGAAAGTGGAAGTAAAGTAAAGCTGGACATGCCAATAAATTAACAATAAATTATTAAAGCATGATTGGAAATATTGCCATTTTTCACAGCTGTCACTTTAAGTATAAAAGCATCAGCACATTAAACTAGTTACTGCTTTTTTCATAATTGAGACTTTAGCTCCTAGCTGTGCCCTCCAGCTTTTCATTAATCATGGGGACTGAAGTTCAAGCACAATGACAGCTTAGAAGGCATTAAATGGGCAAAGTATTTTCCAGGTACAGCTAGGAAAGGCCTTTTAGTCCTCTAATCCTCAGCTAATTGTTTTTCAAAGTCTCTAAACAAAACCTGCTCATGTCGTCTCTTAGTGACAGAATTACCAGCGGCCTGGCTTTTTCTTTTTATCTTTGCATGCTTCCTCTCCCTATAAAATCGACTGAGTGCCTATTTGCTGGTTCCATTGAACAGGTGCAAAAGGACTGTGATATGTAAAGCTGTAACTGATACTGAACCAAGGAAACATTGATTAGACCGGCTGGGAAACAATACTTCCTGAATGCTTGCTCTAATCATACCATTTAATTTGTCATAAAAGAAGCAAGATGGCCTGGATGCTTTTTCTGCTGGGTGTGCGCAGATTGTTTCCATTCGTTTGCTAGCAGAGGAGACCCATTCATTTGGGCTTTTATTTCCGTCCACCATTATATATTTCCTCACAGGATATAATATGCACAGGATTTCCTCACAGGATACAAAATACACAGGATTTCCTCTCAGGGTACAAAATACACAGGATTTCCTCACAGGGTACAATATTATAGGATTTCCTCATAGGGTACAAAATACACAAAATTTCCTCACAGGATACAGTACGAACAGTGGAGCCGTAATGATTCCATTGTGGACGGGCCTAGTTCATCTCTCTCTCTCTCTCTCTCTCTCTCTCTCTCTCTTGCAGAGGGCTGTACATCAGAATTTAATGGATGTGCCAAAACATTCTTCCTTTTGTATAACAAATTATCAAGTGCATTGAGATTCATTAATTATGTCATCTAATTGGATTGAGGCAGGTGCAAAATACCTCAGATGAAGTGGTCACTGGCAGGAAGGCCTCAGTGCAAGCTTTTCTATTAGAAACCAGCATGTCTCCAGACTCCTGGAATTACTTTGTACTTATTGATTAATGGCCATAATTTATTACAGTGCAGAAGATCTTGCATTGAGTTAAATGTGTGATTAATCAATTTTCCATCAAATTATGAACAGCCGCACAGTTGCCAGAAAGAAAATACCAAGTGAATTTTTCCCATGGCGTTGGGAGTATAAGGTATGAGGACTTCTGCTTGAGGAGAACTAATAGCTGTCTATCACATGTATAATATTTCCTGCCACACTGATAAATGCTTACCTCCACAAACAGGCCACAGGTAGGAGTGATTGAGAGGCCACCAAATACAGTTTGTAGCTGCCTTTCATATATAATGAAATATTCCTTAAACCCATTTCAAAACAATTAATGCAAAATGCATTTCTGCCTTCAGCCGGAAATATATCATTGTTAAGTCAACAATATTATATTATAAACTGATAATTGATATTGTGGGGAGACAGAGAAAAAGAAAAAAAATCCCTAGGCAATGGTGAGATGAATTTGATATTTCAGTATACTGTCGCTCATTTTTATTTTCTACCAGAAACACAGACTTATAACTAATTCATGTCACTTCCAATCTGCTAATAATTCACATTACATGGGTGGCATGGGAATACTTGATACTGGGGCCAGTTGATGTTAAGAAGGTCCCATGGCACCTCTGTGCCTCTTATTTGAAAGAAGCGACGAGCTTGCTTTTGCTAGTTAAACGGTGCCCGCTGTAACGTTTCATAAATCCTCCAAGGGACCCTCTAGCTCTACCTCTGTTGCAATGCAGTTTACAGTACCTTCTAAACACAAGGGTGAACACAGAGTATAATAGAACCTGTGAAGGATATTCTTTTAGAAAAGCATTAAAGACACACACACACACACACACACACACACACACACACACACACAC
>JAJKFI010000002.1:44977937-44994031 GCA_029204185.1 Lerista edwardsae | reverse complement strand
TATTATTATTATTATTATTATTATTATTATTATTATTATTATTATTATTATTATTATTATTAAGAAGGCCATATTCCTGGGGGTCACCCCTCCCATCACCATAGGGGGCAGCATCCATAAAAGGGCTCTCTCCAGTTATAGGAGAAGATGAGCCAGATTGTGTAGAAGAAAGAAAATATCCTGGCCCCAAGCTATATAGGCATAGGTGAGAAAGGTAGAAACCAGCCAATATGTGGCCAATAAATGCCTGAGAAAGGAAGGAAGTTGAGATTCAGAACCAAGTTCCATTAGAACATAGCATGCAGCTGGGGCTGAATGTGGTGAGGAAGTTGATGAGCCCTTCAAAGCACCTAGTCCCTTTAATAAAACATAACTAAGGGCACAATCCTAACCTGGAGTTAAGCCAGCACAGTAAGGCCAGCAACATTTGGCTGGCACAAGGGCCACCATAAAGCAAATTTGGACCACCTTCCGAGTCAGGGAGGATGGCGCACATCTGTGTGATAGTCTCTCTGATTCCGAGAGTGGTCCAAACATGCTTTACGGTGATCCATGTGCCAGCCAAACTTTGCTGGTCTAACTGTGCTGGCCTAACTCCAGGTTAGGATTGCGCCCTAAATTACTGTTAGCCTTCCGAACTACTCAAGAAGGTCCAAGATACAATTCTAATTGAAAACAACAAAGTGAGCTGAAGTCTGTTTACAAAAGAGGCAAGGCAAGGCAAGGCAAGGAAAGGAAAGGAAAGGAAAGGACAGTACTGAATACATTAATATATAACAGACCATCAGCCTAATGTGTTTGGGTTATGCATCAGTTAGGTGCTCTGAATACTGGGTCTCATCTGATTTGCACGTGGGGATGAAGATTACGAACACTCCAAGCCTTGTTTGAGCTGCCCGACTTGTGCTAATACTGGAAACTTAAGAGTCCTATTCAAAAAAGAAATATTTGGCTTGCTTCCCTTCAGTTCACATTATCATTACTCAAGGGAAGTATCTAATGCTTTTTCCTACACAAGTTGTTCGTGTGTGACATCTATTAAACGTGTGTTTCCATACCCCAGTGCACCTAGTTTTGTGAACACTTCACTTTTAAGCACCTCGAAGATGTACAGCTCTGAAAAGGGCATCGAGTCAGATGCTAAATAGGCCTGCAATGGCTCTAAGGTGTATAATGCACATATTCATCAAAAGCCTTTGAACAAATCATTAAAAAGTGGGGACTACAAGTTACTGCTGCCCTGGGAGAAGCAAAAATTACAGGCTGTCCACTCAAGTGAGTAATGGCCAGCGCATACAGTAGGGCAGTGTGAGCAGTACAGCAGCTTATCTATGAGTTGGAACCTTGACGCATCACACCACACAGGGATATGCCTCCCTTGGGGGGAGTGCTTGCCTGTCCGAGGCTGCCTGGTCACGCCCAGACTTCAAAAAACATTTGTGTGGCCACGGAACATTGTAAAACAAGTGTAATATTTATTTGATTTGAGGCCGGGATGCATAATGATTTCTTCAGCACGGAATATAAGGACTCCCTTCTCCGCTGGCGGTTTCAGAAGCAGTCCCAAAAACTCAATCGTGTTCTCATTAGGAGAAAGATCTCTAAAATGCCGTTTCAGGGCTGCTTTGAACTCAAATGTAACAGGGACATGTGGTGTGGGGCAGGTGGGGGGCTGCAGATGACCGCCCCACTGAAGTCCTCTGAAAAAGTACTGCTGCTCCTCTGGCTGTAAGACAGAAATGGCAGGATGTCTTTCTGCCAGTGGCGTCTACAGGGAGGGCAGAGCTCTAAGTGTTGCAAGAAACCTTACCCTGTCATGTAAATCCCTCCTCTCCCTTGCTGCTGTAGCCAGTAAGCAACGCCAAGACGTTGCTGTTCCCTGCGAGGATTGGCTAAAATGGTGCAGGGGAGGAGTGATTTCCACTTAAAGGTAAGGCTTCTTGCAAAACTTAGAGCTCTGCCCTCCCTGTAGAGAATCCACTGCTTTCTGCACTGTATTCCAAGGTGGAACAACCCTGACAGCACCATCCTATAGCATCCTATACATGGTAGCATCGACGCTACACCCTCAGTGCCGAGCGGCATCCATGCGTCAGCGCTAACGCACCAAGACCAGCGCTGCCTGCAGCACTGGCTTCAGAGAGGCTGCGCTGCGCATCCTCTGTACCAGCCGAAGTTGATTGGCACAGAGGCGTGACAAAAAGGGAGGGAGGGAGGGAGGGAGGGAGGGAGTGGGCAGGGGAGGGCATTTCTGGGCAGACGGTTGGTGGGCCAGCAAGTGGGCCAGCCTGGGAGGTGGGAAAACTTGGGATTCGGCCATAAGGCCAAATCCTTAGCCCTATTCCCAGGCTGTGTGGCCCCGATTCAGGCCGTGCGGTCTCCTCAGATCTGCACCTGCCTCTAGCATGAACGTGCCCTTGCGTATACTGTGCTGGATACAGCGTTGGCCTGCCTGTTCCAGCGCAGTATAGGATTGTGATCTGAGAGTCATATCTGAGAGGACAACCTTCTTAGGAAAAGCAGATGTCAGCAGGATGAACTCCTAGTGCTCCCCTCCCAGGGCACTGTCAAGAGAGCCTTATCAGGCTGTGGCTCACGTTCCCAGTCTTCAGCATTCTCTGTTTCTCAAACTGTGAGTTGGGACCCACTTGGTGGGTCACGACCTAATGTGAGGTTGGTCATCTAAAGCTGTGAGCAGACATCTTGGAAGCTATAGACCTTAGCCTTGCTATATTCTTTTTGAGAGTGTCAATTTGAATTTTCAAGTGAAATTTTTTTAAAAAATTGTTACTTCAGTGCTTTTACATAATATTTTGTCCTAATTTGCTTTCTGTCGAGGATGTTTCCAGGTTGTGCAATTGCTATAGTCCAAGAATGCCAGTTTGCATTCCAGGAGTGTCATTTGATTACACCACAATGATGGCACTTCCTGCTTGATGACGTCACTGACAGGTTAATGACATCACTTCCAGCAGGTGTCTCCACAAGTGCCATTCTAAAAAGTGGGTCCTGGTCTAAAGTGTTTGAGAACCACTGCTCTAAGACCTTACAGAAGGGCCAGCCCAGCCATGAAGCTGATTGAGGTGGTTGCCTGAGGCAGCAGATTGGTGGCGGACTCCCACCTATGTCCACTTCTCACCTCAACAGCTCCTCCCTGGATTGGAAAAGGATGAAGAAGAAGACAGAGAAGATGAGGAAGTGTGAAGGAGAGGAGAGTGGTGGGCTTCAGTCTTCTCCACAAGTCCTTTTCCATCCCCTTTTCCTTTTCTCTTCCATGGAATCTGAGGAACAGAGGCTGGCACATCACCAGGTAAGGCAGAGAAGCAGCTGCAGTATTGCTGTGATGTATTTGATGAAGGAAAGGTATGATGGTGCTTGGGATTTTGGTGTCTTCCTAAGGGCTACTATAATGTACATTCACAACATTGCATTGGAGTGATATCAGTGGGGGAGGACGCTCATGGGCCCTTTCTATGTAGCAGTGTGGAGCAGCATTTTCTTTCTCAGGGCACCATCCTGGGTGCCCTGCAGTGTTGGCGCTAGGTGATAGCGTCGATGCAACACGCAGAGTGCCAACACAGCACCCTTGCATCGGTGCTCTGACTCCGAGACCGGCACTGGAACACCCGCACTCGTCCCCCTCTGTGCCAGCAGAGCCCAAGGGCGATTCTGGGCGAGAGGAGGGCGGGCAGCTGCAGGTGTGCCAGCAGGCCTGCCGGCCCAGGAGAAAGGCGGGCCTTGGCCATAAGGCCGAATCCCAAGGCTGTGCAGCCCAAAGATCTCCCCGGATCTGCGCCTGCTATTTAGGATTGCTGCTGCTTAGGACTGCGCTGCCCCTCACTCAAGCAGAGCGAGAGCACATGAGTTGCTGGTGGTTGAAAAAGAGCCAGGACAACAACAGTTGTATGAAAGAAAGTTTCTGCAAACAAGACAAGAAGTGGGGCTGGAAGCTTAATCACACACGAATGCAGGTTCCTCCCCTGGTTAATGGCCTGGACGATGGCTATCTGTGGACTCTAAAGCATTTTTATTCATGTTATGTTATTACGTTATGTATGTACTGTATGTTTTGTGTGTATGTCTATGCCCAGTAAAGGTTTTTGAATTGAAATATGAATCTGTCTTCATATTTCATACCCCGGTACCTGCTGGGGGTTCTGTACAATTGTTGACCCAGCCAATGGGCTGCCCAGGGACAGAGGAGGAGGTGATCCGCCCCCCTCCGCTGTTTCCCTGCCCCCGTGCGCCACTCTGCTCCAACCACATGCCACGCCGTACGATGGCAAGGGCAGGTGGGTGGGAACCACTCACCTCTCGATACGGTGAGAGGCCATGTTGCCGCCCTCCTCCCGCCCCAGGAGCACTGCGCCCAAGGCCTTTGGCCCCCTGGACATAATGGTAGGTCTGTGACTGGTTCTGTTCTGGACCCTCCCCCATGAATACCTGAAACCTTTACTGGGGATGCCTTTTTAAGGATAGGGGAACATCAGTGGTTTTGCTGCAACAAGGTAAAAAAAGAGATTTGTTTAATGTTCCCCTATCTTTTTAATAGGCATCCCAGTATCCATGGTATCCGTGGATAACTGAAACCGTGGATACCGAATCAGTGGATACTGGGGCATGCCTGTACTGCTGTGGCCTGGAACCTGGCTAACAATATGGTACAAATCTAGTTAAGGCTAGCCATGGAAACTAAATGGGAGAGTTATGGCCTTAAGAACCTGCAGCTTTTGCTTTTGCTAGGTAAGGGGAATCTGATTGGCCTTGGCTGGAAAGAGAATGCTGAACTAGATGGACCTGGCCCAATCTGATCCAGCAGGGCAAACCTTATGTTCTCATGGGAATACATTTCCAGCTACAGAAAGGTTTCTGTTAGATTTCTCTGCCATTCTGTTATTTCAGTTGTCAGTTCTCACATCTCTCTTTTTGCTTCATTTCTGTAATTTAATGAGTGTGGTCACAGATATCACAGTGGTCAGAGACATTTATCGAATGCTGATGCTCACGGATAACAGGCTGAGTATCTAAGGCTTAGCATGGACTTAGGAAGAGGAACTCTTGCTAACAAAAGCCGCCTGACTTTCCATCAAGTCAAAGTTAATCTCAAGCATATTGGCTTATGCCCAGTGCTAGATCAGTTGGTTCCTTTTTAATCCAGTATTTAGGAGTGAAAAGCTACATACATACAGATATTCCAGAATAATGCACACACGCTAATATGGAGCAGGCAACCTGCTCAGCATTATGGAATGTGTGGAAATATATAGAGAGGAGCTATACTTCCACCCTCTATATATCAAGCAGTGTGCCACCCCCACCCCCCACCTGCAAAACAGAAGTACAGCGACTTTCTGTAGGATGTAATGCAGCTACCACTGCTCCTGCAGGACCCAGGCAGTTTAGGATTGGGCTGTCACTCACCATAAACCAACTCAAGCAAATTCTATGGAGAGCATACAGAAAAAGCAATGACTTGGGCTCTGATCCTAGAATCTGTTTGGAAGTAAATCCCATTGGCGATAATGTGACTTACTTCTCAGTAGGCACACCTAGTATGGGCCGTTGGTCTGAAAAAAGTGAGTCCACTGTTTTAGATCAGATGCCAAGATTGCTGTGTATCCACAAGATCTTAAGGAGGGCCACTGCCCTGCACTAGACAGGGGATTAATAGTACTTCACGACTCATCTAGCCATCATGTGTGTGGTCTGGCCATCTTTGATGCTTGTTAGGGCTGCTCATACCTGCTGCTTTTCAGTCTGCTGGCATTCTTCAGAGAGGTAGGAACAATCTGGAATTATGTAACGGCCTGTAGGGGCTGAGTACACATTGTTTCGTTCCTTGCTTGGTTGGCCATGGTAGGATGAGTTTCATTTAGTTTTTGCCTACTCCTGATTTTTTGAGACAGTGCAGTGTTTTAGCCAAGTAGGCCACAGCAATCACATAGAGCGTGTTGTCCCTCTCTCACAATACCAGAACTAAAATTGCATGTTGGGAGAGTTAGAACAGATAAAGGAAATACCGTTTTTTTTACCCAGCAGGTAATTAATCTGTGGAATTCCTTGCCACAGGAGGTGGTGATGGCATCTGGACTAGATGCCTTTAAAAGGGGATTGGACAGATTTCTGGAGGGAAAGTCCATCGTGGGCTATAGGCCATGATAGGTGGTGTGATAGTAGTAAGCTACTTCAGAATGCCAGGTGCAAAGGAGTCGCAACAGGATGCAAGCATCTTGTTGTCTCATGTGCTCCCTAGGCCACCTGGTGGACCACTGTGAGATACAGGAAGCTGGACTAGATGGGCCCTTGGCCTGATCCAGCAGGACTCTTCTTATGTTCTTAGGTATAGGAATAGGTGGTATAGGTGGTGTAGCTACACAAGTGCAGTAGGTAGTAGCTGCACCAGACTACATGCTGACGGCTGCTATTGGGGGGGGGGCTATTGTAACAGTTTGGGACTACTTTGGGGATGAATCTTTCTACATGACTCAGAAGAAGAGATTAAAGGGGCTACATTGTGGAGGGGGGCTACAAAATCTTCTTTGCACTGGGTAGCAAATGGCTTAGCTATGCCACTGGAGAAGGGGGTTAAGAATATATACACCCTGAGCCTACTGGATTTGTTAAAGGAGACCAATCCCAGAGAGCTTTGCAGCTCAGGATACTGCCTGGGACTCCTCTGAAAATGATTGCACAGCCAATATCAAAGGTTTTGCTTGAGGCAGGCAATAAAATTCAGTGCCTCCTTGACTCTTGATTGCAGGGGTAGACACTGAGAAGCTTGAGTTATCAAAGGGCAATCTGTAGCTTTGAGTTTGGGAATGCCCAAGAGGAGAATAGACTGCAGCTGTTTTCTCCTCCCGTCTTTCACTTCCTCCTGCACTAAAAGCGGGTTAGAGTATTTGGACAGTTAGTTTCTACTACAGAGCATACATTGTTATCAATAAATTGTAGCCCAGTTTAATTCATACTGCCTTTTCATGTGTCCTGTTGGGGGTATGTGGACAATAGCCAGCAGTGTCAGCTGTAAATGAAGATCCGGAACGCTGGATGGGACTTACGTGGGGCTTCCGTGTGATTGGCTGCCCATCCGTTTCGTTCGCGGCTGCCCTGGCCTCGGGGGGTGCCTGCTCGCCGGGGGAGACGGGTGGGGGGCACGCCGGGTGCCTGGGCAAGCAGCGGGGGGGGGTGCACCAACCGGGGGCAGCCCCCCCCCCCGAGGCCAGGGCAGCCACAGAACGAAATGGACGGGCTGCCAATCACGCGGAAGTCCCACCCACGTCCCGCCCAGCATTCCGGATCTTCTTTTACAGATGACATCACTGACAATAGCCCTTTTCAAATAATAGTTCACTCCTTATCTGTGCATTTAGTGAACACATGTGGGATGCACCCCACACCCATCCCAGTGGCTGTGGTTTGTGATAATCTGAAAGGAATGGAGGGTTTCTCTGAGCTAATGCCTAATCACATGGAGGCACCTTCTCCAAATTCCATTCTGCAGCTTTCAAACACAGAACACATGGCTACAGGGTCAGCAGCATTGATGAGGTTAGGGCTAGCCAGTGTGCTCCTGCTTCCCCTCCCCTACCTGAAAAAAACAGTGCCATGCTCCCTTTGAGAACACCACTGTCTATGGCACCTATTAACCCTTTTTTTTAATGAAAGCTCCTGATTGACGTATGTTCTGCATCAGATCTAGTTGTGCCCTAAGACATTAATCTCTGCAGATCTAAGAGCTTGCACTGGGATACAAGAGAAAGAACAGCCTCTACTATATGATGATCTTAAGGTGAAGTCTTTAGGTATTGAAACGTGTGCCTTTGATTTTATCTAGAAGGAAATCAGTACAGATTGTAGACCACTGGTGTAGTGTGATCTCAGAGAGACACCACGCTAAAGAGGCAGGCTGCCTCATTCTGCTGAAGCTTCTGAATTCATAATTTCTCATACCATGTGCCACACACAGCATACTCTGGTTCCATGTAAGGCTGGAGTCTAGAATTGATCCACCTCTGTCCATAGCCTTTGAGTAGTGGCAGTAGTAGTGTCACTACAGAGGTGCAGGTAATGTGGTTGACTCCAGGTATCACCCTCAGGAAGGGTGATGCCACAACACCTGAGTCTCCGTTCAGTGATCTTTGGCCTTTCACGCATTCAGTGACAATCCTGTTTTTGACACTCACCAACACTGTGCCCAGAGTGGACCGAAGATCCACCTTAATGGAAGCGGTCCAGTTTTTTGCACTGAAGGCAATGCAATAGCTTGAAAGGTCAGAGCAACATGATAACATCATTACATCACACCTGGGCTTCTTCTGCAGTTATGCGCCACACCTTGCTGCACCCACACCAGTGATACACCACCACACCAGCGACACCTCTGAACCTCTGGGGGAATGGGCAGCCAAATGGCAGATGCGTTTCAACATCGACAAGTGTAAAGTGATGCACATTGGGGCAAAAACCCAAAACTTCACCTATAGGCTTATGGGTGCTGAGCTGTCTGTGACAGCTCAAGAGAGATATTGGGGTGCTGGTGGACAATTCAATGAAGGTATTGACCCAGTGTGCGGCAGCAGTTAAGAGGGCCAATTCCATGCTTGAGGTAATTAAAAAAGGGGTTGAGAATAAAACAGCCAATATTATAATGCCATTGTACAAATCGATGGTAAGGCCACACCTGGAATACTGCGTACAGTTCTGGTCGCCGCACTTCAAAAAGGACATAGTGGAGCTGGAAAAGGTGCAGAAGAGAGCAACAAAAATAATTATGGGGCTGGGGCACCTCTCTTATGAAGAAAGACTGCAGCATTTGGGGCTCTTCAGTCTAGAAAAAAGGCACCTGAGGGGGGACATGATTGAGACATACAAAATTATACATGGAAGGGATAGAGTCAATAAAGGGATGTTCTTTTCCCTCTCTCAAAACACCAGAACCAGGGGGCATCCGCTAAAACTGAGGGTTGGGAGAGTTAAAACAGATAAAAGGAAGTACTTTTTTACCCACCGGGTAGTTAATCTGTGGAACTCTTTGCCACAGGAGGTGGTGATGACATCTGGTCTGGATGCCTTTAAGAGGGGATTGGACGGATTTCTGGAGGAAAGGTCCATCATGGGCTATAGGCAATGATGGATTGTGCAACCTCCTTACAAAGGTGGTGGGCTACTTCAGAGTACCGGGTGCAGGGGAGTGGCTACAGGATGCAAGCATCTTGTTGTCTTATGCCTCCCTGGGGCACCTGGTGGGCCGCTCTGGGATGCGGGAAGCTGGACTGGAGGGGCCTTTGGCCTGATCCAGCAGGGCTCTTCTTATGTTCTTATGTAATAGCAGAACAACACTGTCAGGGAGCACCCAGTTAGGAGCAGCACTAAAATTGGTAGTTGACCCTAGTTCAATAGCAGAGTGACTAGTATGCTGTGGGGGGGGGGAATAACAGAGGCCCCAATCCTAACCAACTTCCCAGCACCGATGCAGCCATAATGCAGCAACAAGGTTAGGAAACAAATGTTCCCTTACCTTGAGGAGACCTCCATGACTTCCCCACCACCCCAGAATGAAGCACACACCCCAATGGGATGGCTACATCAGGGCTGGAAAATTGTAGAATTTGGCCCTAACTACGTGAAAGTTCTGGGAATTTTGCAACAATTGTGCATACCCCAAACTATGTTCAATATACCCCAGTCTGCATTAGCATTTGTGAACTTTTTTTCCCTTGGATCCATGGAGTATTACTAATAGCAGGAACCTCCTGGACTCCCTAAATATGGTAGCATTTTAAGCAGGGTAATGTGAGACCTTTGAAATGCCGGGCATATATTTTCAAAGAAAAACACGAGTGTGGTTTTATGCTTCGTTTTCATGTTACATTTGTATGCCTTCCTGTATCTTTTTTTCATGTGGTTAATATCACTCAGCCATGGCTGAGATTTTAGCAGTTCAGAATTCATGTTATTTTTATACCAAATATACCCTTGAGGTAATTTCTATTATTCTCAACCTCAAACTGAATTTAATAAAAAAAAACTCTATTGAATTAAACTGCAGATGTTAAATGTTATCATTGGCACAAAGTTTAATTTTCCTTGGGCAAAAATTAACAACTTGGTTGGCAATGCAGCTACTGCTGCTTCAACGGAGTACAAACTGAAGCCAGTGGGACAGAGCCCAGGTGCAGAAAGATGACCTGGAGCATAGCAAAGTGCTGTATAAAAACAGGCAGGAAAGGACACTTATCTTGCATAGGAAATACCCAACATATAACTGTCCCTATTCCAGAGTTCCATGTTATCCTCCACACATGCAGTTTCATGTGAACAGACTTCTATTTCCGTGGGAATTCATGCACTCAGTGCAAATCTACATTGGAACATTCTCCATCAGTGTTGTGATTGGGGAGCTCTTGCATCTTTCCCTTGAAGTTCCCACAGATACAAGGAGCCCTGAGACCAGGAATGGGTCTGACAGGATCTGCCGCTTGACCCCACCCCCCCCTTAACCAGCCACCATCACACATGTGCACGTATGCACACCCATGCGCGCGCACGCACGCACGCACACACACACACACACTCAAACCCAGGCAGAAGAACAGGCTGCTTATAGCCTCACTGCACTCCTTCCTCACACAGTTCTTTTTCAAAAACAGGAACTGTGAGACTTCCTGGTTTATTTAAAGGGACTCTGCAAGGAAAAAGCAATGAGAGAGCGAGCGCGCGCAATCCTATACCCCTGTTGCGCCGGCGCTATGCTCTTGTGCTGGCCAAACGCTGTCGCAAACGTGCCGTCAAGTGCATCCGCGTCGGTGCTATGGCACAATGCCGGCCTTGTGCCAGTTGAGCGTCAGCGTCTCTCGGTCGGCACAGGTTGTCCACAAGGGCGTTCCAGAGGTGTTCCAGGGGCATAACTGGGTGGCGAAGTGAGCAGAGACGTAGGTACTGACGCAAGATGGCCGTAGTGCCATATCCTAAAGCCTGTCCCCGGCCAGGGCAGCCCTGATTCGGGCCATTCCTGTCCACGTTCCTCTGTGCCTGCAAAACAGCAGGCACAGATCTGAGCAGGCCCATAGGGGTGACCAGGGCTTACATGGGTGCAAGGGGAAAACCTCCTCTTGTCCTGCACGTTGCTGCTGCTTCCTCCTAATGGGCTTTAGGATACAGCCCTGTTATGTCGGCCTTACTATGTCGGCCTTACTTAGGATTGGGCTGTGAAGCTAATTGCCACTTCTCTCCCTCGCCATGCTCCTTCTTCCTGGTCCCCAGCAGGTTGCTGTTGCCCACATGGTTTTTCCAGGTGTGGTCAGTAGCGGTCCACTTCCTTATCCACTCCCCTCACTCCTTCCTTGCATGGTCCCAATAATAAATAAAACAGGGAGCCTCACACTTTCTGTTTTTGGAAAAGAATCTCATGAAAAAGGAGCAAGGTAGGGAAGCTGATCAAGGAGGCTCCATCCACAGTGGAACGTAGGGAGGCGATGGTAGATTTGGGGTGAAGGACACTGAAACCTGCCGCTTCCTATGCCGCTCAGCACAGGTCACATTATCCGCTAAATGGCTAAGTAGCCGTGACCAAGATGTAAGTCAAAATTGACAGTTGTTAAGTGTAAAGTCAGTGAAAGGGAAGCACTGTGGGCAACACCAGACAGAACAGGAAAAGGTGTTTCTTGTTTATCATTTAAGGCAGGTGCACCTGTGGCAGATGCACATTTTCCAGATGTGCTCCTTAAACAAACTCTCAAATCTTGATTTGTTGTTGTTTAGTCGCTAAGTCATGTCCAACTCTTCGCGACCTCATGGACCACAGCACACCAGGCCTCCTTGTCCTCCACTAGCTTCCAGAGTTCGCTCAATTTCATGTTCATCGCTTCGGTGACACTAACCATCTCATCCTCTGCCGCCCCCTTCTCCTTTTGCCTTCAATCTTTCCCAATATGAGGTTCTTTTCTAAAGAGTCCTCTCTTCTCATGAAGTGGCCAAAGTATTGGAGCTTCAGCTTCAGGATTTGTCCTTCCAGGGAGCAATCCGGCTTGACTTCCTGGAGGATTGACCGATTGGATCTCCTTGCAGTCCAGGGGACTCTCAAGAGTCTTCTCCAGCACCATAATTCAAAAGCATCTATTCTTCGGCGCTCCGCCTTCCTTATGGTCCAGCTCTACTGGGAAACAAATCTTGATTGACCAAATACAAATACCAGCCCTCACCCTCAATCCTACAAGCAGATTTTACAGGTGAAAGCATGCAGATAGGAAAAAGAATTGAGAATGGTTTAACAGACTTTTCCTTAAGACATAAATGGGAGCAGCTTGTGCCAAGGCATAAACAGTGCCTGCTTGTGCAAGACAATCCCCAAAGTGGTCTGATTGACTGTGCTGCATGTCAAAGGAAACCATCACTTCAGGTATCTGGATGTGTGCCTATAGAAATAGCTTTGTTATGGTTGAAATGCAAGGGCCATTTTTCATGGGTAAGTTAACTCCAGAGCTACCCCTGACTGACGGAAATGAGGCCTCCTGATCACTGACATTAACACTATGCCCCCCCAATAAATCTGGGGTAAAAGAAAAGAGGTAGCAACAAACTCAGTTAACAAAACTGAGACCGCCTGTGTTTAAAGACCATAGAGCAGTGATTTTCAGCTTATTTCATCTCACGGCATGTACTAAAACGGTCAAGGCACACCATCAGTTTTTTGACAATTGACAAGGCACACTGTGCTGCTAGTGTGGGGCTCACATCACCCAATGGCCCTTCTAATAAAGGGGCAGGGGGTGTGGACTGATGATTGAGCTGCTGGTACTGCCTGAAGCTAAGCAGGAGAATCTGTGATCTATTTTTGGATGGGAGACAGAATGCCGGGCTGTGACAAGCTGCAGTACCTGTTGTGGCAGAACGGAGTCACTGTGGAGCTGATTAGCCAGTGTGGGAATGGTGTGAGAAGGCCAGCCAGCAAAAGAACGGAGTCCAACCTTGAGGACCTGTCCAGGCTGGACTTACGATCACGGGCTGAAGCTTGATGTCATACGGCCAGAGGAGAGAACCACACTGTGAAGGCTAAGTCTGGGACTGATGATTCGGTGAATTGCAGAATATGTATATTTGTAAAAAAAAAAAAAATTGAAAAATTGTGGTTTAGACTAGCCTGCCCATGTAAGCCACCTTGTGCATTTGCTTTGGCATGGGAAAGGCGGGGTATAAATTCTTCAAAATAAATAAAAATAAAAATAATTCCCCTGCTAACTGGGCAACAGGCACTTTTTCAAGTGGTGTCTTCTTATATTTAGCAGGGGGGGAAGCAACTGTCCCTCTTCACCCCAGCACAGTGTCTTTCTCGTGGCTGTTGCTGGTGGTGTTCTCCATTCTTTTAGATTGTGAGCCCTTTTGGGACAGGGAGCCATTTAACCTTAATGTTATTATTTGCCTGTAAACCGCTTTGTGAACTTTGTGTTGAAAAGCGGTATATAAATACTAGTGATTGATTGATTGATTGAATAATAAATGATCTCCCAAATTCCTGTAGCACATCAAAGGACCATTCATGGCACATCAGTGTGCCACGGCACAGTGGCTGAAAAT
The DNA here is from genome assembly GCA_029204185.1 of Lerista edwardsae. Taxonomy (NCBI): domain Eukaryota; kingdom Metazoa; phylum Chordata; class Lepidosauria; order Squamata; family Scincidae; genus Lerista; species Lerista edwardsae. The sequence continues at coordinate 44,980,459 of JAJKFI010000002.1, read as the reverse complement.
GGCTACCATACAGGCTTTCATGGATCCCAGATTCAGGCAAAAATTTCTGCCCTCGCACTCTCTGGAAGGCCCAAAAGAGCTGAGCCCACAGCAAAATGCATGGCCCCCAAGGACTGTGGATCACAGCCAAGAACGCTGACATACAAACAGTGGCGTTGCGAGGGGGTGTGGGGGATGCCGACCAGTGTGGTACAAAGCTCCCATATAAGTGATTGGAATGAGACAATCTATAATTCTGTTCATAACCACAACGTGGTTTACACTCACATACATTCAGATCTTAAGATGGCACAGAAAGCAAGATTAGGACAAAAATATTATGTAAAAGCACTGAACAAAAAACAAAAAAAAACCCTCTCTTGAAAATTCTGTGAGGATTTCACTAATACTCTGTTAATATTAACAAAAGAAATATTGTTTTGTTTTCATTTTGTTTTTACTATGTTGTTTTAATATTGTTTTTATATTGTTTTTTAATGTTAAATTTTATATTTTTTTGTAATGCCGCCTTGGGTGCCTTCGGGCATAAAGGCGGGATAAAAATCTAATAAATAAATAAATAAATAAATAAATAAATAAATATTGCAACAGTAAGGTCTGTAGCTTCCAAGATGGGTGCTTCCAGCTTTCCAACAGACATCAGGTTGCAACCCACAGTTATACTGACATGTAATAAACTGTGATATAACACTGGCATATAATAAATAGGAAGGAGGAAGGGAAAATAAAAAGGGGTGGACTCAACTCTTTCAAAACAGATGCCGTTCAAAACACACCAGTGTACAAACCTTGCCCACTCTCTTCACTCACTTTCCCCCCTCCCACTGCATTGGCAAGGAGAGATCTTGAGAAGCTGGAGCAGCAATCCTCAGCTTTGCAAAGGAATTCCTGGATAAATCAGGTGCGGGGAGTTTGATTGCATACAATAAATAGGGGAAAACAAAGAGGGGATGAACTCTCTCACAGTTGCAGTCCCGCACCCACCCACAAATGCACAAACTTAAAAAAAATCACGGTTTCTTCTCCCGACCCCTTTGCATTGATGAGAGAGAAACAGAAGAAACCTCAGCCTTGCATTGGAGGTTCTGTTTGATTGCATACAATTAAAAGGGAGGAGAAAACTTTAGAAGGGGATGTACTTTTCTCACCCAGACCCTGTCCCAAACACACACACAAATGCACATACCTCTCACTTAAAAAAAATTGCTGTGTTTCCACCACCACCACCACCCCGCATTGGTGAAGAGAGTTAGCAGACCTCAGCTTTGCAAGGAGTTCTTTGAGAAACAGGTGCTGAGGGTTGCTACAGCTGTGCAGGGCTATGATCCTGCACATGCTTATGGAAGAGGAGGAGGGGGGAGGATAAAAACAACTTTCCACAGCATTTTCTTCTGACTTACACATTTCTAGGAGCACTTTTAACGGAGAGGCTGGGACGATCCTGCAAGGGGGGAGGGAAGTCTGAAAGGGAACACGTTTCTAGGAGCAAAAACAAAATGGAGCCAGCCGACGGAGCCAGCAACGAGTGGGCGGAGCCAGCCGTAATTTTAGCGTTCTGGGCCAATCCCATCACTGGTGACACCACTTCTGGCTGAAATTGTAAAATCTTGGTATTTTTGAATAATACCATCAAATTATGTATCATTCAATGTGTAATTTATTGCAGAATGCCATGGAATAAACCACACTGGAATATCTGTAGTCTATCAAATGTTTTAGCCAAATAACTAGAAAAGGAAAACACATATGCCTTTGTAACAAAAAGTCGATTGCATTAACTCTAAACTGACTAATGAGACTGATTGTTCTGAGAGCCAATGAGGTGTTAGTATGACATTGCAGGGAACCAATAAGATGCTAGTATGAGGCAGCTCTCATTTCTGTGTAACAGAGTCAATACTAGAAGTCTTCAGTTGTGTGAGTGTCTCATCAAGTTGGCCACTGAGTTTTTGTTGCTTATTGATTTGTTGGGTGACTTGTACTGTTACATACATACATACATTGAGATCAAGATTGAAATCGCGGAATAGCTTCCTTAGGATTGCACACACACACCCCAATAACCAGTCGCCACAGACTGCTTTTGGAACTATGGAAAGTGAGCAAGGAGCTGCCGAGTGAATGGGCACAAACATATGTATGCCCGCCACCAGGCCAAGAACAACCATGACCTGTATGGAAATCCTTAAATCGACTGCGTGCTGGGGTAGGAAGATCTGAGGACAATCTAAGGAAATGGGGTTTCCCCATAAAATCCTCCATGCTGTGTGAATGTGGAGAAGAACAAACCATCTCACATATGCTACAGTGCACACGGTGCCCCTCTACATGCACAATGGAAGATCTTATGTTGGCAAGGGAGAACGCTGTTGAAGTGGCCCAGTATTCGGGAAATGATATCTAGCTTGTATTTTATTCTAAAAACATATTTTTATGTATGTATAAAATTATATTAATGTAGGTACTTCTGACATGAAGAAAGAAAGAAAGAAAGAAAGAAAGAAAGAAAGAAAGAAAGAAAG
>JAJKFI010000002.1:44961960-44977927 GCA_029204185.1 Lerista edwardsae | reverse complement strand
AAGAAAGAAAGAAAGAAAGAAAGAAAGAAAGAAAGAAAGAAAGAAAGAAAGAAAGAAACATACATACATACATACATACATACATACATACATACATACATACATACAAGTTGGGGTGATGCGTGGGGTGTGTGTGATGCAATGAGTTCTCACACCAGGTGACACAAGTCCTAGTGATACTTCTGCGTACAAGCCCACAAACACACTACCATTGAAGTCAAGTAAATAATTTTTTTTAATGGTTGTGAGTTTCCTTAGGCAGCAATCCTATACACACTTACCTGAGAATAAGCCTCATTGAATACAATGGAACTGACTTCTAAGAAAATATTGGGCAGGTTATATGGTCTGGAGGTTAAGCCAGGGAATGGTCCCTTGAAACTCCCTCCCACCAGTGGCATCCCTACAGGGGGGTCAGAGCTCTAAGTTTAGCAAGGAGCCTTACCTTGTCATGGAAATGGCTCCTTTCCCACGCTACTTTAGCCAATCCTCAGGGGGAAAAGCAACATCTTGACATTGCTTACTGGCTACAGCGGCAAGGGAGAGGAGCGATTTACACAGGAGGGTAAGGCTCCTTGCAAAACTTTGAGCTCCTCCCCCCTTGTAGGGATGCCACTGCCTCCCACTTGGGGCTGGAGCATGACTCCTGCTGCCTTGGGTCACAAACTAGCACAGCAAGCAAGCACACATGCTTAGCAACCTTCTTCCCAATTCTTTTTAGGGAGAAAAACAGAAGTTCTACTGAGGCCGGAGTTCCAAAAAAGGTGGGAGCCACATTTAATAGGGAGCCACAGTCAATAGCCAGTAAATTAAGGGAGCCACAGGTCAAAAATGTTTGGGAACCACATAAGCTCTGGGTAATACTACAAAACAGTCTTATGCAACACATGACAATGGCAATGAAAACAGGAAAAGTCTTCGAAATACAAGGATGAAAGACAGATTCCATCTTCTCTTTTCTTTAGCAACTAAATGAATTTCCAGAAAGAAACTCACGGGTTTTTTTTAATCATTTGTATATGAACTTTGTAATGAAATTGGCCAGATTTGTACAGTAAATAAATAAATTGTTCAGAGTTATCAATAAGGGCTATTTTCACTTGCAATTGCATCAATTCATATAATTCCCACTCTGTTCATGGTTTAGTTTTGTAGAGCACATTACACATTTTTGCAGTACAATATGCAGTTACCCATGAAAACTCTCTTAGCTGTTTAATTGATAAAATTTTGTCCAAATATTGAGATTATTGTTATTTTTGCCATCAACAGTGGCAAGTTTGTTGAAGGAGTTTTTTCCAATTTTGTATAGAGGCACAATGTCCATTGACACTTCTCTGTTTAATTGCAATTTAAATTGTGGTGTATTTCATTAGATCTCAAAATGGATTAGTATGCTCCATTAATTTTGTAGTTACATATTGAAAGGGTTTAACTCATTATTTTACCAGTCCTTCATGAATCTTAGTCTACAGTCTTTAAAGAGTTTTTCCACTTGAGTCCTCTGTAACTTCAAATGCGATTTACTCGAGAGGGAATATTTTGGAGATTGGACTGGAATGCTCTGTTTTTAAACTGACCTGAGCTAGTAGTCTGGCCTAGACACCATTACAAAAGCTGCTAAGCCAGAAGCCCAGGCCCTGCACTGAAGGAATGTAAGGATAGGATTTGGATAGGATTTGGCCATTAAATAATAATCTTATGTATGGCCTCAAAACACTTTTTAGAAAAGGCAGGATAAAAAGTAACCAATAACCCCCCTCGACTTTATACATATTAGGCAATTTTGGCAATTAGGTTGTTGCAGCCTTGATTGCGTAAATAAGTTCAAAATCCTGAACCCTTGCAGTTTTGAATAACAAAAATTACATAGTATTCAAGTGGCACTGCCCCATGGAATGTGCATCAAAGAGAAAACGCGTGGGTGACAATTTTAAACCCTCTTGGAATAATGTAGAAGCAGCCATGGAGAAGGAAGCCAGCACTTAGCGGTTGATGTTGGTAAAGAGGGGTTATGCTCAGTGGTGGGATTCAGCCAGTTCTCACCTATTCTGCAGAACCGGTTGCTAATTTTAGGTTGGGAGAGGGAAGAAAGGCAGCGGCCGCTCTGAAGGCCGCCCTGAAGGACATAGAACCGGTTGTTAATTTATTTGAATCCCACCACTGGTTGTGCTCTTAACTAATCAAGGTGGCTAAAAACTAATGCAAGTGCCAGTGTGATGTATCTATCACATGAGGTAATTGAGCAGCTCAGGAAATCTGCTGTCAAACCTGGGAGTAGGGGACTTCCAGTTTCATTTACAGGGATACACGAACATGGTGCCTCTGTAAAGGAAACTGGAAGTCTTGCACTTCCAGGTTGGACAGCAGCGGGCAAAGAGCATGGTACAGAAAGGAACAATCTCCTACTGATATGAGAGAACAGAAAACAGGCCATTGTGGCTTGCATTGGTGGCAGGTGGCAGGGAGGCAACAGCAGCAGTGAAAGGCACCCCAAATGGACTGCCTTCTTGGGCCCCTTGCAATCTGCTGCTGATGGAGCCCACATTAGATGAGCTCGTGGATGGGCCAGCCGTGGCACAGGAGACTGCTGCAAGAGAAACCCAAGTCCAAGTCCAAACCTCTCCTTGATATGTGCAGTGGTGTATCTGGGGGCTGTGGTGTCCTGGGCAGAAACGGTGTGATGTCACATGATGTCATCAGCATAATGGGAAAATCAGCCCAATTGCTGCTGTGACTGCGTGCTACAGACACTTCCTGACTCGGCACATGCACTCACAGGAGCAGCTGGCGCCTGCCTTCAAATAGCACCCAGGGCTCATGTCATGGGGTGCCATACCAAACTACGTCACTGGATATGGGGCAGTAGTCATATGATCCTTTTGATCGAGTTCATCTTTGCAATGATTTTTTGGAACACGGGCATCTCTCTCCACCTTTATATAGTAAGGGCCATATCCTATCCAATTTTACAGCACTGATGAAGCCATGCTAACGAGACACACTCTGTATCCTGCAGTAGAGGGGAAGCCTCCTCAAGATAAGGGGATGTTTGTTTTCATACTTTGGGGCTTCATTGCAGCTGCATCGGACCTGGAAGGTTGGATAGGTTTGGGCCCTTAGGCTGCAAAACTGCAGACCACAAGACTGATTGACTCCTGTTGTTATCAAGGGGATTTAAGCACACCAGTGCACTGATCTTCAAACTGTGGGTTGGAACCCACTTGATGGTTCGCAACCAAATTTCAGGTGGTTCGTGGAAAGCTAGGAGCAGCCATCTTTGGAATCTGAAGACCTTACTCTTGCTACATTATTTTTGTGAGACTTAACAGTTATTTTCAAGTGAGTTTTTTTATTTTGTTTTTATTTCAGTGTTTTTACATAATATTTTGTCTTAATCTTGCTTTCTCTTAGGGATGTTTCACAGTTGTGCAATTGCTGCAGTGCAAGAATTCCAGTTTGCAGTCCAGGTGTCATTTTATTGTGTCACAATGAGGGCACTTCCTGTTTGATGATGTCACTCCTGGCAGGCCCCAACATGAGTGCCATTCTAAAAAGTGGATCCCGGTGTAAAAGGTTTAAGAACCACTGCCCTAACGATGTGCAGGCTCCCAACCTTAGATGCAAATGGCAAAACTTCTGGTTTGGATCATGACATTTTCTAGGCAAACAGTCAATGTTAATTAATAGATAAGTCCCACAGCCCAATCCTATAGGTTATTTGCACTTGTGGAATATGTGTTCTGCCTGCAATGGCTGCTGAAACAGTGGCGTTCCTGGAAGGAGGGGCAAAATACTAAGGAGGCATCTCCTCCATTTTGCTTTCACAGCCACGAATGGATCTGAAGGTGAGGGGGGAGGGGCTGCTTTTCACAGGCATTCAGGACCCTGAAAACACTAGTATGCTGAAAAGCAGCCATAAAGCGTATTCTGGCAGCATGTGCTGCCAAAGCACAGGAAAATCAAAGTTTTCCTGCAACCGGTGGAGAAATGCTGGCCACCCGCTGGAGCAGGTAAGTCTGCACAGGGGCTTGGAGGGGAGAGGGGTTGAGCAGGGTTGATCATTGGGCGGGGTGGGCGGAATGGGGCCGTGACAGGGCAGAGAGGAGGGAGGATCAGGCCCAGGAGGGAGGTGGTTTTAGCAGTGGCGCGCCTGTTTCCCAGGCCTGATTCGCCTGCATGGATCAACTTGGACTTGCGCCAGCAATTGAACATGTACATGTCTGACAGCACAATCCAACACTGCCCATCACATTGATGCCATGTCATAGCGTCAACGCAATGGCCTCAGAGCTGACGCAGTGGCGCCAATCGGCACCCCCGCATCGGCGCTCCCGCCGAGCCTCCCTCGCGTCGGCTGAAGTGAGCCAGCGCAAGAGAGGCTCCGTGTCCATACAGACGCGGGATTGGCAGGAGGGGGGGAGGCTGGGGGAGGGACATGGGCAGGCTTGGGAGGCTGCCCTAAGGCCACATCCTAAGCCTGCCCGGGAGGCCGCATGGCCCTGATTCGGGCTGCACGGTCTTCTCAGATCTGTGCCTGCTGTTTAGCAGGTGCAGATCCGAGGAGCGCATAGGGGAGGCTGGAGCCTCCTCTACAATAAGGGAGCGAACACTCTCTTGCCATGGGGAGGCTCCAGCTTCTCCCCAGCATTGCTGGGTATGGCGCTGGCCTGTCGACCTCGCCATTCCAGCACTGCTTAGGATTGCGCTCTGAGTTGACTCAGAATGGCTGCTGGGGCTAACCCCAGGGTAAGGGAATTTTAATGTTCCATTACCCCAAGGAGGATTCAGTGGCCAAAATCTCACTGCAGAATACAAAGGCAACTGTACTAGCACAACTGTGACACAGAAATTGACAGCCCAGAACAATATTGTGACCATTCGTGACCCTGACTTGTCTCATGTATGTATATATCTTAATTTGGTGTGTCAAACGTTTTAGCATTGTAAAATCCGTGTAGGCACTGTGTATTTTATGGTACCAAGCTAAATGAGGCGCACTTGCTGGCTGAAGATGCTTAGGAAGGCTCCATGGCCTTGTCTTATCATTTATCAAAGCGTGTGAACCTAGCAGTGCCAGGCACCTGGTGGGCCACTGTGAGATACAGGAAGCTGGACTAGATGGGCCTTTGGCCTGATCCAGCAGGGCTCTTCCTAGGTTCTTATGTTTATGTTCTTATGTTCTAATCAGAAGGAAGAGTTGACACATTATATTGCATTGCTTATGTTTGATGTCATCTTGGGGAAAAACGGACCTATTGTGTACGTCACCTTTATAAAACTAAATTCTGGGCAAAACTAGTGTAGTGTAGGTACTTAATTCTCTGTAATAGATAAATAGCTAAATAAGGTGGTAGGTAGGCTTATTTTATGAATATTGTAATAGATATAAAAGCTTTAGATGCAATTGTTAATGTGTGCATCCTTTTACAGCTGACCTGTGTTGGGGGTGAGGGCAGTGTGTACCAGGTAATTGCTCTTTAAAATAAAGATAAATAAAAGTTTCTAAAGTGGGAGCTGCCTGTGTTTGAGGGCACAATCCTAACCTAGAGTTAGGCCAGCATGGTTAGGCCAGCAAAGTGTGGCCAGCACAACGGCCACCAAAAAGCATGTTTGGACCACCCTCAGAGCCAGGGATGATGGTGCACATCTGTGTGCTGGCCTCTCTGATTCCAAGAGTGGTCCAAACATACTTTACCATGTCCCGTGTGCAGGCCAAACCTTGCTGGCCTGATTGTGCCAGCCTAACTCCAGATTAAGATTACGCCCTCAGTGTGTCATTTCTGAAGATTCAGAGCCCTAGAAAGGGGGGCATTTGGTTTCTCTCACACAATAGCGTAGCTACAGGTGGCGCTGTAAGTATTGCAGGTGCCTCAATGCGCCATATAAACGGCCCCTCCCATTTGCCATCAGAGTAATTCTGGGCTGTGACAGCAACTGTGTTGTCGCTTGCACGGCATGTTGTAGCACCTGTAATACTTACCACGCTGCCCCCTGTAGCTATGCTTCTGCTCCCATAACTGCAACACCATGCAGGGAGTTAGGTAGGATTGAGCTGCCGGTGAACTCAATAGAGGTTACTTCCAAGTAGACATGCATAGAAACACATGGTTAGAGCGCAATCCTAAACTGGAGTTAGGCGGGCATAAACTAAGCCAGCAAAGTTTGGCCAGCACAAGGGCCACCATAAAGCATGTTTGGACCACTGGGGAGTCAGGGAGGATGGCGCATGTCCGTGTGCTGGCCTCTCTGACTCCGAGAGTGGTCCAAACATACTTTACGGTGTCCCTTGTGCTGGCCAAAATTTGCTGGCTTAGCTTATGCCAGCCTAACTCAGTTTAGGATTGCGCCCTAAATCATCTGTAGATTTTTCCATCAATTTTTTAGTTGGCTGAGAGCCCAATCTTGTGGGTTCTTAGCACCAACGCTGGGCCCTTCCCCAATGGAGACTCCAGTGGGTGCTGCAGTGCCCATAGGATGCAGCGGTAGCCAGCGTCGGCATTCAGCCGGTACGCTGGGCGGGAGGAACGGGTGAGTGGCAGCTCGCCCATAGCATCCCGGTTTGTTTCGCCGTCTTCCCCGCCCCAGCGTACCGGCTGAATGCCAACGCTGGTGGTAGCTATTTTGGCACCGGGCAGTTTAGAATTGGGCTGTGAATGCCTTCATGATAAAACCTCTATTTTGAAGCTGAGTTTTTTTTTAAAGCTAATACAACTATTGTTTCTCCGTGCACTGCTATTCCTTCAAGAATATTTCCACATCTTACTTTTGCATTACATTTCTTTAAGACTGGGATGAATGTTCTGTTCATATGATCTGTAGATAAGATCAGAACTCCTTTGGGTAGGCCTTCTGCACTCCACACTCACACAGTAAAGACATCCACACTCTTGCAGCTCCCAACACCCCACTATGTAAACATGAACTTGGAAATAGGTCTGTAGATTTTCTGTAGCATTTATCACAGTGGTTCTCAAACTTTTTAGCACCAGGACCCACTTTTTAGAGTGACAATCGGTCTAGGAGCCACCAGAGGTGATGTCATGGCTGGACATGCCATCATTGTGACACCAGAGTCTGCTGCTTTCCTGAGAATACAGAAATGTTGGGTTATTTCTCAGCTTTTTTCCAATAGCAAAGTGAATCTGAAAGGAAAAAAGCCTCTATACAACCTTGACTCGAGCAAAACAACCACACAGCCCTCCCTCTTGCTAGTGTTCCAGCTTCCCATATTTTCAAAATGGCTGCTCTACATGCTTCACAACCCACCTGAAATTGGCTCGCAACCCACTGGCGGGTCCTGATCCACAGTTTGGGAACCACTGATTTATAACATACAGCATGCATTTACTTTTATCTTTCCACAATAAGGAGAGTGAGGGAAACAACTGTATTTTTTAAAGTTTCCTTCTTAAATACGATTGTAGTTTACTTTTAATGGCACTAACTATCATTGAGGCAAAAACAGAACATAAATGGCCAAGAACAGTCACTTTTTACTTCTAAATCAAATACTGAAATTTAGGGCACAATCCTAACCTGGAGTGAGGCCGGCACAGTTAGGCCACCAATGTTTGGCTGGCACATGGGCAGAGACGTTTCTACAGGGAGGGCAAAGCTCTAAGTGTTGCAAGAAGCCTTACCCTGTCATGTAAATTCCTCCTCTCCCTTGCTGCTGTAGCCAGTAAGCAACGCCAAGATGTTGCTCTTCCCTGTGAGGATTGGCTAAATCGGTGCAGGAGAGGAGTGATTTCCACTGCAAGGTAAGGCTTCTGCAAGGTAAGGGACACCATAAAGTGCATTTGGTCTACCCTTGGAGTCAGGGAGGATGGCTCATGTCTGTGTGCTGGTCTCTCTGACTCTGAGAGTGGTCCAAACATACTTTACGGCATCCCTTGTGTCAGCCAAACTTTGCTGGAACTAACTGTGCCAGCCTAACTCCAGGTTAGGATTGCTCTCTTAGAAAGGTTTGTGTTTCCAGCAAATTTATACAGACGTGTAAGTCTGTCATTGCAAGAGGGCACTGAAAGTCAAAATAGAATCACAAGAGAAAAATGTTTTATGAGACATTGACTACTATCACAATATAAGCCACGCATACGTACCAATGAAACCACATGTTACACAAGAGATATAACATATCTGACAGATACTCTATGGCAATGATTTTCAACCTTTGTGGTCTCACGGCACACTGGCAAGGCACTAAAATGGTCAAAAACTTAACTGTCAGTTTTTGACAATTGACAAGGCACACTGTGCTTGCAGTCGGGGGCTCACATCCCGCAATGGCCCTACTAATTAATGACCCTCTCCCAAATTCCCATGGCACACATGGGGCCAATCACAGCACACCAATGTGCCATGGCACAGTGGTTGAAAAGGGCTGCTCTATGGACCCGTCCCATAAAAGAAAAAAGTTTACAAAGCAACTATCATTCAGATTATTTTTCTCAAATAACACACATCAAAATTCAGTTAAATGCTCTCATTTTAGCAGTGATTTGTTTTAATTGGATAATTCAGCAGAATAACAGAGTCACTCCTGGTTGTGGTTTTGCTGGTGTAAGTTTGCAAATGTCTCCTAGTGACAAAATAGAGTGAGTAGAATCCATGTTAGGAGAAAACTGAGTAGCACTGTCCTCTAAAAAATGTACAAAGGAAGTATGTAAAAGTAAAATAAGGTTAATGTTTCTAGACTTGCCGGACTTTCATAAAGGATATTTTATACCATAGACATTAATGTTTTCATTGAATTTTTATTATTGGACCATAAATTAAATGTGCATCTTGCCGTAAAAATCTATGCTTTGTATGCCTGTGAGGGTAGAAGGATGGTGTAGACTACAAATACTAATACTAATACTAATACTAATACTAATACTAACAATAACAATAACTATATTGCTATTGGATTTTTACATATTTTAGAAACAATTTACTTTTAGTATTTGCTGAATTACCTAAACACTCTTTCTTTAGTACATTCAGTTTCACTAATTCCTCTTCTATTAAGATGTGACATCTTTTATGAATCATTCCAACAACTATTGGCCAGAGAAAAATCACATCAAAATCAGATTAATATAACTGCTATCAGGCAGCCATGGGAACAAAGTGATACTTGAAATTGTTTTCATGATAAAATTAGTCTCAGGTTATTGAAGATTTTCTGAATGCTGGAGAAAAAAAAAATCCAGCATGATTTTTTACAGGGACGTCATTCCTATTTTTGGATCAGAGGTTTTGGGGAATAAGGAATGAAAATTAAAAATTTCTCATCCCTTTCTGGATAGCATTTTATCCATAAAATAAAATCATTGGTAATTACCAGCCTTACTACTTCACATCCCCAATCCTCAGTCTGCAAGATTTTCTGGGAAGGAATGATGAAATTTCATTGGGTTTTAACTTCAGCATTTCAGAAATCCATAGAATTCTCATGGATAAGAGTCCTTCACTACAAACTGACCAAATGACCATATTATATGCCTATTTAGAATTTTTGAATGATGCAAGATATCCCTCTTCTACATAATTTTAAAATGTCTTTATTAAAAGCTGCTCCAGTCAATCTCCTTGCATATTCCTGCTGGCAATAGAACACAGATTTGGATCTGGAATCCCTAATAGAATAATAAAGAATCCTTCAAAGTCAACAAGTCTTCATAAGGAAAGCTGATTGAACAGAACTCATAGTCCTTTCACTTATGTTTCAGAGGGGCTGTTAAGATGACTTTAATACAGTCTACTTTTTTCATACACACTAGTGAAACTGCGTTACTGTCAATGAATTTAGTTATGATTTATATCCCACGCTGCAGATGATAAAAGCTGGGCCCTTTGTGACTATTTATTGCACTTTTATTGAAATCCATTTATTTTTAAGCATGTTTTATGAAAACCTCCGACTTTTGAGATGATTTTTCAAGTTTATATGTATATGGAAAATTATCTTGCAATCATACAGACTGGTATTAATGCAAAACTAAAGCTTTATGCTATATGCAAAATGCAATAATATGTAAAGCTATATGCAAACATTCCAATAATTTCAATTATTCCAGTAAATTAAATGTGCACGGGCTTCTTAATTTCAGTTGTGTTTTTTGTGTTTTCCATATACCATCTACTGTATAATTCTCACCAAACCAGAACTTCCCCATTCCACAATATTTGATTTTTAAAATGTAGAAGGGAGAAATCAACTTGCAATTTAGACAGTTCCCAAATAACCAAAAACCGGTGCCGCAATTCTTAATGAGCAACACTATTAACCATTTTTTTTCTCCTGACTGCAGACCCTGTTCAAATACCTTGGACACCTTGTTAGCACAGAATGAGGTGTTCAATCAAGAGACTGGGAATTGGAAGTACCAAGACACCGTTTCTGAGTGGTGATTACAAGGGGCATGAGTACGAGTGCCAAAGTAGCAGTCTTCCACACTGCAGGAAGCTGAGCAACCTTGAAGTCTACATTTGTAAATCAGCCTGGATGATTATAGAAGTCACAAGCAACGAGAGCATATGCAACAATTATTTGCACAATTCTTTCACCGTTTTAATTTGCTCTCCATGTGAACACAGTGCTGTTAAAAGCCATCGCAGCTCTGCCTTTGTAAATTTGGTACCTGGCTTAATATTCTTCACGTGGAAATCTCAGTGTCTCAAAAGTAGAAATACAACAAAGAACTCTTGTTCTCTGGCGATGAAGCCACTTTCAGTGCAATAATGCAATCTTGCTGTAATACTTGTTAAAACATCTTTGATACATAAACAGAGCTGGGAACTTTTTTCCCCTTAGATTTCCTGCTCTCCAAAGTATTTAGAGAAACAGATGTTTTAGCTAGATAATTAAATTGTAAACTATGTCACTGTTGGCTAATATGCTAAGCAATCGTAGATTGGCACGAGAGAAAGTCTAAGTACACATTGACATGTTTAAAAAGTATGACTTAGATTCCAGCAATTTATACAGAAATTTGAAATTTAAAAAATGTAAAATGATTTGAACATAAATCATTTTGTATAAGGAGAATTAAACTGAGCAATGACAAAATTGTCATGCATATTTTTCCTATAGTGCATTGTTAACTTTCTGTAAGTTTGAAACCTAATAACTCCAGCTCAGCTCAGATAATAGGTCCTCAGCTCTTAGAGGGGAAATAAATTCTACTGAACATAACAGGAACCATGCTGAAATTGTGTGTTTCAAGTACACTGTGAAATAATTCTTGTGCTCTTTTTATTACAGATACTGCTAATAAAATGCATTATCCCAGTGTTAAGATTTTGTACAGTTTCCACATTACTAAAACATTAATTTTATTACAACATTTAATACTGTATCTACCGCTACAACATTTAATACTACATCTGCTGCTGGAGAATTTGACTGACATATATTGCATGTAGATAGAAATACTACAGTCTTACTGCCTGCACAAGTAGCAGTATGGCAATATATTTTCATTCTTCTTTGTTCCTTAAGGGCAGTAAATAAGATATTTCCTCAGTACTGGATTAAAGTTTTTGCACGATTTGTCTTCAAACACATTTGAAAATCACTATCTTTTCAGAATTATTCATGTATTTTCTGTATTTTATTTTATAAGCAAAAGTACATGAATTCATTTTTATTCTCAATGATTCCTGTGTAAAAATGGATCTGCTTTGTTGTTTGATATTGGTGTGTGGTTTTATAAGTCACTAAACCATGTATCTAATAGTGGATGGACAGTAATGAAATTTTTTTTTCAAACCACAGTCACAAATGTTTAATAATATACTGGATCCTAAGGAGAACCAAAATTTTTCAAAACACAATCACAAATGTTTAATAATATACCAGATCCTAAGCAGAACAGAAACATACTTTTTTTGCAAATATAACCAGTTTAAAAAAAGTTTCATAGTTAATCCTAACTAGATTAATAAGGGTTACTAATTCTGTTCTTTAAGAGATAAATATAATTAAAACTGTAAATAGAGCAAAGTAAAAGTGATGTGTAATTTGACAATTCTGTATGCCTATTATAATTCTGTTTTACCAAATCGGACTCACAACTGACAAGAGTTGAATTTTAAAAGCCACTTTTCTGCAAAATGCAAGCCTGGCGTGAACATTTCTGGGCATTTCCAAATGTAGAGGGCGCTATTGCTCATGGATTTTTCCACTCTTTCCACAGGAGAGTGGGGAGGGGAAACCTCACATTTGTTTAATAGCTTCATGTTTACATTTTAAAAGTTCCCGTACATGGGGAAACAAGAACATTTTATATTCTCTTTTATTTGAAGGCATTATGGAAATAGATTCTTTATTCCCCACAAAGTACTGCTGGGTTGCAAACAATCACTGTCAAAGTTAAATGTCAGTGTTTCCATATAAAACTCACTTGGCAGAGATTGATAACTCTGCTCTGAGTTCCTTGTATGCCAAAAAGTTACATATGAAATAGTTTCATTTTGATGGTTTTAGCACAAAAATACTTTTTAAAAAACTGGAAAAGCAAATCCAGCTACTCCAAACACAACATGCAATCCTACACTAGAAACGTTTAGCTTTTAGTTTAGTCTGCAAAGGCATAACAATGCATAAGAACAGGGGTATCCAGACTTTTCAGTACGAGGGCCACATGGTATATTTTACAGATTTTCACGGGCCGAAAAAATCAGTTTTATAAATGAATAAATGAAATGTAAATGAAGAATGTTTTACTTGGATCTTTTTTTGTAAGAAGCATGATATGATTCAGAACAAAAGAGAAATATGACATTTACAAAGAAACAATGCCATGCTTAAACCGAGAAATGATATATAGTGAATAAAAATGTCACATATTTTAAGTTGCTGAGGGCCAGATAAAATCTTGTGGCAGGACGGATTTGGCCCCCAAGTCATAGTTTGGAGACCCCTGCATAAGATGGTACCATGAGGGACAGGTTTTCAAGCATTCCCTACCCTGCATCGCCTTATCAACAAAATATTGCTGTAACTTTTAAAACACAGTAAGGTGCTGTAGTTTGTTGATGAGGCTGCTTCTCTGTAAATTAAGGCACAATCCTAACCAGGAGTTAGGCTGGCACAGTTAGGCCAGCAAAGTTTGGCTGGCCCAAGGGCCACCGTAAAATATGTTTGGATCACTGTCTGAGTCAGAGAGGCCAGCACACAGACGTGCACCATCCTCCCTGACTCTGAGAGTGGTCCAAACACACTTTACGGTGGCCTTGTGCCAGCCAAACTTTGCTGGTTTAACTGTGCCAGCCTAACTCCAGGTTAGGATTGTGCCCTTAGTCACATGTAGCCCTCATTTGAAGCAATTATGTTTCCTAAACTATGCATACCATACCATATTTTCTTCATGTGTGATATGGAGCTGACAAAATGGTTTTTTCCCCCAAAAAGATTCTTTTTTTTAACAGGATAGTGCCTTCGCCTTATAACAGAACACACCATTCTTTCACATTGTATGTAGCACCAACAAACAAACAAAACAAGATTACACAGCTACACAGTGCCAATTGATTTAAAATACTTTGACCCAGAATAAGGGCTCTTGAAGCGCCTTCAAGCCAAGAATGCCGCAAATCCACACTGTCATATAAAGTATTACCACAACCCCATCATTTTCTGCCAACCTTTTTGCCCCTTTTCTTCACTGTGACCACAATCCTTGTAGTTAAGCCCACTTGCTCTTTGAAATCAGTGGACTGTGGCCAGTAAGCCTGCTGAAAATTTTCCCAAAACTCACAGTTCTGCTTGTAATCTCAACTTCAATGCTGTGCCTGAAATGTGAGGAAGTTTCTCAATTAGAAAAGGAAAAAAAGATATCTTTAGCTCTCATTAGAAGTGAACATAAATCTGTTGCTTTAACAGGACATGCAGAATTTGGTCTGGGAAAGTTGTTACCTGCTTCTCCAACTGTTGTGCTTTTCACATATCTTCATGCACTTCTGGAGAATAAACTTCAGATATTGGTGATTTCCACTGAAGGTGGAATTTTTCAATTGAAGATGATCTCAAAAGAAAGCACTACTGTAACTTCTAATTGTCTTTCATATCTGTTGATTCTCTTGAATGCCATATACATCTTATGGAACCTTCAATAGGGGTTAATAGAAGAAACTGTAAATATTTGGAGAACTGCATTTGCTTGAGGGATTGTGTTGAGATAAGTTTTCATTTTAAGGAGTGTTTTCAGAAAGAAAACAGGTGTAATAAAAGAGCGAACGGGTCGCTATGATTGTTCACCATAACATTTTCATTTTCATTTGAGACCAAATTAGGCCGAGACATTGCCAGGTTACAAATACATTTACCTAGGACCAAAAATGTTCATTGTTTGCTGTTGTTCAGACCACAGCTCATTCAAAAGGGCTTTTTTTTTTTAACCTGAAAGAAAGGCTTAAGCCTAACCAAGTCACAGTTGCATGTGATGATTGCCAAGTTCTTTTGGACCAAGTTGCCCCGAGCTTGACTGACTTGGATACTGAGATGCATTTGGCCCTGTCTCGATGTCAAATCACTGCCATGGAAACAATGGCTCATATTACACGAAAATCTTGTGCAAATGAGCCATAATGGAAGTGAATGACAATCTCCTAAGACTATGCGGCAGGATTCGCCTTTGATCTGAAATACTGTTAATCTTTTTCAAACATAACACTAAGTATACTTGGCAAATCCTGTAAGAGAGAGTTCTCATATAGTACAGGCCTGCAGAACAGAGAGCAGTTAAGTGAAATACATGTCAATCAAGAGTTCCATGTTAGCAACACAATTCTTTACACTTCAGGCCATTGTTTGTTTTTTGTTCCCTTGCACAGCACCGGATGGGCGGGGGAGGTTATTTGCAACCAAATTAAACAATATGTTTAATTAATACTGCTGCTGCACCCAGTCACCGGCAATATTTCAATTAAAATGTTGCAAGATTCTAAGATAGTAAAATTCAGGTTTCCAGATTGTTTTGTCTCAAAATCCACCTGGCTATAGATTATACTTTTGCAAGGACTGCAGAATGGGAGAAACAGTTCAAACAACATCAATGAATATTTTTCCTTGTTAATTCAAGTATGATAGAAGGAGTCTTCTATGCTACGAATGGTGCCCAAACGCAGTTTGGCAGTGATGCATTAATATACTGAGCTTAGTAATACCTTCCCTTAGACGGTTTTATAGTCAAATCATACTTTTCTTTTTTGGGGGGTTGTTTTTCTGCTGTGCAGCCAAATATGTATGGAGTATGTAGACAAATACAAAGAGGGTAAATCATATTGATTCAGTGCTTGCCGGAAACATGTCCCTTTCCGTTGTGTGCTGCTTTTGAAGTACTGCCTAAAATCAACTCTGGGCTTCAAAGAGAGGGGATTATAGCCTTTATCCAGCAATTAATATGGCTGAAACTCAGAATGTCAGCACCTGACAACTATCCAGGCTGGGCATTGGCCTGGTAGGGGTCCAGTCCCCCTGAAGAATTGGAATTTACAATAAAATTAGTGCATAAATAGATTGAAATATTTGGGAGGGGGAGGGGACAGAGCACACATACGTTTCTAGTGTCTAACGACCTGTCTCTATTTTGACATGAAGGGGAGAAAAAAAATGGTGGTGTCCCTTGACCTTTAACCTGCCTTATCCACCTAGATCATTTTAATCTCCCACCAACTGTTAAGCAGAAAGAGTGCTATTAAAGGGAAAGCTATTCCTTTTGCCTTCTTACATAGATCAGATGACAACCTTTCCAAGTCCCTCCTCTCCGTCAGAGTTCAAGGGTTCAAAAATGGTCAGAATATCAAGCAAGAGAAAACCAGCAGGATGCAACAAAAAAGAGTTTAAGCACTTTTTTATGCAAAGTGGATGGATGGGTAGACCGTAGATGGGTAGGTAGATGGACGGATGGGGGGGGAGAGAGAGAGAGAGAGAGAGAGAGAGAGAGAGAGAGAGAGAGAGAGAGAGAGAGAGAGA
>JAJKFI010000002.1:44873996-44959419 GCA_029204185.1 Lerista edwardsae | reverse complement strand
ATCATCATCATCATCATCATCATCATCATCATCATCATCATCATCATCGTATTTATATACTGCCTTTCAGGTCATTAGATTACTCCTCTGACTTTAACTCAAGGCAGTTTACACAGGCAGGCTTTATTCATAAACACAAAGGTTTTTACAAATTACAAGAAAGTTCTATCTTTCAAGAACATTCAACATACAGATGGGTACTTTCATGGTGTAGTCTTCTTTCTGGCCACACAATTTGCCTTCCTGCTGGCTGAGAAGCAGCTTCTGCTCCCACCAAGAAGCGGCTGGCCGAGCACACTCCCCTCTCACAGGCAGCTGTAGCTCAGCTCTAATCAGTCGCAGTTTACAAGGTCTGCCGCTCACAGAGACTTCTGGTGATCCCGAACTGGTGACCTTCGGATGTTATCTTCAGGCAAACGGAGGCTTTAACCCTCTCGACTACAACCTCCTGCCCTTATATTATTATAATTTGTGCCTCAAATGCCTGATTGTGCATCAAAATACACCATCATTTAACCTTCCATCTAAAACAACTGATTTCAGATTAATCTCCAGTTGTCATGTACCTGGCAGTAGCAATCTCAATAAAATGTTATAGCCACCATATGGGACACCAAAAAGTGCTCACCTCTGTTCACATGCTACACTGTCCCATATTTAAAAGATCCAGAGATGTGCAGAAAAATAAGAATGGGTCACAGAAAGTGTCCATGCACTTCAAAATGCCAAAAGTAGCACATTTAAAGAAATAACAGTTACAAGCTGTTTTCATTGTACTGAAACATGCGCATGAATTCCAAGCAAAACTTGAGAGTGCTTAAATGAAGGAGTAAGGGTGCAACATTTCAACTGAAGAAGAAAATGATATAGAAAGGCAAAGGCATGGAAATTAGTGCCCAGTCAGGATTTAGTGGCAATAAGGCTGCAATCCTATGCACACTCAGAGCACAATCCTAACCTGGAGTTAGGCCGGCACAGTTAGGCCAGCAAAGTTTGTCCGGCACAAGGGACACCGTAAAGTATGTTTGGACCACTCTCGGAGTCAGAGTGGTCAAAGGCCAGAACACAGACATGCGCCATCCTCCCTGACTCTGAGAGTGGTCCAAATTCCCTTTAGAATGGCCCTTGTGCAGAGATGTCATGCAGGGGGTACGCGGGGGTACGCGAGTACCGGTTTCTAAGATTACAGCTGGCCCCGCCCATTTGCCCGCCCACTCGTCGACTCCGCCCTCTGCAACGTTTGAATTTCCTGCATGTTTGAGTTGCCTGTATGTTCTCAGAGCCAGGCAGGCAGGCAGGCAGCGAGCGGAGCCTTTCCTTTCCTTGCCACTGAAAAATGAGTTGCTCTGGGGTTTTAACATGATGCCAGGCCTCCTTAACATGTTCTGGGGGTGCTGTGGAATACTGTTGCAACTGTTGGGTCAGTTTAAAATCATCTGAGGCCTCAAAAAGGGCTTTTTTCATGTCACTTCCTGCCACGACATCACTTCTGGCTTATGACGTCACTTCCGGTGGGCGGGTCCCGACACGTGCCAATCAAAAGTGAGTACCTGTTCTTAAATCATTTAGATGACACCACTGCCCTTGTGCCAACCAAATTTTGCTGGCCTAACTGTGCCGGCCTAACTCCAGGTTAGGATTGAGCTCTCAGAGCCCAATCCTAAGGGCTGTAGCGCTGGCAATACACTACTGCAGCCAGCTCTGGCTGTCACACAAGTACCAGAAGACTTTTGTGTTGGTCGTAGCAGAGTATTGCCAAGGTTGATGCAGCTCCAGCTAGTGCTGCAGCACAGGTTGCACACCAAGGCATGGGCGGTGGTGAGTGTCACTGTGAGTAAGCCGCAGTGAGTGTCTGGGAAGATGGAAGGAAGGTGGGTAGGGGTGGAACTGGGCAGAGGAAGGGCAGCCCCAGGGGTGGACCAGACCAGGGAGGGGGTAGAGACAGCAGCACACTCTGCTGCTATATCGTATGTTCTCTCTTGAGCTGGGAAGCCTGATACGGGTCTCCTTGGTTCTGCGCCAGCTCAAATGCGGGCAGAAATCCAAGTAGACATAAGAACATAAGAACATAAGAAGAGCCCTGCTGGATCAGGCCAATGGCCCATCTAGTCCAGCTTCTTGAATCTCACAGCGGCCCACCAGGTGCCCCAGGGAGGCATGAGACAACAAGATGCTTGCATCCTGTTGCCACTCCCTTGCACCCGCTACCAGTAGCCCACCACCTTTGTAAGGAGGTTGCACAATCCATCATTGCCTATAGCCCACCATGGACCTTTCCTCCAGAAATCTGTCCAATCCCCTCTTAAAGGCATCAAGACCAGATGCCATCACCACCTCCTGTGGCAAAGAGTTCCACAGATTAACTACCCGCTGGGTAAAAAAGTACTTCCTTTTATCTGTTTTAACTCTTCCAACCCTCAGTTTTAGCGGATGTCCCCCTGGTTTTGAGAGAGGGAAAAGAACATCCCTTTATCGACTCTATCCCTTCCATGCATAATTTTGTATGTCTCAATCATGTCCCCCCTCAGGCGCCTTTTTTCTAGGCTGAAGAGCCCCAAACGCGGGGTCCCTGTAGGTCGACACAGGGTAAGGCGCAGTTTGTTCCCTTACTCCATGGAGACCTGCGACTGCTTACCTGGCCCCATAGGATTCAGCAATAGCCATTTCAGCGCTACTGGAACCCTACGTGCTAGGCAGTGGTGGACCTGGGAGGGCAAGGGGTGTAAATGTCCCATTTACATTGGCAGGGGCTGGCTTTGTGGCCACCCTGCCTACCGCCAAGGGAATAGGAGCAAAGCCACTCTGGGAAGTGACTTTCACTGTGGAGCAACACAGTGCGGCTACTAAGGGCTGCCCATCCCTACAAGAAGGCAAGGGCAGCCTTTCTCGTGAGAGGCCACTGGGGGTGGGGGCCACACCTGCAGGTGGAGGAGGCACCCCTAGAGGTGTGCCCCTGGGCACCAACTCCCCCAGGATCGCCCCTGGTGCTAGGGCAGCATAGGATAGGGCTGCCCCTCAACAGTAAGCCCCATTGTGTCCATCGGGACTAATATTTTGGATTACACCTACTATTTTCCAACCAAAAAAAATTCACAAAGTGGTTTACAGACAAAATCAAATAATTACACAGTTCCCTGTCCCAAAAGGGCTCACTATCGAAAAAGATACAGAAGAAACACCAGCAACACCACTAGAAAAGACTGTGCTGGGGTGAAGAGAGACAGTTGCTTTCCCTCTGCTAAATATAAGAGGAGCAACAATTTGCCCTATTACAGCAAAGTACAGGATTGCGCTGCTAGAGGTTGAGGGAAGGCTCTGGATAGAGGTGTGCATTCTCACTTGGACGTACAGCGATCATCACACTGCACTCCAACATCTTCAAGAAAGCTCATCAGCTTTGACACTTTAAAGCAGTATTATTAAAACTCTGGTTTGGGACTCTCTTGGTGAGTCATGACCTGATGTCAGATGGGTCGCAGAAAGCTGGGAGTAGCCACCTTGGAAAATGCAGACCTTGCTCTTGTTATATTCCTTTTGTGAGTGTTAACAGTTTGAATTTTCAGGTGAGGTTTTTTTTTAAACATTTTGTTTTTAGTTCAGTGCTTTTATATAATATTTGGTCCTCATCTTGCTTTCTGTCAGGGATGTTTCATGGTTGTACAATTGATATAATCCAAGAATGTCCATTTGCATTTCAGGCGTATCATTTAATTATGTTTATTATTAAGCACTTCCTGCTTGATGATGTCACTTCCTGCCACAACATCACTTCCAGGTTAATGGCATCATTTCCTATGGGTCCCGACACGAGTAGCATTCTAAAAAGTGGGTCCCGGTCTAAAAAGTTTGAATACCACTGCTTTAAAGTAATCATGTGCACACCAAACTGATCATCCTACCATCTTTGTACTCTCAATAATCTTACAGCTTCATCAGTATCAAAGCATACTTGACACTCAGTGGTGATTCATACTTTTTTTGAGCCAAAGCATTTGTGCCAGCAATAGCCATTGTCACCAGATGAGGAATATGCTAGCAGTGTGGCAGAGAGTTGAGAAGAGAGAGGATGGAAGGAGGAATTTAAATAATTCTTTTCTGCTTCCATGGAACCATCTTCATAAAAGATCTTAAACTGGCTGTAAGGTAGTCCATGACAATAGCTCCCTATAACAACCATCTGGCAAATAGCAAAGGTGTTGCCAGGAACAGCTACTCTCTATGTTAGTGGTTCTCAAACCTTTTTTGACTGGTGGCTCCCTACTGGTCCATTGGCCGCGGTTACCCATTAGGGCCACAATCCTATATATCGATATTTCCCAAACTGTGGATCAGGACCTACAAGTGGGTCACGAGCTAATTTTTCATGGATCATGAAAAGTTTTTGGAACATAAAGAAAAACTTTGCCAGCATCCTTGCCCGGTTTGCAGAAGAAAAGCATTAGCTGGAATGCTAACCTGTGGTACAGGGTAAAGTTCATACTCCCAAATTAAAACTTCACATTTTCTGACGTTCTCTCATAACTGGCACGCCATAGATTATGTGTGAAGCCAGCATCAGGCTTCTGTCTGGCCGGATCGTCTCTAACTGCATATTATGTTCTACGTTTCTGCCTTCTGGGTAACCTGGAATGACTGTAAAAGTTTGGAGGAACAGTCCATGAACATCCTTTCTAGGGAGAGTCTAGCAAATGTCTACACGTGCATTTCGTATGTAAGGTCAATTATAATAAATAAATAAATAAATAAATAAATAAATAAATAATATGATTTCTCATGTCTAGCAGGCTGCCCTAGATTGACGTTTTTAAAAGTGGGTCCCAATGCTAAAAAGAAGCATTGCTATACATTATATTAGAATGGCAGGTTTTACGCAAGGAGTCTGCAGCTCCCCTGACTAGTTTCTGGGGCTCCTTGGGGACCCATGGCTCACAGTTTGGGACAGGGACGAACCCAGCTGAGGCTCTGCCCCGGCCAGATTGACACTTGCCACCCCTGACACTAGCTTCCCACCCACCCGCAGTGCCGCCCCCCGCATTCTATGCTCCATTTTGGAGCTGTCGGAGCACAAGGGGAGGTGGACCAAATGCCGCTCACCTTCATGCTTGCAGCAGCTATGGCAGGTGGGCAGGAGAGCAGCAGCTGCCGCTCTGGCCAATGTGACCCCCCCCCAGGCCCACAGCACTCCACTGCTTTGGGAACCACTGCGGTGCACCATCACAGCCATGGACACTACAATATTAGAGTGAGAGTCAATGATGAAACTGGCTGCTATTTTTCTCAAAATACAGACATGACACATACTGTTAAACTAGATCCACCCACAAAGGATATTAACAAAACCATTTGTTCTCATTCCTTGTATAGGTGGGGTCCCCCATTTTCAGAATCCGCAGGTTCTGACCCCAAGGGGAGGGGTACACCTAGACCAGTGACGTCATCCAAGCACGCAAAGTACCGGAACGCTCGGATGATTGACAGCCCTCCGCCCCTATGGCGGAGGGCTGCCACGCCTCCCCAAGCCTCACTGCGCCAGAATCGCTCCATTTTACAGCGATTCTGGACACAAGGGAGGGCGGGCGGGCCCAGCAGCAGCTTGCCCGTCCTCCGGAGAGGCGGCGCGGCCCGGACCCTCCGCAGAACTAGCGGAACGGAGTACCGGGCCGTTCCGCCTGGATGACGCCTCTGACCTAGACCCTCCGAAGGTGACCAGAGCTGCACTGCGGTTGATATTTTTATGTCCTTATAAAGCATTCTGAGGCCCAAACGGTGGGGCGGCCCTGAATGTGCAGCTTTCGATATCCGCAGGGGTTCCAGGAACAGAACCCTTGCGGATAACGAGGGCCAACTGCATTTGTGGTAGCTAAGAAATTGGCATGCCCATATTGCATGGCTGGTTCTGCTGTGGATAACATCTTGGATGGCTGATCACTATCAAATGACCAATGAGTGATATGATACAAAATAGAAACAGAACATCATAAATCCAGACTCCATTCATGTACAAAATGGCAAAGGGGAGCCAGGTTTGTCTGTATCTGTCTTAGAAGAAAAATGACACTACAATGAAAAAAGCTTTCCATGTTATTCAAAAGATGCTTACAGCAGATGTAACAGCATCATATTTGAAACGTGAGATGTTAGAATGGTGAGGGCACAGAGAAACGCAAACCTTTTACTCAACATTTTGAAAATAATCACAACAAAGTATATCTAATATTTGTAATGAGAGTTACTCAGGAGCACCCATAAAACTGATCCACAACCCAGTTAAGGTTATCTATTAGAATTTAAACTGATTCCATTAGCTCACATCCAAGTACTGCAATTTAAGAAGGCTGCAGAAGATTGAGGAGAGAGAATAACCTTAATTATGCCATCCCCAAACTATTCAAAATGTTCATCAAAATTTCCTCTAGCATAAAGCATGATGAGGTTCCCAAATAGCTAGAAACATTCAAGAGTTATTTCGTGAACTACAGCTAGTTCCCCCCCCCCATTGCATTTGGATGAAGGAATCTTTCATTTTGAAATTCACAGCCTCTCCACCATTACAAGCCCCTTCAGGGCAATGATCTATCAAGTTCTGACTGACTCAAACTGTTTGTGCTGGATTCAGCATCTATCACTCCTCTGACTTGCTGCACAATCAGCCAAGAAACAATAATTTTCAATTAAGAAACCTGGAAAAGACTTGGGGACTTGATTTATGGAGCATGACTAAATTACCAAATAGCTAAATCTAATGAAAATTAAGCTCCTGGTTACTACAAAGATTTAACTTCATTTTCTTGAGAAGCTCCTGATATGACTGAGAATATAATTTACAGAATGGTTATCATATACAGTATGTTAAGACAATAGTGTTATAATTTGTAATTAAAACGATCCCATTCTAATTATATATCAATGCAGCATTTAAGTATTAATGTTTATGTCATTATACTTCTTTGATGTGTTTGTTTCGCATTGTATAACTGAAGACAATAAGGCCCTGCTGTCTTATCCATTCATTCATGTACTCACACAGGGCCAAACTACCCATTACTCAGGGAGGTCATTCATTGATCTTCAGGTTTTGTTTTTTTAACTCAGTGCAGATGTGGGTGCTGCTAACATTTTAGGGAAAGGGCAGAAAAGCTGGAGCTGTGATGTGATAACACCTTTCCACCCATGCCAGTTTCCTGATCTCAGATGATTTTGCAGGTGGCTGACCATGTTTATATTTTTCCTCATGGAACAATGGCTTGGAGACAGAGCAGGGAGATGATTTGGAAAAGTAGCACAGAAGAAAGGGTTAAATACAGCGGCGTCATTCAGCCGGAACGCTGGGCAGGAGGAGGATGCCGCTGGTTAAATACAGTAGCATAGGTGGGAGGTGGGAGCCTCGGGCCGGGTGATGCAATAACACCCCATGCATGTGCAGACACTCCCTTCTCTGCACATGCATGACCCTTGGCCCCGGGAATGGCTCAAGTTATAGCAACAACAAAGGCACTTTCTGGCTCTTAGGCTTGATTTAGTATTCTGTGTTAAATAAAAATAGTCAATAATGTTTGTAGCCGCTTTTCAACACAAAGTTCACAAAGCTGTTTACAGGCTGCTCCTGCTGCTGCTGCTGCTGCTGCTGCTGCTGATGATGATGATGATGATAATAATAATAATAATAATAATAATAATAATAATAATAATAATAATAATAATAATAATAATAATAATAATAAAGTTAAATGGCTCCTTATAATTGCGCCTTATAATTTTACTTCCCTTCAATAAATAGGTAGACTGTACAGTTCTTAGGTAACAATTACAGGTAGGTCATTTGTCAGGATCTGGCATCGGGTTAAATCAGACAAAATTATCTAATTCAACACACACGCGCACACACACACACGCACACACACACACACTGAAGAGCACAACTACTTGTAATGCACTCCTAGGTATGTCTACACAGAAGTAAGTTCTATTGTGTTAAAGTAAGTTCTATTGTGTACATAGGATTGCAGCCATAAATTATTGATCTATTGAATTAAACTTACCGGAGCCGTTTAAGATTTGCATGCCATGCTTGTATGAATGACTGCATGTATGAAGGCTGCCAAATACAAACAAAGTAAAACATAACAAAATTTAAACATTGAGAAGATAGCAACCTGAACAAACAGAACTGAACATAGCATTGAAGGGGGAAAAAACTGGTTTTAAAAGGCAGAGAAAAACATCAACATAGCAAGGAACCGTTTCCCATTTGCTCACTCCCGAGTAAACACAAACATGTAGCTCAGTTTTGCTGTCCATAAGGTTCAATGTATTTCTCAGTTTAGAGGGAGGGACTTCCTTCTCAAGTGTTTTTGGGGCCTACGTTCATCAGATTGGGACCATTCTGGTGGCATGGCATTTCCCTCAGTCTGCCCTTTTCCAATGAATGGTTGCCTACTCATGAGTAAACATACTTTAAATGAAAGCTATCTTTTTTCATTTAATGCCATCCATGCATGCTTGTGCTAATTCCACAATTCCTACCAGTGACAGTGTGAACTAGGAGGTACAACCAGTGATGTCATCCGAGCGCGCCAACTACCGGAACGCTCGGATGATTGACAGCCCTCCGCCCCTATGGCGGAGGGCTGCCACGCCCCCCCCAAGCCTCACTGTGCTGGAATCACTCCATTTTAGAGCGATTCCGGACGCAAGGGAGGGAGGGCGGGCCCAGCAGCAGCTCGCCCATCCTCTGAGGCAGCGGCGCGGCCCGGGAGCTCTGCGGAACTAGCGGAAAGGAGTACCGGGCCGTTCCGCCTGAATGACGCCTCTGGGTACAACATAGATGCGCCATTGGGTTGCACACATATAAGGACTCTGGCTAACCACAGAATGCACAGCTATTGCCTTTTGGAACTTCCTCATGGATGTACTCCTAAAATGCTTTGCACCACACCGAAGACTCATCATGCAATGAAATGCAAAGGTGAAATTGACTAGGGCAACTGGTAACCATACTGTCCAGGACTAGGGGGGAAAGGGAGTTGACAGTCTGTGAATGCAGGCTTCAGAAAGCTTTTATGATACTATTCATTTATGGTCAAAAGGACAGCTGGCAGCCAGAAAAGAAATTTCAAATACATTTCATTTCCTCCCTGACCCTTTTGTAATGTATGGGATTTGTTTGAGTAGATGTGCAGATTTCCCAATGACCTGAAATTGCAAGAGATTCTGTTTTCATTCCCAGTTTGTTCCTGCTTTGAGAGAAGTCTATATAGCACGTTCTCAGCAATTAGCTACCAAATTCACTCTACTTTTTTTTTTCCTATGCTAGTCTCCAGAGCAGGATCCACAATGTCTTGCACCTGATCCTATCCATTGGAGTTCCACTGAAATTCAGGAGACTTTATCCCAGTTCTCCTTTCACATAGCAAGCATGTTTGTCATTGCTATGCTAACAATACACTAATCATGGCTACAAGAATAATGTATGAATGGGAGATACTTATAATTAAACATATACCCAAAATGCTAGGAAACCGTGAGCAAACACAGATTCTGGTGCTTTTTCACAGCATGTTCCCAAATGTGTAGAAATGCAGGTCTCCCTTTCACAATATTATCATCATCATCATCATCATCATCAACAACAACCATAATACCAGTATTTATATACCGCCTTTCCTGTCATTGGATTTTTCCTCCAGTTTACATAGACAGGCCTATAGGGGTTGTTACATTCACAAGTTCTAATCTTGCATAGAATGTCTTCTGTCCATGTGGTATCCTTTACAGTCTGGCATCTCTCTGGCTGCACACACCTCCCATGCTCAGAGGTGGTCTGGGCTGGGAGCACGCCCCACAGCAAGGTGACGAAACCACGCCCCCGGCACGTCGCCCCGCCCCGTGCGTCTCCCTGCCACGCCTCCCTGCGCCCGGAAGAGCTCCATTTCGGAGCATTCCAGGCGCACGGGAGGGCAGGAGGGCCAAAAAGCGCCCGGACTCTGCGCAATGGCACGCGGACTCCACGCAATGGCGCCCCTCCACCACCCAGCACCCATGCGGCTTGCCATCCCTGCACCCCCCTGGATCCGCAACTGCCCATGCTTGTCTGACGGGAAACTCCTTCACTCTCACTGGGAGCGTCATCATCTCTACCCCTCTCACCAGCTGGAAAGATTCATCTTGGTTAGCAGAGTTTTATCAGCCGTTCATGGTTACTTCCAGTTGAGTCAAACTGCTGTCCCAGGTGATCGTCGGGCTTCATAGGCAGCAGATTTACCACTCAGCCAGACCTCCTGCTTTATGGAACCTTTATGGGTCAGGCATATCCCACATCCATGATTCGGTATCCATGGTTTCCGTTATTCACGGATATCATGGATACTGAGACACCTATTTTCTACCGATGATGCTCTAGAGATTGAATTTCTACCAATATTGCTCTAATACATCATTGGTAGAAAATGTTAAAAAGATTGGGGAACAGTAAACGAATCTCCATTTTTTACCTTGTTGCAGCAAAACCACTGATGTTCCCCTATCTTTAAAAAGGCATCCCTGGTATCCAGTTTCAAGTATCCACAGAAAGGTTTCAAGTACCCACGGTGGGGTCCAGAACTGAACCTCAGTGGATACTGGGGCATGCCGCTATTTGACCTCCATACTTTATGGATATACCACAACATTTGCCAGTGTGAACTTCTAGATGAAGTTTTAGACTCCACATTCCCCTTGCGTAGAAACCCAATTCTGAGCACGGATTCATTATGAGGTCATTTCTATCCTTTCATAAGCAGGTAACACTCAGTGATGCCATGCAGAGAATTTCCTAGCTCTTGGGATGATATGGATACTGGCTTTGCTAGAACTCTGAAGGCTAGTTCAGTTACATGACTCAGGAAGCAATCGTAACCAACATTCCAACACTGTCATAGCTGTGCCAATGGGGCATGTGCTGCATCCTGCAGCGGAACTGAAGTCACAGAGGCTTCCTTAAAGTAAGGGATGCTTGTTCCCTAACCTCAGAGCTGCATTGCCCTTATCCCAGTGCTGGAAAGTTGGTTAGGATTGCGCCCCCACAGCCCAATCCTATCCAGCTCTGGCAGCACAGCCCACACTGTATCCAGTGCTAGCTTTGAAGAGGCTGGAGGTTTCCTCAGGGTAAGGGAACATGTGTTCCCTTAACCCATGTCAGGCTCCACTCTGCCCAATGGAGCTATTTGGATCTGTGCCAGAGAAATCACCAGGGCAAGTCCGAGAAGCCCTGCATAGGGCTTTCAGGACTGGGACAGGGGTTGGGACAAGCCTGCTGACCCTGACCCTTTCTGGGCCTGAGTCACCCCCACCATCCCTGTGGTGGTGGTGAATCTGTTCTGTTTGGCTCTGTTCGGCCAAATTCCCTTTCTCCAGTCTTATGTCCACAGACTAATTAGCTTCCGTTTTACCATCACAAAACAGCTCAAAACACCCTAAGCCCAACCAAGGCACCACAAAACCCCACCACCAAGCAAAGGTAGTCAGCTTGCCTGCTGAGCCACACCGGCCCTCCTCCCTCCTTGGTGGCTCCAGGGGTGTGGCAGCCGCACAATAATTCCCTAGTCTCCAATTACCTTAGTTCCAACAGCAATCTCCATCCAATCCAATCCAGACCAGTCCAGTTTGTCAAACAATCAGTCCATCCATCCAAATCAGTAGTCACAGTTCCAAACTCCTTCCTTCCACAATCCTCCTTCCAGGCTCCAAACTTCCTGCTCCTACACCTACAAAACTGCTCATTCTGGGAGCTACTTTTATCCCAGGACCCTTGTTATCCCAATTGGCTGCAGCTGTGAACCAGCTGCAGTCAAAGGCTCTGGTATTAACCCTATAATTCCTGGCTGACATGGACAAGGGGCCACTGCTGGTACCATTCCCTATCTCCTTCGGTGGTCTTCCGCCTTTTCTAATACACCCTCTTCACCCTGTTAATTTGCTGTTTCATCCTCCCACACCCTCCCTTGCCACTTAGTGCTTCATTCGTCAGTGCCCGCCGCCATTTCTCTGGATTCAGCACCAGCAGGACAGTGCAAGCCTTCCCACCAGCGCTGCCTACTTACCTCTATATTGTGCCATTGTCCCTGGCCAACCCACAACATAATGCACCAGCATAATGCATAATGCACCAGCAATGCACCAGCATTGCTTCCCACTATTTACTGGCGGGGGAGAGGATTGGGACGTCAGTTACTCAATATCAGCCTTTCAAAAATTGGACTCAAAAGGTAAGAAGTGCCATTTGCTCTGTGTGTGAAGAAAATAAGCTTTTACATAAGCTTTTTGATATAAGAATATCACATCCCATTATTCTCCTACACTTGTCACCTGTGTGATTTATTTTGAAATAGTTTTATGATGGATTGAACCGAGACCGACTGGAACAAAACAAAACAAAGAAGAACATTAACTACACTTTGGAGTTCTGAATAGACTCATCCCAAAACTTAAATTTTTTTTAAGATTGGATCTCATGTATGGTCTTACGTCTTATGTAAATATTGTGGCACCATTTTCATTGTTGGTAACTTTGTACGGCTTTCCTTGTGTTTTGTAGCATTTTTTTCTCTGTATAACGTGAAATTCAAAGATATAAATACTTCAAACATCTGTCACTTTAAAGCTACTGAGCTGTTGCTGTTTTTAAATCGCCAGAGTGATAGTTTGTCCTTTTCTTGGATTCCTTTTATCATTTCAGAGCTTTTTTCTTTTCTTTTTCAGTGATCTCAGTGTATTTATTGCTGATTTTCATAACCACTCTGGCTCTGATTTCTAGCCAACAGTGTGCACACGGAGGCACATGGATCCAAGCAGGTGCCATATGCAGAAAGACCTCTGTATGAATGGACTCGTTGCGTCTCTCTGCAAATACTCAGAAAGCCTTGCTTGAAGTAACATGCACAAAGTCAATTTGTGCGTGCCATCTGGCTACATGTATACAACCATCTCCATGTGTTGCACCAGTAGCCAGGAATACATAAAAGCAGCAGCTGCCATGCCTGGACTTGTGAGAAATCCTCCTATCCCTGAAACGTATCCATATAATGTTGCTTGTGTTAGATCAGGAGTCTCCAAACCTTTCGGCATGAGGGCTGTGTCATATATAGGTACCTTTAAATGGTGACCCCGGTATTCATGGGGGACTCTGGAACAGATCCGCAGCAGATACTGAGGTTGCACTGTATTTATCCCCCCTTGAGCAGATTGCTGTGGAACAGCCCCACCACCTGTCAAGGGCTGGATACAAATCTTCTGGAGGGCTGATTTGGCCCTTGGGCCGGGGTTTGGAGACCCCTGTGTTAGATGGCGCGCAGTCCAATTCTACCCATTTCCCCCCTCCCTGGTGCAGCGGTGCCAAAATGGCAACTACTGCATCCTATTGGTTTAGAGCAGTTGCCACTTGAAAGCTGGGCTAGCCAGCCTTCCCATGGAAGGTGCAATGTGGAAATGAGCCCTAAGTGCGTTCAGCACTGAAATAACGTTGGAAGTACTTCTACAGAGATGATTACCAGACTCGGGCCCAATCTTATGCACGATGCCTGCTGGCAATGTACCTCCTGCACTGGCACTGATTGCCCTGAAGCAGTCCACGCCGGTCACAAAAGGCGCTCCGACAGCGCGCCACTCAACGCACTGCTGCCAGTTCTGTAGCACAATGCCAGCAGTAAGAGGATCATCTGTTCCAGAGTTTTCCAGTATTGGAACAAGTGGACATCCCCAAACTAATCACTCGGTAAACATTAGCCAGACAGAGTTCAGGGGAAAAAAAAAAGCTGGAAAGCAAATCAGCTAAAATGACGTCTAGAGGAAAGTCTACCATTACATGCTTCTTGCCTTAAAAGAGCAACCACCTCTTTGTGTAAACCAACACATTGGTTCTTTACTGTATGTCAGTTGATTCTACGTGTCTTGAAGTCTCTGTTGGCTCCCATAGTCAAGGAGGTTAAAAGGTTGAACACACTCAACCTTGGGATGATATGGATACTGGCTTTGCTAGATCTCTGAAGGCTAGTTCAGTTACGTGACTCAGGAGGCAATCGTAACCAACATTCCAACACTGTCATAGCTGT
The DNA here is from genome assembly GCA_029204185.1 of Lerista edwardsae. Lineage (NCBI taxonomy): Eukaryota > Metazoa > Chordata > Lepidosauria > Squamata > Scincidae > Lerista > Lerista edwardsae. Next base: position 44,945,335 of record JAJKFI010000002.1, on the reverse strand, counting down.
GCCAATGGGGCATGTGCTGCATCCTGCAGCGGAACTGAAGTCACAGAGGCTTCCTTAAAGTAAGGGATGCTTGTTCCCTGACCTCAGAGCTGCATTGCCCTTATCCCAGTGCTGGAAAGTTGGTTAGGATTGCGCCCTCACAGCCCAATCCTATCCAGCTCTGGCACAATGGGGCAGCACAGCCCGCACTGTATCCAGTGCTAGGTTTGAGGAGGCTGGAGGTTTCCTCAGGGTAAGGGAACATTTGTTCCCTTAACCCATGTCAGGCTCCACTCTGCCCAATGGAGCTATTTGGATCTCTGCCAGAGAAGTCACCAGGGCAAGTCCAAGAAGCCCTGCATAGGGCTTTCAGGACTGGGACAGGGGTTGGGACAAGCCTGCCTGACCCTGACCCCTTCTGGGCCTGATAAGCCTCAGGGCATCCTACAGGACCTGCCCAGTGATGGCACCAGGTTTATGAGTGATCCTAGGGCAAAGCCCAACTGTGGCTCCTCAAGGCACCCACTGTCTATCCTCTAACGCAGTGGTTCCCAACCTTTTTTTCCCACTTGCATACCCTTTGGCAGCCCATTTTCCATAAATGGTACCCCTCATATTCGCAAAATGTTTGTACTTAATATAATTGCTGTTATTTCACATTTAAATGTTGTAACTGTAAAGAAATGGCCCAGTAAAGGGATTGAAAAGTAATGGAATAGTTTTCATAAAACACACAACAAATGGATGACCAAATCCTAGCAATTGGTGGCAGTGGTGGTCCTGTCATTGTCTGAGGGGGGGAAATGCCCTGTGCGCTGCCATTGCTGGGCCCTTTAAGGGCAGCAGTGCAGCTTTCACCCCTATCATTCCCCTCTCCAGGGGTTGAGAATAAAACAGCCAATATTATCATGCCATTGTACAAATCGATGGTAAGGCCGCATCTGGAATATTGCGTACAGTTCTGGTCGCTGCACCTCAAAAAGGACATAGTGGAGCTGGAAAAGGTGCAGAAGAGAGTGACAAAAATGATTACGGGGCCGGGGCACCTCCCTTATGAAGAAAGACTGCAGTGATTGGGGCTCTTCAGTCTAGAAAAAAGGCGCCTGAGGGGGGACATGATTGAGACATACAAAATTATGCATGGAAGGGATAGAGTCGATCGAGGGATGTTCTTTTCCCTCTCTCAAAACATCAGAACCAGGGGACATCCACTAAAACTGAGGGTTGGGAGAGTTAAAACAGATAAAAGGAAGTACTTTTTTACCCAGCAGGTAGTTAATCTGTGTTCTTATGTTTTCTTATGTTCTTATGTTCTTACCTAACAAGACAGAAAATGCTGTCTGAAGGCATCAGAATGCTTTTGGACAGCAGTGGTGCGAGGCTCCATTATGCTCAGGTAAGTCAGGGGGTGGCAGTCGGGGAGCAGCTGTCCATGGACCTGGACCTGGAGCAGCTACAGGGCCAGGGATGTGACTGGACGGTGGGGCTTCTGCAGCCAGCTAGCGGCCTTCCTTCCTGCCTTGCCAGCCTTGCAAGGCATTCTAAAACCGAACTTCCTTTTTCTCAGATTGGCCAGCACACACAGGCAACAAATGTGAAGACCTCACTTCTAGTCCCAAGGGCACCCACTCCTATAATGATGGCAGTTGAGTCAGGGCCTGAGCTGGTTTGGGAGACAATAGGAGGTTCAAAGGTGTCTGAAATATGGCCATGAAAGAACCCACAACTTGAAGGGAGATCAGAAGCATAATGGCAGTTGGTGCAATTCTCCTTTGGACAAAATTGATGCTAACTGAGAGTGCAATCCTAACCTGGAGTTAGGCTGGCCCAGTTAGGCCAGCAAAGTTTGGCCAGCACAAGGGACACCGTAAAGCGTGTTTGGACCACTCTCTGAGTCAGGGGGGATGGGGCATGTCTGTATGCTGACCTCTTTGACTCTGAGAGTGGTCCAAACATACTTTACGGTGTCCCTTGCGTTGGCCAAACTTTACTGGCCTAACTGTGCCGGCCTAACGGCAGGTTAGGATTGCACTCTGAAATAACGAATCACCAAGTCTCAAGCAGTTTGAACCCAAGTAGCCTGGCCTGGCTGGTTTGCTTATCAGGTTTCATGTAACCTTTACCGAAAGCACAAAGCTTCACTGACCTTAAAGTACAGAAACACAGCAGACTCTGGGGCCTCTGTTTTTCAGCTGTAATGCACCCTGTGTACAGTACAGCTGTTGCTACATTTGTGATGGAAAATACAAGTTCATTTCAGAAACTTATTTTTCTTTCACTGTTCAAGCAAACCTTGTTAAAAAGAGGAAAAAGCCATATAAACAAAGCAAAAAAAAAAAAAGCATAATAGCATCATAACAACGGAAAGCTGAATCATCTTGTCTTCTAGTATTTGCTTGTGATTTTTCAAAGTGCTAAGTTTCTCTATTAAAAGACATGGAGATCTTGTTTTACAGCATATTTGAAACACACAGAAAAAAATGCGCCATGCTGAGCAATGAAATTGATTTTTTTTCTACTCTTGAAAGAGACCTATCCATTTCATTCACATCTGCCATATTTTTAAGTAAAAAAACAATAGGCATCTACAAAAATATTTTGGTAAAATCCATGGAAATCTGCAGGGGTCCTGAAACCCGGAGAGATATTTCTTCCAACTTTCATATGAATAACTCATTCATTGCCCCTATTCTTATTTAGCTTAAATGAAATAATAGCAGGGCGATGCAGAAAACCTATTCTCTGCTCTTCCAATACTGCCACTTGTTATAAGGTTATTAATAAAAGCAAAACATTTGGTGTGTTAAAGATTGCAGCGCTGGGGTAGTTATATGTCGCTATCTAAATATTTAGCAAGGATTGTACTGGTAAACTCATCCATTGATTAGACATAGCTGTTGCCCTGAAAAAAAAAAAGATACTGTAGTTTATTAATCAGCTTCCCCTAGCAAAGAAAAACGGACAGTGATTTTGGCTTTAAAATGGTAGTCTGATGGTTTCCAAGATAGCATTGCACACATCAGACTGCCCATAGGAGCACAATTTATTGTCTCTTAAAGATGTATGAAGAAAATAATATTCAATCAACATGAATGGCAAAGCAATGCAACATTTTGGTAGTAAGTCCCATTTAACCCAGGCTGCCCTTCTATACACACTTGCCTGAGAGTAAGGGCGCGATCCTAACCAATTTTCCAGCACCGGAGTAAGGGCAATGCAATTCTGAGGTAAGGAAACAAACATTCCCTTGCCTTGAGGAGACCTCCATGACTATTACTCCACTGTAGAATGCAGAACATGCCCCATTGGCACAGCTATGTCATTGCTGGAAAGTCGGTTTGGATTGTGCCATAAGACTCTTTGGGTTCTATGGGACTTACATCTGAGTAGACATGCATAAGACTGTACTGTAGACATGCATAAGATTGGGCAGGACGTCTAGCCGAGAAGGTAAAAGCCGCAGTCGTGCCCAAAGATAAGATCCGAAGGTCGCCTGTTCAAGAACACTGGAAGTTTCTGTGAGCAGCAGACCTTGAGGATGTGGCTGATAAGATCTGAGCTGTGTCCGGCTGCCTGTTAGAGAGGAGTTGTGTTGGGCCAGCTGTTTCTTGATGAGAGCAAGAAGTCATTTATCAGCCGGCAGGATGGCAATCGTGCGGCTAAGAAAGAAAGGCTGGACTTGAAAGTGTCATCTAAATGTAGCAGTTCTTGTAAGATTAGAACTTATTTGTGATTGTAAAAACCCTTTGAGTTTAGAAATGCCTGCCTATGTAAACCGCATTGAATAAAGTCAAAAGAGCAATCTAATGACCTAGAAAGGTGGTATATAAATACTAAACATTATTATATTATTATACTGTCAGTGGAGCATACTTTCAAGGAAAAATGCATAGGATCTGGCTGCCCATTACAATGCATCTCTTTAAATACGTGATTCCCAACCTGGGGGTTGTGACCCCAAGATCTTGCATTTAAAAAATTGTGTTCCTTAAGGGATGAATTTCTCCAGTTATGTTCACATTGGCTTTCTTGAGTGAACGGTGCTCAGTGTAGGCCTCTCACAAGTCTCTCACACTGCTCAACCACCATCAAAAATGGTTCCTTTTATGGCAAATTCTTACTAGAAGGTGGCAATCCTCTCCAAATTGCCAAGGACAGGATGATCACCACGCTCCAGGAAATCCCACACCCACCTTCTCCAGGGTATGCAGACTATGAAATGCCATATTGTACGCCCAAAACCAGATAATAGTGGCTTCTCGTGTAGTCTGGATTTCATAAATCATGCACATGGTCATCAATTTACTCCCACTGATTTATGCTTTGAGAGCAGAGAATGACTCATTCTTGGCAGTGTGGAAAGTAAAAGCTAAAGAAAGTGTGGAAAGTAAAAGCTATTGGAAAATGTATTTGTAGATCATCCTTCCAAGAAATTAGCATCATTTTGTTATGGAACTGAACATGGAGGGAACCCTAGTCAGCCTTAATCATTCAAGAGTTGAAAAAGAAAGAAAACAGAGGGGGAGAATCAAATATAACAGGCTTATCTGGTCAAGGACATCATGACTAATCACCATTGATAGATCTATCCTCCATTAATTTGTTTAATCCCCTTTAAAAGGCATCTAAACTAGCTTCCATCAACCACGTATTATGCTGGTCAGTTCCAAAGTGTATGCACTGGTTAGGCGAAGTACTTTCTTTTCATTGTCCTGAATCTTCTTCCAGGACGGTCCACAGTCAGGTCTAGTATTATGAGCAAGGTTGATGAACTTTTTGAGATGTGCAGGAAAAAAAAATCATTTTGGATATTGTTTTGTTGTTTCCGTTGGTAGCCTGATGTGTTTTGTCAGCTGATTTCAACAATTTGATTTGCTTTTTTCCTGGCTTTGATGGTTGCTTTGTTTCTATTTCGATTTACTTGCTAATCAATTCCCAGGGATTTCAATGGACAAAAGTCAATTCACTGCAATGTTTAAATTACTTTTCTGAACTAGTATAGATGAAGTTTACAGGGATGGAAGCCCACTATACTAGGACAAAGGGTGGAAGCCTGTACACATTTTCCTAGGAGTAAACCCCATTGAACAGAATGGGACCGACTTCTGCGTAGCCAGGCATAGGATTGTGCTGAAAGCCAGTTAATTTCATCCAAGCAGTAACTGGGCGGTTTTCATTCTAGGGGCAATTGAAGATCAGCTGGTCCTTCCACATAGCTTAGCATGAAACTTACAGGTAATGCAGAGATGACCCTGTAAGATCCTGGATACATTTCAAAAAGAGAGGTGCAGACTTTCAGGAGTTGTCCTTGAAACAATCCCCTTTGCATACACTTTGGAACTGACCAGCATAATATGTAATGTGGTTGATGGAAGCTAGTTTAGATGACTTTTAAAGGGGCTTGACACTTAGAATTATATTGATTTGTGCCTAGTTTGGGCCAGAGTAACAGAATACTGTCCGTCTGCCACTATTGTGAAGGTGAGGGCATATCTGTGTCCCGCCCGACTTTGTATAAAGCAAGAAGGGAGTTTGCTAATCTTGGTTTTGAGAAAGAATGATTGGCCCCATGTCACCCAGGAAGCTTCCTGGCCGAGTAGGGATTTGAACCAGGATCTTCCAGGCCTAAGTCCAACTACTCAACCACTACACCATCCTGGCTGTCATCCTGGTTAATTCCTAGCATGTAGTTAGAGGATGCAAGACACAAACCTCATCAGTCATGGCACCTACATTCAGGTGGCTTTAGCACCTAAAATTCAGACTGGCACCCAAGTCTCGAAATTCAAGTCAAATCAATTCTCTAGACTCTGCCCACTTGTGTATTGATTCATGCATGAGTCCTAGCATGTGCCCCTGGCAACTCCATCTTGGAATTTCAAGAGAAATTTTCGTGCGCATGCTACTGCAAATGTTCAGAAATGGGAGGTGCAGGCAAGCGGCAGTTGGAGTTGTAATTTCACAATGAAACCTCCCCCCTCCCCTATTACAACTCCCAACATATACGAAGAATGAAAGGAAATAAAGTAGCCCTCGACTGCCAATCATTCAGTGAAAGTTTTTGTTTTTTCCTCCCTCCCTTCCTTCTGTGAAGGAGGATCAGGACTGGAAGAGTTGTGCAGCACACTGCAAGCTACTGTATGGCCTGCAGGCAGGACAAAGAACTGTCATGGCACACGCCCTCCCCTTCACCCCTTACCCCCCCCCCCCCGCTGCCTGTTCTTCTGGCTGGAAGCAACAAGCTAAGAAACAAAAGTTGCTTGTGGAGAATTTGTGCACCTTCTCAATCTCTGAAAGAGTTATTTCTGATGCGGAAGCTGCAACGAAGTATTGAAGCATGCACCCGTACTTGTGATTTGAGTTGCCAGAATTGCTGACTCATTGTGAATCAGTGGCCAAATTAGTGAGTCAGAGTGAGAGTTAATGAAAGGCATCACTTTCCAGCACTAGGGTAAGGGCAATATAGCTCAGATGTAAAGGAACAAACATTCCCTTATCTTGTAGGAGGCCTCCATTACTACTTGTTGTTGTTCAATCGCTGAGTCGTGTCCGACTCTTTGCAACCCCATGGACCACAGCATGTCAGGCTTCCCTGTCCTCCACTAGCTTCCTGAGTTCACCCAATTTCATGTTCATTGCTTCGGTGACACTATCTAACCATCTCATCCTCTGCCGCCCCCTTCTTCTTTTGCCTTCCATCTTTCTCAGCATGAGGGTCTTTTCTAAAGAGTCCTCTCTTCTCATGAGGTGGGCAAAGTACTTGAGCTTCAGCTTCAGGATTTGTCCTTCCAGGGAGCAATCACGCTTGACTTCCTGGAGGATTGACCTTGCAGTCCAGGAGACTCTCAAGAGTCTTCTCCAACACCATAATTCAAAAGCATCTATTCTTTGGTGCTCTGCCCTTCGTATTGTCCAGCTCTCACAGCCATACATTGCTACTGGAAAAACCATCGCTTTGACTATGTGAACCTTTGTTGGCAGGGTGATTTCTCGGCTTTTTATTAAGTTGTCTAGGTTCGCCATAGCTTTCCTCCCAAGAAGTAAACGTCTTTTAATTTCATGGCTGCAGTCACCATCTGCGGTGATCTTGGAGCCCAGGAAAATAAAGTCTGTCACTGCTTCCATTTCTTCCCCTTCTATTTGCCAGGAAGTGATGGGAGTGGTTGCTATGATCTTAGTTTTTTTTAATGTTGAGCTTCAAGCCAATTTTGGCACTTTCCTCTTTCACCCTCATCAGAAGGTTCTTTAGGTCTTCCTCACTCTCTGCCATGACTACTACTACACTTTCTGCCATGACTACTACTTCACTGCAAGATGCAGCATATATCCCATTGGCACAGCTAGTGCTGGCAAGTTGGTTAGGATTGCGCCCTCAATTAGTTTAACTTGTTTCTTTTTTTATGTAGGTTGATATGGGTGATTAGACGATAGGGTAGAAGTGTTCTCAATACATAAAGAAACTAGGAAAATGACTCCCACCCTCTTTCCTCTGAAGGATACTAATTTAAATATATTGTGGGAATGATGCCAAGAAAGAACCCATGCTCCAACCATTTTAGTAATAGAATCTCTCCAAAGTGAGATTATCCATTCTCAAACCACTGGGGCCCAGTTCCATATTCGGTTTGAGACACATACAAGAATTCAGACTGAGAAAATGGTAGAGGCAATTGTGTTATGATGGAAAATAATGTGTGAATTGCAACCCAATTGCCCATGAAAGCTCAGTACCTAACCTTAGCAGGAAAACCCACAGATCTCAATGAAGCTTAACACTGGTAAATATTCGTATGTATGTATATATTTATAGGTTTCTATCTCACTTGTCAAACTTGGTCCTATATTGGGTGCAGCAAATTTCCACGTCAAACAAATAAAAACAAAGCCTGATCAGACCAGCTTCTTCACAGGAGGGGTTGATATTAAATGGCCTTGTGGGATGGGTAGCAAGAGTCCCCTTCATGTCAAATAGATGTCTTCTGCCTCCTTCTAATTTCTTCTCCCTCATAAAACACTTGATTTTTAATGGCTCTGAGAAATAGGAAGGAAGAGACAGTCCAGCTCAGTGCTTCTCAAACGTTTTAGCACCAGGACCCACTTTTTAGAATGACAATCTATCTGGACCCACCAGAAGTGATTCATGGCCAGACATGCCGTCCTTTGAAGCCAGAGCCTGCTGCTTTCCTGATAATGCAGCAATAAATTGGATTATTTCTCAGTCATTTTCCAATAGCAAAGTGAATCAAAAAGGAAAAAAAAAGCCTATTTACAACCTTGACACAAGCAAAACAACCACACAGCCTTCCCCCTTTTCAACGTCTCATCTTCCCATATTTTCAATATGGCTGCCCTGGGTACATCCCGACCCACTTGAAATTGGCTTGCGACCCACTGGTGGGTCCCAACCCACAGTCATTAACCTAGAAGTGATGCCATGGCCAGAAGTGCCATCATTGTGATGCCAGAGCCTCTGCTTTTTTTTTGAGAATGCAGCAAAGTTGAGTCATTTCTCAGCTATTTTCCAATAGCAGAGTTAATCAGAATGGGGATAAAAAGCCTATTTACAACCTTGACGCAAGCAAAATAACCACATAGCCCTTCCCCTTTCCAGGATCCCTTCTTTGCATATTTTCAATGGTGGCTACAGTAGGTGCTATGGGACCCACCTGAAATTAGCTCACAACCCAGTTTGAGAAACACTTGTCTAGCTGAATCAAAGAAGCTCTCTGATTCTTTTGCCTCACTGTTGCCTGGCTCCTCCATTCTATATTAAAAAGGGGGTGGAGAAAAAGAGCAAGTGTGAAGGAGGGGAGAAGAGAGAGGAAGGGAGGAGAGTGGTTAAATTTTGTTTTTAGTTCAGTGCTTTTACATCGTATTTTGTCCTCATCTTGCTTTCTGTTAGGGATGTTTAATGGGTGTACAATTGCTGCAGTCCAAGAATGCCAATTTGCATTTCAGGAGTGTCCTTTTATTATGTTACAATGACAGCACTTCCTGCTTGATGATGTCACTTCCTGCCACAACATCACTTCCATGTTAATGGCATCACTTCCGGTGAGTCCTGACACGAGTGCCATTCTAAAAAGTGGGTCCTGGTCTAAAAAGTTTGAATACCACTGCTCTAAGCTGTGCAGCTGCATGGCCTCATGGCTGCAATCAGAGCCCCGCACAGCTTCTATCATGGCACCCCAGAGCTCAAAGATTATGATGACATCATTGCTGGTGCTCCAGAGCTACCCCCATGCATCTCCGATTGGGCACTCTGTGCTCCCTATAAATATTACAGGGAACATTCCACCCCCTCCTGTTTGTATAGGTTCATAGAATTATCGTGGAAAAGCATGACCATTTTTGTTTACCTGCCTTAGCCTGATTCTGCCTTCCTGCTTCCAAAATAGAGGTTTTATCTTTCAAAATTAATCCTGCTCAAAACTAGTGCGGACAACTAATGTTACATAAATTGTAAGCCTTGCTGAGAAATCTGCCGAGTTTTGGTATGCACAACTGATGAGCCTATTTGGCTGTTGGGCTACCATCTCTCGCGCTCATCATCTGTTGGAGTGGCATGGTGCCCTCTCATGAATGAGTTGATGCTGTCGGCTGTAACCTGGACATCAATCTAAGGCAGATTTGCTATTCTTCAGATTCTACCACTGATGTGCACACTGGGTCTGAATTTCCTGATATTCTTCAGTATGTCAATTGTGAAACTTATTATGCAGGAAATTATTTTGATTATTGGCCTACATGGAAGTGGGAGGGGGAGCTGCAAGTCTAGCCATAAGGCACATTGGCTCAATTTCTCGGGTTCCATTTTGGATTGCGGACTCCATTTTGGAAGACGTATGCCGCAGGCTCCAAAAGACTGCAGCTGTGATTCATCCACCCTGATGGGCTTTAATTACTCATAAAACACCATCTGCTCTGAATGTGACCCCGCCCAGGAAAACAAAAACAGTGTAGCCCTCGGAGGGCTGAGAGTCATCTCCTTGGCTAACTATTTCTTTTGTTGCATCTCAAAACTTACCGTAACACCCATACTCAGCACTGATGATCAGGTGATTCAGAGATGTAATACACAAAAGTTTGTTGTAGCCATTAAAGAGTTCATTATGAAAAAGACCGTATTTCAGTTATGCCATAGCTCCTGACAAATTTGGTCTCCTGAAGACTCTACTGTTTCCCTAGTCAGAACACATGTCCTTGACCTGAGTAGAGATAATAGACTAATAACAAACTGAAATCACTGTGAAACCAGGATGAAGTCTGCCTTATTGACTTGGTATCCTGATTCCCAATGAGATATTATCTATTTCTATAGGCTATGCTTTGACACTAGGTAGATGGTAGCTTGATCTTAAAGGCCACACTGGAAACTGTTTTACAAAATTCTCACACTTCATATGACAATAATAATATATATGTTCATATTAAGAATACATAGGACCAGCCCAGTGGTGGGATTCAAATAAACAACTGGTTCTATGTCCTTCAGGGCGGCCTTCAGGGCGGCCGCTGCCTTTCTTCCCTCTCTCAACCTAAAATTAGCAACCGGTTCTGCAGAATAAGTGAGAACTGGCTGAATCCCACCACTGGACCAGCCCAAAACATATGCTGCTAAATTGGGTGCATTGCCTGATCCTAGAGCTACATCACAGCAGCATCTCTTCTGCATAATTGCAAGGGACTATTCAAAGCTGTCTTCTTCATGAATCACTGCCTTGTCATGGCGAAGGGGCTTGAGTAGCTCAATGAAGCTGTGAGCTATGCCATGTAGGGTTACCCAAGATGGACAAGTCATAGTAGAGAGTTCTGACTAAACGTGATCTGCTGGAGAAGGAAATGGCAACCCACTCCAGTACTCTTGCTAAGAAAACCCTATGGATTACAGTACTAAAAGGCTAAATGATATGATGCTGAAAGATGAGCCCCTCAGGTCGGAAGGCATCCATTATGCTACTGGGGAAGAGCAGAACACGAGTACTAGTAGCTCCAGAAAGAGTGAAGTAGCTGTGCCAAAATCAGAAGGAAGCTCAGCTGTGGATGTGTCTGGAAGTGAAAGGAAAGTACGATGCTGCAAAGAACCTGGAACGTCAGATCTATGAATCAAGGTAAGCTAGATGTGGTCAAACGCGAGATGTCGAGACTGAACATCAACATCATGGGAGTTAGTGAACTAAAATGGACAGGAATGGGAGAATTTAATTCAGATGACCATTACATCTACTATTGTGGGCAGGAATCCCTTAGAAGAAATGGAGTAGCCTTCATAGTGAACAAGAGAATGGGAACAGCAGTACTGGGGTATAACCTCAACAATGATAGAATGATTTCAATTCGGATCCAAGGCAAACCTTCCAACATCACAGTAATCCATGTCTACGCCCCAACCACTGATGCTGAAGAAGACGTTGACCATTTCTATGAAGACCTACAACACCTTCTAGAATTAACACCAAAAAAAGATGTCCTTCTCATCATAGGGGATTGGAATGCTACAGTAGGCAGTCAAGAAGTAATAGGAATAACAGGCAAGTTTGGTCATGGAATACAAAATGATGCAGGGCAAAGACTGATAGAGAACACATTAGTCATAGCAAAACACCCTTTTCTAGCAACACAAACGGTCTACACCGAAATCAGATTGATTACATTCTTTGCAGCCAAAGGAGGAGAAGTTCTATACAGGCAGTAAAAACAAGACCTGGAGCTGACTGTGGCTCAGATCATGAGCTTCTTATTGCCAAATTCAGGCTTAAACTTTTAAAAAGTAGGGAAAACCACTAGGCCCTCCACGTATGACCTAAATCAGATCCCATACCATTATATAGTGGAGGTGACAAATAGATTTAGGGGCTTAGATTTGGTAGACAGAGTGCCTGAAGAACTTTGGACGGCAGTCTATAACATTGTACAGGAAGCAGCAACTAGAACCATCCCAAAGAGAAAGAAATGCAAGAAAGCGAAGTGGCTATTTGACGAGGCTTTACAAAATAGCTGAGGAAAGAAGGGAAGCCAAAAGCAAGGGAGAAAGGGAAAGATATATTCAACTGAATGCAGATTTCCAGAGAACAGCAAGGAGAGATAGAAAGGCCTTCCTAAATGAGCAATGCAAAGAAATAGAGGAAAACAATAGAATGGGAAAGACTAGAGATCTTTTCAAGAAAATTAGAGATGTCAAAGGACATTTTCAGGCTAAGGTAAGCACAATAAAGGACAAAAATGGCAAGGATATAACAGAAGCAGATGAGATTAAGAAGAGGTGGCAAGAATACACAGAGGAACTATATAAGGTCAATCTAAATGTTCCTGATAACCACAATGGTGTGGTCACTGAGCTCAAAACTGACATCCTGGAGTGTGAAGTCAAGTGGGCTTTAGAAAGCATCACTAACAAAGCTAGTGGAGGTGACAGCATTCCGGCTGAGTTACTCAAAATCTTAAAAGATGATGCTGTCAAAGTGCTGCACTCCATATGCCAGCAAATTTGGAAAACCCAGCAGTGGCCACAAAACTGGAAAAGATCAGTTTACATTCCAATCCCAAAGAAGGGCAATGCCAAAGATTGCTCAAACTACCGCACCATTGCACTCATTTCACATGATAGCAAGGTGATGCCCAAAACAGGGGCAAATCTATTTGAAAGGGCGCCCATGGCGCCCAATAAAAATGCGCCCCTAGGGGCATGCAACGTCATGACGTCACATCGTGACGTCATGACATAGCGCCCCGCCCCTTCTAAGAGGCGCATTCTGTTCGCTGCCGCCGGCCCTTTAAGGCCAGCGGCAGCGAACAGAACGCGGCGGGGGCGCCACATTCTGTTCGCTGCGGAGCGAACAGAACGCGGCGCCCCGGCCGCGTTCTTTCTGTTCACTCATGCCAGCCTTAAAGGGCCAGCAGGAGCAAACAGAACGCAGCGCCGCCCAGCACCCCGCCCCCCTTGAGAAGCGGGAGGGGGCGCTGGGTGGCAGTGCGTTCTCCTCGCTCCGGCTGGCTCTTTAAGGCCAGCTGGAGCGAGGAGAATTCTGCACAGGGAGCAGGCAGGCCGTGGGCGCCATTTTGGGGGGGGCGGGCACCATGCAAACGGCGCCCCCTGAAAGATGGCGCCCATGGCTCGTGCCACCCCCTGCCACACCCTAGTTATGCCCCTGGCCCAAAATCCTACAAGCTAGGCTTCAGCAATATGTGAATCGAGAACTACCAGATGTACAAGCTGGTTTCCGAAGAAGCAGAAGAACTAGAGATCATATTGCCAACATTCGCTGGATCATGGAGAAAGCAAGAGAGTTCCAGAAAAACATCTTCTTCTGCTTCATTGACTACGCTAAAGCCTTTAATTGTGTGGATCACAACGAATTGTGGCAGGTTCTTGAAGAGATGGGAGTACCAGACCGCCTTCTTCTGAGAACCCTGTATGCGGGTTTCACCCCCTCCCCCGCCTGGGTGCTGCAGCCGATGATCAAGGCACTTACTGGGTGGAGGCTGAGGGGGTCCGGATGGCCGGAGCTGGTCCTCTCTGGGGCTCTGGCACAGTCGAGACAGCCGGGGGGATGCCCGCTGCAGCGTGGTGTGGCAGAGCGCAGCTCGCCCTGGCCGCGCCAAGGGACACATAGAGCTCCCCCCGGTACCTGCAGCCTCTTCGAGCGAGGCACAGGGACTGCCGCAGGCCACGGCTGGGGGGAGGAGCTCCCAGGCCAGCCAGAAGTTGGGGAGGCCAAGGTCTCACGAGATCTCAGCCCCCCAATGATACAGGAAGGGGGCGGGCTCTAGCCGGCCAGCCGGCCAGCTCATAAGGAGCCTGGGCCAGACCGAGGGAGGTCGATCCTCCTCTGGGCTTGGCAGAGCACGGAGGGGAGAAGTTCCCTCAGGGATCTGGTGCCCTCCTCCCTGTCCCGTATACCTGGGAGGGACGGAGAATGACCCTCCAGCCCGGGGATTAGCCCCAGGGCACTGGGGGCGAGGGGGCGCAAGGGTGGGGGCGCCGAGCCTGAGCCACCCCCCCACCTGGTACCCCCGGGGGACCTGCCAGCCTGGACAGCCAGGTCCCTCTCAAGGGGGCGAGCCCCAAGACAGCGGCCCGGACGAGCCCTTTGCCTGCCCCTAAGAACCACCCAGGGCCACCCGGAACCAGAGCACCCCGACAGCACGCCCGGAGCCAAAGACCGCTGGACGTCCAGGGACATATGCTACACCGCCTGGCGGGGCCAAGTGGAGGACGGCAGCGCCACAATCCCCACAATTTGGGGGGGGGATTGTGGGTAACATGGTGCCAGTGACGTAACGTGGCACCCATGAATGTAAAGGCCCTCACCAAAGTGAACCGGCTGAGGCGTAGCTATTACAAGGCCTCCCGTGTCTCTGTCCTGTGACCGTCCAGTGTGGCGCCCAGATCCTGCCCCACGCCCCCTGTCGAGGGCAGCCTGGCCGAGGGCACCATCACAGCGGGTCAGGAAGCTACAGTTAAATCCGGACATGGAACAACCGATTGATTTCAAATTGGAAAAGGAGTACGACAAGTCTGTCGTACTGTCACCCTGCTTATTTAACTTATATGCAAAGTACATCATGAGGAAGGCAGGGCTGGATGATTCACAAGCTGGAATCAAGATTGCTGGGAGAAATATCAACCTCAAATATGCAGACGACACCACTCTAATGGCAGAAAGTGAGGAAGACTTAAAGAACCTTCTGATGAGGGTGAAAGAGGAAAGTGCAAAAATTGGCTTGAAGCTCAACATAAAAAAAACTAAGATCATGGCAACCACTCCAAGAAATGGAAGCAGTGTCAGAGTTTATTTTCCTGGGCTCCAAGCTCACCCCAGATGGTGACTGCAGCCGTGAAATTAAAATACGTTTGCTTCTTGGGAGGAAAGCTACGGCAAACCGAGACATCACGCTGCCAACAAAGGTTCGCATAGTCAAAGCTATTTTTTCCCAGTTACTACTGGGAAACAGTTACTACAGTTACTACATACTATGTATGGCTGTGAGAGCTGGACCATAAGGAAGGCAGAACACCAAAGAATAGATGCTTTCGAATTATGGAGAAGACCCTTGAGAGTCCCCTGGACTGCAAGAAGATCCAATCGGTCAATCCTCCAGGAAGTCAAGCCTGATTGTGCCCTGGAAGGACAAATCCTGAAGCTGAAGCTCCAATACTTGGGCCACCTCATGAGAAGAGAGGGCTCTTTAGAAAAGACCCTCATGCTGGGAAAGATGGAAGGCAAAAGGAGAAGGGGGCGGCAGAGGATGAGATGGTTAGATAGTGTCACCGAAGCGATGAACATGAAGTTGGGCAAACTCCGGAATCTAGTGGAGGACAGGGAGGCCTGGCGTGCTGTGGTCCATGGGGTCACGAAGAGTCGGACACGACTTAGCGACTGAACAACAACATACAAAGCTGTGATTGAGCACTGTTTCAAGGCAAATATCTCTGCCTTGTCCATGTTTGCTTTAACATTTGGGCTAGTCTCATTTATAAGTCATATAATGACAAACTATAAATGTACTGGAAGACGCTTGTGATTATGATGAGCTCAGGTGGACTTTCACAATTTGTCCTGCCTGCCCTCTCAGTGAAGCCTGGAGTTCAGGTGGACTTCATCAGGTGGACTTAGCCTGAGAGCTGTAGGTGCATATGTGTTGTTTGTTTAAGCAATGCTTATCACAAGTTATCTCATTTCATAATTTAGATAAGGCAGCATCCAGAGTGGAGAGACCCATCCACATGAGAAAAAATATTAAGAAGCTTTTTCAAAAGAAACAGCTTCTAGCTCCTTTTAGAATCCTGTACATGTTGTCAATTCACTGGGCATGAATCAAGCCCATTCTCTTTCCTGTTCAACAGCATACTCACGTTGTGAATAAATTGTAAGCAAATCAACAACAGCAACAACAAAAGCCTTACCAAACTGGGGAGGTGAAATCAATGACTGGGGACCAGCCTGGAATTATTACTGGGAAGACATAGTTGATGTTGACTTGTATTGTTGAAAGAGTCCTTTGAAGAAGAAAAAATTCAACCATCTTTCTTCTCCATCACTTGTCAAAATAGATTTCATGGGACTTTGAAGCAAACTCAAAGAGAACAGCACTTGTGTTGTATACTGTTAAGTGTTACCATAAATAACAAAATAACTTCAACTGGCTAAAAAAAAACCCTGCATTTTCCTCTAAGTTATTGGAAAAGTCAACAGTACGCAGAAAAGAGGAGGCTGTTGAAAAGTCCATTAAATGCTATGGGTTTATGATTTAATTATCTTTCTGTCTTTTTCAATGATCACACTCCTGATAGGTTTTCCAGTAGCAATATGTCTGTCTGTTTGTTTGTTTGTTTGTTTGTTTGTTTGTTTGTTGCCCATTAATGCTGGATGTCACTCCCAATGCTCACATAGGGCTCATGTTTGCCAATTCCCAACTAGCTCCTACATTGTTTAACAGTCAGAGGCTAGTGCCCTTTTTGCACAGAACATTTTTCTTAGGGCATAATCCTAACCCGTGCTGGAACAGGTGGGCCAACAGGGGATGTTTGACCCAGGCACGGATCTAGGGGGTGCTAGGGGGGCACGAGCCATGGGCGCCATCTTGGGAGTGGGCGCCATAACCATGGTGCACCACGCCCCCAAAATGGCACCCGTGGCCAGGCCCGCCCCCGCCCAGGCCCTGCGCCGCATTCTCCGTGCTCCGGCTGGCCTTAAAGAGCCAGCTGGAGTGCAGAGAATGCGCTGCCGCCTGGCGCCCCCTCCCGCCTCTTGGAGTGGGGGACGGGGCGCTGCATTCTCTGCCTCTTAGGGCAGGGGCGATGCATCACGCGGTGCCACGTCATGACGTCACGACGTTGTGATGTCATGATGTTGCATGCCCTTATGGGGCACTCTTTCATTGGGCGCCATGGGCACCCTTTCGACTAGAACCGCCCCTGGTTTGACCTCTTCCCCTGGGATAAGTGCCAGCCACTCATATGGGGCTGCTTTAATCTGCTACTGCTATTTGACTGCAAGTCAAAGCAGTCCACAGCAGCCTGGATCGGGGCCAGCAACGTGGGAATGGGGGATTGGATCTGGCATCACTGCTGGATCATGGTCCCTCCCCATCCCCAGGCTGCCCCATCCACGGGACAGCCCTCACTCTGGCTCCCTTCACCCTGGTTCCACCTCCCTCCCACCTTCCCCCCATTCAGAAAAGCCCCTCATTGGCAAATTCGTCCGTTCTCCACATGTCCGTTCTCCATGTGCCTGGGCCGTCGCAGTAGCCTGTGTTGGCTCAGCGCCACTTGGGCTGCCACAAACATGCTTTATGGCACTTTAAGACAGCACTGGGCCAATGCAGCAGACATGCATTGGCCCAGCAGGCATTTTGGATTGCCCTCCCCATTATTCTGGTAACTTGGAATAAAACTTCAAGCAACATTTTCTTTCACATCCTAACATAACTGAGGGAGCAGTCCTAACCAACTTTCCAGCACCAGCATAAGGGCAAATGCAAGTAAGGGACAAACATTCCCTTACCTTGAGAAGGCCTCCGTGCTACTACTCCACTGCAGGATGCAGCACGTGCCCCTTTGGCCCAGGTATGTCCGTGCTGAAAAGTTGGTTAGGACTGCACTCTGATAATTCCAAATCTACCCACAAAGGCAAAACCTTGCAGGAAGTGGCACAACCCCACATGTGATGCCAGTTGCATATCACTGGGTAAAGGTGGAGTACCACACTCAGCTATGGACCCCCAACAGGGTGAATGTTCCTACTACTATGGCTTTTATCAGATGGTGTTGGCAGCACAGTGAACAGAGCACAGTGATGGTCGGGACTTATTTGTAAGTTCAATTCTTGCTTTCCTTTTCCAGCAGTCTCATGTCGAGGCAAAGGAAAATGCAAATTAGAATGCGACTGTACCCTTATGAAACTCCTCTAGCTGTTCTTTTATCTCATGCCAAATGTTGAAATAATCTTTCAGAGCAAGCCTAGGAATGTCTTCTCAGAAGTAAGTCTCTAGTTGGGCTTACTCCCAGGAAGTGTATTTAGGATTGTAGCTTTAGAAATTGGGCCTACCACTTTGAAGCATTTAAATTCCAATCACTTCATATTAGGGTGCAATCCTAACCTGGTGTTAGGCCAGCACGGTTAGGCCAGCAAAGTTTGGCTGGCACAAGGGACACCTTGAAGTATGTGGACCACTCTCAGACACCTTTGGACCACTCTCAGAGTCAGAGAAGCCAGCGCAGAGACGTGCACCAACCTCCCTGATTATCCTCCAGTATATTAAGTACTGACTTAATATATTCCAAAGAACTAAAGTCATGTAACTACTGGTCTGGAATTGAAGATCTGTGTTAGGCACTGTTCAGCCTATAATTCACTCCTGGCCACAGAAGAAATTAGTCGGCCATTTATATATTGTGAAATCTGCAGTAGTTTCTTTCCTTCCATTATTGTTCATACTGCACTGAATTTGTGAATACTTCTTGATTGCAACTCACAACATTCTTTAAAATTTTCAAGAAGTGGGTTGAACTCAAATGTGCTACATGTGCGGTTCTTTCAAACAAACATCTGGAAAAACTTGGGACTTGTAACCACGGAGTTCATGGTGACCTGATTGCATGCATGTGCAGACATCCTCTTCTGGCACATATTGACAAGTGCTGGAAGGTTTACTCTTGCCAAAGCATGCAAAGTCCTGAACATGGTGAAAACTCCCATAACTCAAGTTATCACAGGCTGGGGAATATCAAGCAATTGTGTGAATAGGCCGAGAGTCATAGTGAGTCTGTTTTTGCAGCACTCACCACATCCGTTAATAAGTCAGTCTGTATCCATAGAAAATATCCATTCATGTTGATCTCACCTTGCAAACAATGGCCATGCACACTGGTCATAAAAGACACTCACTGAAGAATGAATAATTCTCCTTGTTCAAATGTTTATTTTATTTTGAAGAATTACTTCAACACACTTTAAAAAAAAACATTGTAAATATCTTAAAGCATTCTTAACATCTTAAGAATGTTTTATTTTCCAAGTTTATTACTCAAAAAATACCGGTATTATATGAAATTAATATTATGTCTGGAACACTTGTTTTCTCTGGAACGTATTTTTGCATTGTGTAGGCCCCATGTTATGCCACTGTTGCTATAGTAACTACGTTTCTTTACCAGCAATACAAAAGCTCATGGAAAATTTTTTAGGTTTTCCTTGGATCATCTGCATTCCTGACTGTTTTTAAGTCGTTGTAAAAAACAGATTTTCTTTATTTCTTTTCTTCCTTCTTTGATTTGCAACTAATCCATATGAAAAGTATAATATCAAACATAATTCAGAATCTCAGATTGCATGGTGTGACAGCCTTGTAACTTGGACAGAAGGATCCCAGAGCAGATATCCAGATTTCAATACTATGGCAATTTTGTTGTTGTTGTTAGAAGTGATTAATTACTCGAATCCACTGTGAACCATTCATTTGGTGCATGGTGTATAAGCCGGCTCCTTTCATCTTCTGTATTCTGTAACATCCAACTGGTTAGTTTTACTCCACTGAACTAAAGCAAGGGTGTGAGGCCTACTTGGGATAAATATCACTGTACATTTGCCAAGAGGGTTTCTAAAATCAGCTCTGTAAATGTCATGATCCTTAATGCCATTGTGGTCTCAATGAAGAGAATGGTCTCCTTCAGCACATTTGGCGAGGCTGACTAGCACACACTTTGTTTTCCCAAGAGATGAAAGCAAAGCAGTAAACCATTTTTGTACAGTGTCATTCTCCCACAACAGTTTATGAAAGAAACATCTGTGACAGGAATCCCTAATGCTGTTCCTCAAAGCCGAAGCAGACGCGAAAAGAGAATGGCTCAAAATCAATCTCATTCCAGACCTTCCCGAGCATGACACCTTCATTTGCTCTGTTTCACATGTAGTTGCTTCACATGTACTGAAATGTGGTGACATTGAAATAGTGGGTTTCATTCAGGCTCGTCCTGAATAAACACTTTTGCCAGATACTGCCGCGTGGAAGTGTGTGTGTGTTGACGTGAGGGAAAGTTTCTTCTGAATTCTGTCACTTCTGTTGGCGACAGAGGAAAACTGCAGGCAGGTTCTTTCTTTTCACACATTCTGTTTTGATGAAACATGGAAACAAGGTGACAATTTTGCCATACTTGTGCCTTGCAGCTACTGTGATCATGTGATCAAATTCCCCTTGCCAGAATGAGACAGAAAGGCCCAATTACCCCACACAGAGTTTTTTCCCCCCAAGATAGTTTGGCCGCTGCCAATTCTACCCACCCCACTCAACCCCTCCCCCTGCCTAGTTCCATCCCTTCCCACCACCACAGCAGGCTTACCACTGGCCGCCACTGCTGAGGCACCATCTCTTCGTACTGCCTGCGCTGGGGGGGGGGCAGCGCCGACTGGCACGGCCCCAGTGCAGGTACTATCATCTCTCTGGTTGCCATAAATGTTTATGACATCCAGAACCAGCGGTACAAATGTACCATAGGATTGGGTCCTTAATTCACCTTACCCAGTGATGTCATTAAGGGGGAACGGGCCAGAACGGGCATTCCGGATCCTAACGGGCTCCGTGGCTGGTTCCGGGTTCCTGAAAAGTGCCAATCAAAAGTGAGTTCCTGTTCCTAAATCATTTGAATGACACCACTGACCTTACCCCTGTGCTGCAGCCAGCCCCAACCCCGCACTGCCTTGCCTGCCTGTTCCAGGGCTGGCTAGCATCGGGCTGCCCATGGTTCTCTGTGTCCACTTTGGCAACCACTTTAGCAAGTGATGGCATTGACACTGCAGTTATACTTACACTGTGATGAATTACCACTTGGTTACCTCCAGTGATGGGATCTGGGAATGAGGAAGCGGAACGCTGGGTGGGACTTATGCGTGATTGGCAGCCCGTCCGTTCCGCCGCCTGTCCTGGCCTCAGGGGGGCTGCCCCCGGTTGGTGCGCCCCATCGCTGCTTGCCCAGGCACCCAGTGTGCCCCTCACCTGTCCCCCCTGGTGAGCAGGCGCTCCGCCGAGGCCAGGGCAGCCGCAGAACGGAACGGATGGGCAGCCAATCACGTGTAAGCAGTGATGTCATTCAGGGGGAACAGACCAGAATGGGCGTTCCGGATCCTAACAGGCTCCGTGGCTGGTTCCGGGTTCCCGACAAGTGCCAATCAAAAGTGAGTTCCTGTTCCTAAATCATTTGAATGACACCACTGCATGTAAGTCCCGCCCAGTGTTCCGCTTCCTCATTCCCAGATCCCGTCACTGTTTACCTCTGTTGGTACAATTGAGCACTGATGAAAGAACTTTGAAGATGAGTTTTCTCATCTTTTCTACCATGTAATGGGATATGTTCAAGTATACCCATGGTCATGTGAGGAAAGCGGCTGGAATTACTTGTGCACCTGCCTCTATCTCACGGAGATGGTAATGACCATGTTAGTGTATGAAGTAGCCATTTGTCTTATCTCTTTGATACTTGACATCCTGTTGTCTCTAATGATACACCGTACGACCTGTTCTTGGCACTGGTGCACAGCTACATACTGCTGCTTGTTATTCCTCTTGCTATTAGGCATACTCTTGCTGCTGGAAGGCACCCTGGATAGTGATCGGTGACTGGCAATCCCCATGTATAGGGTTACTGGATACAAACTGGATCAGAATGCCTTTAACCAGTGTATCTTTAACCGTTGTATACAAGAGGGAATTTGGGCAAATGCAGTTTTTGAAACCCTTCCATAATGAGCTGCACCTGCCCAAATTCCCTCTTCTATACAATGGTAAAAGGTATAGGCACTCTGTCCCGGATTGTATCTGGTAACCCTACCAATGTACTACTACGTCTAGCTGAACCTGGATCTCCCTCATCTGATACTGCAACTGCTACACCACTCTGGCTCTCTCACAAAACATTACCTTGAGAATTACTACCATTACTACTACTACTACTACTGCTACTGCTGCTGCTACTACTACTACTAGTACTACTACTACTACTACTAATAATAATAATAATAATAATAATAATAATAATTATTATTATTATTATTATTATTATTATTATTATTATTATTATTATTATTATTATTATTATTATTATTATTATTATATGAGAGCCAGGGAGCCAGCTTTGAGGCTTTGCAGCTGTCAATCAAGCTCTGCATAGGTCAAAGCTCTTTTGAACCACAGTGACCTCCCTCCTAAATCCTGGAGAGATGCCACCACACCACTATGCAGCCATGCAGCGGTGCTGATCTTTAGGGGGAATCCTGCCCAGCACTCAGTAAACTGGTCTCAATTTTTATTTAAGAATTGCTTCTTATTAGAACGCACCAAAGTTCCATAGGCCAATGGTTCTCAAACTGTGTGTTGCGACCAGTGGTGCAATTCAAATGAATTAACAACCGGTTCTATGACATCATAGCCGGAGCCAAAAAAAACCCGAAGCCAGCCAAGGTAAGCGAGTGGGCGGGGCCCGGCCATTTAACAACTGGTTCTATAGAACCTGGGCTAACCCCCTGAATTTCACTACTGGTTGGGACCCACCGGGGGGCGCGAGCCAATTTGAGGTGGGTCGCAAAACACCTAGAGCAGCCATTTTGAAAATATGGGAAGATGTGAGGCTGGAAAGAGGGGGGCAGAGTGGTTGCTTTGCTTGTGTCAAGGTTGTAAACAGGCTTTCTTCTTTCTGATTCACTTTGCTGTTGGAAAATGGCTGAGAAATAACCCAACTGAATGCTGCATTCTCAGGAAAGCAGCAGGCTCTGGAGTCACAATGATCCAGCCATGACATCACTTCTGGTGGGTCCCGGACAGACTGTCATTCTAAAAAGTGTGTCCTGATGCTAAAAAGTGGGAGAACCACTACCATAGGCTATAATGGATGGATAAACCCTCGGCTACCCAAAATCAGACTCACAATGAGAAGTTTGTAATGAGCCTCCTGAATACGACAGGCAAAGCCCATGCAAAATCCCAAATTGCCAATCTTAGACACTGTGTTACACAATGTAATAATTCTGGAGCCACACAGGTCAATAAGAGAGCCATCCAACCCACACACACACACACACACACAAGGACGCACGGACGCACGCACGGACGCACGCATTGGGCCCATGCATGTCGTCTGCATTGCCCTAGTGCTGTCACAAAAGGAATGTTCGTGCCAGCATGAGACACGGCATCAGCCCAGCAATGCAGCTGGAACCGCCAGGTAAGTTGGTCCCACTCTGGCCGCGTTCAGCCAGCACAGGGCCATTTGGGGGTGAGGGAAGGTGGGAGGGGTGCAAAGAGGCTGGAACGGAGTGGAGGGAGGACAGCCATATGGGCGAGGTGGCCCAGAGAGGGGGTGGAACCAGGATCTGGTCGTGTGGCCCCAATCAGCAGGGTTGTCTGACTTGAGCCTGCTAAAAAGCAGGCACAGATCCGAGGAGCTCCAGCGGCCTGGCTGGGACTTACCCGGGGCAAAGGGAAATGCTCCTCCTGTCCCGTGGGGAGCTCCAGTGCAATCCCAACCTGTGATGGATGCAGCACAAGCTTACCTGCTCCTGTGCAAGTTAAGATTGCGCCCTAAAATACCCTCGTTTCCCACTGCATTAAGAAGAAGCAGGAGGCGCTTACAAAACTAGGGTCATCAGCTTTGATGCTTAAGCAAATACTTAAAGATGGTGAACAGTTCTGGTGATTTTGAAAGGACAATTCACAAGGACCTCCTCAAAGTGCTTTATTAACTCAGAGGCCACAACGCAAAACAAATATAATCAGCAACAGCCAAAGGGGGAAAACTCCAACATTAAAGCAAAGCAGCTGGGCGTCGAGTTTGTGCATTATTTCCAAGAAGATAAATATGGAGCGCAATTGGTTGTGCGCAGTACTCTTGTGCAGTATTTCTAAATGGCAAGTTCCTATGGCTTGTTTTGGGTGGAAAGACGTGAATATATTCATCTAGAATAAATTATTTTCAATGAAGTACTCAGTAAACGGAAATACCATTTGATTTCAATTTCCAAACCTCATTTACTCACAGGGCAAATGTACGTGTTTTATTCTTGGGAATGAAATGCCAGGAATCAATATCTTGCTGTCCCACAAACCCCTCTCCCTTGGGAGCTGCAATTAAAGTTTTTTATATGAGGAGTCATTTGGTGTGCTAGGTATTAAGCTGAAATACTTGGGATAGCTGAGTTTTCCCATCATCCTGCAGCTGGTTTATACAATGCAACCAGTTTTATTATCAAACATGACATTCATGAGTATGGATATGGAATTGGAGAAACAAATAGGAAGGGATTTGAAGTTTTTTTCATGAAAAGAAAAATAAAGTTTTACGTTAAGGACAACGATACCATGTATGTTGCCTATTTATTTCTCACGTGTCAGTAGCACCGACTTGGGTGTTGCACGGGTACAAGCGGCCCTCCCAATATTTTGTGTGTGTGGCTGTGCCACTCCAATATTTGCCCCCCACACGCCCCCCTGCAAAGAGCAGAGCCGACCGCGAGCATGTCGGGGAGGAGCATGTCGGGCAGGGGCTCATTTGCATTTCCTTGCAACCATGATGCATTGCGCTAAAAACATGATTTCTTCGTAATTTCTCCCTTTTTTGAATTGCACCTTCTAAAATCTCTCAGAGTGCAAAAACATGTAATAGATTACTGGGAAAACTAGACCTATACTGGTAGGTCATGTGAGTCACTGTAAGTAGGAAACCCCTGCTAACTGGGCAAGAGGCACTTTTTCAAGTGGTGTCCTCTTGTATTTAGCAGGGGGAGAGCAATTGTCCCTCTTCACCCCAGCACAATGTCGTTCTCGTGGCTGTTGCTGGTGGTGTTCTCCATTCTTTTAGATTGTGAGCCCTTTTGGGACAGGGAGCCATTTAACTTTAATGTTATTATTTGCCTGTAAACCGCTTTGTGAACTTGTGTTGAAAAGCGGTATATAAATACTAGTGATTGATAGTGATAGTGATTGAAAGCAGACACTGATGGTCTGCCCAACTGCCTGAGTGGCAGAAGGGAGAATAAGCACACCTTCCTTGCTCTGGGAGCTGGTGAAGTATGTGGCCACACACCCCAATGTCATGACATCATAATGTTGTGACATCATGATGTTGGGTGCTTGATGTGGTTGTGCCAAGGGGTGTGGCTACAGCCCCCCCCAATATTGAACGCAAGTTGGCGCTCCTGTTACCTGTCATCACCTTTTTTCCCCTCAGCAGGAGGAAATACATTAAAATATTGATTTTCAGAGAACAGGGTGTATATTCATGACTTGGGGTCTTGTAAATTCCACATGCAATTGTGGCACAACAGTCTTGTGATTCCCATACTGACAGTAGGCTTTACAGCTAACTGAACGGTTGGTTTCCTGGTTGATCCTGAGATTCGAAAGGATACTAGGGAAGTTCACCCAGTGTTTTTTTTTTTCTCCCCTCTGCAATGGAAAGCACCAGTGTCCTCCATTTTGTATTTGTGCTATATTTGGCATTGTGTTGTAAACTGGTTACATACAAGAACATTCTTACTGGTTTCAGTTTCGTTCTACGCAAAGAAATTAAAATGTCAGCCCTGGAAACAGAAGTCGAAAATATAGCTCAGAAAAATGGCGGAGGGGGGAGAAACTTGGGGAAATGATAGGCTAAAAACATTACTTGGAAAAATGAAACGTACAAGTGGCCACATGGTTGGGTAAAGCCTGGGGATGCGGGGTCAGTCCTTTTTCATTTAGGTTGGTTTAAGCAAGAGCACAAAAGGTGCTGCTATTTGGAAATAAAAAGACAGAGCCAGAATTAAGATTCCTGTCATAGAGAAGATAGCTGAAGGAGGGAAGCAGCTAGCCTGAAGATGAACCATGTATAAATATTGCAATGGGTAACAAGTCTACTTAAGGTTAGTTGAATGTGCTTATCTCTTGTTTCTGTAAAGTGACTGGATCATAAGCAAAAATTCCCTAAGTTCAAGGGCTACATTAGTGGCAATGGAGACGTACACAGGAGGGGAGGGAAAGACAAGTTATTTGCCAGTGATTTGTGATGCCAGCATACAGCCAGTACAAAGCTAACAATCTTAGTGCTGGTTCAAGTAACTGGTTCACATAAACCAGGCATACTTTCAGCTGTCAGAGCCATATCACTCAGGGCGCAATTCTATGCTGCGCTGGAATGGCGAGGCCCAACTTGGCAGCGCCACATCCAACGCTGCATAGGAGAGGCTGGAGTCCCCCTCCCATGGCAAGGGAGTGTGCGCAGATCCGAGGAGACTGCGTGGCCCGAATGGCCACCTCCCAAGCCCACCCATGTCCCACCCAAGTCCCGCCCCCAGCCTCCCTCCCTCCCACCAATCCCCGTCCTGATATGGGACAGAGCCTCCCCCATGCTGGCCGGTTTCGGCCGATGCAAGGGAGGCACTGTGCGGGCGCAATAGAGCAATAGAAAAGGTTCTATTGCCTTAACATCGATGCAGGGGTGCTGATCGACGCTCCAGCGTTGGCACTAAGGGCGCAGCGTTGACGCAACCCCATTGTGTCGACACTGCACAGGGTTTAGGATTGCGCTGCCTGTCTTGAACTTATGGTGAGCTTGAGTGGGTCAATTATTGAGAGCATTATTGGTGCTACCCTTTACGTAGCACCAACGCAACGTTGTTGCGTCGGCGCTACATCACTAGTGTTGACATGGCTGTGTCGACACTAAAGCTCTTGGGCTGATGCTATCAGTAGCGTCGGCCTGAGAGTGCCGATGGAGAGCCTCCCTTGCACCAGCTGAACTCAGGAGGGCAGGCTGGTGGGAAGAACTGGGCAGGCATGGGAGGGCTGATGGGTGTGACAGCCTGCGGAGAGGGGTAGGGTTGGATTGCAGCTGTTAGGCTGCATCCAACAGAGGCAGATCTAAGGGAGGGCAGAGCTCTAAGTGTTGCAAGAAGCCTTACCTTGCAGTGGAAATCACTCCTCTCCTGCACCGTTTTAGCCAATCCTCACAGGGAAAAGCAACATCTTGGCGTTGCTTACTGGCTACAGTAGCAAGGGAGAGGAGGAATTTCCATGACAGGGTAAGGCTCCTTGCAACACTTAGAGCTTTGCCCTCCCTGTAGATCTGCCTCTGGCATCCAAGGCCCTGTTGGGAGGCCGTGCAGCCCTAATTTGGGCTGCGCAGCTTCCTCAGTTCTGCGCCTGCTAAATAGCAGGTGCAAATCCGAGGAAACCCATGGAGCGCTCCTTCATAGCCGCGTCACCCTTTATAGCTGCGCCAGGTCACTGTTCTTAGAGCAGATTTAAAATGTTTTTAACCTTCACTGTTTCAAAAATTGTTTGAAATGAAAAACAAAGCAGCCACCAGCGCAATGTTTGATTTGCTCTGCCTAGAATGCAGAAAAAGAAACAGCAATCCACATTTAATTTGGTAACATATATGCAAGCATATAAAACTCTGCACAGGACTCCAGGTTCACATATTGTTGCCAAAAACCTTGTTTTTATATTTACAGAAAATAGATTCAATAGCATTCGTTCTCTACATATAAAATAATCCAATGTTAATAAGACTTTGCTTGTCGTCCAAGTTACTTTGTGAAGCATGATGCAATGTGCGTACTGGAAATAAGTCAATTTGAGTTCAGTGAGACTTTCTTTCCAGATAGTGAGCATAGCATATCCTAATTCCTTTTAGACATTACTGTACAGTGAGATAAATTGGTACCCAGTTTCTTCAGGCAGGTAATAATTCCATGGCTGTCTGATAAGCTGAACAGAACAAATACAGATGTTCATTACAATTCTAATCAAAAGCCAAGCCCGAACATTTCCTGAGATCTCGTATGCATTTGTAATTAGAAATCCCTGTTTCCATGCACATGTTAGCATTTTTACAAATCTCTACCAAAATGCTGAATTCTCTTCCAGTTCCTTCAAGCAGAAAGAGGGACAGGAGTGACATTCAGTGACAGGTTGGGTTCTGAATGTTGTGCCTGGGGCTCTTTTGTATTATCAATTAGCCATTGTTCTTCTCCTTTATCAAAGGACCATGGTCTATGGGCTGTTGTTTAGAGATGTGCATAATGTCTCTTTAAATTTCATTGGGAAACAAAACAAAACCTCTGGCCTTAAGGCTGCGTGTTCAAATGCTACAGCCCCACAGTGCATTACACTAGTCAACACTTCTTTTCAAATGCCACCCGCATAACAATTAACCTCACTTCAACCTTGAGGTCTCTGATTAGTGATGGCCTATTGTTTAAGTTCCATTAACATAGCCCCTGTGTTGCCCTATTCTCACTCAAATGGACTAATCAAATCAGTCACCAAGTCTTAAGCTCAAGGTCCAACCTCTTTAGCGATCAGTGGCGTTCAATTTAAGGAGAATGGTTTATGTCACCAACACAGTCACAATGAGTGCAGGCCTAGCACGGAAAAAGCATTCCTAATGATCCCCAATCTGGGAATATCAAGGGTCCCTGGAACCCACTATATGAGAATTTCTCTCTATGCATACTAGAAAAATTACAATATCAATGGAGAAGTCATTAATGCATCCTATTGCAACTAGCCTGTATCTGAAAGAAGCAGCGACTCCATTGGTTTCTGCTTCATTTCAGGAAGCAAATAGCACACTGAATTTCTGGGAGTGAGGGAGGAAGAATGTGAAGGCATATTTTCCCCCTTTTTATCTGGTTACTAGATAATATTTCTCTCTTAAAAAATGTCAGTGCTGTTTATTATTCCAGATATAGCTAAATACAGTGTTGCTAATTTAACCAGGCCACTGTTATAATTTGGGATGTGCAAAGAAGTTGATCTCATTCACATAAAATAATAACTCACTATTATGCAGCCTTGTAGGTTTCAGTGATTTGTAATTAAAAATTTTGTAAGTATTATTTTTCTGTTTTCTAGTTTTTTTCATGTCTCATTTCTTTCAAGGTAATGAATGTTTATTCTGTAACCTACTGGGATGCTACAGCTGGAAACATCATGGGATGCCAGAGCTGCCTTATATAGTCAAAAACCAGCGCTAGCTTCCTGACCTAAACATTAGTGGAATTCTTGCATATGTATGGCTCTGTGAGACAAAAGTCACTACTATAAGCCTGTGGGTAGGAGCCATTAGTGGAACAGCCCTAAAGAGGGCAGAGAATTTTGATTGATTCCATGGAACGTTGACAAGCCAAGAACGGTAGGAAAAGCCCCAGGGATGAGAGTGAAGAATGAAAGATGCAAAGTATATAAGCTTAACAAGACTCCAGAACAAGGCTAGGAGAGCTCCAAGGGAAGAATGGCCACTGTATTTTGCATAAAATTTTGCTTGCGCAGGAGCATCCAAAACATCTATAGCAGTCATTCTCAAACTTATTAGAATGGGACCAACTTTTTAGAATGGCACTCCAGAAGTGATGTCATTAACCTGGACGTGATGTCATAGCTGGAGGTGACATTATCAAGCAGGAAGTGCCATTATTGTGGTGTAATCAAATGACACTCCTGGAATCCTGGCATTCTCGGGTTGCAGCAATTGCACAACCATCAAACATCCCTGCCAAAAAACAAGGTTAGGACAAAATAGTATGTAAAAGCGCTGAACTAAAAATAAAATTAACAAAAAAAAACCTCTCTTGAAAACTCAGTTGTGACTGTTAACATTCACGAAAGGACTATAACAAGAGTAAGGTCTTCAGTTTCCAAGATGCCTGCTCCCTGATCTGACGTCAGGTCATGACCCATTAAGTGGGTCTCGACCCACACGTTGAAAAACATTGATCTTTAGGAATCTTGAAGGAAGTTACAAGAATTTTTATAAGATCAATGCAATGTGCTTCAAATGGTAGGTCACGACCCACCATTGAAGATTCTAAATGGAACCCTTCCCCCTTAAGGGGAGTGGTCCAAAAATGGGTGCCACCTTTTCAAATGCTACTCGCATACCAATTAACCTCACTTCAACCTTGAGGTCAATCTTGAGTGCTGCAGTCATGACACTGTGGGCACCCAGGGGCTTGTGCCCTTATCTGAGAGGTCATGCAGGGTGTTGGAGGGACCTGGGAGGCCTGCAGCCCCTTCTGTGCCCCCCCATGTGTAAAAAAAGCTCCATTTTTCGATTGGAGTTCACTTCCTGTTTTTGACTTGGTGAAAAATCTATGAAGGCAGCAAAAATATGCTTTTTGCAGGAGCAGAGTGTTCCACAAAGCAGGGGTCACACTGGGAAGGCCTTAACATAGGTTGTCCTCTTCCCAGTTTGAACAATGGCAGAACCTGCAAATAGTGTTGCCAACCTTCCAGGATTATCCTGGAGCCTGCAGGAACCAGCCAATTTCCAGGTGACTCTTGAAGAGAGCCATCCCGGAGATTTAACAGGGCCTCCAGGGAGTTTCAACATTCCCTCATCATGTCAGAAGGAACAGGAATAGCATCCATCAGACTCAGCAAGTGTCCCAGCCAGAAGACATCCCTAAAAGGACTGTATAGGCAGATTCACATGGGAGATGTGATGGCAATGGAGGCAAAGATTGTTTTAGGCTCCCAAAAGTAAACTGAAGTAGATTTTGCTTTAGGGCCCAATCCTCTTCAGCTTTCCAGTGCTGGTGCAGGATGCAGAATGAGGCCCCGAGGAAAGGGAGCAAGTGTTCCCTTACGTGGCGGAGGCCTCCAAGAGTGTCTCTCCAATTCAGGATGCAGCACATGCCCTGTTGATACATCTGCACGAGCACGGGCAAGCTGGAGAGGATTTGGCCCTTAGACTTTTAGGCCCCAACTCTTGCATCAGGCTCTTAACTTCTGGAGAAATGTGACTGGGTTTTTCTTCTTTTTTATCCTTCAGAAAACTCACTGTCAGGACTGGGAAATGCTTCACATTCCCTAGCCATTGTTTTTGGTGACACCACCTAGAGACTGTGACACTCCCACCCCCACCCCATCTACCTCCTGTTGCTCTTTTGTTAGAGAGGAAACTTGTGGTTCAGAGGCTGATTATTAGTTTTCCTTTCTTCTCTCCCCACGTCCCCCTTTAACTAGATCATCCTCTCTTTTAGCTCTCTCTTTTTAAGGAAAACAAAATAAATAACCCCTTCCAAGTCCTTGTCAGAACCATTTCCCCCCCTTCAACAAGAAAAAAGGGGGGAGAATCCTGTTTTTTTTAAAAGAAATCAACAAAAGACACAAACAACATTTAAAATTAGGCTGTTTAAGCTGATTTCAGCCACTTAACTTATGGCTCATTTTGCAAACTCTCTCCTGAATGTATGTTGAGCTTAACTTGCCTATTGTGTAAAGTGGGGCTATTTGCCTTTTTGCATAACAATGGGGTCGCCATTTTGAATGGCACGGGCTGCATTCAGGCACTGAAAACGAAAGGCCTGGCAGAGTCAGCATCTTTTGCTAAACAAAAACAGAAAAGGAAATACCCAAGTTAGTGGAAATTCCTGTTCCCCCCCCCCCAAAAAAAAATCCTTTTAAAACACTGGAAGTTAAAAGTGAATGCCAAATTCTTCTCTCTGGTTCTTCCCTCTACCTACAGAGGACACCGTTTTCTATGCTTTGGCATTGGAGTGCAATTATAGTTCTACCCCAGAAATGTGTTCTTCTTTTGGCAAATCTGTATCAAATTCGTCATCTGGAATGTATTCTCAGCCTTCGTAGTGTTGCAGCGGAGTGAGGCGGCAGCTGCTACTAATCAGAGCCTATCTGCCAAAGTTGGGCCTGAAGAAACTTCAGCTGGCGAGGCTTCCAGCTTATCAACACTCCTCAGAGGGCCCATATTACATCTGTTCTCTGGAGAAGCCGCTTGCTTTCAGTTCATTTCCAGCTGTAATTCAAGATGGCATTTTGATCCACAAGGTCCTCGGAGGTTTAAGTAGGTTAGTGTGCCTCTATAACGAGTTTTAGCTTCACATTTAAAGATCAGCTGGGTTGTGTATGCCGATTATGACTAGGAAGTGGTCTCGGGTCACTCTTCATGGTGAGGCAGGAAGAATAAGCAAGGGACTTGAATCATCTGAAGGAGGTTCTTGCTGCTCTTAGGCTGCAACCCTATGCACGCTTTCCTAGGAGGAAGTCCCATTGAACACAATGGGACTTACTTCTGAGTAGGTGTGCATAGGATTTTGCTCTCAGTGAAATCTAGCACTAGAAATAATCATGGAAATGTGTAAATCATTAAACATTGCTGTTATTAATATATTAATGCCATCCTGCTTAAAAATTTCTGTCCAATATTAACCAGCAATCTCATGTGCATGTTGGTGGATTTGTTGATCAGTCGCTAAGTCGTTGTCGCGACCCCATGGACCACAGCACACCAGGCCTCCCTGTTCTCCACTAGCTTCCGGAGTTTGCCCAATTTCATGTTGGGCCCAATTTCATGTTTGCCCAATTTCATGAGTGCCTTCAGGCAGAAAGGCGGGGTAGAAATTTTATTATTATTATTATTATTATTATTATTGATAATATTGATAATAATGATAATAATGATAATAATGATAATAATAATGTTCAATGTTGGTGGATACAATCCACCAATTACAGTCCAATTCTATGCTTGCTTACTGAATTCAGTGATCCTTATTTCCAAGTTCCCCCATGAACTAGTATTAAGATCTTATTAGGACACGCTTCTTCAGGACCTTCCATCTTTGGAGGTGGTAGCTGGTAGCTGGTGATAGGGTTTTTTTGGTTGCAGTGTCCCAGCTCTGGAACGTTTTCCACAGGTATGCTCACCTGGCACCACACCTGATGCTAGCTGAGGACTATTTTTAGCTGAGGATCTAAGATTTTTTAGATCTTCTGACCTGATATTCATAATCTCCATTGATATGGAATATTCTACTTCTAGTTCTTGTTTTATTCATTGTTTTATTTGTTTTTAATTATGTGTTCATTATGTTTTAAAAACTCCTAGGAAACCTAGTCCCTTTGAGGCCTAAATACAGTACGAAAAATAAGGGTGAATAGGACTGGAATAAGACCAGTCATGTTAGAATTACCTCAGATTTATTCACGCTAAATCACTTCAAATGGTCAGAACAGGACTTTGGTCTGAAACTGTTTGTGTAATGTAACTAGCACTACTAACAAGATGATAATGTATAAGGTACTACTGTGAGAATTGAGACAGTGGCATACACTGTTTTATTTCCATATCAAATATTAATATTTCTGTATTATACAACCAAAACGACTCACTCTGAAATCAGAACGTTCTTTGTATTTCTGTCAGGCATTACAGTTCTGCCATGTGTTTCTTAAAGTCTTTGAATTCCACTGGAACATCACAGTGCTCGTTTCTCAAACTCCCCATTTTCCATGAAATGATCAAAACATGTCTGCATCTCCTGTCTTCATTCTGAGGACAACCAATATGAATCTGTAAAGCTGCATCAAATGGCCAAGCAAACCTAGATGTCCCTTTCCCAAGAGAGCGTTCTGCGATAACCAAAAGATTCAGGGCCGCTTCTTCCAGGCTTTAGGGACATGTTCAGTATTTGAAAAGGAGGTGGTGTCTACCCTCTGGTGATTTCTCATGTCATCCACTGCCCCTCCGACTTTTCCTTGGATAAAACCTCGGAGGAGGAAGAGGAAGCTGGCCTTGCATGCTGCCTACTGCAGCAGCTAAACTAGAGGAAAGGAAGCAGTCTGCTCAACCGCTGCCAGCCTTATTCAGCCTGGGGACCTGAGAGAGATGCCCGAGGCTCCTCATTGGCAGTTGCTAGGGAAACATTTTAGGGAATCTTTTTCATAAATCCATAGTAATCTTCATTTCTCAAATGTCAAGGCTAATGACTCACCCTTTGATTACAAATGGGATTTGCTGCTGCAGAATTGCTGGCAGCCTTCAAAGCTAAATTGTATTTGTCGGCATTTGAAGACTTTTAGTACGCTGGATACCACCGCTCCCCTTGAGTGAGCAGAAGAAATACAGATACATGAATATTTACCTCTTCCGAGAGCCCATTGAACAGATGTCCTTACAGTCAGACAGACAAAAACGTCAGCAATTTGAATACAGAAAATTTGGCTGGAGTGTCTCGGTCTTCCATTTTGTTTCCAAACAGGGAGAGGTATAGGTTGCCCCCAAATGCTCCTACAGCTTGCCAAGGAGCTGGACAAAAATGCCGTTAGTCCATTCTGTTGATTCAGAATTTCCTCTAAGCATTTTTCTCCCCTAACCTTAAGGTGGGGGCAAACTTTGGGAGCTACCTAGATAGTCTCTTTTATTCAGCACATAGAAAAAGCATTTCCAAAAGCATCTCTCTGTTTTCTTTCCAAAAGCATCTCCATGTGCACACATTGCTCCTTATTTTTAAAAAAGGTGGATTAAGAGGAGGCTCTGATACTAGAGGTAGACAAGGAAGGCTTGTAGGGAACGAACGCTTGCAGTGGCAGGATAGTGCATGCAAAGAATCCAATTGAAATGACAACTTGCATCATTAGTTAGGATGGCTTGAGTGGGTGCTGTCAGCTCAGGAGTTCTGGAATCTGATGTATGAGCAGAAGGAGAAGACTCAAATACGTCAATTCTTAAAATGCCATTCCCTATAGCAAATTTACAAAATGGGGTTTGCATCTGAAAACTAATTCAGTGTTGCATTCGCACTAGTAATTATATCCTTTCGTTTTACTTGACTTTGGGGAAAAGCAAATTTTAAACTAAGGGTGCAATCCTAACCTGGAGTTAGGGCATCACAGTTAGGCCAGCAAAGTTTGGCTGGCACAAGGGCCACCGTAAACTGCATTCGGACCACTCTCAGAGTCGGAGGATGGTGCACGCCTGTGTGCTGGCTTCTCTACACAGAGAGTGGTCTAAGCCATTTTACGGTGTCCCTTGTGCTGGCCAAACTGTGCTGGCCTAACTCCAGGTTAGGATTGTGCTCTGAATCTCATTTTCATAAAAAAAGGCGATGGATGGATTTTTTACCACCTGATTTCCTCCTAATTCCAATGCAGTGAAAATAGTCCAGGTGGAGTCCCACTTCCTTGTTTTTCTTTGCTACACACTTTGAACTCTACAAGTGAACTTTGATGATTCCAAACATGAGGGTTCTTTATTTCTTCATATAGAAATCAAATGACAGGTTGTTTTTTTTATTACAACAATATATAAATGCTCTACCTTCTTAATCCCTTTGGGAGACTCACAGGGGCTACAATGTCAAGTTAAAAACTTGAATGCAACAATACGATAAAACACAGCAGTAATTAAAACCAAGATCCAACAGAGGAACAAAAAGACACTATCAGAAGAATCCTGTTGGAAGGATCCTGTTGGAAGACACTATCCTGAAGAATCCAGGTCTTCAACCTCTGGTGGTAGGAAAGGCACATTGCTATATAGAGGAAACATAGATTCCACCTTCTGGGGACCCACACGGAGAAGGACCTCTCGTACATCACTGATAACTGCAACTCAGAGCTTAATCCTAATGGAGCACTCCACTGGGGCTATGAATGCTGCACGGCCTAGAGTTTTGCAAACAGAAGGTGTGGAGGAGGCAGGAGGTGTGGACTGATGGTTGAGCTGCTGGTACTGCTTGAAGCTAAGCAGGAGAATCTGGTTTTTATAAGGGAGACAGTCAGGCTGTGACAAGCTGCTGTACTCCTTGTGGCAGGAAGGAGTCACTGATCAGCAGAGTAGTCACCGCAAGTGAGAGTTGCAGGAGAGTGTGTGAGAAGGCCAGCCGGCAAAAGATTAGAGTACAACCCTGAGGACCTGTCCAGGCTTGGCTTACACTTGCCTGCTGAAGCTCGAAGGCACACAGCCAGAGAAGAGAACAACACTGTGAGGGTTACATCTGGGACTGAGGAGTTGGTGAGTCATGGAATACTGTATATTTGTAAAAAAAAAACCATTGAAAAATGGTGGTTTAGACTAGCCTGCCCAGTTAGCCCCCTTGGGCATTTGCTTTGGCATGGGAAAGGTGGGATATGATTTCTTCAAATAAACAAACATGTTGTGACTACTCAAGAGCCAGCAGTGCTGACAAAAAAGGTTTGTGAGCATAGCCCTTCCCTTTACACCAAAGGCTGCTTGGTTGGATGACCTGGACAAGTATCTCACAGTCATCAAGGAGTCATCATTGAGAAATAGAGGGTGATATTAAATAACATTTCTCATGTGCCTGCAAAAGTAGCCTAGTCATCTTGAATGCTGACCATGTGCAAAATTTCCTTTTACATTACAAGTTGGCAAGGAGGCAGTAGTTTAGCAGTAGAGTTTAGCATATTCGGTCATAATATAACATAGGTTTTGCATAGTCAGTCTCTAGTTAGGGCAAAAAAAGCCTTCCATCTGAAATCCTTGCAAGCTGCTTCAAGCCACTGACAACACTGATCTAGTTGAACCACTGACTAGCTCAAATGCTTCACATGTTGAAATGAACGTCTGGGGGGAAATACTGCTTGATATGTAACACACATCACCATTACAAGCAAGATGAATTAATATGCTGGAGCAGATCCTTATGAATCTGTGCAATATCACATGAAACACAGTACTGGGAAAGATCTTGTCATTCAGCTTTTCTTGAGCACATCGTCCTGTTCAACCCTGAGATATCAACACAACATAGATTAGAGCCTGCAGGTAATTGCAGCATTATAAGCACCTTCCCTTAAATAGTGTTCCCATACAGAGAAGCGGTGCAATAAGAATGAATGGAGGAATCTTCCCAGGGGAGCTGCCTGGAAATTATTTCTCCAGAACTTGGAAGTCAGGTTTCCATGTGGGTCAGTTAGAGAATTATAGAATTGCTTAGATGAAAAGGACCCAGTGGATCACCATGTCTCACCACTGGCTTTGAGATGAGATGTTTGTTCTAAAGCATTCCCCCCCCACCAGATGTTTGTCCCACCACATCTTGGAAAGCCTCCCACAAGTCATGTCCGATCTCTTGCTGCTTAGTCTGTTGACTGTGAAACCGTTTTGATTTATGGCACAATTTGGAGGAAGAAAGGGAGCTGGGGATTCTCTTACAGTTACTTCTTCCCCCTGGTTTATGTGGACAGTACTTCAGAATCCACACACTCCCTGTAATGAATGGTCGCTTTTATTATTTATTTAATGCATGCACATCCTCCCTGACCAGACATCTGCTCCAGGTGACTTACAAAACAAAAAGTCACACGTGCGTTCAACAGCTTAGAGTGACTTTCTTAATGTTACAAAGTCCTGTCCTACCCTAAGCCCCTCTTTTCTCCCCCTTCAGAATGCAGATGGTATCCAACCACCAGGGTTTTTCAATCTCTTCTCCCTCCATTCTTCATTATCCTTCCCCCTGTGCCCCTGGGGCATGCTGAATTTACCTAGTCCCGCATTCTGGTATTTTCCCTGCCTCACTGTCACTTTTCCCTTTTCTACTGACTTCTGCCAATGCTGCCAAGTTCCTCCAGCCTCCAATTCCTCTTTGCTTTTTAACAATTAATTACTCTACTCACTCACTCACAGCACAAACCTAACCTGAAGTTAGGCCGGCTCAATAAGGCCAGCAAAGTTTGGCTAGCACAAGGACCACTGTACAGAGGCGGATCTAAGGGGGGGCAAATCTGTAAGTTTTGCAAGAAGCCTTACCTTGCAGTGGAAAACACTCCTCTCCTGCACTGTTCTAGCCAATCCTCACAGGGAACAGCAACATCTTGGCGTTGCTTACTGGCTACAGCAGCAAGGGAGAGGAGGGATTTACATGACAGGGTAAGGCTTCTTGCAAAACTTACAGATTTGCCCCCCCCCTTAGATCCGCCTCTGCCACTGTAAAGTATGTTTGGACCACTCTCAGGGTCAGAGAGGCCAGCACACAGACATGAGCCATCTTCCCTGTCTCCAAGAGTGGTCCAAACGCACTTTAAAGTGGCCCTTGTGCCAGCCAAACTTTGCTGGCACAACAAACTTTGTGCCGGCCTAACTCCAGGTGAGGATTGCACTCTGATTCTCACATGCAGTCGCAAGCAAGTGTTCCTTCCGGCCAACCTTTGTTTGAAATACATCTGCATAATTAGGAGCTATTTCCACACACCACAGCACTTGTTTGAGATTATTTGAGATGAAAACATGGATATAGAATAGGTGGATACTGGGACACGCCTGTAGTCACTTATGGAGCAAGTTCTTCTCCCTCCCACTTCCAATAACTGAGCATCCACGTGGGGAGCCCCTCTCTTGATGTTTCCTTCCCCCCTATATTTCCCTAGATAGTATTAATAATAAGGCCATCTAAGCCTGGCTTGGACACCATTACGGTGGACCACATACTCAGTCCTTGCCAGATATTTAGTGTGTTGCTCATCTGCTTCATCTGGCAGGAGAGGAGCAATAGATCCCAGCTAACCACCAGCTGAGTTTGGTATGTGCTAATCCCTTGGTTAAGTCCATACACTTAATACATACATACTAGGGAAGGTTAAGAGTTTCTGTGCTGATTGAGTCCCAGTCTTTGGAAGTTAACTTAGATGGGTATAAGGGGGAAGAACGGAGATTCCCAGCGTTCCCTAGATTTGAGGATGCAAATTTTTCCTCCTGGAGTAGCTGGATGTTTACATAAATGAAACAGTGAGCCCAATGAGCCATGAGGCAGCCCTGGACCACCTTAATCCAAAATGATGCCAGAAATCGGAATGAGTAGTATCCAGTGATGTCATGCACCCACTACGCACCACTACGCGAGTACCGGTTTCTAGAAGTTGAGCTGGCCTAAATCATTATTTGTTTGGCATTTGGACAAGTGCCAATCAAAAGTGAGTACCGGTTTCTAAATCATTTGGATGACACCACTGGTAGTATCCGTATGTGGTTCATAAGGAAAATCAAGTTTGAAATAAAACCTTTTTTTTTTAGTGCCTCAACTGGACCATGGACAGATATGTTGACTGACTGAAAATAAGAGTGACTATAGGATGAACTAATAGAAAGTTGAAGTATTAGAATAAATTGCACCACTTCATACTTTCCTGTGCCACAAACTACCCACAAACAGAAAGCAAGATAGCATTGATATCTTTTGCATCCGCACTACCAAAATGGCCACAATGGAGCCCTACATGCTCCACCCACTGTTGGTAGCCATTTTGCAACAGCGGAACTCTGCTCCGCGGTTGCAACACACTTTGGCTAGCAGCCCAATCCTGCATAGAATTGGGCTCTGTGTTGGCTAGGCCAAGCTAAGAAAGTAGAACCTAGCCAACCCACCCAGCTTGTATTGACATGCATCAGCTAATTGCTCATCACACACGCATGAGCAGGCCAAGGGGCAATCATCCAATCAGATGGACCACAACATCATCAATCCCAGGTTTCTTCATGCACAAACATGCTTATGTGTGTTGCCCCAGATTTGAGGTCTCTCTGTTAGCCTGAGAGAGGGGCTTTCCCAAGCCTCTTTCTGTCTGCATTTCCTCGAACAGTGGCAGCAGAAAGACTATCAATTTTCCAGTAAATCCCAGTCTGACCAGAAAGAAGGAAGAAGTGGAGAGCAAGGAAGAATGGGCCATCATTATGTTAGACACTGTACCCATTTTGCCCTTCAACTTTCTTCACAGGCAATTAGAATTATGCTTAGAGTGTTTTGTTCCTTCTGCACAGATGATTGCACATGGCCCTATCCAGTGATGTCATTCAGGGGGAACGGACCAGAACGAGCGTTCCGGATCCTAACGGGCTCCGTGGCTGGTTCCGGGTTCCCGACAAGTGCCAATCAAAAGTGAGTTCCTGTTCCTAAATCACTTGAATGACACCACTGGCCCTATCCTGTCCCGTCCCCCCCCACGAATGACCATGCAGCCACACACCAGAGGGGTGCACTCTGCTTCCAATGGTGTGGGGGCAATCAGGAGGTGTGCCAAAATATGTTCTACTTACCTCTGGGCAAGCCTCCAGAGGCATGTAGAGGGTGCCGTGAGGGGAGGTGGAGGGCAGTGGTGCCAGTTGTGGGGGTAGGGGGTCAGTGAGTGGAAAAAAGCAGAGCACGTTTTGGCCCACCCACTCACCCTTCCTCATGTCCAGTATGTTCCCTTCGCTTCCTGAGCTGGGGAGCCAGTGAAACAAAATTGCCCCAGTTGTCCCTGGAGGCACCCGGGCATTCCCTTCATTTCCCAAGTTGGGGAGCAAGGGGAATGTGCCATTTGGGGGGGGGGGGTCAGGCGCTGCAGGAACCCCCCGCGCTCCCCTCACTTTGTGATGTCATGATGTCACTCAGCGTGGCTGGGGCACAGAAAAGCACGGGTACACCTCTGCTTCAGACCTACTCTAGCTAAGGTTAGAAAAGGGATGAGGGTGGGTTCGAAAAGAGAAGATAGGATCTGGGTGCAGTGGTGTTTCTACAGGGAGGGCAGAGCTCTAAGTGTTGCAAGGAGCCTTACCCTGTCATGTAAATCCCTCCTCTCCCTTGCTGCTGTAGCCAGTAAGCAATGCCAAGATGTTGCTCTTCCCTGTGAGGATTGGCTAGAACAGTGCAGGAGAGGAGTGTTTTCCACTGCAAGGTAAGGCTTCTTGCAAGACTTAGAGATTTGCCCTCCCTGTAGAAACGCCTCTGTCTGGGTGGCTGCTGACATGACTGGGATCCACCCCTTTCTTCCCTTGAACCACTTGCCTTCCTCCTCCTCCCCACCCCAAAACGTCCCATTGACTTCCCCCTCCCCACCCACAACTTGTCTGTGCCACCAACCTACCAAGACCGGCAAAGCCTCCACTGGAGTGTGGGCTGCATCTCTCCCTATTTGTGGCAGCAGCCCAGAAGCACACAACTGGGCCACTTCTATGGCTCCAGAAAGGAATGCGTATTCTGGCAGCATAGGGCTCAGAAAGGATGGGGCTGCTAGTCATTTTCATACTACAAATACTACTGCAGGAGTCCATGCAGCAAAAAGACTGTTGTGAAGAAAAATAAAAATATATATAGTTGATAGACCTCACTACAACTGCTCAGGGCCAGTCCATGCAAGCCCAAAGCAAATTCAACAGCACAAGCTATTGCGTGAGCCACAACCAGGTTTCTAAAACAAATAGATTTGCGAAGTCATGGCACATATTGATTCTCTCAGGTGTAGGATGGCATTCGGTACTTATAATGCAGTTGAGCCGATTACTCCCTGCTTTAGAGACTGCTTTATTAAGGGGTATCTGCATAGGAACTCCCCCGCTTTTAGTGTTGCATTTCACTAAAGAATGATACTTCACTAATGAAGCCAAAAGAAATTCTGTTTTGCGACTGAAGACAGGCAGCACAATTAGTGGTGTCATCTAAATGATTTAAGAACAGGTACTCACTTTTGATTGGCACGTGTCGGGACCCGCCCACCGGAAGTGACGTCATAAGCCGGAAGTGAGGTCGTGGCAGGAAGTGACATGAAAAAAGCCCTTTTTGATGCCTCAGATGATTTTAAACTGACCCAACAGTTGCAACAGTATTCCACAGCACCCCCAGAACATGTTAAGGAGGCCTGGCATCATGTTAAAACCCCAGAGCAACTCATTTTTCAGTGGCAAGGAAAGGAAAGGCTCCGCTCGCTGCCTGCCTGGATCTGAGAACATGCAGGCAACTCAAACATGCAGGAAATTCAAACGTTGCAGAGGGCGGAGTCGACGAGTGGGCAGGTGAATGGGCGGGGCCAGCTGTAATCCTAAAAACCAGTACTCGCGTACCCCCGCGTACCCCCTGCATGACATCACTGAGCACAATCCTAAGTAAGGCCAACATAGTAAGGCCGACATAGCAGGGCCATATCATAAGCCCAGCAGGAGGCAGCAGCAGCTCAGCACAGGGCAAATGGAGGTTTTCCCCTTGCACCCACATAAGCCCCAGTCAGCCCTATGGGGCTGCTCGCATCTGCGCCTGCTGTTTTGCAGGCACAGGTGAACATGCTCAGCAATGGCCCAAATCGGGGCTGTCCTAGCCGGGGACAGGGTTTAGGATATGGCACAACGCCCGTTGTGCATCACCACCCCATCACCGCCCACTGCACTGCCTTGTTACGCCCCTGGCCAACTGAGCACCGCCAGCACTCGACTGGCGCTCAACCGGTGCTGCTGATGGGCACAGCAGCGCCCATGCGCCCGACACAGTCCAGCGCCCAACTAGCCGGTGCAGATGTGCTTGACGGCACATTTGCAACAGCGCTGGATTGGAGCAAGAGCTTAGTGCCGGCGCAATGCAGGTATAGGATTGCGCTC
This sequence comes from Lerista edwardsae, assembly GCA_029204185.1. Classification (NCBI taxonomy): domain Eukaryota; kingdom Metazoa; phylum Chordata; class Lepidosauria; order Squamata; family Scincidae; genus Lerista; species Lerista edwardsae. The sequence goes on along the minus strand of JAJKFI010000002.1, from coordinate 44,903,220 downwards.
GGAGAAATATCGAAACGCGGCGGGCTATACCAGAGAAGATTTTTCCCCTATATATTTTCTTTAAACAACTGATCGTTCTAAAATGACAGATCACTTTGCCCTTATCTTTTGTAACTTCTTGCCCTTCTTCGCCATTCTATGCTAGAACTGTTGGGAAATGTATACATGCTTCCTCGAAGATGCAGCCTTGCTGTTGCATCTTTATTCAACATCAGCTTCCAGATGGGAACTATTTTTCATGGTTCATAAAGCTAAATCCAGCTGTTACATTTGGACCTACATAAGGAATCGACATTTTTATTGCCTTTGCAGGGCTTAGAAAACAATCGCTGTTGTTCTTTCAGATTTGGTGCACTTTACATCCCTCGGAGTACTTCTGAAATAGAGGATTTTAAAAAATATATTTTAAAAGCTCTAAGGTTCACCACTGGTAAAGGAAGAGTGACATTTTGTCAATTTTTCACCCAACCTCTGAAATAAAAATGATCCTCGACAAAAAGCAGTCAACAGAAAAGCTATACACGCAGTGACTTTCTTTTAGTATTTAGAAATTTTTCTATAAAAACCAAAATAGATATAAAATGCTTCTGAAATCTCAGCTTTTCTTTCTTTTCTTTTTTTTTAAAGAGACCGGAAGTGCACACGGAAGACCCACAGTTTCCTCCTACTCCTTTCCTCACCCCTCTTCTCTTCCCAGCCAATGCCATTCTTTGATAGTGATTTGTTAAGGAATAATCATGGCCTTTCTCACAATACATAAAATAATATTCCCACAGCTTAAACTAATAACATTTAACCCTTGACATGCTTCAGAAAAAGACTTTAAGCTCTGTGCCAGAACAGAACTAAAAAAAAAAAAAAAAGACTGAAAAGACCCTCATTAGGAATAAACCTAATATTATGGGAGGAATCATGCAACACTTGCAGATTTTATTATAGTCAGGCATAATTCATTTGCATTTTAGATGGGATTGTCAAAGCAACCAAAGGAAAGCACATCAGTTCCAGAGGAGAATTATTCAGGCTGGCCAAATTACCCATCTCTGTGTTTTTGTCATTAGTCAGAGATTTCTAATGTTTTTGCAGTCACTCCGTCACATGCATTAAGGGGTTTTTTTTTTCCCCTGCTCACACTTTGAAATAGCATATGTCAGCACATTCAAAGAACCCCACCGAAAACCAAGGAGAGGCACGCAGAGAGTTAACGCAGGCGTATGACAGGGAAGCAAGTTTGCTGTGAATTGGGAAGCACAAACTATAGTAAACCATTGGATAATCCCCACCCCGCTAAGTGGCTTCCCCAGAGGCCTGATACAGTGCCAAAGCCTCTTACGCATACTGAGACAAAGCCTCTTGCAAGGCGAATTCAGCTCCTGAAGCCACCATACTGCTTCCTGACAGCCTCCAATTGCAGTGCCGCTGTCTCTGTGATGCCTGCTGCTTATATTTACTTGTTCCCAGGGCCACAACAGGCTCCGTAAACAAATAGTTGCCGTTGCAATGGGCTTTGTATCAATGCAGGTACAGTGCTTTGCTTTCCCTTCCAGGATTTTTTCCCCCCTCTTGCCTAGATTTGTGCAAATAGGCTTTTAATACCTTGGAGAGATTAATTTGGCAATTACAAGCCAGTTTAGAAACACATGCTAAACAATTGGTCATATAATCACCATCCCGTCTAGCATAGCACTGCAGAAGCTTAGGGGAAATGGTTTTCCAAAGTGGAAAAGATATGTTTGCTCTATGGATTTATTAAGGAATAAACCATAATGTGTTGATTGGCTCCCAGTGGATAATGTTCTGCGTCTCTTTGGCCTGCTGACAAATATAGAAGTGATGCGTTCTATTTCAGGTATTTGCTACCTTGGCAGAGTCCTGGGCAGGTTTGTCATCAGTGAGAGCTTGGCACACGGCTGCATTTGCCACAGTTCCGATTACACCGTCGTAATGCACTGACCGAGGCACAGCTTGGCAATGAGAAGCATAATGTTGCAAGGAGGTGGTGATGGCATCTGGCCTAAGTGCCTTTAAAAGGGGATGGGGCAGATTTCTGGAGGAAAAGTCCATTGTGGGCTATAGGCCATGATGGGTGGTGCAACCTCCTTATGTTAATAGTAGGCTACTTCAGAATGCCAGGTGCAGGGGAGTGGCAACAGGATGCAGGTATGTTGTTCTCTCGGATGCTCCCTGAGGCACCTAGTGGGCCACTGTGAGATACAAGAGGCTGGACTAGATGGGCCTTTGGCCTGATCCAGCAGGGCTCTTTTTATGATATTCTTAAGGCCATAGACTAAAATGAGCTGTTCCTTTATAGCAGGAGTCACCAAACTATGGCCCAGGGGCCAAATGTGGCCGGCAACAAGATCTTATCCAGCCTGCAGCAACATGCAGCTTTACGGCATGTTCGTGACAGCTTTGGGCCAACGCAAGGTACATGCATTGGTCCAACAGGCTTCGTTGATTGTGCCCTAAAAAAAGTTAAGATTTGTAGAATGACAAAGGGTTGGATCCCAACCAGGACTGGCTCAAGACTTCCTGGCACTTGAGATGGCACTCCAAATGCTGCCCTCCTTTGCACGGTGAGGTGCCAGCCTCTTCTCCTCCCACTGTCTGGATTGGAAAAGGAAGAAGGTGCATAAGAGAAGCATGGAATAGAGAAGAATGGTGGGCTAGTGCATTTTTTGACATTTTAGCCCACCATCATCCTCTACACTCTCTCTTCCATTCTATCTCCCTCTTCCTTTTCCAATCAAGGGAGAGGGACAAGGAGGTAGGAGCAGTGGAGGTGACTGGGTGGACACGGGTGGGTCTTGCTCTTGCCCCACCAATCTGCTGCCTAAGGCAACTGCTTCAGTAAGCCTCATGGATGGGCCAACCCATCCCAAGTAGTAACTTCTATGAATGTAGAAAGGGGGTCTTCCCCCTTTCAAGGTGCTGGATACTAAACTGGGGGTGAAAGGCCTAGCCGCCTCTACTCCTCATGATCTCATGGGGCAAGTCATTCAACTTGAGTCCCGGCTCTGCCATTAATTGAGCTGGACTGTCTTAGTCCCACAGGGACCGGTCAGCTGGCCTGTGCTTGGCCAGTCGAGGGGCTCTTCACAGCAACTCTTTGAGCCGGGTAAGCATCATCAGAGCCGCTGCGAACACCCCCCCAACCTTGCTGCCCCGGCATGGACACCGTGAGCCGTCTACGTCTTTCCTTACCCCGCACCTCTCATGCCAAGTGACCAATACAACATCTACACTTGAACCACTGCCTTATCTAATCCACCCGAACCAGTCTGGGGTAGGCAAAAAAAAATCACCTTCCAGGGGGCAATCAGGAAGATAGCCAAAAATTCCTACCCGGCCCTGTAAGAGCGACCAGCTAATCTCAGACTAGTTACAGGGCAGGCGGGCGGGCGGGGTCGCTATCCATGACCGCAATGTGTTTGCACAGGCAACGTGCCTGTGCTGGGAGCTGTGGATCCGCCCCCCAGACTGCCCAGCAGCCAATCGGCTGTTGAGCCCCAGCCTGCTTATCCATGAGATAAGAGGCGAGGCAATAGATCTGTTAATCCGCAAAAGCACTAACGGCTTTTCCCCATGAGCGAATGGTCTAGTCATGATCGACTGTAGGGGGCGGTGCTCATCTCTGTTTCAAAGCCGAAGAGCCAGCGTTTGTCCTAGGACAGTTTCTGTAGTTGTGTGGCCAGCATGACTATATGCCAAGGCGCACGGAATGCTGTTACCTTCCCACCAAAGTGGCCCCTATTTATCTACTCGCATTTTTAGGTGCTTTTGAACTGCTAGGTTGGCCGGAGCCGGGACAAGCAACGGGAGCTCACTCTGTTGCATGGTCTTGAACTGCCAACCTTCCAGTCAGCTGCTCAGTGGTTTAACCCACAGCACCACCACATCCCTAAGATATGCCAATTCCTCCTCATCCCTTCTACATCCCACCCAATCTCCCTGTTTTGATCTCCCTGCTGGCAGAGTTGCCCTGACATCCAAGTAACATCCAAGCTACATCAGCACATTTTTCTGATGTTGTGCTTGTGTCCATGGCACATCTGTTGGTAAGTGGGCTTTTACACTGGCAAGGCTATCATTGCAGTAGCATACATGCACCGGTGTACCTCAAGAATAAGATTGGATTGCTAGGGATGATTTTTTTTTTCTCACATTCATATAGTTGGTTTCAGATTTTGCCAATTTCATTGTTTCAGAATTGGAAGCTGATCATTCAACACTTGCATCTTGTTCATCTGCTTTTCAGCAGCAATTTCTGAAGTTTAATAAATTTATGATGGGCTTTGTAGCATCACTTGAGGGTGGCATAAGGAAGCGCCAAACAAAACTATTTTTATTACCAAAGCAGAAAATATTAAACAGAAGTATTAAATATTAAATATTTAAATATTAAATGAAGTGGCAATTTCAAAATACTTTTGAAGTACTCTGATTGAAAATATAACTGTACATTTTCCATCTTTTCTTGCATAATCCAAAGAAGTTTATTACAAGAAGCTTCTGTAACATAATTATTGATTCAATAAATGACAAATTAAAACAAACACATTCAAATCCCCATAAAAATATGGCCAGTTCCTGCTTCTTGGTGTTCCCTCTTCAATCTTCCCACCTGTCCTGGGCCATCAACCATTATACAGCACACCTAGGTACAGGCCATTGGTTTAAGAAGGAACATCAAGTGTGGAACCCAATGAATCCTGCAGCTATTTGTCTCTTGTTAGACTCTCCGATCTACAGCAATCAATTTCACAGAACAGATGCAGCAGCCAAAGAAAAATGTCCCTAGTCATAGGTACCGTATTTGTGAAGGCACTGAAGACACACAATATCCTTTGGTCCCAGATCGTTCTCTCAAATATCAGTCCTGTTTTTCCTTCAGGTTATTATCTCTCAATGCCAGCGGTCACAATTACTCTTTTTGTTGAGCTTCTCTGTTTGCCACCAGGCACCTGGACCTCATCCGCACTTGGACAGTGCGGGCCTTACCACTGGAGTTCCTTGGTCTCTGGGTGCTGTGAACGTGTTTTACGGCACATTCCCAAAGCCCAGAGCCAGTAGTATGCATGTACCGTCAGCAGTACGGCCCACAGGTTTGGGCCCGAAGTCCCACTGAAATAAATTGGACTTGCTTCTGAATAGGCATGCATAGGTTTGTGTGATAAGACACCTAAGACAAGCTGAGGTTACTTCTGCACCTCATGCACCATTACGGACTGTAATCTAATCAATCAAAATTAATTTACTGTATCATCAAAGTCCTTCACAATTTCCACCATATAATTAAAAAAAATCACAAGTTGATCCTGCACTCATTTTTTTTAAAAAAAAACAACACCCAAATTCAGAACCATTACAATGCCTAATTGTGACCTCTAACAAGTTGTGGAGCCAGCCAATGGACTGCCCAGGGACAGAGGAGAGGGAGGTCTGCCCTTTCCCCTGTTTCCCCGTCCCCTCATTCCACTCTGCTCCCACGCCACGCCACGCCACGCCACGCCAGGCTCCATTTCGGAGTGTTATGATGGCAGGGAAGGTCAGGCGGGCCAAACCCGTTTGCCTTTCCAAGAGGCGATCTGCCACATCGCCACCCTCCTCCCACTCTAGGAGCGCCGCACCCGGGGCCTTTGCCCCCCCCCCCACATAATGTAAGTCTGTGACTGCTTCTAATATTGGCTAAGAGTGGCTCTGTAGCAACCATCATATTCAAACTACAGGGCAGTATAAGAAGGCATTTTGTGTGCTTCTCCTAAAACTAGAAGACTCTATCAGAAGCTCACCACAGCTGAAACATTTTTTAAAAAGCATGTTTAGACCTTGTTTATTTTGGCTGGCATTTAGGAACCAGTTGGGGTATCAATTTTAATTTGAGAAATGTTTTAACCCTATAAAATGCATTTCGATTCAATTCTAACTGGATATTTTACGCCTATTTTTAAAAGATTTTTTTCAGGATGGGGTACCCTACTCACCTATTTTTCCCAAAGTTCTAAAACCTCAAGATCACCAATATTTTGAGGTTTTAGAACTTTGGGGAAAATATGTGAGTAGGGTACCCCATCCTGAAAAAAAGTATTTTACCAATTTTTACCAAACCAAACAATGGTTTTCATATCCTTCAGCAGATATGAAAACCATTGTTTGAGATTTTCCCAGCTTGTCTAGTAATTCTCCTCACATCCTTTGATGTGGAAGTTAACTCTCCTGCCTCCTTCAGACAATTCAGTATTCATATCCTAAGTGCTTAAGCATCTGGTCTCAAAGGCACAGTCCTATATCCCTCCAATGACAAGATAAAACAGAGAGAACTGTTTGGGGTTGGGATTCTTTTTCATTATTTAGACAACTTGAGATGAATACTTTTCCTGTTACTGGATTCAGGTATCTCCCTGCAAAAGAAAAAAAAGAAAGAAAAAAGACATTAATTACATAAAATAAATTGGAAGTAAGAAACATAAAACCCACAGAACGTTTTAAACCAGCCCGTCTCCTGAAATGCTTCAAGCTCAACTCATCATGGTCTCATAGAAACATTGTACTATAAATATGCATGTTAATATAAGAAAACATTTCTTTACCCAACGTGTAATTAGTATGTAGAACTCCTTGCCACAGATGTGGTAATGGCATCTGGCCTGGATGCGTTTAAAAGAGCATTGGACAGATCTATCGAAAAAAAGGTCCGTCACAGGTTACAGACTGTGATGAGTGTATGCAGCCTTTGGTTTTAGAAGTAGGCTAAACTCTGAATGCCAGGTGCAAGGGCGGCAAGAGGATGTAGGCAGTGATGTCATCCAGGCACGCCAGGAACCGGAACGCCCGGATAATTGACAGCCCTTCGCCCCTATGGCGGAGGGCTGCCACGCCTCCCTGCGCCTCACAGAGCCCGAATCACTCCATTTCAGAGCGATTCGGGACATGAGGGAGGGAGGGCGGGCCCAGCAGCAGCTCGCCCGTCCTCCGGAGAGGCGGCGCTGCCCGGGCCCGTCCGCCGAACTGGCGGAACGGTGTACTGGGCCGTTCCGCCTTGATGACGCCACTGGATGTAGGCATCTTGAGTGCAACCTGAGGCATTGGCCTGATCCAGCAGAGCTCTTCTTATGTTCATATAACCCCTGCTAACTGGGCAAGAGGCACTTTTTCAAGTGGTGTCCTCTTATATTTAGCAGGGGGAGAGCAATTGTCCCTCTTCACCCCAGCACAGTGTCTTTCTCGTGGCTGTTGCTGGTGGTGTTCTCCATCCTTTTGGATTGTGAGCCCTTTTGGGACAGGGAGCCATTTAACTTTAATGTTATTATTTGCCTGTAAACCGCTTTGTGAACTTTGTGTTGAAAAGCGGTATATAAATACTAGTGATTGATTGATTGATTGATTGATTGATTGATTGATTGATTGATATGCCCTTCAATGGATTCCTGACTCCCAACCTGCTGATCAAGGGGAACCTAGAACACCAGGATGCCTTGCAAATTAGAGATGAATAGCTGGGCTTAGCCAAAACCAAGTCCTTCCTGCTTTGCTTGGGAAAGCAGCAAGTAAATAACACTTTTTTCATTCAAATGTCAAACTGCTTTTAGCTCTTTTCCTAGCTTCTGTGCCTCTGGACTGGCTGAAATTCTTACCAACATTCATGCTGTTCCAAAACTGCCATAACATAAGGTGGCTGTGACTGGGGCGCAATACTGGATACTGTATCCAGCACAGTACAAGGGAGGCTGCAGCGTCCCTGGCGCAAGGGCACGTTCAGGCCCTTGCATGCAGGGAGGAGCCAGCCTCCCCCATGGGCTCCTCAGATCTGCGCCTGCTAAATAGCAGGAGGAGACCGCGTGGCCTGAATCGGGGCCATGCAGCCTGGGGATAAGGCTTAGGATTCATTATTATGATTTATTATTAGTATTGTTGTTTTCAGTAGCTTGTTGAGGATTAAGGGCCTGATCCTTAATCAGGGCCTGATCAGTGTGGGAAATATGAATGTACTGCTGGCGCTGGTGTTGCAAAGGTGCTGTAAAGCACCTCCAACGCCAGTGGTAAGGCCTTACCACCGGCACCAGTCCCAAGTGCATTGAAATGCCCATGCGGAGCCAGCGAGTAGTAAAACTTGTGGCAGCAGTGCAGCATTTACTGGGTGGGAACTGGGTGGGAGAAGAAGTGAGGAAGGACTGGCACTGGATCTTAACCTTCGTGTCGGGCTGCACGGCTTGACATAGAGGCCCTCATGTCTGCACCAGCAAAATAGCTGGTGCAAATGTGAGGAGATCCATAGCCCCTTACCACAGGGGAAGGAGATGAACATTCCCTTCTCCCAAGGTGCCTCTGGCTCCAATAGGATGCAGCAGTAGCCATTTGGGTACCAATGTCCCTCTGGCGGCCGGGCAGAATAACATTGGGCTGTTCCTCATTAGTTTTGCCGGAACACAGTTATATATGGCCACTCTCAAATGTATCTCAAATCACACCAATGTCTGTGATTTTTTTGTATACTCCAAACCATGCGTACAAATGCATGCCCACTGCAAATCAGCTGACTGCTAGCTTTTTGCTAATGAGTAGCAAACACATTAGGCTTGCAACCTTATTTTATCACAAAAGGACTTTCATCTTTCACCCTGAGCAATAAGGAAAGATGCTCATGAAGCTCTCTGGGAGACTGACAAGTGATGCAGCCTGGCTTCTCTAACTGATGTCACAGTTCCTGTGGCCAAAAAAACTCACATATGTTTGTTGCTAAGCAACACTATGTATATATTACACTTACCAGCTCCCATTTGGGATTTAATGTATGCATTTTGACTTTCATCTCAGAGGCAGAGTTGGTTTGTTTGAGAGCCCAGATGAATGGAAACTGTCCAGTATAGGATGTGAAAAGTACCAAAAAGCTCCGGGAATGGTTTAGCAGTGCAAGCCTTGTGGTGCTGCATAGTTCAGTGGGAAACCTCTTGAGTGCCAGGAAAGGGGCTGTAGCTCAGTGGAAGAGCATCTGCTTTGTGTACAGAAGGTCCCAGGTTCAAACTTCAACATCTCTAAGTCGGGCAGAGGATAAATACTTGCCTGAAATGTTGGAGAGTATCAATAGTGCTGAGCTAGACAGAACAATTGTCTTATACTGGGTAAGGCAGCTTCAGTGCATCAATGGTTGGGCCAGTTTCCTTGTTGAGAGATGTTTTGTGTATGATACACTGGTCCTAAAATCAGGATCCCATGATAGGGGGTGAATTGTACCTAGGTCCAGGGTCCACAAAGGGGGCCCTGGGGCCAATGCAAAAATTTCCTAGGATCTTACATTTTCCAACCTCACCAGGCACATGAGAGGGGGTGTAAGGGTATACATCATATCTAGGTCCAGAGACAAAAAGGGGAACCAAGAGCCAAAGGAGTGAAGGGAGAAATGTCATCACAACTACTCCTAGCAACGGCTGTCACCTGGACCAGTTGCACATTGCTTGGAATGGCTGGGCTGCCTGCTTTTTTGCTTTGCTGGGCCCAGCCATTCTGAGCATCATTTTATAAAGAGACCTTTTCTGCCCCTTTATCTCCCTGTTGAATGTTGTATATTAATTTACCATTGCTCAAGAGTCTGTTCTTTTCTGGGTGCAAAAAACAACTTGCCATTATACACCCACTGTTTCTTCCTGAATCCCAACACATACCTTTTTGAGCTGTTCCTAATTTTTATGCACCAATGACATGCATTTCTCAAGTTTTTAGAAGTCTTGGGCCTAAGAAACAAAAAAGAAAAATGCAGGTATTTGTTACTGAAACACAGGTATTGGTTGAAAAATTCACTATTGTGAATTTTACAACTGAATGTCAGAAAGTAAACAGATATTCTAAATAAAAAAAGCCATAAGCATCTTTTACTCAGTGGAATTTCAAGTGAACACTATTAGCTATTGTTTTCACATTTATTTACATGAGGCATTCAATAATTAAACTACAAGATCCGGCATAGAGTTTGCCAGCTAAAGCCTGTGTCATAATGAAAAAGAAAGGGATATCTGTAGCTTCCTTTTAGGTTTATTATTGTCTCTATTAATAAGCATTAAAGAGAGAAAAACACTGGAGAAATTCTCCCAGCGTACATGGTTTGCATTTTACTATGCTTTTCAGATTAGTTTAATTTCCCACTGGAAAGTGGCTTTTCATAAATTTTGGCCTAGGATTATAATCATGTAAGACAAAACTCTTGTATTAGGGCTGTTCTGGTTTGTTCTCATTTACTCCTAATATGCAGAACTTGAAGCTTTAGACATGAAATCCAAGCATACAATATGGAAAGACATTGTCGCAAATGCTGGTCTCTGCGATCAAAGCTGACGAATTGAAAAAGCATAAAATATGGCTTTATTCCTTGTTTTTATTTACTATGCATGTAAATGCAAAGTAAATTGACAAATTTGAGGAATTTAAATAAGGAGCTGTCTATATAAATGCTGGGTTACATGTAAGGCCAATTAACCCAAAACTAGATAAGATTCTGGTTTTGTGGTTGGAATTCTTGAAATCTCTTGAAGACCCCAGGGAAGGGGGCTTTTGAAAGGACCTAGTTTGCATCAAGTCTGTAGCATGCAGGAAGCAGTATATCATCATCAACATCATCAATAATAATAATTGTCATGCCACTTATTTTACATACACACTCACTAACAAAGTTGACATGGGCACCACCAGCAAACCATTTTTCAATGGATGAACTTATGAAACTGCCTTATATTGAAACACCTATTAGACCATCTATCCCAGTATCACCTGATCTCTATGTTGGTACCTCTCCAAGCTCTAAAATAGAGATCTTTCTTAGAGCACAGTCCTAACCTGGAGTTAGGCCAGCACAGTTAGGATAGCAAAGTTTGGCCAGCACAAGGGACACCATAAAGTATGTTTGGACGACTCTTGGAGTCACAGAGGCCAGCACGCAGACATGCGCCATCCTCCCTGACTCTGAGAGTGTATAATGCACTTTACGGTGGCCCTTGTGCTGGCCAAACTTTGCTATCCTAACTCCAGGTTAGGATTGCACTCTCAGTCCCACTACCTGAAGATGTGAGTAGAATCCTCCTCCTACCAGTTTCCACGCATGGAGGATCAATGGAGAAAACTTCTCGATCAAAGATCAAACTTCTACATCAGAGGAAAAATGATCATACATGATGTGGGGAAGATTCATTACCACAAGATGTGGCAAAGGTGACCAGCTTAGAATGATTAATTAATTGTGGCTGTCAAAAAAGATGGCTAAGTAAGATCAATCACTAGCAATCAATCAATCACTAGTATTTATATACCGCTTTTCAACACAAAGTTCACAAAGCGGTTTACAGGCAAATTAAATAGTAATAATAAAGCTAAATGGCTCCCTGTCCCAAAAGGGCTCACAATCTAAAAGAATGGAGAACACCACCAGCAACAGCCACGAGAAAGACACTGTGCTGGGGTGAAGAGGGACAATTGCTCTCCCCCTGCTAAATATAAGAGGACACCACTTGAAAAAGTGCCTCTTGCCCAGTTAGCAGGGGTTAGACGGCTGTCAAAATATGTAAATTCAAAGATAATACGCTTGTATTGCAATACCTATTTCCTATAATAGTTAAATGAAACTCATGTTCATAGGCAGGGTACTTTGGAATACCAGATTCTAGGAACATCCGCCTCACGTCCAGCTTGTGAGCTTCAAGAAGCATCTGGCTGGCTGATGCTGAAAACAGACCGCTAGATTTGACGGACCGTTATCTGATCCAGGAAAGCAGTTCTTATGTTCTTATGTTCTTAGGGCACGACTTCCAAGTAGATTTCTTTTTATAGAAATTTAACACTTCCATTTAAAGGAAATCAGCAGTTCCCTTTCTGTAGTATTTCAGCAACTGCAAGTTGGCCGCTACTCACTAGCTGAAAACATCCAATTTTTAAAACAAAGCCAAAGACATCTAATGACCACTCCTACTATTCTCTTCTCGTAGCTCGGCAGAAAGGCAGAGACTGATGCAATGTAGGGGATAAAGTCACAGATATTAAAGTATATAGAGATTTGTTTAGATTTGCCCTTTAGGCATGCAAATCAGATTGTAGTCTAAAGCCAGACAGATTTACACTAAACCACCTCCAAAATTTGGAGTGCATTAAACAGTGACAGCCGCTTCAGAGTTTAATTTTGGATGTGCCTTTATTTGACTCCCAATTAGTTTTACTAGATCCCAGTTTCCAGGGAGAAGGCAAAGAGGTGACACTACTGATATGTTTTAAATAAGGTCATTTGGCTGGTGTTGTCCATGGATGAAGAGAATTGAAGTTGCATTACTGAGCAGCTAGATTTGGATGGACAATATAATGGGGGATGGGTGAGAATCTATTTGATGACCTCTTTTTGTTCACACTTCACTAACCCAAGAACATCGCCATAGCCATGCCAGGTACTTTTCACTGCAAATTCCATCAACATTTCTATAAGAGCGCATTCAAGTGTTCAGTAGAGAACATGGTGGAATCCAAAATGCCTCTGATACCCTAGGGAAGGGTTCACTTGCTTGGAAGCACTAATGCAAATTCACGCCTGAATCCTCCATTTGTTTGTCATCAACTATATGGCTATGATTAAGCATGTGGTCACGGCGTTGCTCACCTTTCCTTTGGACCTGCTATGAAGCAACACGAGCATCTTGTTTTTGAGCTGGAAAGAAGAAGCGGAGAGTGGGCAATAGTCACAAAGAAGTCGCTGGGCAAGAGAAGTCATGGCTCCATCTTCTTTTGACGCTGTGGCTTCATTAAGGAAAGAAAAGCAATTCCAGGCAGAGGTCCAGCAACCCAAGTTCTCCCTCCATCTAGAATGCTAATATGAAGATTTCCAGCCTAGCCTTCTTTCTAATGTATTAGCTTTCTATGAGCTATGTTACGGAAAGCTTATGTTTGGTTGGAGCAGTGGTTCTCAAACTGTGGCTCAGGACCCACGAGTGGATCACGAGCCAATTTCAGGTGGGTCACAAAGCACCTAGAGCAGCCATACTGAAAATATGGGAAGGGAATGCTGGAAAGGGGGAAGGCTGTGTGGTTGCTTTCCTTGTGTCGAGGTTCTAAATAGGCATTTTTCATTTCTGATTAATTTGCTATTGGAAAATGGCTGAGAAATCACCAAAATTATTGTTGCGTTATCAGGAAAGCAGCAGGCTGCAGCATCATAATGATGGCACTTCCAGCCATGGCATCACTTATGGTGGGTCCCATATAGATGGTCATTCTAAAAAGTGGGTCCTGGTGCTAAAAGGTTTGAGAACCACTGGGTTAGGGTTTACTCACTTGCAGTCTTAGGCAGCAGAACAGTACCGTTTAGCCTACAGAATGTTTAAATTGGTTCTAACGCTGACCAAGAACACAAGCTGGAAAAAATATCTATACTGAAGTAGTTTATTAAGTTTATGAAGTCCAGCTGAAAGACTGCTAAAGTCTCATCAGAATATGGTTGCAGCTTCCCCCCCTCCGCAAAAAACCTACTTTCAGACAACAGCTTCTTATGAACTTGTTTTGTTGTTCAAGAACAGTCTAGGTCCTAGGACATCTTTGAGTACTTATCAAACTAATGCCCAAGCAAAATCATGCATTGATCACCCAGAAAGGGTTGCATCCAGTGGTGTCATTCACAAACAAGCTGCTGGAACGCTGGGCGGGACTTATGCTCTGATTGGCTGCCCATCCGTAGCGTTCTGCCGCTGCCCTGGCCTTCGAGGGGGCGCCGACTCGCTGCAGGGGCCATGGGGGCGCGCGCTGGGTGCCTGGGAGAGCAGCAGTGGGGTGCGCCAACCAGGGGCTCCCCGCGCAGCAGGCGGGCAGGCGGCGGAACGCCATGGATGGGCTATCAATCAAACGTAAGTCCCGCCCAGCGTTCCATCTCTGCAGGAGTAGATGACACCACTGGTTGCATCACATGTTAAAAAATTAGTAGGAACGTCATATGTCAGTGGTTCTCAAACGTTTTAGCACCGGGACCCACTTTTTAGAATGACAATCTGTCCTGGACCCAAGAGAAGTGATGTCATGGCCAGAAGTGCCATCATTGTGATGCCAAAGCCTGCTGCTTTCCTGAGAATGCAGCAATCAGTTGGCTTATTTCTTAGCCATTTTCCAATAGTAATGTGAATCAGAAAGAAAAAAACCTAACTACAACCTTGACACAAGCAAAACAACAACATAACCCTCTCCCTTTCCAGCATCCCATGTTCCCATATTTTCAATATGGTTGCTCTTGGTGCTTTGTGACCCACCTGAAATTGGCTCGCGACCCACTGGTGGGTCCTGACCCACAGTTTGGGAATCACTGCCATATGTATATTCAGTAGCATAGCCAGAGGGGTGTAGCATGGTAAGTACAGTAGGCATTGCAATATGTTGTGTAAGCAGCCCCCTCCCACTTGTCATGGGAGCCATTCCAGGCAACGTACTGGAGATGCCATTTGATGCCATGAGTGCCTGCACATTGGCATATCTGCTTGGCTCCAACAGCAAGTGGGAGGGGCCTCTTACACAGCACAGTTTGGCACCTACAGGATTTACCACTCCATCATGTATGCTGTGCTGATATGCAGAATATCTTGAGAAGCAAGCATCTTTTTTACAGTATGTACTTTACAGCTTCTGCCATTTGTACTCATGGTGTGTATGTGTATATGTCTTAAACACCTTAGTTCTCCTTTCAGACATGATGGTGTGTACCATGGGCACAGTATATGCAGACACACTTGCTAATTCACTTTAAAAACACATCATCCCTGTCTCCACAATTGTGACTTCAATAAGAATGCAAATTTCTCTGCCTGGCATTGTGTTCTGTTTTTTCATTGTTATGGTCTGTACTGTACCTCCAAAACATCCTTGTAAACTTCACAGAATAATTCTTGAGAAGTCCTAAAATGTTTTGTTCCAACATTAGTTTTGACTCCTTTTTCTTGGCTTGCTGCCATATAGAAAATGAAATAAAAAGTTGAGCATTCCAGAAGACATTTGAAGGTTACACAAGCTCTCAGTTGAGCTGAGGGTGAACCTCCTTGGTGGAGTTCCCAGTAAATCTGCAAGTTTTTGTAGCCAACCACAGTCAGCTATATAGAGTGCATTAACAATGTTATCTAACGTACGTAAGTGTTCAATTGCCTCCTAAACTCCAAATTAGAACATCCTCTGAAGAGATTTCCCAACGAAAAATGGTTGTGCCATTATTGTGAAAATTCTACTACAAGTGTTCCAAACCACAATGAGCAGTGTAAGTGCTAGGATTATGGGAGGAGAGGTAAGGGGGAGGACTTGTGGATTTCTTTAAGGGTACTTAAAAAAATCCACAAGTCCTCCCCCTGATTCCTGTAGCCACAAAAACAGTAGCTGAGGATCCAATCCTATCCTTCTTGCCATCCTCCAATGCAGCTACCCTGAAAACAAGTGGTTGTATGGGAGGGGGGGGTTAGAAAGGGAAAGGAGAATAATTTCCCCTTACTCCTCTGTAAGCCTCCTGCTCTGCAATGGGTCTCCTCGGACCTGCACCAACTCTGCAGTTTGCCCAAGTCCAAGAAGAAGAAATGGGCGGGGAGAAGAAAGGGGCTGGATTCCACCCCCTCCAACAGCCTCCCCACCCTATTCCTCCCCCTTCCCACCCAGGTTTTGCCTCCCCATCCCCCACCCCCCCCCCCACTAATGTCTTCCTTGCTCCAGTGGCCGTGACAGGAACTGGTGGTGGCCAGAGGGTGCTGCCACTTCTTGAGGCAGTGCTCACAAAATGGCCACTGACAGAGGTCTCCTCAGGCTGTTGGCAGCCATTTTGTGACAGCAGAAGTGTGTTCCGCTGTCACAGCACACTCTGGCTGGCAGCCCAATCCAGAAGGCTAGGGACAAAGGGAAGGTAGCCAGGCCCTCTTCGCCTGCCTGTATTCCAGCAATGCTTTACGCTTTACGAAGGAGTTATTCCTGATGTTGTACGACATGACCCCATGTTTTTGTTCTGGCTTTTATTTTAGAATGGGGGTGGGAAGCACAAATACAATTACGGCAACACAAGTAGCACTCCCCCCATAGCAAGCAGTGCTAAAGCTAGAGCCCAGAATAAGGCTCGTCTCCACATCTGCTTTGCCTGTTAAAATAAAATCTCACTCAGCCTTTAGGAAAATATTCATGAGGTAAAGCTGGCAATAGAAAAATAATTATTTGAAAAACATTCTATGAGGAGAGTTGTGTGCTTCCCTACTGGATGCCAGTTAAAATGAGCTAATTTGTTTTACCAGTAGCTTAAGAAAACCCCAGCACAGCAGCACGACAATTATATCCAGGTGCAAGGACTTAATTCAGGCAATTCTAGGTGGATCCTTCTACTCTGCTCGCTGGGCCCCATCCTCGGCTGCAGTGAGGAACAGATGCCCTTGAAAATATGATCCAGTCAGCCTCTGAATACCAGGCTGGAAATGCTTTCAGAAGGAAAAGGGGGGAGGAGCGATGTTCGTGTAGCCAAGAAATCAATTCAAACATGAGTAAGAAATATGAGCACCGCATGTCAAAAGTGAATCTGAGTGAATCAGCTTTGTTGCTCCTTTGGATTCTTTTCTACTCTCAGCATAAATGCAAAATCCAACCATTTGTGGAACTTTTTTTTTTTTAAAAAAAATGTGCTTAAAATCCTCAAAGTGCCCTGTATCCTAATTTGCTTCAATGGGAACATTATAGATGTAATATTTTAGTGCAATATACGTCAACACTGAGTAAAATAAGAACAGGAACAAAAATGGATTCATTCCTGAGTGATTTCAATAAAGGTTGGAATCCATATAGGCCAGTGAAGGTGGACCTATGACACGTGTGTCAAAGGTGACACACCACAACATTTTGGGTGACACGCCAGCGTTCAACAACACCCAACAACAATTGAATTGTTTTTACTTGTATTTCATTGTTGTAATTATTTCCCGTTTCTTTATACAATGCCTATGCATTGTATAAAGAAACGGGAAATAATTACAACAATGAAATTATCACACATGATTGGATGGTATTTTTTAAAAAATTAATGAATATGTAAAAAAAATGTTTCTCTTTTGTTTGAGTGTGTGTGTGTGTGTGTGTCACACACCAGCACAGTCAAGGTAGGCATTTTCCAAATGTTTGCCACACTGAGGCCAAAAGTTTTGCCAGCGCTGATACAGACAATCAGTATCTGTTTGCGATGTAATATTTAGAGTCAGCTTATATTTTGAGCAAAAACACCATGCACAATTCAAAAAGGTTAAGCATGTTTATTTGGTGGGCACAAAAGAAGAGGATGGCCTTTTTCAGCAAGCAGTTAAGGCTCCCTTATGATTGTCTGGCATCCTGGCGCTGTGGATCAGCTGCAGCTGCATTAACTCCTTTTCACGTGTGGCTGGCTCAGGTTTGTGCCAGCCTCTATGGTGCCAGTAAGTCAGAATGGTCCATAAGACACTCAGGGGAGTCAGACGGAATCTTGCTCTTTTGCCCAGCAAACACAATGGCCATTGATGCTGCAGCACAGAGACTGGTGGAAAAAAAAACACTGAAACCACAAAGCTGAAGGCTGCTGCAACGGAGCATCAGTGGAGCAAGTTTTGCACCCTCCAAAGAGGCAGAGCTATCCTGTCATGCTGGTTGTCTATGCCACATGCTATGAGTCACTACTGCCTCAATGCAAACTCATAGGCCATTATGCTTTGTGATGTACATTAAACAGGCCAACCCTATGCAGGGCATATGCAGTGGATCCTGCAATCTGCTGCCGTAAGTCCCAGTTCAGCACCACAAAAATGTAGCGCTGTTGTGTACGTCTACTGGTGCAAATGGCCAGAGGTCCCATGTGTATGCCATCGGCTCACCCAGACTGCACCGGCACAGATAAGGTGGCAGCAGTGGGGGTGGTTCAGTGGCAGTTTAGGGGGGCATGGAAGAGAGCAGAGAGGGTAGAGGGTAGTTCAGGGGCAGGAGGGGTGGATCCTGGCAGCAGCAGTGTCCCTAGCCGCACAGAAAAAAGGTTCCAATACAGCCTCTCCAGTCCTCAGAACACCACCAGAAAGCCTAAGAAAGGAACTTCCAGCTCAGGACACCTCCGGACATGACCCAGAAGTGACATCCCAGGTCATGCAGGTCATCATACGTTGCTCCAAGATGCAGCGTCTTTCCAACCATGTGAGGTATGTGAATATCGTTGAATAGCAGCTAGACGTTAAAAGATGCTTTTTCATATTAGAAGTGCAATGCAAATGAATAGCAAAAAGCTTTACCATTCAAAATCCAATAACACCTGAATAACACAACCCCGATGCTATTTACATATAATCAATGCAGCAGGTATAATTTGCATAATCAGAAATGCTAAGCTGGAGTGTACCGTGGTAGAATCATCAACTACCTGCTTCCATAGAGAAGGTTTATCTGGAGTAATATCAGGCTCACTGATTCAGCAGACCTGACCCCTACAACAAGCCAGATGGGAACTGGGATGATCCCTGTGATTGTCACTATCTGTGCAAATAGCAGACTGGGAAGCAGGGGAAGCAGGATGAGTGTGGCTGTACATGCTGGCGCAGTGTTAAAAAAATCTATAGAGCAAGCGCCTCCACTTGCTTATGATGTACCTCCCTTCATTCTAGTATTGCACTAAATCAGCCAGAGGAAAGCTACTGTCTAGATGTCGTCACTGTTATTTATTCCTCCCCATTATTAAAAGAGAAATAGTTAACGGTTGGCTAGCTAGGCCAATATGCTGACAACAGTGGTCCAGATGTGATAATAGGCTGTTGCCACACCAGACTTGGGGAGTAGCTGATGGTTCAGAAAATTCTGTTAAGATGTCTTCAAATGGACAAATCATCCTCATTCCAGAGTTATGTAAATGTTATGGTATTGATTTCAGCAGATTTATAATGGCTTCACAGATTAAATAAATACTAAACACAGAGACTGCAGTTCTTTGCATGAACAGGCAGTTCTGCAACACTGTTTATGTGCCATTATCTACAGACAGACTTCAATGGGATCAAAGCAGCCTACGTGTAAAACTACAGCCACAATCTACAATGCAGATAGATTTTGTGCCAGTGAGGCTCGGATATATTATATTGCAGCCATGTTAGCATCCGTATAAATTTACGGATGTTTGCATAGAAATGCTTGCACAGAAAGGACCTAAAATGTTTTTATACTGTAGATTTCTGGTCAAGAGTTTGCTTAGCTGAACTCCGGTGGCAACATTTTGGGTTGTTATGATTTCCTATCTTAACTCGCACTAATTAGAGGTGTATCAGACAACTTGGATTAAACCAGTAAGTGGTGCTTGTTCAAATATAATGTGAGCAATCTGGACATCTTGAAAACCTGCCAAGCCGGGCTCATAAAAAACCTGCCAAAAAATCCAAGTCCTGAGTTCAGCCAAGCATGTGTGGCTGGTTCCCATGAACATTACAAATAAAATTAAAACCAGTTGGAAGTGTGTGTTTTTTTTCTAAAGCAACAGAACTCATTCCCTACCCTAAAGAAATACTTTGGCCTAATGGAGCCTGCCCTTTTAAACCACCTCTCGGCACCCAGAAGAAAATGTAGAGCATGAACTGAAAAGGGGTTTTTGTTTCAGCTCCTCTCTCCTCTGAATCCTGGTTTCTTGACAAGGATGGGGGTGAGAGGAAAGGGGGGGGGAAGCAGCCAATGGAAACACATTTTTCCAAGGGATATACATTTCATCCTGGAATCAAAAGCACAGTATTTCACCAGCTCCTAATTTAAAACATACTTTACAGAGGCATATCTTATTTAGCTGAGCCTTTGAAACTCTGATTTAAGGTGAGAATTAGGAATAAAATATATAGGGCCAAATTTGCTGCCAGATATAAAGGCACAAACACATTACACTTGGTTTAAATTTGACTTTGTGGTGTCAAATTTTGCTCTCAATTACCTCAGATTTATAACTCCAGTTGGGAAACGGATTTCGGTTGTGTTTCTTGAGATGTACAGAAATGACAATGAGCGCAGAATGCTCCTTAGAGAGAGCGATTTAAGGCAATTGTAGTGGGACATTCCTTCCTAGCCTGTCACTTACAGAAAATGTTTGCTGCAAGTCCTTCAAAGCCCCGAGATTTTAATTATCAGCCAGAACCCAGGGGAGGGGCCTCCTGCTCCATATGCAGTGGCCTTCCTGAACTCTTGTAAACTCTCAAAGAAGCAGATTGGAGTGGACATGCAGCGTTGGCTAAATGTGTCGCAGAACAGAGCTCTGTGCCAGATCAGGGAGCACTGTGATCCCACCCTCATTTATCTCAGGGCCAAACTACATGTTACGTTAAGCCCATCATTAACAGACCAGCTTAAAACCCAAAGTCAATGGGAAGTATTCTCTTTTGAAAAACAGCCATGGGGAGGGGAGATAGTTTCCCTGTCCTGCTTTGCTACTGAAAATCCCTCTGAAGTGGCTGTTTCTCCCACAGTCAGGGCTGCATTCATCCATGGCCAGGCCCCTAGGCTTTCAGGTATTTCAGGGCCCCCCCAAAACCCTTCAGGAAAACTCCTGCCTCATGGAATAGAGGTCCCTGATGGAAGGACTGGCAGGCAAGGTTCTTCTTCCCCCCCTTACAAATAAGGCCTCTGCAGCTCAGTCAATGCATCACTTTTCCCCATCTGTTGCCTTGTTACAACACATACACACACGGGCTGGATGGGGAGTCCTCAGGGGCCAGATCTGGAGACCCCTGCATTAGGCTGACACCCAGACATGCCAACCTGTTGGACCCTAGCCTAGTCCCTGCGGGGCCCCTGGGCTTCAGCCTACTCAGCCTAATGGATACTACAGCCCTGCCCACAGTGGCTATTTGCAGGCACACACACACACACACACCAAAAGGAAAAGGGCATAAGGGTTGCTTCAGGTGGGGTGATTTTTAAGGAAAAAAACTACATGGGGAAAAGCCTTTAAAATGTGACATTCTGCACATGTGACATTCTGCAGTATCAGGTTAGATTATGCCTTTGTGCATGTGCAAGTCTCCCTGTTTTGGAACAGAAAAGGAACGCCTTCTGTTTACTTCTGGTCCTATGGGGGTCTATTAATGAGAGGCTCAACATCATGTCCTGTTGGCCCTCAGCAGCCTCCCCTGCCCATACTCTCTTTGCACAGGATCCTCTCTGATTCTCCACAGTTCAAAGCATTGCTAACTGCTAACTGGGCAAGAGGCACTTTTCCAAGTGGTGATTCTCTTATATTGAGCAGGGGGAGAGTAATTGTCCCTCTTCACCCCTGCGCAGTCTTTCTAGTGGCTGTTGCTGGTGGTTTGCTTTTTTTTTTTTTTTTAGATTGTGAGCCCTTTGGGACAGAAGGCCATTTAATTTTATTATTATTACTATTTGCCTGTAAACCACTTTGTGAACTTCGTGTTGAAAAGCGGTATATAAGTACCTGTTGATTGTTGATTGATTGAGCATTGTCACCCCTTCCAGCAGCCTATAGGTCCTTCCTTGTTCTGGCTGTGGAGCTTTCCTTCCACCATTTTACTGAACAGGACTGCTTGACTGCGTGGTGGAACCCACAAGCCCCCACAGAAGAGTGAGGAGCTTTTCCCTTGTCATTCTGCAAGAGATGCTGGCCCTTATTTCTAATTGCAAAGGTGCCACTAGCAGCATGCGCAGACTCAGGCCTGATCTACACACGCAACAAGATGAGATGACAGAAAAAGATAGAAATGTGGACTTTACCTGTTCGGACTGCTGTGGAGAGAGGTCATTGTTTGAATGCTCCTCCAGACATAAATAATCCCCCAAAATCTAGCATATCTGCAAGAGGAAGGTTTTTTTTCATGTAGGTGGACTTTAATAAATGTGATTCCTTCACCTTCAGTTGAAGTTGCATAAGTTGCATCTCAGCTTATGGAGTTGAAGTTGCATCTCAAACTGTGGCTCTGGACCCACTTGGTGGGTCATGACCTGATATCAGGTTGGTCGCGGAAAGCTGGGAGCAGCCATCTTGAAAGCTGCAGATCTTACTCTTGCTATATTCCTTTTGTGAGTGTTTGTTAACTGTTTGAATTTTCAAGTGAGGGGTTTGTTTGTTTTTTAAAAAAATTGTTTTTAGTTCAGTGCTTTTACGTAATAGTTTGTCCTAATCTTGCTTTCTGTCAGGGATGTTTCATGGTTGTGTAATGGCTGCAGTCCAAGAATGCAAGTTTGCATTCCAGGAGTGTCATTTTATTAGATCACAATGATGGCACTTCCTGCTTGATGATGTCACTTCTAGTTATGACTTTACTGCCCGGATAATGATATAATTTCCAATGGGTCCTGACATGAGTGCCATTCTAAAAAGTGGGTTCCAATCTAAAATGTTTGACAACCACTGGCGTAAGCCATTTGGCCACCAGCCCATTACTGCTTCGTTGTGCAGGCTGAAGAAAGAGTTGATTCCTGTGAGACTTTTTTGTATTCTGGTGCTGATCAGGTCCTGGCTGGAATATTTTATGTGAGATGATGAAAATGAGCTTCATGATTGAAAATCACATACAACAGTTCACCATTAAACTTATTCAATTTATCTTATACTTGAAACGCAGTATGTTTCAGAAATAGGCCAGCCATAATCAATCTGTTTGGATAGAGTCATAGAGACTCTATCCATATAATTTCTTGAGGACTAGAAACCACATTTCTCTATCACAGTGTTATTCAAACTGTGGGCCGGGACCCACTTGGGAGCAAGTTGGGAGCAGCCATCTTGGAAACTGCAGACCTTACTCTTGTTATATTCCTTTTGTCAGTGTGAATTTTCAAGTGAGGGTTTTTTAAAATTTTGTTTTTCGTTCAGTGCTTTTATATAGTATTTTGTCCTAATCTTGCTTTCTGTCAGGTATGTTCCATGGTGTGCAATCGCTGCAGTCCAAGAATGCCAATTTGCATTTCAGGAATGTCATTTTATTATGTTACAATGACAGTACTTCCTGCTTGATGAGGTCACTTCCTGCCACAACATCACTTCCATGTTAATTTCCATCACTTCCGGTAGGTCCATTCTAAAAAGTGGGTCCCAGTCTAAAATGTTTGAATACCACTGCTCTATCAAATACTACAGACAGACTTCTATTTCCTTTTTAACTGATTTTATTCTAATGTTAATTATCTCAGTCCAGTCTGACACTTGAAAACGTTTTTTCAGTTACATGGTAAAAAGAAAAAAAAAGAAACACAGTATTATATTCTTGATATATTAATAAGACAACAAAATGTACATTTTGGGACACATGCATTTAAACATTTACTTTAACATATGTAATGCACCCAGAGCATGTACCCAGAATCCCTCACAACATCAACACTCCTGAAAAACGGTACTTATTGTTTTCAATTGTTCCTTAGATGGTGGGTTGAAAAATATTCTTGGAAATATAATTGGAGAACAACTAAAACATTAGTAGTCAGTTGGGGAAAACAGTTTACTGTATATTTTTTCCCGATGAATTGCAAATACAATTTTAGTATTGTTTAATAAGATGAGTAATTTTAGCTTCAAACACGCTGGTTTCAATTTCAGACTTTTTTCTGTTTGCTTATACTTCATAACAGATAATTACTGATGTAATCATTATTGGTCATTGGCCATTAGTTTGCTTCAGAGCGTGTACCTTGGTGGGCAGTAATTACTGCACAGCCTTCAATAAGATATCATTAACAAAATGAGAAGACCAGAAAAAAATATCTTAATTACTGTAAGTGCTGCATTGGTTTCTCCATGGGATAAACAAAGTCAAACAATTAAGATCACACATGCATTTTACTCGATTATATTCTGCAGTGCAAAAGGGGAAAAAGGCAGAAAACGAAGATAAAGACAAATAAGTACCTCCTTAAGTTTGTAACAGGGAATTATAATGAAAACAATAATGAGCAGGAACCATTGGCTTGCACCTTTAGCAATTACTCAATCAAAATTCCCACGGAATCAAACTGCCATTAGAATATATGCTGTATCTAAAAGAACTTCTATCGTAACAGCATCGGTAAAGCAACACACATTTGCATTATATCACAACATCTTGCATCTATGTTCCTGCAACCAGGCCTGACATTCCTAGGTGAGTAACAAAGGCAATGCCAGTGTGGGGCAAAAGGGAGCAGAAAGACTGCCTCTGAGCCTGGCACAGGGCACCCACAGGCATATTTTCAGCACAGAGTCCTTCAATGCTCGAGGCATCCCATGTTGCTTCCAACATGGCCAGACTATACCTGAGCTGGGAGTCCAGAGTCCTAGGTGCTCTCCCAAGTGGCCTTGGCTAGACAAGTCACTTTCCACCACAGTTTCCAATGGAATACGAATGATGGCCCTCGCACAGTAGTATTAGGCAGTGCTAATTACATTTAGCTGTTAGCCGTTAGGACTTTCTCCCCAGCCCCCACCCTCACAGATACTTACTTGTGGTCCCAGAGTCTGAGGGTGCAATCCTAACCTGGAATTAGGCCGGCACAGTTAGGCCGGCACAGTTTGGCCAGCACAAGGGACACTGTTAAGTATGTTTGGACCACTCTCAGAGTCAGAGAGGCCAGCACACAGGCATGCGCCATCCTCCCTGACTCCGAGAGTGGTCCAAATGCACTTTACGGTGGCCCTTGTGCCGGCCAAACTATGCTGTCCTAACTGTGCCAGCCTAACTTCAGGTTAGGATTGCTCTCTGAGTAGTGTTAATTGTCATGAATGAAACGGCCGACATGTGTCACCACTGCTCATTCACACGCACTTGTGTGTCCTACAAGTGTCATGCACACAAACAAATAACTGAAATTCAGAAAATTAGCTCGCGAGAGGTCAAGTTCAGCAGTGTGGTATTGCAGGCACTGCAACTGATGCCCCATGTAAGCATCCCCTCCAGTGATGTCATCCGGGCGCGCCAAGAACCGGAACGCCCGGATGATTGACAGCCCTCCGCCCCTATGGTGGAGGGCTGCCACGCCTCCCTGCGCCTCACAGAGCCCGAATCGCTCCATTTCAGAGCGATTTGGGATGCAAGGGAGGGCGGGCGGGCCCAGCAGCAGCTCGCCCGTCCTCCGGAGAGGCAGCGCGGCCCGGGCCCATCCGCCGAACTGGCGGAACGGCGTACCAGGCCGTTCCGCCTGGATCACGCCACTGATCCCCTCCCATTTGCTGTCGGGGCCATGTTGGCCGTGCAATGTGGAAAATATTGTAGTGTGGTAAGTATTACAGGCATCACAATGCCCTGTGTAAGCATCCCCTCCCACTTGCCATCAGAGCCATTCTGGCCAGCGAAGGCAACATGTTGCCATGGCTACCCAGAATGGCTCCAATAATGAGTGGGAGGGGCCATTTACATGGTACATTGCGGCTCATACAATACCTACTGCACCCCCTCTGGAGCTACACTACTGAGTGGACAGAGACGAAATGACTTTTGTGTTCTCTCCAGCACCTACCACTGGACTGTTGCAAAATGGATGTCAAGTTTTTCCTGTCTTCACTTTTCCTCTGTTTCCTCACACAGTGTGGTGAAAAAAGTTAGCAACAGAATATGAACTAAAGAAGCACCAGATGCTTCCAGGATGGCGGGCTTAGGAGATATGCTGTGGTGCTATATATATTTTGCTTTTGTAGAACTCTGTGCCGTGCTTAATGCCCTTAACAAATCCATAAATTGGTTGCCTAACTGTAACCAGGGTAGATCAAAAACTATTGCTTTATCCTATGAGACCATTTCTGACTCCCTTCAAAAGCGAACAGCTTAAGCCCCATCCTGTGTTGTCCTTTCTGACAGCTCTGCACTCGAGTGGATCATATTGACGAAACATGACAGACTTGACACCGCCTTCGCTTTTGAAATAACTTCCGTTTTAAGCTCTCTGACATCGCAATCAAAACTCTGCTAATGTGATTCGCAGTTAAATTAAACAGAAAAACATCATTAAACGGACTATGATACGGTGAGGACCTATCGCCGCACAGACGCACAGCACAGTCCTATACCCCCCTTACAGTGATGTCATGCACCCACTACGCACCACTACGCGAGTACCAGTTTCTAGAAGTTGAGCTGGCCTAAATCATTATTTGTTTGGCATTTGGACAAGTGCCAATCAAAAGTGAGTACCGGTTTCTAAATCATTTGGATGACACCACTGCCCCCTTAGCGTCGGCGCTGTGCTCTTGCGCAGGCCAAACGCTGTTGCGAACATGCCGTAAAGCGCTTCCGTGTTGGCGCTATGGCACTCGGCCAGCGCATGCGTCAGCGTCAGCGCTCAGGCGCTGGCGTGACCATTGGCAGCGCCAGCCGTGTGCCAGTCAAGCACCGGCGTTGCTCGGTCAGTGCAGGGCCTCCACGAGGGCGTTCCAGAGGCATTCTGGGGGGCGTAACTGGGTGGCACAGTGGGCGGAGATGGTGGTTATGATGCGGTTGTAATGCAGGACGGCCATAGTGCCATATCCTAACGCCGGTTCCCGGCCGTGGTGGCCCCGATTCGGGACACTCCCGTGCACGTTCCTCTGTGCCTGCTATTTTGCTGGCGCAGATCTGAGCAGGCCCATAGGGGTGGCTGGGGCTTACGCAGGTGCAAGGGGAAAACCTCCCCTTGTCCTGCATGTTGCTGCTGCCGCCTCTGAATGGGCCTTTGGATATGGCCCTGCTATGTCAGCCTTACTAGGCCGGCATAAGGTAGGATTGCGCTCTCATTCTAAAGACAGCTCGGGAACATGTAATTTGGTACCTTCTGCCTGAGCTTCATGGCCCATCAAAGGATGGCATAACAACATCCACTCATTGAGGGATGGGCAACATTTCATATCATGCAATAAAGTGCTTGTTTTAAAATGTTCATATATGATCATTGATCGAAGGGCAACGTGTGGAGGCTACAATCTGAATTCCTATTACTGGGATTTCAAGATCTAGAGACCTTGGAAGAGCTTCTAGAAGTTGGTGGTGGCATAGTTTCCTATCATGTCACCACAGCTTCCAACCTCCTATACTGACAGCCATTGAATAAAACGTGGAGGTCAGTTATTCTTTTTTAGCTGGGCAGACCAATCCTATGTAGGTTCCCCAGTGCTGATGCAACAGTGCCAGCGTGGCTTCTGTGGCATCCCATTTTGAGCCCGCTCTCCTAGCCACAAATGGCTCTAGAGGTGAGGGAGAGGGGCTGAATTACACAGGAGCTCAGGTTCCTGCAAAACTTACTGTTTTGCCCCCCTGCACACCTGAGCAAGTTCAGAGGAAGTGGTTCCAACATTTCAAGAGTGTCTTTGGAGTAAGTTCAGAAGTTTAACTCTGAAAGCCAAAATAGCCATTTCCCCCCACCAGCATATGCACAGACAAGATCACACTTTGAAAATAGAAGGTTGTTTAAATTACCCAGATTTCTGGGTTTTTGTGTGTGTGACGGTGGGTATTGTTCACAATGTGCATTCACCTCTGCGTATCTTTTGCTTGTTGCCAGCTTCTGCATGTGGTCCATCAGATTACCAGTTCTATATGAACTGACTCTGCCGGAAACTTTAAGAGCTGAGGGATACTGTACAGCAGGGATCTCCCATTTTTTTAGCCAGAGGGCCGCATCAAATATTTGGCATGGTGTCAAGGGCCAGAAAAATAAATTGATTTATAATTTAAATAAGTGCATTAGAGATAGAACTTAGATGAATGGGTGAATGGGCTCAAAGTTCAAGATTCCTTCCAGTTCCAACACACACCACAGAAATATAGCACACACTTTAATAGACCCCCCCTCCCTGCCCCGCCTCACAAGCAGCTAACTTAAATGTACTGGAGTAAATATTTCAGAATCACCAGATCACAGGAAAGAAAACATCCAAAGCATGTTCTGAGGGCTGAGGAGGCCTCTCCGGCCCTCAGAAAGCTGTCTAAGGCCTTCAGAGGGCCTGAAAACATCACTTCCAGGTCTTTGGGAAAATCAGGAAGTGACTATTTTTTAAGGCCAAAACAAGAATTGTTAGATACACTGGATTGGCCATGACGTCACAGACTTGAAGCCATGGGTATATCTCAGATCATTGCCGCGAAGGAGGATTGCCGCCGCGGCGTCACAAATAAAAATCTCCCTGCCCGTGTGGTAAAGTTAATCTCAATGTCTCTAATCATGCCTGCGTCAAAATAAGTCTGTCAAAGCAGTGCAATCCGAGTTTAAATAGACAGCAAGCGGCATTTCGTCCGGTATGTTCAGTAATATAATTACGCGGAATTAAACCTTGGAATTGCATATTAACTCATAATTAGGTTACCAATGACGTTTCTCCATGATCACACGTTGTTATTTTGGTAAGTTTTTACTTCAGGAGTAAACGATTCAGCCCTAAGCATCATGCGAAAACCCATTGGAAATGCTTGGAATCAGCATTACATTGTTTTGGGTATATTTACGTCACCGCTAACCCCGCCCACTAGCTTCACTTTTTTTGCATTAATATAACAAGAAGGTTGGGCCAAAAATAAGGGCCTTCAGAACAGCCTCCGCACACAACCAGAGCACAATTTGGAGGATGTAGCCCATGCCAGCAAAGTCAGGAGGTCCAGAGGATCATAGGAGACTGTAGGCTGGATAGTGGCTCTCCAAGGGCCGCATCGGGCTCCTGGGCCATGGTTTGGAGACCCATGCAGTACAGCAATAGTGGATCACCTTTTATTTGTCTTGTTCATTTCAAGCCCTCTGGATGACTCCAAATCCTGCATGTTTGTTTCACCACCACCAAGTAATCTGATCCAGGATATCTATTTTGCAACCCCTTTGAAGAAGGGCAGAAGGTCTGGTCGAGAGGGTTAAAGCCGCAGTAATTGCCCGAAGATAAGATCTGAAGGTCGCTAGTTTGAGACCACCGGAAGCTTCCGTGTGCGGCAGACCTCGAGAATGCGGCTGATAAGATCTGAGCTGTCTCAGCTGCCTGTGAGAGGGGGAGTTGTGCTGGGCCAGCTGTTCTTTGGTGAGAGCAAAGGAGCAGATTATCGACCAGTGGAAGGCAATTGCGTGGCGAGAAAGAAGGACTGGACAATGAAAGTGTCATCTGCACGTAGTTGTTCTTGAAAGATTAGAACTTTGTGATTTGTAAAAACCCTTGTGGTTTAGAAAATGCCTGCCTATGTAAACCGCCTTGAATTAAAGTCAAAGGAGCAATCTGATGACCAAGAAAGGTGGTATATAAATACCTATTATTATTATTATTATTATTATTATTATTATTATTATTATTATTATTATTATT
>JAJKFI010000002.1:44829142-44864658 GCA_029204185.1 Lerista edwardsae | reverse complement strand
AGTTAAATGGCTCCCTGTCCCCAAAAGGGCTCACAATCTAAAAAATGCAGAACACCATCAGCAACAGCCACTAGAAAAGACACTGTGTAGGGATGAAGAGGGACAATTACTCTCCCCCTGCTAAATATAAGAGGAACACCACATGAAAAAGTGCCTCTTGCCCAGTTAGCAGGGGTTAATATGATCTTCCAATTGTATTATGTACTCAGTACCTTCAGGATCATTAACATGAAAGGAGAATATTTTCAAAGCCTTGAACAGATGTGATGGCTCACCCTAGAAAAGGATTGCTGAAGGTTTTCAGATTGCAGGTCCTACATATTTGAGCACCCAGATTATGAATAGGACACATGACAGGGATAGCAAAGTATTTTTTTTCCTATCTTATTATACCGCGCAAGGCACCGTAAAGTGCCTCTAACACTGGCAGTACATCCTTCCTGCCGGCGCTAGGGTGGAAAGTAACGCTGGCCGTGCAGGCCCTGTAGGGAGCAGCGGTCACCAACTAGCACTGAGTTCACTGGGATGGAATGGGAGGGCATTTAGGGGTGGGAGGGAGGGTGTTCTGGAAAAGGCGGGAGACACCCAAGGAGACAGGGAATGGTATCAGCAATGGCCCCTTGTCCCAGATAAACCAGGGAGTATAGGGTTAACCCCAAGGTCTTTGCAAGTCTGTAGGCTGTAGGCTACAGCTGTAGGCTGATGAGCACAGCTGTACGCTGATGAGGCCCCTGGCTATGAAGGGAGGCCAGCACAGGCACAGATGGGTGTGGCTGATGGTAAAGCCTGCCTAGCAACAGACACCAATTGGCTGGCTTCAGTACAGTCACAGATCCAGGGGGGTGCAGGGATGGCAAGCCGCATGGGCGCCGGGCAGCAGGGGGGTGCCATTGCGCAGAGTCCGCCTGCCATTGTGCAGAGTCCGGGCACTTTTTGGCCTGCCCGCCACCCCGTGCGCCTGGAACGCTCTGAAATGGAGCTCTTCCGGGTGCAGGGAGGTGTGGTGGGGAGACGCACGGGGGCAGGGCAACATGCTGGGGGCACGGTTTCGTTGCCTTGCCATGGGGCGCGCTCCCAGCCTGGACCACCTCTGCCTCAGTATAAAGTGGGAGGCAGGAGCTGGAGTAAAACACCTTGGTAGGTGCTGGAGAAGAGGACCTTGGTGGGTGCTAGATGGATTGGGACTCTGATGGAGTGCTGGCTGGACTGCCTGCCTGAAAGACTGACTGACGGACAGATTGCTGGATTGGATAAGGTAAGGTTATTGTGGGGAGTAACTGTGGGAGATAATTGGGAACTGTTGTATGGCTGCCACGCCCCTGGAGCCACCAAGTGGAGGAGGCAGTTATGGCTTAGGCAAGCTGACTGCCTATTGTTTGGTGATGGGGTTTGTTGATGCTAGACTTAGGGTAGTTTGGAGCTAAGCCAGTGATGAGGGCAGTCTGGAGGAGGCTGGCCAGCCGGTGATCCCAAGCAAAGCTGCTGGAAGAGAGGAGGCCCAGTGGGTGACTGAACCCCCTCCCTCTTGCCTATCTCTGAGGCTGCTCTGGAGGGGAAACTAGTTAGCCTAGTGAGGACATTGGGGCCCTAGGGAAGGCCCAGCAGGGAGAATTTGGCAGAACAGAGGGGTAGAGTGGGGGTGGGACAGGTGGCGACTCTCGCCACCAGTTCCCGACCTCTTAGTAAGGCTGCACAGCCATACTCAGAGGCCCTTGCTTTTGTGCCAGCTAAATAGCTGGCACAGGGTACCCATCATCCACCCTGCACCCTTACAGCAGGGAAATGGGCCGAACATCCCCTTTTGCTGTGGAGGCTCCCACAGCTGTCTGGCTGCCACGGAATGCAGCGGTAGCCACCTGGTTACTGCTGCATTCCTGGGGGGCCAGGCAGTTCTGGATTTGGCCCTTTTTCACAATGCTCCACTCCAGAGTGTGCTGTTTGGAACAAGTAAATGTTGACCATGTACAAGAAGACCATATACAACGAGATCATATACAACTATCCTAAGTCACCAAAACAATGAATTTTAACTGTCCAAAGTCACTGAGGAACCACTTAAGCACTGTTAGCATGTGCCACATTATAGATTGTGATGGGAAAGGTTGCTGTCCTATCCTTCTCTGTTCAGCAAACTTCCTCTGCATTGCAATATTGTACACAATCATTGTTTATCCAACAGAGCCCTCTTGCACAATCTTCCATAGTGACAGGCGGCACAAACTACCTGCTAGGTGCTATGGCAAGAACTCCTGCTCCCCTCCTCACCATCTAATTAGCTATGTCATGCCCTTTAATCAATGTTACAACCAGGTAACACAATTTAGCACAATCTAATTGTGGTTCTGAATTTAGCCAGCTTTAGCTTCATCCTGGTAGAAATAGCTCAGAGGTCATAGTTATCTTGTAAACAATCTATATGCAATTTTCCTTGGAATTTTCATCTTAAATGCAGAGGAAGATCTATGTTTGTCTCCAGGACCACTTAGATTTGCCAACTAACAGGTTTCTGGCTGGTCTGGTCAGTTTTCGTATGCCAAAACACAGAGGGTTTTATGTCTGCTCCAAGCCCTGTCTTTATTTTGAAATGTTTGTTTTGGGCATGCATTTCTTACACACACATTCATACAGAAGGAAAATGAAGGAGGATGTAAAGGGATCATTTATTAGGAGGGCCATTGGGGAATGTGAGCCTCCCACCAGCATCCCCCAATGCAATTTTTGACAATTAAAGTGGTGTGCTTTAATTGTCAAAAAATGGATTAGATGGTATGATCTTTTTAACACCTTGTCACTGTGCCATGAGTTCATCATTATCATCATCATCATTGATGTTCCAGCCGGGCAGCTTGAGCCATAAGCCAGGGGTTGTTTTTGGATATCAGAGGAAGGAATATGCTCAGCCCAGAGTCATAATGCAAAGGCAAGTCTTAATGCATAATGAAAAGGCACTTATTTCTCCTAAGTCTAGAACAAAGCTCATATCACCAAGCAAAGCAAAACTTACACAGTATTATCAGGTGGCTTGCAGTGACACTGCGGCATACTGGCGTCCGAAGTCACGTCGCACCTTAACCTAAGTTACAGCAAGCTTATATAGGCTAGGTGCTCACTTATCAAGATATCAGTGCTAATTGGCAAAAACAAAGTATTTGACAGCACAATGATATATGACAAATTACTACTTGGGTCACTAAAAGATCATTAAAAGACTTGTCACCTCAACAAGTGGGAGATGTTCCCATCATTAGCCGACCTCTTGCTATGCACCTGTGACAGATAAGGGACATCTTATCTGTCATGTGAAAAGATAACAGGATGGACACATGAGGAGGTCGACAGAAGATATTCCCACATTAGGGTGGAGGTTATCTAGCTTAATTGGTATATAAAACGTAAACATAATTCGGGGCTTTGAAGTGGACAATGTCTCATCACCCCATTCTCATAACATCACCTAAGGACAGTGGCCAGAGTCTTTGGTTTGAGTCCAACTTCTCTTGCTTCTCAAGGGAACTGCCCAGTGGACACGTAGGCAGCTCCCCCAGCTCTATGAGATGTGAGACAGTGACCAAATCTTAACATAATATGAGAGGCAACAGCTAGGCCTAACACCGACCGTTACAATCATCATCATCATCATCATCATCATCATCATCATCATCATCATCATCCCTTTATTGTCATGCGATGAGATGCAAACAGTCAAAACCCACTGCCTTAGGAGTTCAGAAGCAGTAAGGGTGGGCTCCTTTTCCTCACCCACCAGGCTTCACCTTCAGGCGCTTCCCAAATACCAGATGATTTTTTTTTTCATTTCAAGAGTTGTCAACCTTTCCTCACCCCAGTGGCGTAGTTGACAGGGGAAGGGGGCAATTGCACCAGGCAATAAGCATTAGGGAGGGCAACAAGCTGATCTTGACACTAGTGGCCAAAATTGTGAAAACCTTGATAAGTGTGGACAATACCATCATTAGAAAGGGAATTTAATGCAGAATGCAACGAAATACACCTCATTGGAATATAGCTATATTCTATACAAGTTGTGGCCAATTCACCAGAAAACTTTTTATGCCTTTACTTAATTAAATTTGATTTCGTTGTGGAGGGAGGAGCTACATAATCTTCCTTGACCCTGGGTAGCAGATAACTTAGCTATGCCACTGCCTCACCCCAAACTTACCTTTCACAGCCATTAAAGACTAAATGCAGACTGCCATTTTAAATCAGCTTCTCAGTCATAGCACAAAATTTTCTTTTCAGGCATAAGACCAATTCATATATACATTAGTGTAAGTCTGAAATAAATTTGGTGACACTGCGAGCCAGTTATAAGTTTATAACATGAGTCAGGCAGCCTATTTTTGCTGAGACAGAACTACCCTGAGCGTAAGAATTCCCAGAATGTCACAATGAGCCGCCTTCAACATTCAAAGCACAATATGAAAATAGGCAGTTCAGCTGTGTCAGCCCCTCGTCCTCAGGTTTAGGACTTCCACAGACAACCGACTGGTGTGTGGAAGGAAAAGAAGCACATTTATGTCACTCATTTGTTGTGAGAAAGCCAAATGTTTTTACCCCAAACGATGCATCTACCCCTGGGAAACTATATTTGCCCTGCCTTCAGACTACAATATCTTGTTGCAGGGAAAATGAGATCCTCACATTAGACATTGATTAGACAGTGATCATTGTACTGAAATGGCACCTGAGATTCCATAATGCCTTTGATCAATGGCGCCATTTTGGATTTCACAAGGGGATGAGAGGCAAAGAGGCTGCAGGGAATGGGAGAAGAAGTTCCAAGCTAAGTTCCACTTATTCATAAGATTTCAGGAAAAAAAACAGTGTTATTTTGAAGAGCATTGGTTATGATTCCCTTTTATATCTAGCAATAAGCATATTTGTGCAGGTGTACTCAGGCTTCTGGGGAGGCGGTCCATTCCGGAACATCACTACCTGTACTGGAGATCTGCCAATATTGGGGACACGATTTAAAAAGAAAGTGAACAAGAATGCCAAAAATAGCTTTGTTTACCTTAGCACAGAAAAACTGTTGTGTTTTCAGGGCTGCAGGCAGCCTGCTGAACCGCCTGTCTGTGCGGCTTCCAGGTATGGGAGGAAGCATAGGATTTGGGCAGCAGACACTGTCAACACCACAACCCCCTCTCATGCCCCATCATTTCCTCAGGCCATTCTCCCTCCACTCAGTTCTAGACTAGGGTGGAGGATGGTGTCAAAGACTTCACAAAATCGATCAATTTTGAAGAGGGATTTGAAGGAAGTGAGCGAGTGAAGGAAGGTATCCTGCAAAAGATGTGTGAGGCAGTTCCAGGCCTAAGGGGCAGCAAGCGATAAAGGGTGGAGAATACTGGAGCTGAAGGGGCAGAGGTCACAGGAAGGAGTTTAGCAGGACATGATATCAGACAAGAAATGAGGGGCAGATCCAGAAGTAAAAAAAAAGTGGGAGTTGGCAACAATGGATGCAGGAATGGACCAGAAGCAGTGATGTCATGTGGCCAGGACGCTCCGGAACGCCGTCCCGGTTGTTCCGTGTAAGGGCTGGCCCCACCCACTGCAATCGTTGCTGCCGCGCGCCCCTGCAATATGCGAATGGGGCTGGCAGCGACAAGACGCCGCGTGCTGTTTCGCCTGCCTGCCCTCCCCTGCGCTCGGTTCGCTCCGAAATGGAGTTATTCCGGGCGCAGGAAGGCGTGGCCAGGCTCCACATGGTGGCGGGGAACTGCCAATCAACCGTGTGTCCCGGTGGCTACTTCCTGCATTCCGGATGTTAGCACAGGTAGATCCCACCACTGACCAGAAGCCAGTATAAGAATTTCAATTTAGGGAGGGATGTGATGTCATCTGACTGAGAAGTGAGATTTTGGCAACAGAATGCTGGATGGGGGTGAGGGGACTAAGATGGGACAATGGAAGATCAGAGAGGTGTGGAGAGAGAAGATAAGAGATGATGAGGGAGTGAATTAAGGTTTTTGCTGAGGGGAAAAGGTGATATTTTTGAGCTGTTTTTATGCTCCTAGGAGCTCAGGAGTTCCCTGAGTCTCTCTCCACAAGCACACCATACGTGGCCACCATTTTGGTGCTGCACCAAATTCACACATGCACCAATTCTCTGGTGCTCCCGGGGACTCCATTTAGGACTGTGAAGGACTCCAGAGATTGAGAGGTTTGACAACCACTGTTGTAGAGAGAGGAGCTATGCCAATATATCTTACAACAACAACAACAACAACAAACCAAGGGAAGTAAAAAAAAATCTAGTGAGCTGCTATCTGTAGAGTCAAATGAATTGTCTGAATAGTTGAGGTGATTTGATTGCTTCATGCCTGTCCATTCGGAGAGGAACGGAAGAATAAAGATAATTTAAAAAATAACAAAATACATCACCAACGAACACAATATCTTTGAGTATGTATAAGTAAATACTACAGCCAAATAAAAGAAAACATAGACAAATCATGTCGGTGTCATGGCCCTATTCCTATTGAGCTCCATCTTGGCTAGTTCACTCACTTCTATGAAAACAAATTCCAGAATG
The DNA here is from genome assembly GCA_029204185.1 of Lerista edwardsae. NCBI lineage: Eukaryota > Metazoa > Chordata > Lepidosauria > Squamata > Scincidae > Lerista > Lerista edwardsae. Next base: position 44,858,102 of record JAJKFI010000002.1, on the reverse strand, counting down.
ATCTGAGAAAGGGATGTGCAGCTGAAAAGCCATGCAAATAAACTGATTCCATTTCTGAAGACAAAAAGACTTTAATCTTTAATAAAAACAATAAGAGTCCCCCTCAATTCAATAGCAGATTTGTTGAAATTACAGTGACCTTAAAGTTCATTGTGAACATTTTTGACATTACTTGTTCCTAGAGCTATTTTAACAATAAACATAGTATTGTTGTTAGAGGGGGAGGAAAGCTGAAGCAAGCACCTTATAAAAACAATGAATCCTGATGGAAAGACCAAAAACCACATTTTCTAAAATGATACCAAATTAGCCTGTGTTTATTGGATAGGCTCGTCCTAACACACCCCTAGGAAAGTGTACTTTTATCCAATTATCATTAACGTGGTGATATTTCATGACATTCAGTAGTTAAACTGGTTTGGAAAGGTGATTCTACATGAAAAAGCCAGATGTGATTGCTTTTGTTTCAGAATTGACTGACTGAAAAAAAGAGTAATAAATGAAGCAAAATGTTCACAGTCAACCTTAAATTTGACTATTTGCATCTATTTGCATGATATAGCAGTTGATACATTTAGAGCAATGGTATTCAAACTTTTTAGAATGGGACCCACTTTTTAGAATGGCACTCGTGTCAGGACCCACCAGAAGTGATGTCATTAACCTGGAAGTGATGTTGTGGCAGGAAGTGACATCGTCAAGCAGGAAGTGCTGTCATTGTAACATCATAAAATGACACTCCTGAAATGCAAATTGGCATTCTTGGACTGCAGCAATTGTACACCCATGAAACATCCCTAACAGAAAGCAAGATGACAAAATATGATGTAAAAGCACTGAACTAAAAACAAATTATTTTTTTTAAAAAAAAACCCTCATTTGAAAATTGAAACTGTTAATTCAAACTGTTAAAAGTGTAAGGTCTGCAGTTTCCAAGATGGCTGCTCCCAGCTTTTTGCAACCCACCTGATAGCAGGTGGGCCTGCTATCAAGTGGGCCCCGACTCACAGTTTGAATAATACTGATTTAGAGGAACAAACATGTCAATGTGATTGTGAATTTTCCAGCCTGTTCCTAACCCAACAATATTCAACCACTGTGCTGCAGCACATTTGTGTATCGCAAATGGCCCGCACGTTTGCTGCAGAGGTTTGGGGGGCATTAATGTATTATTAGGGCCATTGGGATGTGTGAGCCCCCTGTGGGCAGTGGGGTGTGCTTGTCAATTATCAATAAAACTGATGGTGCTCCTTGACAATTTTAATGCCTTGTCGAGTCGATGTGCCGTGAGATGAAAAAGGTTGAAAATTGCTGCCCCAACCATTGAAATAAGCCCCATTTTACATTGTCTGCTTACAATGGGCATTCTCCCTGTGCACATACAGAATGTTCCTCATATCAAGTTAAATGAAAATGGGGTGGACATGGAATTCACAGAACTGTGAATATAAATCACAGCCTTGAAACATTTTGGATCATACTAGGCAATGGGTTGGATCATAAGTACGGTACATCTTTTATGGACAGAAGGCTTTTCTGTAATGGAAGCATTTTTATCAATCCTCCTCTCTGCAACTCTTGGATCCCCTTGCAAATCTGCTTCCAAGGATTGGAGAAGCAGCAGGAATAGTTGAGATGAGGTGCAAGGGTTAGGAGCAAAAAGGGGGATCATCATTGATGATGATGATGATCATTGATAGTGATGATGATGATGATCATTGTGCAAGTAGAATTGCCTTCCACCAAAAGCTGCCCCATATTGCAATGGGCCACTGGGCCATTTAGCACAGCATCCTTTACACTGATTTGTAACAGCTCTCCAGGGCTGCAGGTTGGGATCTTCCCCAGTTCTACCTACAGATGCTGATGATTGTACTTTCTCTGTATAAAGCATGGCCTTTATCATTCGATTTATATGTAGAAGAAATACTCGGGAACCAACCTAGTGTTTCTTTTCTCCTAAAAAAAATATTATTTAAAGTAGGGCACAATCCTAAACTGGCTGGCCTGCTCTGTATCCAGTGCAGCTAAGAAGGCAACTGGAGGTCACCTCAGAGTAAGGGGATATCTTCCCCTTACCCTAGGGTAAGCCCCAGCCTGTGAAATCAGGCTGGTCCACTCATGGGGCTGCCCTCCCCCTGCCTCCCCCACCCCATTCTCCACCCTCCCCCTGCCCTCTCAACCCCTCCACATCAGCCCAACTCAGCCAGCTTGAACCTACCCACTCTGGGAGGTGCAGGACCTGGATTTTGCCCCGCTGAGCCAGCACACGTCCTTGAGCTGGCTTAGGCCCCTCCACGAATAGTGCAAATGCACTATGGTACATTTGCGACACTCTTGTTGGCGGCAAGAGACTTACACTAGCCCAATGCAATGTTTTGATTGCACTGGTAGAGGCCAATCTATATGACAAGGGATAATGCATTTTTTTTATAACTCCAAGAACATTTGCTGCTTCAGTTATGTCCTAATTAGTCTTTTTATATTCTCCATGAGCCTAAGAACATCTATCAGCACATATACCTATTTTACATTGCATTGTACATTCATTTCCTTGACTATTTTTTTTTAATTCTGAAAGACCTGTCACATTTTGTTTGTTGTTGTTTGTATTTTGTCATCTTAAAATGACTCTTAGCTTGCCTTCTTCTCTTTTTTTCCTCTTGAAGCTTCAAGGTCACGCATTGTTGTTTCTCCGGCAAAGGTCAGAACAATTTGTTGATTACCATTATGTTGAGTAATTTAATCTTAACCGATCCATTTAGCTATATGATTTCCCAGAGAAGGCAGCAGCAGTGTGAAAATAAACTCTCCAGAAATGATTGGAACCCAAACTCCTACCGACTGCCTTCCTTAAAGTGTAATGATGGCAATCATATGTTCAAGACATGTCAAATCAAGTGTGGATGATGCAACGTGGAGCGTTTCGGTTTCGAGATTGTGACAAGATCTTTGTAGGAGCCTTTTATTAACTTTTGAGGGGAATATGAATAAGAACTGAAAGTTACATGCAAAACGTGGTGAGTCTATAGTAACATTACCTGTTTCTCTACATTATTGCAACAAATTAGGAGTTCGTGTGAGCTTCATTTGCAGATGAATGCATCTTATTTTGCCTGTAGGCAATACAAGTATTCCTGTTTCAAAACAATATTATTATTATTATTATTATTATTATTATTATTATTATTATTGAGCTGTCTCCTTTCACTTTTATATACTTTGTCAGCTTTGACGCAATATTATTATTATTATTATTTATTTGATTTATACCCCGCCTTTCCGCCACAAAGGCCCTCAAGGCGGCATTACAAAGTTAAAAACACAGTAAAAAACAATAATTAAAAACAGTATTAAGACAATAAAAACAATATTAAAAATATAACATACAACAAATTCCTAGGATCATAAAATATATAAAAAGAGTGCAAAAAAAAAAAAGCCAGCCAGCCTGTCAGCAACTAAAAGCCTGCTGAAATAAAAAGGTCTTCAGCCCCCGCCGAAATACCGCCAAAGAGGGAGCAGTTCTTAACTCCAAGGGGAGGGTATTCCAAAGTTGGGGTGCCACCGCCGAGAAGGCTCTCCTACTGGCTCTGAGGTCATCTGGGGGGGCTCTTTTGACCTCAGAGTACGGATCGGATTATATGGGAGGAGGTGGTCCCTCAAATACCCTGGGCCCGAGCCGTAAAGGGCTTTAAAGGTCAACACCAGCACTTTGAATTTGGCCCGGAACAGAACCGGCAGCCAGTGTAGTCGCTGAAGCAACGGCTCGACAGAGTCAAACCGCTGTGCCCCAGCAACCACCCGAGCCGCCGCGTTCTGTACTAGTTGTAATTTCTGAACCGTCTTCAAAGGCAGCCCCACGTAGAGCGCATTGCAATAGTCTAATCTAGATGTCACTAGGGAATGGGTCACTGTGGCCAGGTCCGCACAGCTCAGGTACGGTCGCAGCTGGCGGATCAGCCGAAGCTGAGCAAAGGCTCCCCTGGCCACCGCCGACACCTGAGACTCCAGGTGCAGCTGTGAATCCAGGAGAACCCCCAAGCTGCGGACCTGCTCCTTCAGAGGGAGTGCAACCCCATTCAGAGCAGGGCGATAGTCCAATACCCGAGCTGTGGATTTCTGGACCAAGAGCACCTCTGTCTTATCCGGATTTAATTTCAGCTTGTTCGCCCTCATCCAGCCCCCAACTGCCTCCAGACAACGATTCAGGACCTCAACTGCCTCCTCAGAATCAGGGGGAAAGGAGAGATAAAGTTGGGTGTCATCAGCATATTGATGACACCCCACCCCAAACCCCCGGATGACCTCTCCCAGTGGCTTCATGTAGATGTTAAATAGCATGGGGGATAAGATAGACCCTTGCGGCACCCCAAACTTAAGAGGTCGGGGTGCCGAACAAGCGTCCCCAAGCACCACCTTCAGGGATCTGTCAGCCAGGAAGGAGCGGAACCACTGCAAAACAGTGCCTCCAAGCCCCAACCCGGCCAGCCGACCCAGAAGGACACCATGGTTGATGGTGTCGAAGGCCGCTGAGAGGTCCAGCAGGACCAACAGGGACGCACTCCCCCTGTCCATTCCTCGGCGTAGGTCATCCACCAAGGCGACCAAGGCAGTCTCCGTCCCGAACCCCGGCCTGAAGCCAGATTGGAATGGGTCCAGATAATCCGTTTCCTCCAGAACCCTCTGCAGCTGGGACACCACCACCCGCTCAATCACCTTGCCCAGAAATGGGATATTTGAGACTGGCCGAAAGTTATTTAGATTAGTGGGATCCAGGGAGGGTTTCTTCAAGAGGGGGCGAACTATCGCCCGCTTCAAAGCAGGCGGCAGCACCCCCTCCCTCAGAGATGAATTCACCACCCTCCCCGTCCACTCGGCCAGCCCTTCCCGGGCAGCTCTAATTAGCCATGCTGGGCAAGGGTCGAGCGGGCAAGCAGCAGGTCTCACACTGCAGAGAATCCTGTCCACATCCTCAGGTTCTACAAGCTGAAAAGAATCCCAAATTGTAGGATAGACAGGTTCCCCAGGGACATCACTAGAAATGCCCACAGCGGCGTCCAAGTCGTGCCGAATCTGATCAACCTTCTCTGCAAAATGTTTGGCAATTTCGTCACAGCGAGCCTCCGTGTGATCCTCCCCTCCAGTAGGGGGGGGGCAGATGTAGAAGGCTACGGACCACATGAAAAAGCTCAGCTGGACGGTTCTCTGCAGAAGCGATGGTGGCAGAGAAATGAGCTCTCTTAGCTGCCACCACCGCCCTAGAATATGATCTTAACTGGGCTCTAGCCCTGGTACGGTCAGATTCAGACAATAGTCTCTTCAGGTATGCGATTTCCCCAGTCCATTACATGCAGATCACATTCTCCTGTGTTCTGCCTAACACATTCTAGTTGAAGCTATTATGCCAGATTCTTATAACGTTTTCTGCATGGCCTTTATCTCCTTAACCACCTTCCCAAGAATCATAAAGCTTTAGGCTTTAAGCTTAAATGGCATTTATTCCCTCCATACCATTGTCCCTCTCTCTCTCTCTCTCCTCCCCCCCCCCCGTTATTTCAGCTCCTTAGTGACAGAGACCATACATGGAACCAGCGGCGACATGCAGCCGGAACGCTGGGCGGGAGGAACGGGTGAGCGGCAGCCATTTCGCCATCTTCCCCGCCCCCGCGGTACAGCTGCCGCTCACCCGTTCCTCCCGCCCAGCGTTCCGGCTGCACGTCGCCGCTGCATGGAACCCCATCTGGACTGAAACTGTGATGGACTGGTTGGGCTTTAATCTATGCCCCTGCCAATACCCAATCTTGATCTAGTCAAGGGCACTATTTGGCCTGGGATGGAAATTCACATTGGTGGCAATAGGCATTTCAGAAGAACCATGACAAAGGGTTAAGGGCGCCTCCACCTGCCGCAGCCCAACTAGATCCCAGGTCCAAGCATCTTTGCTATTTATATTTTTAAAACCACATGGTTCCCAAAAATGGAATCTGTGTTTCTCCCAGTTTGGCTTTTACCTGAATTGAAGCTGCAATTCTATACATACTCACCAGGAAGTAAGTCCTCTTGAACGCTTGGACTTACTTCTGAGTAGTCATGTCTATGATAGTCTTTTAATTGTTGACAGGCTGGCTGGTTATTATAACCCACGGGGCTTGTTGTTTTTATATTGTTTTAAATTTGTTTTTAATTGTGTTCTTAATTGTTGATTGTATTGTTTAATTCTGTTTTAATTGTTTTTAATTGTGAATTGTTATATTGTTTTTATATCTATATTGTAATGCCGCCTTGGGTGCCTTCGGGCACAATAAGGCGGGGTACAAATCTAATAATAAAATAAATAGTGCTGTCTAAAAGACAACATTCAAGGCAGTTTACATGAATAGTTTTTCAATGAGGTTTTTACAATACGTTTTGTGAAGAATTCAGACCCCTCAGTCACCAGATGTTGCCTTCACAATGTGATTATCTTTTCTGCCATCCAGCTTTAATAGGAATCACAAATCATAACCCTGGACAGGTCCTCAAAGTTGTTTCCATTCTTGCCAGCTGACCTTTGCACATTCCCCTGCACTCTCACCGTGGTAATAAACTCATTAGCGACTCCATCCTGCCACAACTGATATAGCAGCTTGTCACAGCCTGGCATTCTGTCTCCCATCCAGAAACTCAACCACAGATTCTCCTGCTTAGCTCTTCAGGCAGTACCGGCAGCTCAACCATTAGACCACACCTCCTGCCACTTGGGCAATGCATACTAGTCCCAGGGAAGGGAACAAAAGTCCCCTTATCACAAGGGGACCTCCACAACTACCCACCCAGGATGCAGCATGACCCATTAATGCAGTTGCATCATGCGGCGGGAGGGTTGTTAGGATTGCGACATGTAGCAGCAACATTTTTAAAACTACTATCTAGTTTTTAATGAGAATGAAATTTCTGCCACTTACCAACTTGAAGTATCTTCTTATCTAATTTTTCATCATTCTTTCCATAGTTTTCATTAACTGACTTCACAAATTCCAAATTTGAAGATATGTAAAAAAAATTCTGTCTTATCTTTATTGATTCTGAAATTCTCTTTGACTTATTTTGACCAGTTAACTTCATATTTTTTTTAATAAGTTCTGTTTCATGGTATTTCATGTTTACCATTTTAGTCTGCCCCTACTAACAGTTTAATTGACTTCAAAGTTTTAGTCATTGTCAATGCTAGAATCAAACAGGCTCAGGTTACATGCCATGCTTTTTATCTTTATACCTTTTACACTTCTTTCATTTCTAATTGCTATCCCAAGAAACTCAAGCCTGGTCCCAAAGGTTGCAGACAATGGACAACCTTGTCATGTTCCTCTTGTTGTCTGAAATATATGAAAAGTATGCCGGTTCACTGGGAGTTTGGTTTTAGCAGTTCTATAAATATCAGGAATCCCTAACTGAAACTTCTGAGTAAAATCAAAGATTCCAACCAAAAAGTCTCCATATTGTTGAAAGCTTTTTCTGTATCTGTATCTGTGGTCCCAAGATACAGTGATACAGGTGTCTATGGTCCCATGATACAGGAAGCTGGACTAGATGGGCCTTTGGCCTGATCCAGTAGGGCTTTTCTTATGTTCTCTTCTTCTTAATCATATCCCCTGGCAGGACATAGCACACAAAGCCATGAATAAAGTGCACATTGCAATGCCTGAGGCCAGCTGGAACAAGACAGCCATGAAGAGGTATGTAAAACCTATCTCCATAGGCTGCCTGGCCTCCAGCCATTTTGCTGGAGTCTGAGGACATTCTGACAGCTGTTCAGGGTGGGAAAAGGCTCTCAGCATGCATTGCAATCCCTGAGGTCCTCCTCTCCCAACCATTCCCATCCCCTGCCTGGCCTGCTCCTTGCCCCGACCTGCCCACAATCCTCCCATGAACTGCTCCTGCTGCCAACTTACCTGCTCCAGCAGGGCATCCGGGAGCTACTGTTGCACGCAAGGCATCTGGCTGTTGACACTGACAGACCTGAAGCATACAATGGGCAACTTTCACATTGCCAGTCCAGGGCTTATGATGATGGGTCACAAGGTCAGCTGCCATAAGCTCTGGATAAGCTCTGGGCTGTAAAGTCATTATTTCTGAGCAAGAGCCATAGCAAGCCGTGCAGAGTTCCACTTATACAATGGGGCATTCAGGCCTCTTTCTGCCTTCCATTGCAGCCCCTGAAAACCTGTTCCAGTAGACTGGGGAGCTATCTCAGAGGGAATTGGATTACTCAAGGGAGTGTCTCATCCAAGTGCGCTAAAGCGCTTTGCAATGGCTAGCACTTTGCAGCAGGCTGGTGCAGGCTAGGATTGTGCCCTTGATCTTCCAAGGTAATACAATTCAATTTCCTCTTTTTTATTCCCGACACAGAAACCCTTCTCGTATTTTCATCTAGGGCTAAATCAACTAACAGTGGTGTGGCAGTAGCACACTCCTTCCCCGACCTATGAACCTTCATTAGAACATGTTATGTGCTGAGAAACCACACAGATACAGCTGCATTCCTGTAGGACTCACTCCATTCATTTGGGAAACCACCCTTTTGCCCTCCACGTGCAGGAAAAGTTAAGCACTAGTTGATTGTTTATAGTTCCTACAACACCATAAATGACAGAATCCAGACTGCAAAAGCATTTCGTACACTGAAGTCATGACCATAATGTGGGATTTATATTCTTTAATTATTGTCACTATGGCATCAAATGTTCACCACTTTCACAAGGTTGCATTTAATTTTATCACCCTTTTAAAATACATTTGTTTCAATTTTTTTCAAATTTTCAATTGTTTCAAATTTTCATTTAAGTATTCAGATTTAATATTGCTATTTTCTTTAATGTAGCATATCATGTTCTTGCCCTTTCATGGATCACTGCCTTGTCGTGGCGAAGGGGCTTGAGTATCTCAATGAAGCTATGAGCTATGCCATGTAGGGTTACCCAAGATGGACAGGTCATAGTAGAGAGTTCTGACTAAACGTGATCCGCTGGAGAAGGAAATGGCAACCCACTCCAGTACTCTTGCCAAGAAAACCCCATGGATTACAAAACTAAAAGGCTAAACGATATGACACTGGAAGATGAGACCCTCAGGTCGGAAGGTGTCCATTATGCTACTGGGGAAGAGCAGAACACGAGTACTAGTAGCTCCAGAAAGAGTGAAGTAGCTGGGCCAAAACCGGAAGGAAGCTCAGCTGTGGATGTGTCTGGAAGTGAAAGGAAAGTGCGATGCTGCAAAGAACAATACTGCATAGGAACCTGGAACGTCAGATCTATGAATCAAGGTAAGCTAGATGTGGTCAAACGTGAGATGTCAAGGCTGAACATCAACATCATGGGAGTTAGTGAACTAAAATGGACAGGAATGGGAGAATTTAATTCAGATGACCATTATATCTGCTACTGTGGGCAGGAATCCCTGAGAAGAAATGGAGTAGCCTTCATCGTGAACAAGAGAGTGAGAACAGCAGTACTGGGGTATAACCTCAAAAATGATAGAATGATTTCCATTCGGATCCAAGGCAAACCTTTCAACATCACAGTAATCCAAGTCTACGCCCCAACCACTGGTGCTGAAGAGGAAGAAGTTGACCGTTTCTATGAAGACCTAGAACAGCTTCTAGAATTAACACCCAAAAAAGATGTCCTTCTCATCATAGGGGATTGGAATGCTAAAGTAGGCAGTCAAGAGGTAAGAGGAATAACAGGCAAGTTTGGTCTTGGAGTACAGAATGAAGCAGGGCAAAGACTGATAGAGTTTTGTCAGGAGAACACATTAGTCATAGCAAACACCATTTTCCAGCAACACAAACGGCGACTGTACACATGGACTTCACCAGATGGTCTATATCGAAATCAGATTGATTACATTCTTTGCAGCCAAAGATGGAGAAGCTCTATACAGGCAGTAAAAACAAGACCTGGAGCTGACTGTGGCTCAGATCATGAGCTTCTTATTGCCAAATTCAGGCTTAAACTGAAAAAAGTAGGGAAAACCACTAGGCCCTCCACGTATGACCTAAATCAGATCCCATACGAATATACAGTGGAGGTGACAAATAGATTTAGGGGCTTAGATTTGGTAGACAGAGTGCCTGAAGAACTTTGGACGGAGGTCTGTAACATTGTACAGGAGGCAGCAACTAAAACTATCCCAAAGAGAAAGAAATGCAAGAAGGCAAAGTGGCTGTCTGACGAGGCTTTACAAATAGTGAGGAAAGAAGGGAAGCCAAAAGCAAGGGAGAAAGGGAAAGATATACCCAACTGAATGCAGATTTCCAGAGAACAGCAAGGAGAGATAGGAAGGCCTTCCTCAATGAGCAATGCAAAGAAATAGAGGGAAACAATAGAATGGGAAAGACTAGAGATCTTTTCAAGAAAATTGGAGATGTCAAAGGACAATTCCGTGCAAAGGTAGGCACAATAAAGGACAAGAACGGCAAGGACCTAACAGAAGCAGATGAAATTAAGAAGAGGTGGCAAGAATACACAGAGGAACTCTATAAGGCTGATCTCAATGTTCCTGATAACCACAATGGTGCTGTCACTGAGCTTGAACCTGACATCCTGGAGTGTGAAGTCAAGTGGGCTTTAGAAAGCATCACTAACAACAAAGCTAGTGGAGCTGGCGGCATTCCAGTGGAATTACTGAAAATCTTAAATGATGATGCTGTCAAAGTGCTGCACTCCATATGCCAGCAAATTTGGAAAACCCAACAGTGGCCACAAGACTGGAAAAGATCAGTTTACATTCCAATCCCAAAGAAGGGCAATGCCAAAGATTGCTCGAACTACCGCACCATTGCACTCATTTCACATGCTAGCAAGGTGATGCTCAAAATCCTACAAGCTAGGCTTCAGCAGTATGTGAATCGAGAACTACCAGATGTACAAGCTGGTTTCCGAAGAGGCAGAGGAACTAGAGACCAAATTGCCAACATTCGCTGGATCATGGAGAAAGCCAGAGAGTTCCAGAAAAACATCTACCTTTGCTTCATTGACTATGCTAAAGCCTTTGATTGTGTGGATCACAACAAGCTGTGGCAAGTTCTTGAAGAGATGGGAGTTCCAGACCACCTGATCTGCCTTCTGAGAAACCTGTATGCGGGTCAGGAAGCAACAGTTAGAACTGGACATGGAACAACCGACTGGTTTCAAATTGGGAAAGGAGTACGACAAGGCTGTATACTGTCACCCTGCTTATTTAACTTATATGCAGAGTACATCATGAGGAAGGCAGGGCTGGATGATTCACAAGCTGGAATCAAGATTGCTGGGAGAAATATCAACAACCTCAGATATGCAGACGACACCACCCTAATGGCAGAAAGTGAGGAAGACCTAAAGAACCTCCTGATGAGGGTGAAAGAGGAGAGTGCCAAAATTGGCTTGAAGCTCAACATTAAAAAAACAAAGATCATGGCAACCACTCCCATCACTTCCTGGCAAATAGAAGGGGAAGAAATGGAAGCAGTGACAGACTTTATTTTCCTGGGCTCTAAGATCACTGCAGATGGTGACTGCAGCCATGAAATTAAAAGACGTTTACTTCTTGGGAGAAAAGCTATGGCAAACCTAGACAACTTAATAAAAAGCCGAGACATCACCCTTCCAACAAAGGTTCGCATAGTCAAAGCGATGGTTTTCCCAGTAGCAATGTATGGCTGTGAGAGCTGGACCATAAGAAAGGCAGAGCGCCGAAGAATAGATGCTTTTGAGTTATGGTGTTGGAGAAGACTCTTGAGAGTCCCCTGGACTGCAAGGAGAACCAATCGGTCAATCCTCCAGGAAGTCAAGCCTGATTGCTCCCTGGAAGGACAAATGCTGAAGCTGAAGCTCAAGTACTTTGGCCACCTCATGAGGAGAGAGGACTCTTTAGAAAAGAGCCTCCTGCTGGGAAAGATTGAAGGCAAAAGGAGAAGGGGGTGGCAGAGGATGAGATGGTTAGATAGTGTCACCAAAGCAATGAGCATGAAATTGGGCGAACTCCGGAAGCTGGTGGAGGACAGGGAGGCCTGGCGTGCTGTGGTCCATGGGGTCGCGAAGAGTCGGACACGACTTAGCGACTGAACAACAACAACAACAACAACAACAACAACAACAACAACAATCATGTTCTTGAGTATTCTGATAGCTTAGGTTGCAGACCTTACACTTTCCTAGTAAGCCACTCCAAATAATGGGACATACAGGTAAACATGTATAGGATTAGTGTATGTTGATATTTTTCCTTGTATTTCCTTGAGGCCTATGAGATGCTATAGGTTGTTTAATTATTTACATATTTACTTATTTGCATTTCTAGCACATTTCATCTAGTTCACATTTTTCAAGATACCTGAAAACAGTTCATTCTCTCTCTCTCTCTCTCTCGCTCTCTCTCGCTCTCGCTCTCGCTCTCTCTCGCTCTCAGAAATTTGTGCATTCAGAATGGAGCTACCTATATTGGCAAACTGCATCCAGCACTTATGGCCAAGTCCATACATATCAACATAGCCCACTTAAACAATGCTGCTCGCCTATAGAAAAGCAAATGAATTACATCTCCTTCTACTTTTGCCTCCTCTCTCCCAAAAACAGTTTATTGCATCAGTCAAAACTGATGAAAATTGTAGAAAATTGTTGGGATGTTTTTGAGAGTTCACATGTAAATCTTCATGAGCCAAAATGTACACACAGCACATGAGGAACTATGGATTGTCTTTCTCCTTCCATATTTAAATTAAAATGCTAATTGCAATGCTTATTTCCTCATGTTATAGATTTCCATGAAATCCAACCTATGACTAAGATCCCTCTAAAAAACAAAAACAAAAACCTCCAGTGCTACAGTGAAATGGGTGCTGAGTTCCTATTGGTTTCAGAGGACTTGCCAGCGCATAAGGAATGCAACTATTTTTTTTTTGGTATAATAATGAATTGCCAACTTTATAGTTAAAGTGTCACAAATTTTCATTTCTTTTTTATGCAATATCCAGTTTTTTTTAAATAAGATAGCCTAATTTTTAACTATATAAGATAATAACCTGCTTAATTGTGTTATATGACTTGCAATATACCAGGTCAATCTTATAGCTGTTCTGCATAATGTCTTTTGATGTTAAGAATAAATGCTTGAGATTTTTATTAATTTCTGTGAATGATTTAAACGCTCATTTCTCCTTCCTAACATCTTAGCTAGAATTACGTTATAGCAAGTGCAATAAAAATAAACCATCCTACCTTCCAGGGGGAAAAATCATTTTCTGTCTAATAGTAATATTTCTGTAGGAGTTTGCTGGAGGAATAATAAAAAAGGGTAGATTGTTGTTACTGCTCAAAAATGGGGGATTTTTATTTAAGCAAATCATATCAGTGACTGAAGCGTACTGGATTATCTTCTAACATATGGTAAGTATTGGTTATATGGTATGCTGGCTTGCATTTCATTGTTGGAAAAGCATAGAAAACTGATTTTAGTATGCCTTTGCTCTTAGCAGCAGGGTATAATCATTTTTAAAAGAAATTATGGAATCAAGCATTAGCATACTGTGTAAATTTAGGATTTATGGAAGGATGTCATACATCACACACATACATTGCTGATGGACGTAGTAGGAAATCTTCAGGGCCACATGTCACTGTTTCACAGTTGTTTAAAGCAGTAGTAACTATGAAGTTAACACTAGGTCCATTTTTTTAATAAACTAGTTGAATTTTGAACCTGTCCATTGGCCATCTAATGATTTTCTTCTACTTAAAAAAAAAAATCTTTTCCATATTTTTCATGCCTTACGGACTTCTTATTTTCCTTGGACTTTAGTCAGTGACTACTAGGCAGTGTTAAGTTCTGCACAGAAAGACAAAAGGCTCAGAGAAGCTTTAACCCAAGTCCAGAGTGGAATTCTTAGAAAACTAAGATCCAATTCCCATTTTATATTTTACAGGTTTTACTGATGCAATGGTAACTGATACATATGCATGCTCAGGAAAAAACAACAACACCATATGATATAGTTGGATATAGTTTGTGCATTAAGATTACTTCCAGAGTATATGATTCTGACAGTAGGAGAAATCCATGTGCTACTACTTTGTTAAACTTTATGGGGCATGGAAATGCACAAGTAACTCCTACAGTAATAAGACCCAAAACCAAGCAATGTGTGAATTAGTTCTAAGATCTAAACCGCCTTCCTTTTGTAAACCCAATTTCCATTCTTCCATGACAAACCTGCCTTTCTAGAATATGAATGGATAAGATGATAGCCTTACCACAAACTGACAGGATTTGTCACTGGTTATTTAGTTGCCTTCCAAAGTTCCCTCAAATACTTCATTGTTAACTAAAAGGCCATGAATAATACTTTCTCTGCCAATATCTCACGTCAAGCTGCATTTATTGCCTTTCACATTTTCTGCCAATTTAGGCCTAAAATAAAACTGTCTTAGAGGCTGGAAAAAGCTCATAATCCATCTACACTAGTTTCCTGTTTCCACAATGGCTATAGCAAATACTAGAGGAAGTACGCAAAACATTAAGAGTAGGAAGATCCATACCATATGGTTCACTCCAGGGACTGATTGAGAGCACAATCCTAACCTGGAGTTAGGCCGGCACAAGTTAGGCCAGCAAAGTTTGGCCGGTATAAGGGACACCGTAAAATGCGTTTGGACCATTCTTGGAGTCAGGGAGGATGACACACATCTATGTGCTGGCTTCTCTGACTCTCTGAGAGTGGTCCAAACATACTTTACAGTACCCCTTGTGCTGGCCAAAGTTTGCTGACTTAACTTGTGCCAGCTTAACTCCAGGTTAGGATTGCACTCTGACACAAATCCATTTATTTCTTCATGAAAGCAGTCTCAGTCTTTATTTGCATAAACATTCTGTAACCTAGGAGCACTAATTGGGTGGGGTACATTGCTATTATAGCAATTTGAAAACCATTTTTATGGTTTTCCCAGACTATTGGGATTGCTGTACAATTGGATGCCAGAGGGTGTCCATAGGTTGCAAATATCCTGAGAATGTTTCATTTCATAGCCTAGGTGGCAGAATTTCGGGCCCACACAGAAATGAACATTTTATTGATTTAAAAGATTTCTACCCCACTTTTTTCTCCAGTGAGGAGAATCGAGGTGGCTTACAAAAAAAAATAAAACAATATTGAAACTACCATAAAAAACATTAAAATAACACACAACCCAGGATCACCAATGTTAAAAGACCATTTTATTAAAAGAAGCCAGCCAAACATTCATAGAAATGCCTTTTGAAAAAGAAAGGTCTTGAGGCCCTACTGAAAGGTCTCTGGAGAGGGAGGCATTCTTCATTCAAGGGGAAGGGAGTTCATAAGTAAGGGGCCACCACCGAGAAGGCCCTATTTCTAGCCGCCACCCCTCTCACCTCACCTGGTGGCGGCCTGGTCAGAAGGGTCCCTTCAGATGACCTTAGAGGATGGGTGGGATTATATAGAGGAAGGCAGTCCCTCAAATACCTGGACCCAAACTTTACAGGGCTTTAAAAGTCAAAACCAGCACTTTAAATTTAGGCCTGATCTTCCTCTGCCCTCTGAAAAAGTACTCTGTAGGGCTGGAGGGGAGGGCTTCTATAGAAAGTTTCGTTGGCATGCAGAGGGCTCCAGAGTTATGGGGAGATTGGCAATTCTTGCTCTTTCCCACTTGCATGCACAGAAATGCTTTCCATGCACAGAAGAAAGCTTAAGATGCAATCCTTTGCCATCCTTTACTTCATAACTTGATTTAGTATTTTTAATGTATTTGTATTATCTGCCTTCACAATTTGCAATCACTGTGTACTCAGTTGACATCAAACGATCTTTGGACTGTTGTGAAATCATTTCCTGTTAAATATAGTAATAATTCGGAAGGCATTCAGGACACAATCCTAACCTGGAGTTTGGCCAGCACAGTTAGACCAGCAAAATTTGGCTGGCACAAGGGCCACTGTAAAGCGACATCCTCTCGGAGGTGAGGAGGATGGTGCATGTCTGTACGCTGGTCTCTCTGACTCCAAAGGTGGTCCAAACATACTTTATGGTGTTCCTTGTACTGGCCTAACTGTGCCACCTAACTCCAGGTTAGGATTGTGCCCTCAAAAAGTTTGCAATGAGGGGAGAGCCGTGAAAGTAGACTACGAGTATGCTGATGAATAGAGACATAGGAAATGTAAGCTACTGCTGTTAGAAGAGCTAGAAAGTCTGCTATAAATATTAAAATGATGCAATTCTGCAGTAGATGAATTTTTGGATGATCACATACAGTATGTCCCGCATCCTTTAACTCCCAAGTATATCATCCCAAAAGGTTTCTGCTCACCTGCTCAATCCCACCACTGCCACCATGTAAGGAAGGTCAGTTGGCCATCTGTCCCCCAGGACCATCTGCACAGGGGAAGGGCTTCTCCAACCTCCAAGTTTAAGCTTTCTGCTGGCCTTCTCTCATCCTCATCCTCTCTGTGCTTCAGGCTGCAGATCTGGGAGAAGCAACAGCCCAGAAAGTGGTCCCCTTCCTGAGTACAATCAGGCACATCCTCTGCCTCCCTCTAGCCCAAATAACTTCTACCACAAAGGTTCAAAACACAGAAACTTTTAATGCATCAGGCACCAATTTTCATAAGCTCTTTTCAGTTCAGCAATAGAGCACAATGAAACAATTACTTCAGCATACACAATAATCCAGTAAATAAACTAATAAGAAATCTAATCTTGTTCTAACTTACAAAACCTTTGGCAGGCTGAGTATCTCCGATGAAGCTGAATAGCTCCCTTGGTCTCAGCCAAGGTAGTCCTCCCTTCTTCTTTTGGCCAAGCTCCAATTATAGTGGTTGCCTTGTTCTCACGTGCAAGCCACCACCAATTATGATCTTGTTCACGTAGGGCATGGAGGCCTGGCTTGATTAAACCTTTTACACTGTCACCCAGGCCTCCAGGTGTTCAATTAACTCCACTCTGAAAGTGTTGCCTTTAATTCTTCACCCCAACAGAATGAATCCCACAATCTTTATTAGACAAACACAAGTTTACATACTGTATGGGGATGACTATCTAGGAAAGATTAGTTTTAATTCTCTTCCGAGATCTGACAACATAGCTTCATTCACAGCTGCAGATGTAAGCTCAGCATTCAGTTTCAAAGCAAAGCATTCTTAGTGCTAAGCTGCCTCATTAGCAGTTTCCAGCTTCTCATCAGAGATCAGAAGCCATTTGAATTCATGCTGACGCCGATCCAAAGAAAAATGCACATCACAATCGTGAAACATTGAAGACTTTGCTCCACCCACCCCAATGCACAGTTTTATTTAGTTTTGTTTCTACCCTGAATGCAAGAAGAAGAAGAAGAAGAAGAAGAAGAAGAAGAAGAAGAAGAAGAAGAAGAAGAAGAAGAAGAAGAAGATCCACCCCCATCTATGCAGGGCCCAGAAACTGCTTGTTTGCCTCCCAGCAACCCAGAGTCCTTGCTGGTTCTGTTGCTTGCTATAGGAGGCAGCAGAGACTTAACATAAGAACATAAGAAGAGCCCTGCTGGATCAGGCCAAAGGCCCATCTAGACCAGCTTCCTGTATCTCACAGCAGCCCACCAGGTGCCCCAGGGAGGCATGAGACAACAAGATGCTTGCATCCTGTTGCCACTCCCTTTCACCCAGTACTCTGAAGTAGCCTACTACTAATGTAAGGAGGTTACAACCCATCATTGCCTATAGCCCACAATGGACTTTTCTTCCAGAAATCCGTCCAATCCCCTCTTAAAGGCATCTAGACCAGACACCATCACCACCTCCTGTGGCAAAGAGTTCCACAGATTAACAAACCAAGGGCCTGTCCACTGCAAACTGGACAAGGCCATCCTGGGCAGTGGTGGGATTCAAATAAATTGGTTCTATGTCCTTCAGGGCAGCCTTCAGGGCGGCCGCGGCCTTTCTTCCCTCTCCTAACCTAAAATTAACAACCGGTTCTGCAGAACTGGTGAGAACTGGCTGAATTTCACCACTGATCAGACCACCAGCCTGATTACTATCACCTGTGGCGAAGGCCCACACTCCCTGGCTGTGGGAATATCCCTGTTTCCACCTGCTCACAGCCAAATCACCCCCCCCCCGCAATAGCCCTACTCCTCCACTATTTGCTCCCCACCAATTAAGCACAGATTAATAGGAGAGCACTTCCCCATATAAACTTGCACTACCCTACCAATAGCCCCCAACCCTCAAAACCTCACACCATCCGGTCAGCACCATGTAAGTTTTCCTTTGTTTGTCTTCCTTTCTCTTTTAATAAACAGTCTTGCCCCCTCGGCCTTGGACTAGACTTGCTCCTTCCTCAGATCATAAAGAACCTCCAGCCTACGGCAAAAGCCGCTATAGGCTGAAGCACCATCAACATCTGAATATGTTCCATGTATAATTTGCCCCATAAAATATATTGGTGGATTGAAATAACCATGCAGATAGTTCACTCTTTGCTACTTAGGGGTGACCCCAGCTGATCCAGTACCCGAAAAGCAGCAGTTGTGCCACCACCACCACCCAAAGTTCTGCCACCCCCCATCAGCACCAGACAACACAGGCACCTCTAAAAAAAAAAATCCTCGAAACCATAACTTCCTCCCATCTCCTCTTTCACAGTATTTGGCAGCAGCACTGGAGACAAGCTCCCACCCTTCCAACCAGGTAAGATGTCCCAGTGGATGGGCCACGTGAATTGGGCCAGATCTGTCGCACCTGCTGGTATGCATCCTATCCCCACCCCAAAAAATTACACATTATGGGAAGACTATGGATCACTTCCCTTCACCTCACGTTGTCCACCCAGCTGCAGCCAAGAAAGTGAGGAGGTGATGGTGGTAGTGGCAGCAGCAGCAGCTTTGCCTTTTGCCTGCAGTGTGCTGGAGAAAGAGGTGGGCTGCCCCCACCCTGATCCTCTTCCCATTCACCATCAGCTCTCAGCAATCGAAGCAGCTCTCTGGGCCAGAGGGAGTGATGCAGTGGTGTCATTCAAATGATTTAGGAACAGGAACTCACTTTTGATTGGCACTTGTCGGGAACCGGGAACCAGCCACGGAGCCCGTTAGGATCCGGAACGCCCGTTCTGGTCTGTTCCCCCTGAATGACATCACTGGAGTGATGGGCAGACATGGGGTCAGGCAGACATTCCTTGTCAATTGGCAGCTCCCCCCCCCCCACTTGCCAGTTCAGGCAACCTCCTGGCTAAGTCAGCCATGAAAGCCCCATTCCTTCTAGCCTTGCACCTCTGTGATATTTGCTCTGTTGCCCGTTTTTTCAAGTAAAGCATAAGAGTGAGCCAGAAAAAGGAAGACTGGAGAAGTACTGCCCACTCCCAAAAAGTACTGCCCCATTTTAAAAACTGGGCAGCTGAGCAAAGACAAGGGAGGAAATAAGTCTTTGCTGCTGATGATAATATAATAAAATAATATTTAACATAATATTTAATATATATTTATATTTAATAGATTTTACAGTGCAATCATATGCATGTCTAAAAGGTAAAGGTTTTCCCACGACCGAATGGTCTAGTCATGACAGATTGTAGGGGGTGGTGCTCATCTCCGTTTCTAAGCCGAAGAGCCAGCGTTTGTCCAAGGACAAGCTTCCGTGGTCATGTGGCCGGCATGACTATATGCCAAGGTGCACAGAACGCGGATACCTTCCCACCGAAGTGGTACCTATTTATCTACTCGCATTTCTACGTGCTTTTGAACTGCTAGGTTGGCAGGAGATATGCATGTCTACTGAGGGTTAAATCCTAACCTGTGCTTGAACAGCAAAGACAAGGAAGTAAGGTTGAGGCAGCTCTGGATGCCACTTGACACAGCCCTCCTCACCTTGTCTCATGACTGGGTCTGCCCTGACCCAGGGGACGTCCAGCCCAGGGATGCGGCCATTAGGCTGCATCCAAACGCTCATCCTCAGCCCACATGGCCCCAATTTGGGCTGCACGTTGTCCTCGTACTTGCGCCTGCTACATAGGTGCCCTTGCCCCATGGAGGCTCCAGCTTGCTCCCAACCTCCGCTGGATACAGTGCAGGCCAGTTGGCCTGCCTGTTCAAGCACAGGTTAGGATTTAACCCTCAGTAGACATGCATATCTCCTGCCAACCTGGCAGTTCAAAAGCACATAGAAATGCAAGTAGATAAATAGGTACCACTTCAGTGGGAAGGTAACCACGTTCTGTGCACCTTGGCATATAGTCACGCCGGCCACATGACCACGGAAGCTTGACCTTGGACAAACGCTGGCTCTTCGGCTTAGAAACGGAGATGAGCACCACCCCCTACAGTCGGTCATGACTAGACCATTCGATTGTGGGGAAACCTTTACCTTTTAGACATGCATATGATTGCACTGTAAATCTATTAAATATAAATATATATTAAATATTATGTTAAATATCATTATTTTATTATATTATCAGCAGCAGCAGCAGCAGCCTTGGACATTTGCTTCGGCATGGGAAATGTGTGATATAAATAGCTTAAATAAAGAATATCACTGAGGGGAATTTCCAAAATCATTTGTGATTTGGAGGAGAAGCCTGATATTCAAAGGGGGAAAAAAAACTATAACTCACAGAACATGCCAAACCCTTGTTCACAGTCTATTGAGAACTCATTATATAGAAGCTTTTTCTTGTGGGAAAGTTCCCAGTTTGCAAGCTTCTTAATAACCTTTACTTCCCCAATTACTAATTGGCTGGATTGATTACTTGATCTTGCCCTTGCTGTGTCAAAGAAAGAGTAAGAGTTCCATTTGTTTGTTTAATGCAGTAAACATTTGTTTAATGCAGTAAAATGTATAACCATAGAGATAATTCATTCATTGACAGTATCTGCAGAGAACGGTACAGCTGAAATCTCTAGAGGGCTTGACAATGCTGCCCTAACATTTTCTCTACCCATCCAAGACTGCATTTTGTGAAAGTATCAGATAGCTCTTTAAATCTTTGCATAAATACCATTGCTGAAAGTACAATCTGGACCACATCCTCAGAAGCAGATAATATTACATGTTAGCCTAGCTAAGACATTCTCTAGTTGACCTGTATTATGTACCTAATTTCCTTGATATCAGATTTCCTTACAGTAAAGAAATGAACTGGCATCTCAAAATTTAGAACCCACATCTAATCTATATCTGCAATAAGCTGAGTTTTTGCATTAGTATAAATACCAAAAGAGATTATTCTTTATTGCAGAATTCCAAGACATTTCTTATAAGCCTCCTTCTTTTGTATCCTGGGAAAGGAGATCTGCTATATAATGTCCAATGTTCTCTTGGTATAATAAATGGTTACAACTTTTTTTTTTGATTAACCAATGAATAATCAATATTTTATGCATACACTCAGGGGTATTACATGATGAAGCTTTTCCTAGACAGAAAAAAGGCTCGTCTTGGTCCTTCTGTGCTTGTCATTTGTGAATAAGGAGTTTGCAGAGATCAAAAAATGGGCAAAAAATGTTGTGTTTCTGTAAATATTTTATGTCTTCTGTGCATGCCATTTTGGGGCCCTGAACAAAAATTATTATTATCAAGAAAAAAGAAACATTGTACTGTACCCTGCATGATAAAGGATCAGGATTATTTAGTATCATGTAACAAACTGTACCAAAAGAGAGCTGTTTAGCATCCTGGAGGTAGCACAGAGAGGAAGCATGACATGATTATGTAACTGCAAAGGTCAGGTATAAGGAATGCGGACAGCCTGCTGAGAGGAGTATGAGGGTGAGAAGCAGATGATCCAATAATAAAACAAGAGGAAGAAGGAGATTGGACTACACTGGATGAGACGACTGTCCAGAATTGAACCAAGCGATACACTGTTCTTTTCCAAAAATATATGCTTTTCAGTACTCAGAGTGTAATCCTAACCTGAAGTTAGGCTGGCAGAGTTAGGCCATCAAGGTTTGGCCAGGAAAAGGGACACTGTAAAGTATGTTTGGACCCAGAGACTTAACAAGGGTGGATCGTGAGGGGCATCTTCCCCCGGGCGCTTCTTCAAGGTGGGCGCAATTTTCCTGCAGGCCCACTTTAAAAATGGTAAAAACTAAAAGAAAACAAGTACCAGATAACTTCCCCTACGATTGTGCAGGAAACAGCTGAATTGGGAGTGCTCTTCAGACAGTTTTCTGAGGTCCCTGCTGCCTCTTCCAGGTTGCGTGGAGGCCCCTCCCTTTGCCCAGGAGCAACACATATACTTCCTTGCCCCAGGTGCTTTTTTGTCTAGTTCCGCCTCTGTTTGGACCACTCCCGGAGCAGAGAGGCCATCCTCCCTGACTCTGAGAGAGTCCAAACGCACTTTACAGAGGTCCCTGTGCCGGCTAAACTTTGCTGGCCTAACTGTGCCGGCCTAAGTCTAGGTTTGGACTGTGCTCTCAGAGTAATCTCAAAGACAGATAAAGTAATTAACCAAACAATCCTCAATGAACAGCTGCAATCCAAATACAGAGTTCTGGATGCATGATTCCCACTATTGATTTCAATAGGCTTAAGAGCATTTGAATACTGTTGCTGGGTTTGGCCCACATTCTCTGTCCTTTCTTTCCTGCAAGATGAAGCATCCATGAACATTAGCCCTGGGAAGCTATCTGTAATGTTATCATTCTAATTATTCAATCAAGGTGGTTTGGACACTACTTTGGAGCGGCGACCCATTTTGTGCAGAGAAGTGAGAGTCAGTGCTGCTCAACCCTGTGTCATCCCCAGCCTGGCATCATCACAGAGGGTTCAGGTTCTGAATTGGCCTGTAATTGTAAAATGGTCAAGTGCTAAGCTAGTGTAGGTTCTGCACTGCATGATTCCCAAGTCAATTCAGATTTTCAGGTCCCACGTGATTATTCAGGGCTGGGAGTCCTACCCTGGGGGCAGAGCCAGAGTGGCAAAGCACTTTTCGGTGGCTTGCATGTAAGTGGTGCCGGTTGGAAGGCCTGCACCATCCCACTGCTGCTGTATCCCCACCTCAGCCACCAGAAGAGGTAAGCGCTGCTTGGCACAGAGGCTGGAGGAAGGTGGAACAGAGGTGGGAAGGGGCACTTCTGGGCAGGGGTGGATTGCGGAACAGATCATGTCCGAGACAAAGCAGGATTGGCAGAGGAGGACTCCACTGTTACCTATCCTCTCTCCGGATCAGAACACCCTACACAGGGCTGCTTGGACTTGTACCAGCTAAATAGCTGGCACAGATCCGAGTAGCCCACTTGGGCAGGCTAGGGCATTACCTGGGGTAATGGGGAACAATCATGGTCCTATCATTAAGAACGTGGGAGCAAATGCCCTGGGCACAGTGCTGGTGGAGCGGGAGGAGGGTGGTGATGAGGTGGCTCCCCTATTGGAGAGGCGAGAGGTATAGAGGCACCCTCCCTTGCCTCTATACTGCTCCAAAATGGAGACTGGCGTGGCATGGGGGCATGATGAAGCAGTGCAAGGGCCAGGGAACCTGCAGAAGGGGTGGAGCTCCTCCATCTCTGCACCTGGGCAGCCCATTGGCAGGGTCCGCAACTGATGGGGACAATATCCCCTTACCGCAAGGTGACCTGCTCCTAATGAATGTTGGATACAGCAAAGCCCGTGTGGTCCCACTGCAGCAGCCATAGTTGGGATTGGGCTGCTATGATTCAAACGAGCAAAATGGTTGGCCAGTTGTGCCCAGGTGGTTCATAGGCTTGGCTTTCTGGGGTTTCAGCTTTTTCTCCAAAGCAGCCTCCATTGGCACACACATAGTCAACTGGAATCTGGTGCGCAGGCTTTCTTTTCCCCATTGGTACTAGCTGATGTTCTTCAGCATCGAGTAGATGACAAGCAGAAGACATTTCTTGGGTGTGTGCTGGTCTTAATGCATCTAAAGAGCAAATGGTAGTTAGCACAAGACCAGAGGGGCAACCGAGATTAAAATGGTCCTGTTTTCAGATTGCGGACAGAAATAATTAAAAGCTCCATTTCTAATAGATAGGGGTAGGTTTTTTTGTGATATTTTCCCAAAGTTTCTTGATTAAAATGGCAAATTGCAGTATTATGTGTTTTTATCCAAATTTTTATTGAAAATTGTACAAACAGTGCAATAAATAAGGGTGAATGGCCCCACAAAGGCAAGCAAGTACTGGCACACACACACCAGCCCAAAATAACCTGCTCAGAAATTCCCAAGCTGCACTCTGATTGCTGCTTGGAGGGTCAAGAAACTGCTACTTACTACTTCCACATTCCATTAAAGATGCCCCAGCATGCACT
This sequence comes from Lerista edwardsae, assembly GCA_029204185.1. NCBI lineage: Eukaryota > Metazoa > Chordata > Lepidosauria > Squamata > Scincidae > Lerista > Lerista edwardsae. The sequence goes on along the minus strand of JAJKFI010000002.1, from coordinate 44,833,838 downwards.
GTGAACTATGAACATGCGTGTTCATGCAAGTTTAAGCAAGCTTCCTCCTGTTTCTGCCACTCCTCCTCCTGATCCCTTACTGAAAACTATTTGTGGATTCCTCAAAACTGTGTCAGAAATAAACAAAAGTGGTGTTATTTTTGTGAAATTGATCTAAATTTGTGTCGTCATCGTCAACATCATCATCATCATCATCATCATCCCTTTCATGGCATAAGAAAATTTGTGTCAAACTCTGTCAAAATAAGCAAATATGGTGGGTTGTGGGGTTTTTTGTTTTTGTTTTGTGTGTGTGTGTTTGCGTTTTGACCTAAATTTAGTTTTATGTCGAGTTTTCAGTAGCAATTTTCATTATTTAGTGTTCTGTGTTGATCACCAAAAAAAAAACCCCATCCCTACTAATAGGAAATTAGGAATCTAAAGTTAGATCAAAGTCAACACAAGCAAGCAAGCAAAAGGAAATGCATGTGCAGAGCAGGAAGCGCAGGCGTAAGTATGTGCTAATGCAAAGCAGCAGAAACGAGACACTTTGGACTCATTGAGACTGTTTTTTTCTCAGGGCAGAAGGCAAGGGTAGAGTGCTCTGATGGTGCTAGCCCTGATTTTGCAACTGTTGTAAGGTCAGTATTCGAATAGGGTTGAAAACAAGTTGCAGAGGATTAGCCTTGGAGCAGATAGCCTTCACCCCACAGCATCGCCCAAAAGACCACTTCCTTGGGAATCTGGAGGTGACCCAGGAAGCAGTAGCGTAGCTATGGAGGATAGTGCAGTAAGTACTGCAGGCACCACAATGCACTGTGTAAGCTGTTCCTCCCACTCGCCGTTGGAGTCATTCCTCCCCACCCCCATAGCTATGCTACTGCCAGAAGGGTCTGCAGCAGAGGACCGGAAGATACAGGGATAGGAAGAAACCATCTGGAATTGGGTGAATGCCTCTTTTGAAAGTGAAACTCTCATGGAAGGTGACTCTGCCTAATGATCACCAGTTCCCCCTGTAGCCTCCCAAACCTGGTCCCGCTTTTCTCTGGAAGGTTTTCCAATCCTTTGGAGAGGCATTTCAGGGGATCAAAGGGCTGCTACGGTGAGAGGTGAGGAATGTCCTCCTTTCATGCAACTCTGGATATGCCCTAATATTAAGACAATAATCACTGCCGAAAACTAGCCATGTAACTATTGGTCAGTTTGTATATAAAGCTGCAATCCTATACACACTTACCCGGGAGTAAGCCCCATTGAATACAATGCAGTTGACTTCTGAATAGACATATTACTGGCTGACTGCTTAAACCGCTAAATGTATTATGAAGTGTTTAGTAGCCCAATCCACTGTGTGTCTACTCAGAAGTAAATCCCACTGTTTTCAGTGGAGCTTACTCCCACGAAACGTATGTATAGGATTTCAGCCAAAATTATGCATTTGCTTTGAAAATTGCTTGCGCTTCAGAATTGCTTGCATGCAACGTTCCTTGGCACTATTATTTACAAGTCAAGATTTGTAAATTAATAATCCTTTTTTTTTAATTCTCATTTTTAATGCAATAACAAGAAAGTATGCCATGTTCCATACACTCAGCAGTATATGTTAGGAGGAAATACCTTCCATTCATGTTGTGACCTTATGAAAAACTAGAATTTGTTCCCTAAAAACTTCCTGTTGTTTTTGAATTCAGGCAGCAAAAAGGCCTTGGACCTTTAGAAGTTGCCTTTAGAATTATTTGGATACCAGAGTCTTGAGTTAGCCTGGCAGCTGCATTAGCTCTATTTGTCCACAAACAGAACCCTAATGCAACGTTTTACTAATATTAGTTCACACAGTTGTATCCCATTACAGAGAATCTGATGAGCAAAGTATGTCCATCCCCACTGAGACTGAAGATGAAACGTGAAACGTTTTATTGTGCAAACTGTCCATCCGGCTTATTTTCTTGAAGATTTCTTTCTTTCTTTCTCGTGTCTTTCACAAGTAATTTCTTTGCTTGCACAGTGCTGGCCTAGAACATTTTTTTCCACCAAATCTATCCCTTTCAGCCTTGACATGTAGCTCCCTTTTTAATGGAACTCAGTGACAGTAGCGTGCATAAGAACATAAGAAAAGCCCTAGTGGATCAGGCCAAAGGCCCATCTAGCCCAGCTTCCTGTATCTCATAGTATAGTGGCCCACCAGGTGCCTCAGGGAGCACACGAGACAACAAGGTGCCTGCATCCTGTTGCCACTCCCTTGCACCTGGCATTCTGAAGTAGCCTGCTACTAACATAAGGAGGTTGCACCACCCGTCACGGCCTGTAGCCCATAGCCAAAGGAATGGCTATAGCGTAGCCAAAGAAAAGAGGTGTGGTAAGTATTCCAGGTGCCACAATGTGCCATGTAAGAGGGCCAACTTTCAGGGCAATTTGCAGCACCTGCAGTACTTAACACGCCATTGCCCTCCTTTATTTATACTACTGCTCAGAAATGTAGATCAGTGGGGTAAGAAAATGTCACCCTTTATATTGTTCATCGTCCAAAGCAGCTGCTTCACATCACTTCATAGTAAGGCCAGATGTATGTTACATAACCTTCATCTTTTGTCTCAAAGCTATGGGTTTAGAAAGAATAGATGAATGGGGTTGTTTTGTGCAATGTTAAACCACATTAATTTCCCCTAACAAATATATTTAGGGACTGGACAGATTGCTGGAGAAAAATTCCATCATGGGCTATAGGCTGTGATGGGTGATGCAACCTCCTTACATTAATAGTAGGCTACTTCAGAATACCAGGTGCAAGGGAGTGACAGCAGGATGCAGGCATCTTGTTGTCTCATGTGCTCCCTGAAGCATCTGGTGGGCCACTGTGAGATACAGGAAGCTGGACTAGATGGGCCTTGGCCTGATCCAGCAGGGCTCTTCTTATGTTCTTATTTTCAAATGCATATTCAGATCAACCAAAAAAGCACATTAACAGCGCAATTCTGAAGCTGCCATGAGCTGGCACAAATCTCTTGTGCCAGCCCCCAAGGGTTGCAAATGCGCCATAAAGCACAGTCATTGGCTACTCGGAAGGAAGCTGAGCCAGCGCACAGATGTGCACTGGCTCAGCAATGCCAGGGTTGCACCAGTGAGTTTGTGCTGGCCTGGGTAGGGCTGCTCAGGAGGCTGGAGAGGGTGGTGGGAGAATGGAATGGAGGCCGTTTGGGGCATGGAGGGTTACATGGGCGGCTCGGATTTGGGACCTCAGAATTGTGGGCACAGATCCTAGAAGCCCTATCTGACTGGCTGGTGCACAACACGAGGTAAGGGGACTGCAATACCCTTACTCAAAGTTGCACCCAAGCCCTCTCCTCACCTGCGCTGGATACAGCACAGGCCTATTGACCTGCCTATTCCAGAGCAAGTTAGGATTGCACCCGGTAATGCAAACATCTGAACAAAATATGAATAGAGTTCCACTGCACCACTTTTACAACTTAGAACAACCTCTGACACCTAATTTTCACCTAAATTTCACCTAAGAGCCTTTCACCTAATTTTTTTTTTATTTTTGACAATATAAGAGTCCTTTGCCTAATATTGTATCTAATATTTAAGAGGGGCAATCCTAACCTGGAGTTAGGCCGGCAAAGTTTGGCCAGCACAAGCACCACCGTAAAGCGTGTTTGGACCACTCTCAGAGCCAGGAAGGGTGGTGCACATCTGTGTGCTGGCCACTCTGACTCCAAAAGTGGTCCAAACATATGTTACGTTGCCCTTGTGCCGTCCAAACTTTGCTGGCCTAACTGTGCTGGCCTAACTCCAGGCTAGTATTGCGCTCTAAGGTGTATAACTCATTTTGATGAAATTTTCTTGATACTGGTCCATCAGTATCAGTTACGTGTCAGTTAAGCAATCCCTAAAGCTGGTATCTATATATATAAAGAAGAGCGTATGTGTGTGTGTATGTATGTGTGTATGTTTGTTCCACATAGGCTCCGCAACGCCTGGACCGATTCGCGCCAAACTCGGCACGCGGGTGCTTTGGCCCCCCGAAACCATCGCTGCGCGGTTTTGGAACGGATCGCGCCCCCACGGGCGCGGGTACAAGCGAATTTGTGGTTCTCTATGGGCGGCTATGGGCTGAGCCGAACATTCCGAGGCTCTGGTGATGTCATGATGAGATGCAAAGTACATGCAAATGACATGCGGAATCTTCAGGCAGCAACTGAACTCTTGACAGTTGAAGACAAACAGCAGCAAACAGGTTTCACGCAGGCAAACCGATACAATGTGTTCTGTGGACATGTGGGCGGTCCCTGCTTGGCAGTGGACAGTTGGCACAAGGTGCTGTAGCTGTTGCTCTCTCTCTGAAAGTTTACTTTCACTGTGTAACGTAAGGCAATTGGGCAGGTGCAACCAAAGGCTACAAAGATGAAACAACAGCGTACACAGGAAACACCTGAGGGAAAAAAAAAACACGACTTGCAACGCTACGTCACAGAGCTGCTACATCTAGAACAACAGAAACAGTACAGCAGCGTGACAAAAGACTCCATGATAAGAGAGACAGGGCTGCTACATCTAGAGCAACACAAACAGTACAGCAGCGTCACAAACAACTACAGGATATGAAACAGAGGGATACTACACCTACAGCAACAGAAACAGTACAGCAGCAGGGATGGGACATATAAACACCCGGGCACACATGTGAGTGGGGGTGGGGTCAGGGATGGGACATATC
>JAJKFI010000002.1:44806969-44825963 GCA_029204185.1 Lerista edwardsae | reverse complement strand
TATTATTATTATTATTATTATTATTATTATTATTATTATTATTATTAAAACCATACTATTGTGAGTTACATACTGTATATGTGCATTATTCAGTGCTTTCCTGGTCCCTGCTTCTCTGCATTTTAAAGGGTCAAGCAATAGTATGTTTATGCACCTTCTCAAAGTAACAAGAATATGTGGTTATAAATAAAATCTGATGCATAGGAAACCACTTTGAGGCTCCTTGAAATCAGTGGAGTGAGCAAAATAATCCCAAACCTTAGGTGTATCTTCCATTAATGACTGAGAGTGCAATCCTTAACTGGAGTTAGGCCGGCATAAACTAAGCCAGCAAAGTTTGGCCAGCACAAGAGCCACCATAAAGCATGTTTGGACCACTCTTGGAGTGAGGGGACGTGCTCACGTCTGTGTGCTAGCCTCTCTGACTTTGAGAGTGGTCCAAACGTACTTTGGCCCTTGTGTTGGCCAAACTTTGCTGGCTTTGTTTATGCCAGCCTATCTCAGTTTAGGATCGCGCCTTGAATCCTATAGTGGGCCAATGGCAGTAAGATCTCTTGATCTGCTCCTGTAAGTCCTCTTATAGCAAATATCACTCTGCCATTGTGTGCACTGAAGCCACTGAAGCAAATGGCTGGAGTCTTTATGTACCTGCCAGGGGTGGACCCAGCATTGCCTCAGAGCAGGTAAGGTACCAGAGACAGAGTCATGGGCTGTTCGGGGGAACATTGGGGGATGATTGGGGTGGGAAGCAGGGAAGGTAGGGGGTGGTTCAGGGGCAGGAGTATGGATAGATAGAAAATCTATTCTTGATTTTTTCTGCTCTATCGGGCCCCCTACCCAAGGCTGGTGCCAGACGTTTTTTGCACCCTAGTGATGCTAACTACTTGCAGCCTCGATTTTTTATGTGGCTTTATAATTGTATTCCATAGCACTGTTGTGGTATTTAGCAGCAAAATAGCTGACGTAGGTCCAAGTAGATCAATTGGTGGCTAAGCCGCCATCAGCTACAGAGCTACAGAGAGGGAAGTATCCTCTAAAAGTGAACAGTGCCAGAATGGTGTAATTTTTACTAACCTTTCCCAGGCCATCTCGTCACTTTCTTTCCCCCCCCCCATAGTGTGTAGTGCATGCTCCATCAGCACAGCTGCATAGTTTAAAATAATGAGCGATGGGATTGGGCTGCTCATTCAATCAGATTTGCTCCCAAATAAGTGCGAGTGGGGTCATGTTGCTAAGCATACCCTTGAGCATTTGAGTGGTTGAAGACTACTGGACTAGAGCACCACTAAGTAAAGGGAGAAACTGGTGTACCCCTTCAGCTACCAGGAGATGTGTCCCAATCCTGCTCAGGTTCTTAGCAACTGTGCTAAAATAGCTTCAGACTCCATGGTAATGTTTTCTGCTTTCTCTAACAAGAATATTTGGCTACAGTGAACAGTGTCAGAATGGTCGAATTGGACCAGAGGCGGATCTACAGGGAGGGCAAAGTGTTGCAAGGAGCCTTACCCTGTCATGTAAATCCCTCCTCTCCCTTGCTGCTGTAGCCAGTAAGCAACGCCAAGATGTTGCTTTTCCATGTGAGGATTGGCTAAAACGGTGCAGGAGAGGAGTGATTTCCACTGCAAGGTAAGGCTTCTTGCAAAACTTAGAGCTTTGCCCTCCCTTAGATCTGCCTCTGAATTGGACGGGGTGTGGGGAGCAGTGGGTGGGGATGGGCCAAAAGGGTCCAGGGAGGCATCAATGGTGGGTTCACAGTCTCATAATTTGTTTTTTAGAGTCATGCCATGAAAAAGGTTGACGACAACCAGTGATGTCATGCAGGGGGTATGCGGGGGTACGCGAGTACCGGTTTCTAGGATTACAGCTGGCCCCACCCATTCACCCACCCACTCGTTGACTCTGCCCCCTGCAACGTTTGAATTTCCTGCACGTTTGAGTTGCCTGCACATTCTCAGAGCCAGGCAGGCAGACAGGCAGCGAGTGGAGCCTTGCCTTGCCTTGCCACTGAAAAATGAGCTGCTCTGGGGTTTTGGAACTGTTGGGTCACTTTAACATGATGCCAGGCCTCCTTAACATGTTCTGGGGGTGCTGTGGAATACTGTTGCAACTGTTGGGTCAGTTTAAAATTGTCTGAGGCCTCAAAAAGGGCTTTTTTCATGTCACTCCCTGCCACAACATCACTTCCGGCTTATGACGTCACTTCCGGTGGGTGGGTCCCGACACGTGCCAATCAAAAGTGAGTACCTGTTATTAAATCATTTAGATGACACCACTGACGACAACTGTGCTACTGTTCAGGGGATTTTATTCCAATGTCCTTCCTACTATTATGACAGTATATTTAAGATTTTATTAGTGTCAGCTAGGGGCTTGCAAACTATGGCCCGGTGTATGAGGAAAACCTATCCTGTTGTCAGTGGTGCAGATTGTTCCATCATGCTGCTGCCGCCGCCAAGAGAGATACTGTGGCAGTTGTGTCTACCCAGAAATCTGGGGTGAGTGACAATAGACGTGACTGCCCGGAGTATCTCATCGCACAGCAGCTGCTACTGCCACTTGCACTGCCCATAGTATCTTTCTGAGCAGTGCAAGTGGCAGTAAGAGCAGCTGTGCGATGGAACGATCTGCGTTGCTCACAACTAGGAAGGCTTTCCCTGCATACAGTGGTCCGTGGTTTGGAGACCGCCGGCATAAGCTAAACAAAAAGGAAACAGCGTTTGGGTTAAAGCCATTTTGAACATTTCCTCAAAGCTCAATATACTTTTTTAATGAGAAATAAAATGACCATGCTGTTAAGTGTCATATCTACAAAAACATACAGATTCTAATTCTGTCTTACATGAGCACTGCATGAATAGCATATTTTTCTGTAAAAAATGGGTCAGGTACAAAATGTAGGCATGTCAGCACACCAACCATGTTTTTATTGAAAGCATTGTCTACAGTAGCACAATGAAGAGGCAACTAAGATTGTCTTGAGCAAAGTCATGCACAAAAAGTCACTGCAATGTGTTTCCACATGTACAGCTTTAAAGAAAACAAACACACTAAAAATAGTCGCATTAGGTGGCCTGATTTCTCAGTGGGATGTGAGCTGTAGGAAACTTTTTCCTTTGGGAGCGGATTATTAACCAAGTCTGTTACAACTGGGACCTGTGTATCACTCTGACTTGTGGCATGAACAAGAGATATGCACCGAGGTGTGGAAGAAAGATCCAATTAGCAGCACAATAAAGGGGAAGTTTTCTTTATAGAACAAGTCCCATCACCTAATCTATCTATAACTGGAAACCATCTTATTTTCTTTTAAGCCAATGTAGTCCACAGAGTATAACTTGGCCTTGGATCTGAAAAACCTTTATCAAAAAGCAGTACAATCAATTCTCGTTAGCCACTGGGGTTAGGTTATTGGCAACCCCCACAGTTTTGGAAACCATGGTTAATGAAGAAGCTCAATAAAATCAAGATACCATCGCTTTAAAAGTTGACCTAAAAAAAGAAGTGGTAAATTCTAAACTGGCTGTATCTTCCTTGACAACTGGTCCCAAAATTTAGGAGCAATCACAGAGAAAATCACAGTGACTGCAATCCTATCTACACTTACTTGATAGCAAGCCCCATTGACTCTAATGGGACTTACATCTGAGTAGACATGCCTAGGATTGGGTTCCTAATCTACTGCAGTAACAAACTTACTATCCAATTGTACCATCAACAGATGTTCAGTGTTAGGCCTCAAAAATCAAGGGCACATGTACAGGAGGTATTGAGCTTCTTCATTGGCTAGAACTGAGTTTCCCACTTCTTATCACCTTGACTGTGTTTGAGGGCAAAAGCCTAACCTGGAGTTAGCCCAGCACAGTTATGCTACTAAAATTTGGCTGGCACAAGGGCTACCCTAAAGCACATCTATGTGCTGGCCTCTCTGACTCCGAGAGTAGTCCAAACATACTTTACGATGTCCCTCCTGCTGGCCAGACTTCATTGGCCTAACCGTGCCCCCCTTTTGCAGCTTGCATTGCATGCCCCAGCCGCTCTTGAGGTTATTGAACCTGCACAGGAGCTTCTGGGGAGTTAAAAGTGTCCAAACATTCTGATAAATTGACCCCCAAAATGGATGGGGAGAGAACGGAGCATTCGGCAGACCTGGTTACTTTCCTTCCTTACTGGTTAAGCAACTAATTTTGTGCAGAAACTCAGAGTGTGATCCTAACCCGGAGTTCGGCCAGCATAGTTCGGCCAGCAGCAGAGCTTGGCTGGCCCAAGGGATACTGTAAAGTATGTTTGGACCACTCTCGGAGTCAGAGAGGCCAGCGCACAGATTTGCACCATCCTCCCTGACTCCGAGAGTGATCCAAACACACTTTATGGTGTCCCTTGTGCCGGCCAAATTTTGCTGGCCTAACTGTGCCGGCCGAACTCCAGGTTAGGATTGCGCTCTGAATGTGGATTAGAGCAGGGGATGAAGAGTCTGCAATATTAGCTCTACCCACTGACTTTGTAGTCCACAAACAGAAATATGGGCAAGGATTTATTGACTCTCCTTCCCACTATGTGCAGCAATTACTTTGGCAGAGTTTTCCTCTTATGTATTTCTCAACACAAGTGCTGGGCAGACTCCCATCACTTGATTCAGAATTGGCTTGGTATTTTACAAGCTTTCTAGGCAGGCATTCAGGAGGGAAAAAGGCAAAACCATCTGTTTTGTAAGAGTTCCATTGGCTCATAATGCTGGTGCATACACTAACAGTGCCTTACACATACCCGTTGTCATATTGCCGGCTGCAATTGGTAGTCTTGTGTTATTTGCCCTGGACCCACTGCAGAGTTGTAAAGCTGTCTGGAAAGTCAAGCCTTTTCCTAAACAAGCACACCTCAGCCACAAGACAAGAGTTGTAGATCTGGATTGGTGATGACAACCGCAGAAAACATGTCCAAGAAACAATCAAGAGGCCTGATGGACTCAAACTGAATTGAAATTGAGCAAACAAAAGGCTGCCTGGTCAAGTGGTGATATGGTTCACAACAATCTGCAAATTTTCATCACAAAGTAAGAGATTAACTTTAAGAATTTCTGGGCATGTGCAGTACCTACAGTACAAAACAGCTGGCCTGGGTTGTCTACTGAATACCGAGTGCACAAGCCCAGAATCAGATTTAACCCTATGAACTGGAGAAGAACCTCTCTAAGAAGTGGTGCTTCATGGGTGATATTTGTGTTAATTTGTTGTCTGGCCATAACAAACTGGATACACTTGTATCCTAAAACTGCATGCTGTATATTTACCCAGGAGTAAGTCCCATTGAACTTAATGGGGCTTATTTCAAAGTAGACAAGCGTAGGATTGCACTATAAATCAGGTCATATATCAATGACATCACTAATATCAATTACTACTCTGTTCAGAAAAGGAAAAGGGGAAGTGTTAGACACCCCCACCCTCTGCCCATGTGTCAGAAGGAAGGATACGGTCAAGGACAGTGTTTAAGGACAATTTATGAGCTACATTACACAGAAACAGATAGTAGTCAGGCGTAGAATTCTTTAGTGTACCAGTAGTATTATAGCATGGGATTGCATTTTTAAAAATGTTTAATGGCAAACATTACAGCATTTTCCTACAGGTAGTAAACTAACACAGTATGGAGAGGGCTATGCTAAACTTTGTTCATCTATGTGTTAGAACTAAACTAAGGGAGCAATCCTAACCTGGAGTTAAACTGGCACAGTTAGGCCAGCAAAGTTTGGCCAGCACAAGGACCACTGTAAAACATGTTTGGACCACTCTTGGAGTCAGGGAAGATAGCGCATGTCTATGTGCTGGCCTCTCTGATTCTGAGAGTGGTCCAAACATACTTTACAGTGTCCCTTGTGCTGGCCTAACTGTGCAGGACTAATTTAGGATTATTAAGTGTGCTGGCCTAACTTTAGGATTAGATTAGGTCTAGATCTGACATGGAAGTCTTGTGTACAGGACTTCCTATGAAATTGGAAGCACAGAGCAACTGCTGGGAACAATTCAGATTTAACCCTTTTCCCAGGCCTCCTTCCTCCAGCTGGAGTAAAACCTATTAGATACCTACTGCACTGATCTGAATTAGGGTCTCCCATGGCTTCATTAATCTTTCAAATTAATTAAGGGCATCCTGTTCACTGATCTCTTGCATCTCATCTAGTTTGGCCCAGAGTTTCCCATTTTATGATAAAATCAATTGTATAATGGGTACTATCCTTCTTTAGAATGATAAATGAATACACATTTCTATTTTAAAAATTCCTAAGAGGAATGGATTATTGTGTAAAAGGAGCTCAGTTCTAATTATCCAATTGATTTATGCAAAGCCCAGTTGAGGACCCAGCCAATGGGCCACCGAGTGATAGAGGATGAGGCAGTCGGCCTTTCCGTGGTTTCCCCACCCCATGCACCACTCTGCTCCCCACGCTACCCTTCTCCCACCCCAGGAGTGCCGCAACCAGGGCTTTTGCCCCCATGGACACAATGGTAGGTCCACGACTAGCAAAGCCACAGAAGTATAAAAATGGTAAGAAAAAATTGAGTTAAAAAATTGAGGATAATATCCTGCAGAGCTGAATCCAATGAGACGTACTCCCAGATTGCTTGGCATAGGATTGCAACTTTATTTTGAAATGCTTTTCATCAAAGTCACTAGAGCAGTGGTATTCAAACTTTTTAGACCGGGACCCACTTGTCGAGACCCACCAGAAGTGATGCCATTAACCTGGAAGTGAGGTTGTGGCAGGAAGTGACATCATCAAGTAGGAAGTACTGTCATTGTGACATAATAAAATGACACTCCTGAAATGCATTATTGGTCTGCAGCAGTTGTACAACTATGAAACATCCCTGACAAAAAACAAGATTAGGACAAAATATGATGTAAAAGCACTGAACTAAAGAATTTTTTTTTAAAAAAAAACCCTCACTTGAAAATTCAAACTGTTAACACTCACAAAAGGAATATAACAAGAGTAAGGTCTGCTGTTTCCAAGATGGCTGCTCCCAGCTTTCCTCGACCCACCTGACATCACTTCGCGAACCACCAAGTGGGTCCTAACCTACGTACAGTTTGAATAACACTGTACTAGAGGAAATGGGCTTATGCTTGAAGTATCTATTGTTTTATTATAGACACAAAAATTAATATATGTAGAGGCATGTTGTACTGCTTGAAAGGATGGATCTTGTCCAACATCATGAAAAATTCACTCAGCTGCAAAATGGTGAAACGCCCATAGACATGAGTGATGCTATTGTATCATTGCCTACCCTGGCATATCAACCTAGCTCCTATTTAATTACATTTTACTAGAGCAGTAAATAAAAGTTAAATGCCCTTTCACTGAATATCAAGAGGCACGTATATATCTGCTCGGGTAAAGTGTCATTTCCAATTTATGTTCATGTAATAGGGTTGCAAGTGTCCAATTTGTAGGCTCAGTGCACAACAGCAATAAGGTCAGAATCTGAAGAATTGTGATTGTATTAACCCTGTTTCCATGCGACCTTGTAAAAATGTCTTTTAACTCAACACATGCTCTATCATGCAAGAAGAATCGCCTGTCAGATGATTTCCCTCAATTGAGGTTTATGTAAAAATGATTCAGTGGGGGCACCTGAAATGTCAGCAATCACTACCTTGTCCTCTTAGTCTACTTGTGCAGTGTTTGTTTTTTTTTAAAAAAAATCAAGGCATCCTTTTTTAATGAAGATAAAAATACAAACACATTTGGTGCTATCTCTTGACAGTAGCGACGCAGGTTAGCAGCTCCTCAAAAGTACAGTCTTCGGGAAACAAGTCTGTCATCTTGAGGTTTATCAGCTGGTAACTTTAATTGTTGCAACTTTTGTTTGAAGGTTTGTGCAAGTTTTCCAGCCATCAATCAAGGCCGCATTTTGAGCAGCAGCTTAAATACAAAGAAGCTGGGTAGGTTGTAAAAGTGCAGGGTCTGAGTGATTACCAAGGAGTAGCAGCAGTAGAAATTGAGGCCACCAATATGGAGTTAGGTGCACATTTGTAGTTCAGTGGGTTGGAATACTGCTAGTTGGGTGGCTGAAGTATATGGCCATTGTCTAGCAAGAACCATTGTAATGCATTGGCTAAAATACTGAGTTTCTTCATCAGAAATTCAAATTCCTGCACAGCTGTAAAACTGACTCTGGAGCTTTGCACAAGTATTTTTTTTTTCAACCATAACTTTCTTTGCATTATTTTATAAGATCAAAAATATTGCTTGGTATACCTTAAGTGGCCTAGAAAGGCACTTAAGGGTTGGTGATAGCAGCATTTCCAAGGACTTTTAAATCCAATTCAAGCATCCATTACCCAAATTTGTACGTTCAGTGGTTTAACTACTATTGCTATGTTTGAAGTTGCCCTTGAAGGCTTTTGAAAGCCTACTGTGGATGCAGATGATGAGATCATCAGGTGCATGATACTAACCCAGTACTTCTGGGCTGTGTTGTAACATCTTCAAACCTTCTGAGCACAATTCAGTCGTGGGTTTTCTAATAACTCTGCATTGCTTGATGGCAAAAGTAGAAGGTGTCTAGAGCAGGGGTGTCAAACCCATGAGGGATAAAGGCCCCAGAAGCTCTTTAACTCCAGTTGATGATTATCACAGTGCCACCATCAGCTGCTCTTACATGCTGGGCTACAAGGTGATGCCAAGCAGAAATGGTGCTGCTTAAAGGGTGGCCCATTCTAACTGGACTCTTCCATAACTTAATACAATCACGATTTGCATATTACAACAATACAGTCTGTCCTTTGCACAAAGTTCTTATTGTTAGTCATCGCCTGCTTAATGATGGTCACTTCCTGCTTAGTGATATCACTTCTAGCCCTCAGCAGATGCCATGGATGCTATTTGGCCCACTGTACGAAATGAGTTTGTCATCCCTGGGCTAGAGCTTGCACACGTTTGGTTTGGGATATAGCCCAAATAATTCATCTAATACCAAACTTGGTGGTCTCATGTCTGCCAGTGAAATAAAGCTACCCGCAGACTAGGTAGTGGTTTCTGCATACTCAGACAACTCAGTGGGTATGCGGAAAGGTATTGATTGCAAAAAACACACACCAAGAATAACCTGAGGCTGCAATCCTATGCTTATTTTCTTTGGAATAAGCTCCATGGAATATGATGGAATGTACATCTGAGTAGACCTGCATAGGATTGTGCTATGTATGTGCTCAGTGACCACCAGGAGCCATCACATCTTGAGGGTGTAAGTTGGGGCCAAAAGAGGAAAATCTAGCTGGTACCCAGGTGGGGAAGTAATTACCTTCTTACCTACTTGTTATAGTCCTTAACAGCTTGTAATATCCTGGAGAAAGCAATGAATCAGGAGGTAGAAAAACTGGCTAAAAACTCTCCTCCCTGCACAATATGGGGAAATTTCAGTACAGAAGCAAGTACCTATTCTCCATAAGTCCAGCTTCCCGTATCTCACAGTAGCCCACCAGATGCTGCAGGGAGCACACATAACAACAAGATACTTGAATCTTGTTGCCACTCCCCTGCATCTGGTATTCCAAGGTAGCCTACATCTATAGCCAAGTCGTTGCACATACCCATCATGGCTTGTAAACTGTGATGGATTTTTCTTCTAGAAATCTGTCCAATCCCTCTTTAAAGGCATCTAGGCCAGATGCCATCACCACCTCCGGTGGCAAGGAGTTCCACAGTTTAATTGCCTGCTAGGTAAAAAATGGTATTTTCTCTTATCTGTTCTAACTCTCCCAACGCTCAACTTTAGTGGATGTTCCCTGGTTCTGGAGTTGTGTGTGAGGGAAAAGAACATTCCCCTAGCCACACTATGCATCCCTTGCATAATTTTGTATGTCCCTCTTAGTTTCTTGAATAGCAAGAAATTACTCGGGTGTTGGACTGGTAGCCGGCACCGAACGTGAATCCTTTGGCACTGTGTAGCACTGTTGGGGACAGGTTCGGGAGGGGAGCAATAAAAACTCAGCCCATTTTGGTTCTCCTTTTCCAAAATGCCCCCTCCAGCCTAACCAAGTTCTCCAAGGCCCCTGTCACAGGTTGACTGAAGATCTGAACAGGACCACTCCCATTAGAAACTGAAAATACGGTTCCTTGTTGATCCCCAGTTGTAGTCTAAAATTTAAACAGTTAAAAAAATGCTCGCCACTGTCACAGCACAATCCTATGCACGTTTATTCAGGAGTAAGTCCAATTTTGTTCAATGGCATTTACTCCACTGCAATTGTGCCTAGGATTGCACTGTTAGTGTAGGGCGGAGTACAAGGTAAAAAAAATAACCAATGAAATAAATCCCTGACATTTTTACCCCAACACATTTATTTGGAAGTAAATTGATTTTAGTGCAGCTTACTTTCAAAAATATGCAGAGGATCATAGCATAAATTTACTATTAACCTTGGAAAAGTCACAATTGACTTTTGCTTCCTCAACCCCTTTTATGAAGGGTTGGAAAATGGTTGAGATCCAGCTCATACTGCACGTTCAATGTCAAGCAGTACCACAAATGGATAATCAAATTATCCTCCCTCATGCCATTTGCCTCCCCAACACTCTCATCAGCACATGATGTTCAGTAAATTCTGAACAAATTCCGAATCTGCACATACTTTAATGCATTCTCAAATCCTAGAGGATTTGAGGACAGTATAAACTGCAACACCAGCTAATACCAGTTATGTGTTACGTATTGGTTATGTACATTCCTATTGGTGGGGTCAAAACATTATTTTAGGCCAGTGGCTCTCAAACGTTTTAGCACCGGGACCCACTTTTTAGAATGACAATCTGTCTGGGACCCACCAGAAGTGATGTCATGGCTGGAAGTGCCATCATCGTGACGCCAGAGCCTGCTGCTTTTCTGCAAATGTAGCCAATCAGTTGGGTTATTTCTCAGCCATTTCCCAATAGCAAAGTGAATCAGAAAGAAAAAAGCCTATTTATAACCTTGACACAAGAAAACACTCACACAGCCCTCGCCCTTTCCAGCATCCCATCTTCCCATATTTTCAATGTGGCTGCCCCAGCATGCACAACAATCCTGCAGATGTGTCTGTCTGTCTAACTACCCCCACCCACCCATTTACATGCGCATGCTCCAATTCATGCTTCAGATCCAAGCATTTCTTTGGATTGATTCCACTAGAAGTAGTGCAGTTTCTCTATATCCCAAACAGATAATTCCCTTCTGGTAACCTTGAAGCAGGCGTCCCTACTTAGTTGAAGACTATTTTCATTTAATGTTCAGCATTCCATTTTAAATGTAAAAGACCACAGAATCCAAGTCTCCAAAGCTGCTGTTCATCCAAAACCACCATTAACATCTCTTTGCATGCATTTTTTTTACTTAACTAACACTGTGAACATTTGTTTTATGAAATTCATATAATATGTGTTGAATAATACGTAGCAATGAAAACATTATGGGACAAAATCCACTAGATTAGGAGCTCAGTGTGCACGCATGCAGAACACTTGTGCGCATGCAGAACACTCTGTATCTCATTAGCATTTTGTGCGTGAGGCTGTCAAAAAATTCAGCTCTGCGATTGTTAAATGCCTTAAAGAGATCAAACACTTTGTTTTATTGAGTTGGTTTCATTTAGTTTCTATGATGTTTCTACATAACAGGAACTTCATTTAAACATTCTGATTGTTCCTTTTCATATATATTAGGTTTAACACTTCAATAGGAGGAACATACAGTATATTGCAAAAGTAAAAAGAGGAGGAGGAGGAGGAGGAAGAGAAATGTCCAAGGGAAATGCACATAGCATTTGCTCTAATTTTGCTCAATAGTATTTAACATTGAGCTGAGTTATACCCTATATTATCCTTATTTTTTTTTTAAAAAATGCCTTTTCTTATAGGGAATGGTATTTGAATGTGTTTCATTGCAGTCCATGCACAAGGCTACATGATTAGCTAAGATGGGGGTTAAACCCATTTTTTTTTCTGGAGATATGCATCTGTCATTTAAGATTTATCAATCACATATCACATGTAGCTTCAGACATCTTCAAAACAAAGCAGTGAGAAATTATCTTCCTTATTCCTTCCAAGCTTAACAAAGCACTTCACAAATTATTTAAATGTCAGGTTTGGCTGTCTCATGGGGGCATTTTCAACAGCAGGGCCGAGTTCCGCTGCTGTAAAATGGCGGCTTCATGCTCCATTGGTGGCCATTTTCTGAGCGCTGCCCCAAGAGGTGGCCATGCTCCACCACTGATAATGGATCCTGCCATGCTCACCAGATCAGGTGGGAGCAGGGGCTAGGCTGGGATGAGGGAGCTAGACAGGGAGGGGAGAACAGGGGATGGGGAGACTGCAGGATGGCCCAGGTGGACCCAGAGGCAAGTGGGACCCAGAGGCAATGGTGCACACCGGGTCCTATCTAGTGATGTCATTCGGGGGGGAGCAGACCAAAACGGGCATTCCGGATCCTAACGGGCTCCGTGGCTGCTTCCGGGTTTTTTTTTGTTTATTTTTTCAACATTTGAATTTGAACTCAAAAGTGAGTTCCTGTTCCTAAATCATTTGAATTACACCACTGGTCCTATCCCCACCTTTGCAAGCCTCCCTGCATCCTTTGTCTCCTTGGATGTGCACCAGCTACAGAGCTGGTACAGGTCCAAGGAGACCCATTGTGGAGGGAAAGGTTTACAGAAGGGTAAGGGGAAATAATTCTCCTTTCCCTTCTGAAACCTCCTGATTCACCTCCCCGCTCCTCCAGTGGTTATACTGTGGCCATTTTCGGTGTGGCTGCATTAGTGGGGAAAGAGCAGAATAGAATTGGCATTGAGTGCTAGGTTTTAAAATTAGCTAGACCCATTAGAGAGATGTCAGGGAAATTCGTATGGTGTAGAAATAATCCAAACAGTAGGCAGAACAGAAAGAGAGTTAAGCACAAAGTCAGAAGCTTGTCCTGGTGTTGTTTGCAGGCCTTCTGGGTACTTTACTTATTTGGAATTCATTCAGCAAATATTGTGAGGTTTGGATCTGTCTTCCATGGGCACAATTCCATTTCATAGTCCCTCACTGGTGATGAGACCACATTTTCTGCAGAGTTTCATGCACACATTTTCCTGGATTCCACTGGCATGTGTAGAGCAAATTTCCTACTCACTTCAGTGCATCACTATTCTATTTTTTTTTTCATCTTCAGAATCACAGCACCACCCTGAGTTTGTGGGAACAGAGTAGGTTAAAAATCTAAATAAATATTAAAAATACGCACAGTTCGCAACTTCCATTAGGGTGAGGTCCTTTTATTTCAGATGAATTAAACCTCATTAAAGTCAATTGAATTGTTGCTGGAGCAGTTAATAAATAAACAAACAAACTGCTTATGCATAAACTGAAAGTTTGAAATGTCATAAAGACTCCTAAGTTCAGTGATTACAAATCAAACTACTATATACAGGTGTATGTGCATGCATAAATTGTGCCCATTCCATTGTTCTCCTCTGAGCTTGTGTCTATACTTTCAGTAGTGGTTATTTCACCTCTTCCATCCTGACTTTCTACCCCTTCCTGTTGCTTCTGTATTAAGGACAACCTGTGTCCGGATATGTTGAGTTGTTTTAGGACAAGTGAGCTGTCCCTAATATAGGAGTGGTTTGGTTTTCAACTTTCCTTTAGGTTTTTATTTTAATCCTACCTAATGAGAATTGCATCAGTGTGCATTTATGTGCCAGAATGATGCCTTTAAAAAAAAATGATTACTTTCCACATTTCAAATAATGTGCTGTTATTTTAATATTATTATTACATAATATTATTGAATAATTTAATATTATTAAAATAATAAATCCTATTATAGAAACACTTTGAGGCATATCTACTGAATTTGAGCAATTGCATACTACAGTATCCGGGGGGGGGGGAACTAAACAGCTAGCCATGGGTTTTTCAGGGCATGTGCATTGGGCACATGCAATCTTGGCGCTGGGGTTGTTGAAATGGAGGAAGTTTTTTCCTCTTAAGGTTGCCAGAATGTAACTTTGAAATGCTGCTTATTTGTTCAACAGCTCTGGAGTAGAGACATAAAGTAGACAGTAACCCAATTTCTCTCCCTTCCTTTTTGCTTATCTATCCTTCTTCCACCTTTCAGCTGTGGGGCAAAACAGGAGTCTTGTTCATTCCTGAGAAATGGCAAAAGAAATGGGACAAAAAACAACAACAGCTGCAGAACTCTTAAAGAGGCACTCAGAAGCCCTGAGTTGTCACCTGGAAGCCCTCGTTTCCTTTAAAACCAGTACAGGTAGATTACCCCTTATTTAGACACCCAAAATCGAGATTATTCCAAAATCCAGACACTTTTGACCAAGGCTTTAAAAAAAAAAAAACTTTCTGTAGTATGAACACTAGATAGTCTTGTGCTCATTCCCACATGTAGTGCAGGTATAGGCTGTTAGTTCTGTTCTCTGCTCTGTGGTGTATACAGACATTGTTGAAAAATGTCAAAAAGGCCTTATGGGTAACCGTGAAAAGAGCAAGAGGAAGAATTTCTGGTTATGTTTACGCAATGATTTCAAAATCCAGGCAAATCTGAAATCCAGACACCTTCCCATCCCAAGCAGTCCAGGTGAGGGATGCTCAACCTGTATGGTTGTTCCTGGAGTATTTTATTTTATTTATTTATTTGTCCATAGTAATGTGTGTCTATTTGTCCATTGTACTATTTGTCCATAGTAATGTTTTCTTTAAAACAATTCCTTGTTATTTTCCATGAAAAATGTACCGTGTAGCAGATGCACATTGGAAGTACTTCAAATCAGCACTGGCCTCATGGCAAACTCAAGTATAGTCAGACCTAAATCACCTGTTGAGTCATATGGTAGTGGACGGTTCTGTGTAATCGTTCGTCCTAGAAGAAATGCGGTCCACTGCACAAGTCCGAGAGCATTTTCAGCTTCTCTTTTAAAACTGCGAACAAAAATGCACAGAGACACTACGCAGAGCATGCAGCAGAAAGCATTTCAGCCTATCCCTAGACATGACTCCCCTTGAAGCCAGATGAAATATTGTTTTCAGAGTGGAGAGCAGTGGAGTTGAGGCTGTTTAAAATGTATCTGAGGTTGAACTAATAATAAGAGTGCAAGAAAAGCTCTATGGGACATTCCAAAACGTGTTTGTGTACAATCTGTGATTGTCAATGAGGTGCTGAGAAACTAGTTCATCAAATCAGACCATAAAATAGCGTCACATGCAGCTGCGCAACATGTTGTCACTGCCTCTTTGTAAATCTCCAGAGATTTACAGCACCATGTGCTGGAGCAATGGTATCTAATATTTATATTCGTTCATTATTTTGTTTGCCTTGAAACAAAACCTACAGATTTCTAGAAAATCTAGCATGGTGCATACGAAATAACAGTGCCCACTTTCAGGATTTATGGTTGCGCACAAAGCGTAGACGAGGACCACAGTAATTGCGAGCGACCAAACAGCTGCATAGCATTTACGTTATGTGCTTAGGACACTAATAGAGAGGAATTTAAAACTGCATCGTTTGAATCAGTTGATGACAAAAAAGCAAATGGATGGTTTCCCATAAAAATACAGAAATATAACTAAGATACATTTAACCAGGTTGTTTGTCACTTTCCAGTTTTCTTTCAAAAAAATTGCATATAATCTGGTGGTTTATGTAGAATTTCCATACCTGAGAACCTCAGCTTTCACTCTCTTTTTAAAAAGAACAGTTTCTAGTCCTCATTGTACACAGTGTGACACTTCAGTCGTTACCAGTTTTCATTTTCTCCTGAACATATCATCCACCACTCTCAAATGGCATATATTACCTCTTCCATTACCACGTCTTGCAAAAACAAAAGCAATATGTCAAATGGTGCAGAATTTTTAAAAATGTACAATTCATTTATTCAGAATAGACAAACTGCATGCATTATATATATTGTTATTTAATAAACAATTTTTGGCACATACAATTAAGTTACTGTATATTGTATTTGCTTAGGGAAAAAATACAATTGGCATAAAACTGTATAACTTGATCTGAATTATAACCTTAAAGCATTCATGATTTTCTGTGAGCTGATAGCATTATTAAAAAATGTATCAGTATTTATGCAAAAAGAATAGATCATAGTCTATGTTCATCCAGTTTAGGTTCCTGGGAGGAACCAATCCTGAATACTACTACTGGGCTACAAGTGACATTGATTTTGCTGCACTTCCTTACTTCCAAGAAACTGCGCACAAGATCAGACAGTTGAACTGCATTCATTCATTAACACATTATACCATTTACTTAGAAGGATCTAATTAAAAAGAAAGGTGGGATACAACTTAAAATGATGTCCCATTGAAACTGACAGGGCTGAAGTCCATTTGCTTTGTTTTCTGATACCGCCTCTCAACATTCTGAGCAAATTAGTGTTGTTTTATTTACAGTTATTTTGTAAACTGTGCTACATTGTGCTAGTATTGCATGATAAAAACTCTCTGGCCACAATTCAACGCAGAGTTGCAAATGCTTAAGCCTGCTATTCAAAATGGATATTAATCGCAACCTCATTCTATGGCCCCTGTGTGATAAAGGGTTGTCAATGTCAATTGTTCATAAAAAAATGCAGTAAAAATATTGAATATGGCTTGCTGAATACTTAATATAATTTTGAGTTTTTTTTTAAAAAAAAGACTACAAATACTAATATGCATGTAGATAGAAAACACACACAAGCTTTATTGATAACATAATCAAAAGGATATGAAGAAAAGAAAAATATCCAGATGGTTGCCAGATATATTTTGAGGCTTTCTAAGAGTTTTTCATATATTTATTACAGCGACTATGAGCTATCTTGAAAGGAGGCTTGAGATGATATATGTGTATATGTTTTGATGTAAATCCTTCATTCCTCAATGTATTTGCAATCTTATTCCAAGAGAACATTCCTGATGTTAATGGGAATTTTGCAAAAATAATCATACAGTCTCATATGCCCAACTGCAAACCCTATATTTTTTTTAAATGCACTGCTCAACTCTGTGATAACCAAGTAATCCTACTGGATCCCTTTAAAAAGAAACTCATACAAAGAAACTTTTCACTACAAAAACCATTTAATCATAAGAGCAGCCATCATACAGTGGGTAGCTTTTGGCTTTTAGAAAACCTATAAAATTCTTATTTAAAAGATGAGAAGGAAGCAAATGGAAATGATTACATGGATTCTGAACATAATTTAATAGTATTAAAATCATTATGTTAGGCAATTTGTAACCTAAAACACTGACTGTGTTAATTAAGCCATCTTTTAATATTACTAATAATAATGTAATCTGTACGTTTTTAAGCACCAAACAATTTAACATTTCAAGCAACAACAGAAATACCAAAGTCACTATGGAACTGTGATTTTAAGGGTATTTTTTAAAAGAATGAAACAATTTTAGCAGGTATAAAACCATACCTTTGCCTCTAACACCTTAAAACTATGAGAACAACTGTTTTTATCTTGTGTTACCTTAAAACTGCAAAATTAGATTCAGTAGGAAGGAATCAAGGCAATCTATTGTTGGAACGGTACAGCTCTCGCTCTCTCGCTCTCGCTCTCTCTCTCTCTCTGTATACAAATATCTCCCATATATATATAAAAATAAAATTTTATTGACTCTGGGAAAATAATTGATGTCATAAGGTGCATTAAATCTCCCAATACAAAATAGTAATCAAAAGCGGCTGTGCACCTGTGAGATCATTTGTAGTAGCACCTGCAAGTTAAGGTCTGATCCAATTCCCAATAAAGCAACAGGAATCTCCCAATTGACTCAGAGGGAGGATGGATGGATGAAGCCCACAGATCACACCTCATGACTATTAGCATGCTAATGCCTGGAAAACATTTTCTGCCTCTTGCTGCGAATGGGCAATCCGATCCACCAGCCAGTCAACACGGGGCACGTAGACTTAAAATGGAACGTGGCCCATCCACGTTAGTGAGAATTCACCATCCTATGATTAGCCATTCTGGCTTAAGTGATTTGTGGGCTGCAGCCAGCTACAAGTCAACAATTGTGTGGGAGAAAGGGAAGCGGTTGGACCAGAGAGGTGCAAATTGAGGACACTCGTGGACACGCTGGTGGGCCTCGTGGCTACGTAAATATTGCATGATGACACAGTCATGAAATAACCATTTTTTAAGTGTCCGGAGTTAAGCAACGGTAACTGGACGGCTTCAGTGTGAGGACTTTTCCCAACAAGCCGGCTTCTCTGGCAGGAAACAGGCGCGGCTACTAAACAGGGACATCTTTTCGAGAGTTTGAGCATATTCCAAAAGCTCTGCACCCCGATCCTAGTTTCACTATGTAAAAGAGAATCCTACTGAAAGCCAGAGGGCTTGCTTCGAAGTGCTATTTAAGATCGGGACGTGGAGACACGATATTCCGCCCTTTGGGTGTTCAGTAGACAACTTCACTAACTTTCGAAGGACGAAGAGTTGTCTTGTTTGCCTACAAGACCGTCCTCTTATCATCCGCATCCTAAAGTCGTCCTTTTGAAATAAGTCCAGACGTGTAGGTAGGTCGCTGTTCTGCCTTCCAACCGGCATGTACAAGTGGAGATAACAGCAACAGACAGTAAACAGCCGTCTACAGCGTAGACGCGTTCGCGGAGCCATTTCGCTCTCTCCAAACTCCAGACAAGAAAAGGAAATGCGAGCCTGATTAATTAACTAAGTGTTCTGGAGAGATACAAAGAAGCGTCTGAAAAATGAGAGACTGCAGGATGCAGATAGTATAGAGAGGGTGTTGACAAACTGCTTTTATGTCGTGCATTGCAATAAACACTGGCTAGAAACAGAAAAACTGATAGCGATTCTAATTTATTTTCAGCGTGGCCGTTGGACGTGGTCAGACGAACACCCTTTCAGAGGAAAGGTTCCTCTCTCTCTCTCTCTCTCTCTCTCTCTCTCTCTCTCTCTCTCTCTCTCTCTCTCT
>JAJKFI010000002.1:44785458-44796597 GCA_029204185.1 Lerista edwardsae | reverse complement strand
CACACACACACACACACACACACACACACACACACACACACACACACACACACCTGTCCCTGTTTTAAAAAGAAGTGACGACAAAGAGTGCCAATTTTGGAGGAAAGAATGCAGTTGGAAGCACAATTTTCGGAAGAACCCCCCCCCCAGCCTACAGACTGTTGTAGACAGAATTTAGAAAAGATCGAGAGGTGTCACCACAGCCGGCGAGTGCATGGAAAACCCGCAAACACGGTTATATATCCACATACTTTGGACTTCGTTTCTGGGTGGTTTTCCAAGGCTCCACAGATATTCGAGTAGAGAAAAGTCCTATCCTTTGCAAGACGACTGAAAGCTTGGGAACACAGCGGCAGCAAAAACAACGTCTGCGGTACAGACCACGGCCTCAGTAATCCAAACGCAAGGTTTTGCACGCCCCACAAACCCGCTTCAACATTGTCTCGAGTTTCTGCTAAATAGGCTCTAACAATTCATATTTTCTCCACCAGCATTCATGTCGTTCCAAACCTAATAGCCCATGAAGAAAAGTATGAAGAATACATCTCACGAAGCAGACATTAAAAGTTCCCTTTACAATGACAGACTGCGCTGAAGTTGAAAAGGCCATTTAATGCAACCTCTCTCCTTAATAGCGTCATTGTCACATCTTTAAAAAAAAAAATGAACTGCACGCAGGTATTGATTTCTACAGTAAAGGCTGACGTGGGGTTAATTTAGCATTCTTGCAGGAGACCATCATCTCTCTCTCTCTCTCTCTTTAAAAATAAACTGAAAAATAAATTATTCACCTTCAAATCGAAAAACCTGCCCAGATCAAGACAAAGACAACACTGTAAGGAAAACGGCAGTCACCACTTTTATTTCTAGGATTTCTCTCCAAATGATGTAACCGAAGATGCATGACTGTTTCTGCTTCCCCCTTCCCCCAAGACTGTTGTTTGGAGGGTGTTTCTCAACCATACAACTTGTTACATAAATAGGACTGGGCGCTAAGGACGCTGGAATACGCCTAGTTCGAAAAGCTTACAGAATTCTGAGTAACCAAGCGCTGATCCTGAGCTGTGAAACGCAAAAATGTTTCCCTAATAAGCCACCACTAGAGAGATGTAAAACTAAAAAAAAATTACAATATTTACCTACATCTAGTCGTTCTAAATTTAACTGATCCTTCTAATTACATTGGAAGTGGGGGTTGGAGGGGCGAGAAATATAGTTGCGCTTCTTTTTCCTATCCTGCTTTGAGCCTTCCGTGCCTAAGTTCGGCGGCAATAGAACGTTGCTGAGAGATACCGGTATTTCGACTCAGGCTAGCGACCCAGAGACGGCGAAGTCTTGCCTAGGTCTCGCGTGTCTTTGCGATTTAGCGGATCTTCAACCATTCCTTTCCGTTCCTCCCGTCTGTGCTTTGATGGCTTCTTTCAATATCTGCAGGCCCTGCAAGGTGGCGCTCTTTGCACTAGGCACGAAGCTGCTCGGCCGAGTAACATTTTCTAGAAAGTGAAGTTTAAAAACACAAACAAACAAAAAAACAGCTCCGCCGTTTCTGGCTATTCCTTGGCAGTGGGAGAAGTCCAGAATAACCAGAACAGAAACCCTCTCGCCCGCTGCCTCATTGCCCTCTTCCTCAGGCTAAGGGAGGCCTACGTGGATTAAAACACTCAAGCAAAAGATGAAACACCATCTTCCTCCTCCTCCTCCTCCTCCTCCTCCTATGCCAGGCAGGCTCTGTTTACAAAATAAAATCTAAAATAATAATGATAATATAGAACAGTACAGGAACACGCAGGGAGTGGTTCGCAGGTAAATGCTTTAAGGAATGAAACTCTTCAGAAATCCAAAACACCAGCCCTTCCTGCTTCGAAGCGACTTGCTTAACATCTAAATATCTGTCTGTCTCTGGACTTTTGTCAAATAAGCTTTTCAAAGTGCCATCCCAGCCCACGAGAAGGTCAGCAGGTGCAATTCACCCCGTGACATAATATCCCAAACACAAGAATGCTTTAGCCAAGCTCATGATCTGCGCTGTCTGTTGATATGTTGTCTGCTTAATGGGGCGATCATGCAAGCTACACCGAGGAACAAAGCCCAGCCGTTCCTACAAGCGTCGCTAAGTTCACGGAAGCACCCCAGCTTGCAAATCTATCAAACTAAACTGCAAGAGAGACAATCTGATTTAGAGAAAAAGGCGTTCTGCCACAGTCATTAAGCACAAGTAATTTAGATTTTTATATATATATATCGTCTTCTCATTTACAAAGTTACTGTATCACCGCCAACCAATGGAACGAATTTCTTAAGTAAATGGGGGGAAAAAATAAAAGAGATAATCAAACTACATAAACTCCCACCCAGCCTCTTTGCTATTGCTGCTCTCTTTGTACGTCTTTGTACCTCTTAGTACCTCCTTGTAGGGTTCTATGACAGAGACACAATCCTGGAAATAATAAGGCAAGATGTACTTGATTTAAATCCACATCAGATATGGAGGAATGCACCCTATAAAATACTAGTGCGTTTTTAGGGGTGAGTAATGGGGAGTGGGAAGGGTGGAGAAAGGCCTTCTAAAAAGAAGGAGACCCCCCTCTTTGCTTAAAACCCCCATATGGTTTAAGATCAATCGTGGATGAAGCTTCTAGTTTATTTCTTCATATAAGTTCGCTCAATAATTAGAGACTTAGGAAAAGGCATGTCTGTTTTAAAGTATGGTGGCAAAACAGGCCTCCCTTCTAAAAAAAGGGTTTGTTTTTTTAAATTCTCCACTATTAAATTCTCCACCATATGCCATGGGCATAAGCAATCTATTGACTTTTCCTTCTGTTTCTTTTATTTTCCTATGGGTGAGATGCCCATTTAAAATGATACTGCTACCCCAAAACTTTTGATTCCTAGGTTTTGATATAAATACAAATGACACTAGTGCCAGCAGTGACACATTCATTTATCACATTTATATCAACATTGCTGCTTTAGTGATAACATAATGGGAGAACAGTGTGGGAAAGGAATGGGGGGGGGCATCTTTGGTCCAGTCTGCAGTTTGACTCTCCTTAAAAACTAGCTAAATAGCAGTCAAAAAGGATTCCTGCCACGGATGATGGATTTCAGAATCTTTAATAAGGTACGAAATGTTACCAAACAGTTCTGTAAACTAGATTGTACATACCAATTCTTCTAGCCATAAATATTGAATATCTGTAACATGTATAACCGGACCTTTACATGCGGATAAATATGGAAATTAGGAAGTATATACAGTATGTGGTTGTATTTGCCAAAAGCAACGGACAGGTTATAGTTTATAGCTTTTTTTTTTAATATCACTTTACATAAACAAATGTAACAGTTTTGACACGCAGATCCAGGCTTGCACTATACGAATTTTTTGACAGGACGTGTAACAACATTTTACTGCACTACTTAGACTGGACTTTGGGACGAAATGTTTGCACTTTATACAAAAGAAAAAGCACATTAATACCAATAATATTCTGTTAGATCGACGTTTAGACTGTAATAATACAAAGTAATTCACATTTTGGTACACATTTACTAGAACATCCTTGCCATTCAGTACAAATAGTTGATTTGCTACCTCCTCCCTCCTTTCCCCCCTTCAACCTCCACCCCTGTTCCCCTCCCCCTCCCACATTCCCCGCCCCCCCCCACATATATGCAAAGACCACAATTCCACATATTCCCCTTATTCAACTTGTGGTATAACTATTTACAAAATCAAACAGTACATTGTAAGCTAATATTTCTGTATTTACAGAAAACGACAAGGCCGCTGCCCCAAGAGACATGCAGTTGGAGAACTCCAGTCAGTGGTTCCATTTGAAAGCCCTGCACCTTGGCAAGATGGCCAGTGACCCTCCTCTTCTCACGCACTCTACATCAAAAAAAACCCCTTTGCTTTCCAAGCCTTTGCCCCAGCCAGGGCAAAACCCAGAGCAAAACAACAGAAATGGTAGGAGGGATAGAGCACGAGGGAGAGAAAGAGAGAGGAAGAGAAAGAGGGGGGAAAAACCACCACAATTCTTGGTTGGATTCGGTCCTAGGTCTATCGGCAGCATTTAACAAAAAAAAAAAAACCCAAAAACAAAACACACGAAAAAAATCAATTTCAAAGTGTTCACTAATTTTTGGAGTCTTTTAAATAGGTTGGCTTTGCGTTTGTTTGTTTAAACGTACCATTCGTTAAAATTTGATGTGAGCGTGCTGTGGCTGGACGTGTGATGGACTGCTGAAGAGGAGGGGGATAAGGAGCTTGTGGTCTGGTTTTCTGTCGATGGAGAAACGATAGTTGGAGGGGTTGAAGATTCGTAGCCCGAACTGGCTGCGGGAGAAGGCTGGGACCCCTGAGAGGACGATTCGTGGACCTGGAGGAAAAAAACAACAGAAGGAATCAGAGGAAAGAAACTGCATGCTCTGTGTGTGTGTGTGTGTGTGTGTGTGTGTGTGTGTGTGTGTGTGTGTGTGTGTGTGTGTGTGTGCGCACATGTCTTGCTAAGTATACTTACACACAAACACATACACACAACTCTGGCTGCATGCATCGAGATACACACATGCATACAATGCCTGCGTGTACACATCCAGCGAGCCCTTTTCGTGTTCCCCAATGCTCAGCCATTGAACTCAGTTCACAGATTGAACTCTTAATGCCACTGCGGGGGGGGGGGCGAGGGGGGGGAAGGCGTGAAGTAGGAAATACTGCTTTGCTAATCGGGATGTTGCCTGTTCTCACGGAAACGTTCAACTTTTCAGTACACGCCGAGGTTGCCTACTCTCAGCTAATTTGTAGTGCACTGCCGTGCAAGATAAATGCGGCCCTGGGAGATACAAAAGAAGAGCGATCTGCTGGCGTTGGCTGGAACAAGAAGCCCAGGGTGTGTCTGCCCGCCTGCGTCCCGCCAGGCTCCCCATCGAGCCCTTTCTTTGGCATTCTTTCCCTGAAGCCACGCAGCAGCCCAGGCGAGCCCAAACCGGGGTCCATTGTGAGACCGTCTCCAGAGTGCAAGGCTGGGATCTCGGGCGTCCAGAAACGAGGCACTGCCAAGCCCTGGGCAACGTAAACACTCCTCCATGGAAGTCCTTGCTAGAGCGGCAAAACAATCCCGGCCAAGCTCCCCGTTTCCTGTCTGCCACGCAGAGTCACTTCTGCTTGTGAGAAATAATCCTCTCTCCCGCCCCACTCCTCTTCCTCCTCCTCCTCTCTCCCCTCCCCCATCCCACCCCCACTCCCACGTAAATAGCGGGGTGTTCTCTAAGTCTCTGAATAGAAGGAACCCTGGAAGCGAAGGCCAAACGCCCCGAGAGAGAGAGAGAGAGAGAGAGAGAGAGAGAGAGAGAGAGAGAGAGAGAGAGAGAGAGAGAGAGACTTTTACCTTCATGTGTTTTCGGAGGGAGCTGGGATGCGTGTAGGATTTGTCGCACATTTTGCAGAGATAGGGTTTGTCTGAAGTGTGGACGTGCATATGCTTCTTGCGATCACTGCTGTTGGCGAAACGCCTGTCACAGCCGTCGAATTCGCACTTAAAGGGCTTTTCACCTAGTAGAAAAATAAAGCCAACCTAATTAGCAACGGCGGCGCGCAATATATGCATATACACTTATACATATGCATCATATACACATGCATGCACACACACAGACACTCTCACAAACACACACAAACACACATACATGACTTTTGAATTATACTTCACGAATACTCCAGTCCATTCGAACTCCAATTATACGACAAATCAGATTTTAAAAAATACAAAACCAGAACTTACTTAAATATTTCCTTTCTTTCCTTCTCTAACGTTGGTATTTTGTAAGCAGGCGAACGCCTACATTTACACACAAGCCTGGGGCTTTCCTCGTCGCTTTTATAGCCAAATCTTGTACTAGCTTACCATCTTGTACTAGCTTCGCCTTATTTAACATGCAGCGTTCATCTAAGCTTTCCGCCATTGTACAGTTGTTAAACTTCTAGTGCATTATACTGCTCTGAATAAACTACTCAAATCATAATAGCGCCTGCTTCAGATTCTGCGATAAACACAAGACAGTTTGGGGAAGCGAGTTTAAAACAAAAAAACAAAAACAAAAACAAAAAAACCCCAACGACCCACAATCCCAGAGAAATGAAAGAGACCGGCTTGTGATTTACAGGAGATTTCCACGATCCCAACCCTTCCGTTATGGTGTAATAATAGATAAACCCGTACCGCTCAGATTACTTACAATTGTCCCAGATAATTAAATATTTACAAAGGAAAAAAAATGATAGCCAAGAAAGCTGGGGTTGCGTAGCCATATATTCAGCAGGATTTCTCCCTGCAAGACAGTCAGTACCCTCCGCTACCAATTAATTAAAACCAATAAATTTAACAATTCAGATCTCTGCTATCTTTCTCCCTCTTCCCCGCCCCCACTCCATCTCCCTTCTTTCGAGGCTGTTAAATTCCTGCTATACATTTCTGATTTGTTTTGGGTTTGGGATGTTTAGTTTTTTTTTATTTTCCTTCTCCTTTACAAATTAAAGAGAAAATAGAAAATTGGTTAAGGGTGCAAATTCAACTCCTCAGTGAAGTTGAATCGGGCTTTCTATAGTCTGTATGGAAACAGACGCCCCCCCCCCTCTCGCTGTCTGTCTCTCTCTCTCTCTCTCTCTCTCTCTCTCTCTCTCACACACACACACACACACACACACACACACACACACACACACTCACTCACACTCTCCTCGATTTTATTTTATTTTATTTTAAAGCTGCCTTTTTTGGCGATCCTCTTTAAGGCAAACAAGGTTGGGTCTGTCTGCTTCTGGACGTACCTGTGTGCGTCCTTTTGTGGATTTTGAGGTTTTCGGAGCGAGCAAAGACTTTCCCGCATCCCGGGAAAGGGCACGGGAAGGGTTTCTCGCCCGTGTGGACTCGGATGTGGTTGACCAGTTTGTATTTGGCCTTGAAAGGTTTCCCTTCCCGGGGACACTCTTCCCAGAAGCAGATGTGGTTGGACTGCTCCGGCCCGCCGACGTGCTCCACGGTGACGTGAGTCACCAGCTCGTGCATGGTGCTGAAAGTTTTATTGCAGGACTTTTTGGGATTCGCCAGCTGCTCGGGCTCGATCCACTTGCAGATGAGCTCCTGCTTGATGGGCTGGCGCATGTAGCGGAAGAAGGCCCCCGCCCCGTGGTGGGCTGCCATGTTCATGTTCATGTGGCCGTAGCCGTGGAGCTGGGGCGAGGCGTAGTGCTCGGAGCGCGGGCTGGTCACCTGGCCGTACTGCTCGGGCCGGCCGTACATGTCTCCGGAGAAGCCCAGGCGCATCTGCCCGTTGACCACGTTGGGCGAGGCGTGGCTGGCGGCTTGCTCGTGGAGGCCGGAGAAGAGGAGGTGGCCCGCCGCCTCGCCGTGCCCGTGGGGGCCGCCGAAGCTGCCGGCCGCCGAGGCGAAGAGGCTGTGCTGGGCGCTGGCCGCCGCCGCCGCCTCGCCGAAGCCCCGGTTGCGGAAGAGAAAGTCCCGCGTCGAGTTGAAGGCGGCCGCGCTGGAGTAGGAGCCGACGTGGCCCGGGTGGTGGTGGTGGTGCCCCAGCGCCGCCGCGGCCGCGTAGCCGGGGGCCTGCGAGGTGAAGGCGGTCTGGCCGGCCGAGGCCAGCTCGTGGCTGCTGGGGTTGAGCTTGAAGGCGCCCATGCCGGCGTCGGCGAAGGGGTTGATGCCCAGCCCCACTTCCCGCTCCGTCACATCGCCCGTGGAGTGGTGGCGAGAGGAGCCGAAGGTCGTCACGCCGATGGCGGGGTACTGCGGTCCGGCATCCAGGAGCATCTTCGCCCGCCTCTCAGGCAGCTGCCGCGGCAACCGCCGAGCGAAAGCGATCTAAAAGGAAGTGTCCAGGGAAGACGGAAAGCCGACGGGAGCGGGGAGAAGCGGCAGCGGCAGCAGCAGCGGCAGCCCCCGAAGGAGAGAAGCGAGCGGGATCAGCCGACGAGCAGGAGCAGCCGCCGCTGCCGCCACCGCCGCCGCCGCAGATCCGAGCAGCCTCCCTCTCTCTCCCGCTCTCTTGCAAAAGTCCGCGCGACGAGCACCACTAAAGCGACCACATCAAGAACTCCCCCCTCGGCATCCGTGCACACCGCACAAAAAAACAGCGCACAGACCCCGAGAGGGTGGGTGAGGGCTGGAGCGGGGGAGGCCGCGAGAGAGAAGGGGAAGAAATCTAGAAGCCGCAAAAATTGAAGAATAAGAATAAAGTCGACATCGGCGCGCGCGCACACAAAAACCGACCGCCCCCCCTCGCTTGCCTCTCGGACTGCACTTTTCCGGGGTTTCAGTGGGGGGGAGGAGGGAGGGAATTCAAAAGACCCCGCTCGCAAATAACAATAGTGCAGGAAGAGAGAGGGGGAAAGAGGCGCTGGCAGGGGAAAAAAATCAAAACAAAAATTAAACTTCCTCCAGTCCTTCTTTCTTTTTTTTTAAGAGGCTAGAGGAATGTAGCGAACGATCGAGAGATTTTCTCTTCTCTTCCAGCTCTTGCACTCTTTTTTTCCTTTCGTCTCTTTTTCCCGTCCTTTAGCTTTTTTCCCCTTCACTTTCCTTTTTTTCCCCTGCTTTGTAAAAAAAAAAAAAAAACGGCGCAAATCATGCACAATATTGTCTTTTGCGGTTTATCTTCCTGGGGAGAAACTTTCACCTCCTCAGCCGGGCGGTGAACGCGAGACTGATAGCGGCAATCATTCCTGCAGATAAATGAATTGAAAAGACGACACCGTCCCCCCCTTGATGAATGGGAGAAGGGGGAGGAGCTACGTGAAAGCCGACGTCGCCGATCATTGGTGCCTCGCCGTTCCCACTTTCGCTTGCAACTCCCTCCTTTCTCTCCAACTAAGGGAGAGCAAACCCTTTCTTCTCTCCTGATTGGCCAGCCCCGCTCATCAATCCCAGGTATTGTGAAGCGCATTGACATCGCTTTTGACAAACAGGCTTGTACAGGAGTAGCAACTTTTTAATATACATAAACATAATATATATATTAATATATAGATATATATATAGATATAAATGTATATATATATTTTGCGCTCGAAAATTATTCCAAAGAAATCTTTTTTGGAGCTCGAGATAGAGAAAGATGTAGACGTAATTCCTGTGCCTCTCTTTTACTTTTTTTTTTTTTTTAAATGGTGGTGGTGATGAGTTCCTGGCGATCAAGACTTTTGAGCAGCACTGAACAACTTTTAAGGGGGTTGAGCAGGAATGTCTTTGCGTGACTTGTTCCTTTTCAAGTTGCGGTTCTTCCTGGTTTTGCTTCTGGGGCTCTCCAGAACGCATGTGCCGCGTACATTAGATTTTGCTTTAAAACAACAGGCGTGATTTCTGTGGGAAAACAACTATAACGTTCCACCATTTTCTGTTTTTTTCTGAAAAAAAATGTAACACCCATCAAAAAGCAGGTGGGTGAGAGCGCTTAACTTTCTGCTTTTTAATGTCTTGTTATTGTTGTCTCTCCTTTCACCTTCACTTTGTTTCTTATTTTCTTTTCCTGTTTTTCTTTACGAGATCTCTTTAATTCAGGTGAAAAAAAAAAAAAAAACCCTGTAAATTTCCCCCAAGTTACTTTTGTCTCTTCTCTGCTGCAAGGAGCTCTCGGATCCTGGGGTTTTATAATGTATTTGAAATCCTCGCTAGATAGGAGCAATATAAATTTTCTGACGTTCAAGCCTTTTCTAGTTCTCAAATCAGTCACCCTTGTCACATTTATTGAAATTCCTCAACTTGCCACACCAGGATGGTGGAAAAAGCAGGCGGCGCCTTTGTTGCTGACCAAGCTTGTGATCGCCAGAGAAAATTTACTTACCTTCAGATGAGTGAGCAGAAAAAGAAATAACACTCCCTTTGATTTAGTTAGGAAAATGCAGACATTTGGATTCAGTGCAAACATACAACACTTGCTTGTTTTCTAGATGCAACCCCTCGATTAACCTGCCTTTCCCCAACTCAAGTCTATTGAAAAACTGCGGATAGTTCTTCTTTGTTCTCGCTACAAAGAGCCATTGACTATATATTAAAATGATTATCCAGACGTAGAAGTATGGCACTTAAAAAGAGACCATCTTTGTGACTCCATCAATTAAGCAAAGCAACATTGGCACCTTATTCCCAATGATGCTCGGCTACTGTCGCTTTGTTGTGGGGTGTTTGTTTTTTTAAGAGGTTGCTTTTTGACAGAGAATGTACTCTTGAAATCTGGTGTATTAACTTGAGCCAATTGTTTCCTAGTGTCGAGAAAATTGAGGGAGGAAAGAGAAAGTAAAGAGACGCCGTCCAGATATCAGAATCCTTCGCTTTTTGAACTATCCACTAGCTCTAGCTCACCACAGTTTTTACTGCTGCATCCCCGCAAATCAGATTCCTTCTGCAGCCTATTTAAAGTTGCCAGGAAAGAAATCCCTTGGCGAATACCGGTACACGGAATAATATCTCCTAATTCAAAGCTGCTTATTTTAGAAAGGTGGGGAGAGTGTGAGAAAAAGGCAACCTGGCTGTCCGGTTTGATTGCCCCCCCCCCATTCTCAGCCCTCAAATTGAGCATTGCAATGCCGTGCATCCGGCTGGGATGCGGTTTCGATACAGAAAGCAGGATTCGTCGGGACAGTTGGGTCGAGCTGAGCCCAGCAGGGCTTTCAGACCTCCGTACTATTCGCGGAGGGCGAATTGACTCTTCCAGCGTGGGTGAACCCAGGCTTGCAACACATTGTAAACGCCAAGGTCCTCAAGCAACAGGTCTGAAGCGTCGCCTCTCGATCAGAAATATGTCTAAGCTTGTATCTGCTAGACTGGGCAGGTGTTGCTCTTTCGCTTTATGCAGTCGATAGCGAAGTGAAGGCTAAAGAACCTCCACATGTTTCTCCCAGGAAGGGAAAAAATGACACAGATAACTGGAAGTTAGCCAAAGTCAGTCGATCCTTCTCTCTGAAATGCAGGACAGCACCTCTTAGCTACTTCATCCCATCTCGTCTCACTCTAAGGATCCCCAAATCGTGGAAAGGGACAGGATAAGGGGTTTTATTTTTCCATCACGGGGCACATTCAAATATAAAGTGTGTGTGTGTGTGTGTGTGTGTGTGTGTGTGTGTGTGTGTGTGTG
>JAJKFI010000002.1:44764967-44778166 GCA_029204185.1 Lerista edwardsae | reverse complement strand
CTCTCTCTCTCTCTCTCTCTCTCTCTCTCTCTCTCTCTCTCTCTCTCTCTCTCTCTCACGCAGATATGTCTCCCAAGGTACACAACAAATGCTAGGAGTGAGAGTACTAACTTCACCTAATATAATGAGAGAGACACCATGGGCCATTTCTTTTCCATTGGATTCATGCAAGGAGAGGGGGGGAATGGGGGAAACCCTGTGAGGAACCTCAGGGTTTTAAGTAAGAGCGGATAAAGCCATTAGCGTTTGACAAGAAGCCATGCCAATATTTTAGAATGGCCCTAGCCAACCGATGGTAACACATTTTTTTTCTTCCAAAAATTGATAAACTGTTCCAGATGTTTTCTCCCTTGACTGAGGACTGTCAGGCTTGAAGGATGACAAGTGTGTAGGAGATGAAGTGGTTGTAAGGAGGGATGAGGAAAACAGCTTTATTTGGAAGTCACACTCTCTGTACCTTTGTAAGTAAAAGCCTCACAGAGTCCTGCTTCCTATAACGTTTGTTGCTTTCTGTGATCTCCTTCGGAGGTGGAATCAGGGATGGGGAAGGAAAAAGGAGAAGCGGGTTTTTTTTGGCTTGCGGCAAAGCGACTGGCAAGGGAAGGCTGGTTCCAACCGCTGGGGGTTTAAGTTGTCTACGTAAACATGTTCTGTACGAAGAGTTAGATAATTACAGCATGCGCAACTTTGCAGGTCCTTGGGGCGTGAAAGTGTCTTGTGTGTCTGCGTGTGTTGTATGTGTTGCATTCATAGAATCATCAACATCGGTGGAGCTGCTTGTTATTTTACCTTCGTTTTACAAACCTGTACAACAAAGGGTTAATTTAAAAGCTGGCATGTAACTTCTCCTGCGATGCTGATAAAATGCGATACAATGTAGTGGAGAGAATTATTTATGCATGCCCTATATCTTTTAAACTCACAATTCCATGTCCCTAGCTAGCCGCCTGTTAGGAGAATCCAGCAGTTCAGATCTATAAAATCTCAGAGTTTTCCTGTTTTTAATGCTTCATCTCTAGTTGATCGAGAATACGTTAGTCAGGCATTGTTAAAACCTCCTGGAGGAAAAAAAAAAGTCTCACAACAAAACAAATGATCTGTCACTTTTGGAAAGAACCCCAAATTGCATGTGGTTTGCCTAACTCTGTCTCTGAGATGATTTTTATGAAACGCAGTTATATGAGTGACCAGGAACGTTTCCACAACGTCGTCAAATATTGCTTTACAAAGACAATGAAAGAATCAAAGTATTTGATTTGGGACAGGCGTCAAGTTGTCTGTGGTTTTGGATAGGAAACTCATTATACGATACGATCTAAATGTTTTGATGCCCAGTGAGAGAAATGTTTGTTTGAACCTGAGGTACAGTTTCCTGAGGGACAACCTCCCCCCCCCGCCCCCCCATTCGCTTCAGTTTAAAATGCTAGTGGTTGTTTTTTTTTTTATGTGACAGCTTCCTTTTTGGGTGGACCTCTGAAGAGCTTGATCCACAGTCCTGAAACGCTTACACTTGAGATCAGTCCATCCTCCTATGCATGCTTCTTCGGAAGTAAGTCACACTGAGTTCAATGGGACTTTCTCCCAAGTCTGTATAAGGACTGTAGCTTCAGTAAGGCTAACCATTATCCCAAGGAAGTTAAGAATTCCTCAGAGTGTCACTTGAGACAGTTATTGACATGGGACAGAAAGCGGAAGGGCGGCAATTTTAAAAGTATGTCGGGATTTTGCGCTTGATTTTGAAATGCGATCCGCCAACCCCTTAAATTATTGCATTCAGTTAATGCTCTTAAATGCATTATGTACTGAACGCTTGCTAGTACTTGCTCCGACCTACAATCCTGAAATGGCATTCTCAGACAGTAAACCCTGCATGTCGCCCTTTAGCCCAATCCCGAGCATACTTACTCTAAAGTAACTCCCATTGAACTCAACTAGCGACCAAGAATTCGGGCATTTTGATGTCATCACAGAGCGAAAAAAACCCAGAACTCGGTAAAACCAGGACCCAGACTTCAACGAAAGTGTTTGCAAAGGGTAAAAACGTGGAGACAAACTTTATTTTCATTATGCATGGCGAAACCCGGAAAGCCTGTTTATTTTTCATTTACCTAGAGAGGCGTAACATGGGGGAGATGGTGTGAGTAGTCTACAGGTTGCTTTTATTTTTGAATCGACATTCATTTTAGTATTCCCTCTTACTGAAAGTCGACGGTTGCCTCTGCGGGGGTGGGTTGCCAGTACGAAGGTAAATAGCTTTATCAACTACAACTAGCCTTCTGCAAGGTTTTCCCCCCAGATTTGGCTGTGGGTTAAGGCTGCAGTCAGTGACGAGTGTTTAAACAAACAAGCAAATAAATCATGAGATCGTGGGAAATGGAGGCTACGGTCGAGCACTAGCCTTTGTTTCTGTTGTGTGTGTGTGTGCGCGCAGGGGGCGGGTGATCAGTCCGGTTCTCTGGGCCGCCAACAAGTGTCAGAAATCTATAGCCCTCCTTCCCCAAGCTCTGCTTCCCAAGACGACTTCTGTATGCAAAGCCCGTCTCTTCCTTATTGTACCCATTTCTGTTGGGAACGGGGGCACTGGAGATTTGTGTGTGCTATAAATAATCAGCAGTCAAATTGATGGCGGGGTTGGGCCGGGGGCTAGGAAGCGCAGCGCGGTGACGGCGGAGGGGCGATGTCTGCCTGAAGAGCGGATGCTTCGGAAATTTTCTGGTGTGGATCGGAGTGGCGCGGGTGGGGGGCGTGAGAGGAGGTTGGACCTATAGAACTTTCTTCATCCGCGCCACCATCAATCGTCATCTTCCTTTTAAACACACACACGCATTGCGACTCCTCGCGGGAAAAGACAGGCGCGGCAGCCAAGCTGCTTGCTCCCCACCTTCCTGCAGTGGTACAGGCCGGTTTAGGAACGGTTCTCGAGAGAGCCCCGAATGGAGCCAGTCTTCCCAATTCATTCCTAATCTAGGTGACTGTCGGGCTGAGAAAGTGGAGGGAGGAGAGCGCGCAACGTCCCGGGAGTCTTTCTCGGGCCAATCTCTCTCTCTCTCTCCTTTTCACCTCCAGCTTAGCGGATCCCCGCGGCGGCTCGGCCTGGGCACGAAGTTTCCCAGGAGCGGGCGTTTTGAGAAAGTCCCTACGCGGTGTGGTCCCGCCAACCCATCCCATCCTCCCCACGGCCAACCTCCATCTTTGCTGTTGCGATAGCAGGAAGGAAAGTGGAAGCAGTTGCTGCGTGCTGCGTTTTGGCCACCGACGGGCTCCTTCAGGAGGGCTACTAGTCAGGGCACTCTGGCCCCCAAGGCAGACAGCTCTCCATCAAACCGCCCGCTCGTTATGCCGTTAGGAGAGCGAGAGGCGGAGAGAAAAGACCGAGCACGTGTGAATGCTCGGAGGCAAGCGGGAGAGGAGGAGTCCGGGCACGGCGGGGCCTGAGTCCCGATCCAAGCCATGCGGGGGAGGGGGATGTCAAGCGATCAGCGCATCTCCCAACCTCTGCTTTTCGATTTAATTGGGGATGGTCACCGCTGCTTTGTACTGGATGCGAAAGCTATAGCCACTCGCCCGTCAGCCTTGCCTTGCCGGCGCTCCCGGGACCTGCCGCCGCCGCCGCCGCCGCCCACTGCTGCCGCCGCTTCCTCTTGGCCTTGCTCCTCCTTTGGCAGCCATCGCTCATTAGCACTTAAACGGCACGAAGGACCCCTTGGCTTGTACCAGGGAGACTCTCCAGTCGCCCTTAATCTGTCAGTTAAACGCAGATAAAAACAAAATGCGGGGAGTAAATGCAAACCCGAGACAAGCTGGGCGCTGGGATTCCGGCTAGGGAGGGGGCAGGGTAAAAAAGGAGGAGGAAAACGGAAAGGATCTTGGGGGAGGGGGGAATTAACCAGAAGCGCGGCGCACGCGCAGATCGCTCTCTCTCTCTCTCTCTCTCCCCCCTTCCTTCCTCCCCGCCCCTTTCCCCCTTCCTAAATCTTTTCAGACTTCAGCAGGGACCTGTCATCACTGACGTCGGTCAGAAGGTTTCGGCCAATCAGCGACCGCCCTGATTGTTTAGCTCTCTGGGTTGGAGTCCAGTCTATGAACCTCTATTCAGTAGCCTCCCAGCTTCCTGCTGCTGCTTCTCAAAGCGTATGGAATTCCACGTAGGCATTAAAAAAAAAAAAAAAAAGGAAGAGGGGGAAAAAAGGGAGGGAGGAGAAAAGGGGGGAAAGAAAAAGAACCAAAAACAACACAAAGCCAAACAGTCCAGACCAAGAGAGAGGGGGGAAAATCTTTGAAGGGAGAAAAAAACTTTCAAAAAAAGTTTTTCCACCTCTCTCGCACTCTCTTTCTCCCCCCCTTCTCTCTCTCACTCCCCCCTCCCGCTGTCAGGTGACTTTGGAGAACTGTAGAAGCAAGTGAGCTTGGAGGCTTTGGGGGAGCCTATAATGGACTCTGCTGCACACTCCAAACGGAATACGGCGCTGAAATTAGTAGGCTTGGCAGGGGCCCCTCCTCATCCTCATCCCCACCACCATCACCACTCCCCTCAGAGCATGACAGGCTTCGCTGGGCATCCCCACTCCGTGGTTCCCACGCACCCTGGGGAGTACGCCGCCGAATCCCGCCTCGGGCTCAGTCCGCTCCGCTCAGAACACATGGGGCACCACCATCACCTCCTCCACCACCACCACCATCGCCGCCACCACCACCCGCACCCTCATCCTCACTCCGCGGCCCTGAAGCCCAGTCCTGCCCCGCAGTCTCCGCATCCCCACTATCCTGGGGCGGGCCAGGCTGAGGTGCTTCCCAGTCAAGCAGGAGTCTTTGGCCCGGCGCAGTCAACCACACTCCCCTATGCAGTCCCTCACCCAAGCCAGGCTCTGGCAGCAGGTAGGGATTTTTTCCTGCGCAGAGATCTGCCTGCCCCAGTCATGCCAGGGCTCCCTTTTCAACACCCTGCCGCTACAAGTTCTCACCACGGAATGTTTGTCTCAACAACAGGTAGCTACCCAGGACACCATGCTCACCACCACCACCACCACCACCACCACCTCCACCACTCAGAAGCCGGGACTCACTCGCTTTTTACTGGACTCCACCATGAGCAACCTTCCCATGCAACCGCAGGTGGCCATCTAAACGGACAGATAAGGCTGGGGCTACCTGGAGAAATGTACGCCAGGTCTGAGCCTTTCACTCCAGTAGCAGCCTCCAGGACAGATCCTTTTGCGGCGTCCTCCTTCCACGGCTACGGTGGCATGAACCTGAACGTGAATTTGGCTCCACACCACGGCCCCGGGGCTTTCTTCCGCTACATGAGGCAGCCCATCAAGCAAGAGCTCATCTGCAAGTGGATCGAACTGGACGAGACTCCCAAAAAACTATGCTCGAAAACTTTCAGCACCATGCACGAGCTGGTGACTCACGTCACCGTGGAGCACGTCGGCGGGCCGGAGCAGTCCAACCACATCTGCTTCTGGGAAGAGTGTCCCCGGGAAGGGAAGCCTTTCAAGGCCAAATACAAACTGGTCAACCACATCCGAGTCCACACGGGCGAGAAACCCTTCCCGTGCCCTTTCCCGGGATGCGGGAAAGTCTTTGCTCGCTCCGAAAACCTCAAAATCCACAAAAGGACGCACACAGGTCAGTATGGAACGATCTTCCTTCATTTCTGTTTCGTCCAACTATGTAGTGCACGTGTTATTACATTTTAAAAAAAATTCTGCGGCTGTAAAATAAGACTCCAGGGAGACCTAAGAGTTTATTTTGACACCCCCCCCATCCTTAGCGGAAATGATGCCTAATGTTTCCGAAAGCATTTTGACCTCATCCTTGTTTCCTGTGTGTGTCTGTGTGTGTCTGTGTCTGTGTGGGAGGGGGGGCTTTCTTGGAAAGGGTAGAGGTAAACCTTTTTGCAAAAGGGAAGCCACCCAATTTGGGCGCACACTCGCATGTTAAGAGCGGACAATGGATGCTGCAACTCGTCTGGGCACTTTTGAATGATGCCGCTGGAATGCTGCATCCTTGTGAGAAACGCACAGCTGCAAGGTGTGCTTTTTGTTTCGGCAAGGGAAACCCCGAAACCCTGCTGTCTTTGGAAATATGGGAAGGTAGAGTAGATCTTTTAGAGTCCCCTAAGGAAAGAAAGTGGGGCGGGGGAGGGTCGATTTTGGATTCCTGGCCTGTCCATTTTGAAAGGTCATCTCCCAGAATACCGAAGAGAGTTTGTGTCAGAAACATTTGTTAGTTCTAGTTAACACAGAAAGGCAAGTAATTCTAAGGTGAAGACCCTACGCAAGCTTTGCCTGACCTTCTCGGCCACAAAAGCTTTTGCAAAGAATGGAACTGCCTGCAGAAAGTTTTCACACTTTGAGAATCGATCTATAAAGTTGGGTATTATAAAATAGTGTAGCAGCGCCGATAATTTTTAGGTCTCTCTCTCTCTCTCTCTCTCTCTCTCTCTCTCTCTCTCTCTCTCTCTCACCCCTGCCCTTAAGCACACCTATTTCTTAAACTGCAACAATATAATATTTTTTCTGTTCATTTTGCACTCCTAAACTATCCAGATTCTTAGACTTGCTTTGACCTTGATAGGGTTAGTTAGTCTAATATTCAAATAGCATGCAGAAAATTATGCTTTTCATTTGATGGGACAGTTTTGATATTTAAGAATCGAAAACACAACCTCTCCTTCCCCTCCCCTCCCAACTTCTTCATTTTAGGTAGGAAACTGTTAAACTGTTAAACAGGATAGTTCAACCCTTAATTACAGTGCTTTTCTTAAGTAAACAAACTTTTACTGCCCTTTAGCTGCTTTCCCCTTTGAAGTCTCTGAAGCAGAAAATGACCAGATTCTTGGTAAATTTGACCTACATCAGCGCAGCCAGTTGAGTGCAGGAGAAGGGTGCTAGCTTGGAGTTTATTATACAAAATGTCCTACATTAGGTAGTCTTTCACTTGTACTTCCCTAGTTAATTAATTTCTTGCTGTAGTGGGTGGCATGGTAGGGTGGGGAGTGGGTGGCGGGGAGGTGGAATCCTGTAGGCCTTATTACTGTGCAGCATTGTCTATTAACGACCTCTACTCTAAATTCTCCAATCCAAACGTTTCTGAAATAGCAATAGAACGTCCTGCAAATTATTCATGAAGGCAGTTCTAGATTCAAACGAGAAAATAATAGCCTCCTCAAATATTAATGACGTTGCGTTTTCTTGGGTTTCTGGAGATGGTGGAAATTCAGAGAGAGAGAGAGAGAGAGAGAGAGAGAGAGAGAGAGAGAGAGAGAGCAATAAAAGATAATTCTCAAGAATAAGGTGGCATAGGTAGAAGTTGGGAACACAAACCCCCTTGCTTACCATAACGGATGGTCTGGGACAAAAGTGGTCAAGGTGATGGGTTAGGCTGCAGTAAGAAAGGCCTCTTTTAACGTGTAATTTATAGTGGGTGCGCTGGCAAACTCAGTCTCTCTCCTCCCACCCTGGAGAATGTTGCAAAGACTTTAATCCAGCCCCAGAGATGGGAGGATTATGCTAAAATCTCCCAAGGTGTACGGATTTCACTCAACAGCAGTGAGTCCTGGGAGAGCTACAAGTGTGGGGAGAAAATGGCGGTGCAGACTGTGCGAGCGAGCGAGCGTGTGTGTTGTCTGCGTGTGCGTGCGCGCGCGTGCGCCTCCACCACGAAATTCCCCCTCCCCCAAAAAGTTCGAAATGAAACCTTTCATAGAAAAGCATCAAACTGCATTGAATAATGCATAATTATATGCAGGCAACTAAGCAGGGATCGCTCGCACGAACCTCAGACCTGGAGGCTTTCAAAGACAATAAGAAGCCAAATTCTTTGCTTGCTCTGCCCGCCCCCCCCCCTCCGCTTTTGCCCGCAATTACTTTGCGAGAGGGGTTAAGAGAAGTTAACCATTTTTTGCTGTCGAGAAACCAGAAGCTGCCGACGGCCAACGTTACCTGAACGTAACTCACT
Source organism: Lerista edwardsae (assembly GCA_029204185.1). Taxonomy (NCBI): domain Eukaryota; kingdom Metazoa; phylum Chordata; class Lepidosauria; order Squamata; family Scincidae; genus Lerista; species Lerista edwardsae. Next base: position 44,770,204 of record JAJKFI010000002.1, on the reverse strand, counting down.
CCGCGAGATCGCTGGGTTTATGACGGCGTCTTTCCCAGGGGCCTCCTAACTTACTGCTTGCCCGTGCCACACCAATCCCCTTGATTTGTTATTTCAACTGAGCAGCGGAAGGTCAAACTGTCTTTACAAGGAACTATAATTAAAATGCTTAAGGAGGCATCGGGATACAGAGGTGCTCTTTTCCCCCTCCTCCAAATAATACAACAGGAATAAACTGCCCGTCTGTGAAGGACTGCATATTGTTCCCCCTCTCCTAGGATTTGAAAATTCTTCATTTTGCAACTAATAGTCTCGAAAATATGCGAAACCTACCATTTCCCCCCATTTTTTTCCCCATTAACTGTCCATTATTCCAGATTCCACCAAATTATTACACCGACAGTGTCCTCAATTATCTCTTCAGAACCCGCGCTGAAAAAGGCTTTTTACCTAATTTTATTGTATTTTTTTTAAAAAAAAGCTTTGAGAAGACAAGACTATGTAACTTGGCCTCATGAAGGAAATACATGAAACGCGACGCAAACGCAAAGAATTAAACTAAACGATGCCTGTAAGAAACACATGTAGTAGCTTGGATTCCATTTCGCATCCTCGTGAATCTGGACTGGAGTGAGATCGTTTCTGGGGTCCTGCCTCGCTCGCTCTTGATTTTTTCAAAGAATCCATCCAGGCCCCGCAGAGACTTCAGAGCACGTGGCTTCATCGTGTTTTGCTTTACCAAGCGGGGAAAAAAATCGCGCATTCAGTATTTGGTGTACAAACCATCTCCAGAAGCGTTCCTGGAAATCGCACTTCCTTCCTCTGCCTCAGCTCCCCCCTCCTTTTCCCTTACCACGTCCCGCATATGGTGTTTAGCAAATCTATTCAAAGCCATGAGAGTTTGGCCATTCGCCTCAATGCTCTGCGGACTGCCTAGCCGTTTCCTTCCGTACTGAACGTGCCCTTGTGTGGTACTCACCACAGTCCTTTTAAAGCGAAATGAAATCTTGGCCTAGTCACTCTCACAAGGAGGCGAACGACGTCGGATGTCACCAGCAGAATGTGACTGAGAGGCATTTAGATATTTAATCATTAAACTATTAGCAAGGGGAGGAGGGGATTCCCCATCACATAGTCTTTGTGAGATACTGACTCCAGAAATTGTCTTTAGGAAAAGGCATGTTCTGCTTCCATTTGAGATGAGAGAACTCTCTCTCTCTCTCTCTCTCTCTCTCTCTCTCTCTCTCTCTCTCTCCCTCCCTCCCCCCCCACTGTGTCTAGTTGTGTAAGAGGATGGCTTCAAGCATTCAGAGGAGATCTGTAGGACTAGGCCAAGGAAAGCGAGAAAGGTGCCACCAGCAATCCAGCACCCACTGGTTTGAGGCGTCAGGAGCCCAAACTGGGGCTGCGTGTAACCTTTTGAAGTGAAGGCTGGCAGGGGCGTTCCAGATACGGCAGAGGTGGTCGGGAAGCGGAGGAGATGCAAGCAGACGGAGCCGTAACCTTGCAGCTGGGGCGGGAGAGTAGGCGCCAGCAATCTTGGGCCCAGGCTGGGACGCTGTCTTCCCGTCGCAGGCCCGTGATGCAAGGCCCTTCTGGGGGAGAAGGGCGATCCCCCTCCCTTGCTGCCTTCTCTGCCCTCTGAGACCTCTCCGTTACACCCCTGCAGTCTTCCTCGGTTACATTTGCTGCGGGCGCTTTTTCTCTGTCTGCAAAGGAGTGCCTGGCCTTCACACTGCAAGCGGGGAAACGTGTCCTCCGGGGTAGGTGCTGGAGAGGGAGGAGGGAGGGTCGGCTTGACAGATCTCCCGCATGGCTGAACTTGTGACCCGTGGGAAGGTTCCCACGCACCCGCCCCGCCCGCCCCCCCCCCAAATGCCACAGTACAGACCGGTCCCTCATGCAAAGTCCTCCCGGTGTGCTTCTTTCCTTGCAGGAGAGAAGCCCTTCAAGTGCGAGTTCGAAGGCTGCGAGAGGCGCTTCGCCAACAGCAGCGACAGGAAGAAGCATTCCCACGTGCACACGAGCGACAAGCCCTACAACTGCAAAGTGCGAGGCTGCGACAAGTCCTACACGCACCCCAGTTCCTTGCGGAAGCACATGAAGGTCCACTGCAAGTCCCCTCCTCCCAGCTCGGGCTACGAGTCGTCGACCCCGTCGCTGGTGTCGCCGTCGTCGGACTGCGGCCGGGAGCCCCCGCCGCCGCCGCCGCCGCTGCCGCCGCCACCTCCTCCCGCGGCCGCTTCCACGCAGGCGGCGGCTAACCTGAGCGAATGGTACGTGTGTCAGAGCTCAGGGGCCAGCGGCATCCCGACTCCACCCAGTAACTCTCCGTCACCTCACCCGGGAGAGGCCGCTTACACGAACTGTGAGTCCCGGCCCAATTATTAAAGCCAATACGGTAGGACTGCCCGCCGCCGGCGAGACTGCATTGTTCTTTTCGGGGTGCTTCGGAATCGTGGCGCACACTGGATGAACAACGGGTCGGCGGGCCCAGTTCTGGGGGGGGGGGGCAGGGGCGGTGCAGTGTGTGGGGAGGGGAATCGATCCGGTCTGGGGGGCAACCCCCCTCCCCTCCCCCACCCCCCTGTCACCTTCTATCAGACATGCAGTACGGGCCACTGGAGAGAAGATACACTGTACAATAAGCCCCTTCCCTCCCCCCACTCCTTCTTTCGTATTTATTACAGTGCCAAGCACCGAGGACAGCAACTCTCTCCTCCCCTCCTTCTCAGACACTCTTTCCACGAGCTCTTAACAAAAAAAAAAAAAAAATTTTTTTTACACCGTACTTCTTAGGGCAGACTCCTCGGATCATCTCCTTCCTATGCGTTTACAAAGGCCTCGCTTTGAATTGAAACATCCTTTTGTATCAATGAACCAAAGTGTTTTTAATACGGATTTCTACATGTACAGCTGCGACCGTCGGTGCTGGTACCTTGTGATGGTGTTTTCTTGGACGATTTTATTAGCCCAGTGTTTCATTTTTTAAAATTTTATTTTATTTTTTGGCTCTGTGCGTGTGAGTGTACGTGTTTAAAGAAAACAAGAGGAATATCAGTATCTATAAATATATTATTTGTTACTGAATTGTACACGAAGCAATCCATTAAATACTTTGATTAATTTACCCGTTCAGTTGACGTTTTTGGAAGAATCTCTTTACTGCCCATATTTCCCCAATATATTCATCCCACTTGTCACTAATAAAACAGGCCCAAGGGTGACTTCATGATTTATGGTACATTTTAATTTACACTAGTAATGGCTTTAAAAATACAGAAACATAGTCTCCTTTTTCCTTCCCCCTGCCCGTGTTATTTCTGTTGAATTGTGAGTTCCTGTGATTCCTTAGTGGATGGATGGTGAGATCCATATTAAGGGGGAGGGGTGTCACGAGTGACGTCATTGTGCTGAGTTGCTGGATTTGTCCGAAAGGCTTCACAACTTGTCAGTTGCTTTGAATGCATGATGTAAACTCAGTGATGGTCTCATTTTCAAACACACAACATTTGTTATGTAAAATATTAATTCGAAACAATTCTTTTTGTAACAGAGAAAAAAAATAAACTGGTTTTAACATCTTGAACATACCTAGATGTCTCTAAAGCTATGATTATCATGATTCCATCCCATCCCACCCAACTTCCTGGACTGAAAAATCCATTCCAGTTTGACAGATGGGAATCTGAGGCTGCTGTAACAGTTTAGGGACTGAGGGCCCAATCCTATCCAACATTCCAACACTGATGCAGCCACAAGGTAAAGGAACAATATTACCTTACCTTGAGGAGGCCTCCATGACTTCACCACCACCACAGAATGCAGCTCACACACCATTGGGATGGCTACATCAGGGCTGGAAAATCGGACAGAATTTGGTAGATCCCTAAACATAGTGCTTTGTAAATCCCATATATTCCGAAATTTCACAGGCAGAGTATTTAGGATTGAGGCAGTTCACACAAGCAGCAGACAAGCTCGCTGGCCTGACAATACCACTTACCCCCATCATTTCTACAAGGCAAGGTCCAACTATTCAGTGGAAAAAATACAAAATTCCAGAGCCAGAACCAGACTTACGTGAATGTTTGTACATCAAACCACCACCACCAACAACAACAACAGAATCTCTAGTTTAGTCTGAACTATTTTCTGGAGCAGAGAGGTTTGCCTGTTCTAAAGCCAGTTAGTTCAGACCGACATTCCCAAGTGAGGGTGAATTCAGTAGGACTAGTTTATTTCGCAGGACTTAGTCCTTCACTTCCTTCCTACCTTGCTACCTTCACACCCAGCTACCTAGCATTCTACCCATTCACCCTCCCAGCTATACATGCCCATCTAGCAAAGTGCTCAATGCAGCCAATAGGAAAAGAAACAATTTATATGGTGTTTTCTTTCCTAATGCTGCATATATACATGCATATATATGAATTCCTATTCAGGCCTAATTTTCAAAGGTAGAAAGGAGGGTGTGTGTGTGTGTGTGTGTGTGTGTGTGTGTGTGTGTGTGTGTGTGTGTTTAACACATCTGAAGTGGTGCAAGAGATCGCTTGGAAATTTAAAGGTACATGGTGGCCATCTATCCGCCAGAAGAGAAAAAAAAATGTTTCCTTTCACCTTGCCTGGAGTTGGGCGTCCCTCCCCCCCCCACCGCTCGCACTGACCCCTCCCCGCTCCCACCCCGCGCCTTTTCTTCTTGACTTCTTTCTTTGCCGAAGCGGTTTTTGGATGTGTAGGCTAATCACCTTTAATTTTTCATTTGCTTGTTACAGATGTCTATCCCGTTGCTCTCAAGGTAATCTAGACAGAGGCAGCTGAAAAGCCCCGCATCTTATGCCTTAGACATCAAAGCAGGCTCTCACAATGAAAGTATTTCTTCGCAACGGTGAATCTTCATGGTGAGTTAAGATTTCTATAGCAATAGGCAAGTCATACTTAGAATAGTGAAAAGCGAAGTCTGGAGCCCGTCCAGTCTTTTCATGAAGGACATAATATTTACGTCTAAAAGATCTCTTCTCTTCCCCCCCCCCACCCCGCCCAGCCCCTCTGGGCTGAGCCCTTTTATCTATGTATTTTCTTTTCTTTTAAACTCTTCTCGGGAGTGCACACAAAGCACCAAACATATTATTTATGTATTTTGTTTGTTCGCATGCCTGTGATGTTCGCGCTGGACGTCGGTTTCCCTTCGAATTTCCGGGGCAAGATTAAACACACACACACACACACACACACACACACACACACACACACACACA
>JAJKFI010000002.1:44744774-44760650 GCA_029204185.1 Lerista edwardsae | reverse complement strand
TCTCTCTCTCTCTCTCTCTCTCTCTCTCTCTCTCTCTCTCTCTCTCTCTCTCTCTCTCTCTCTCTCGACGCACGTGTGTGCGTGCGTGTGTGCGTGTGTAAGTAAGTAAGGTTCCCACTCGGACAGCCTGGACAGAGACTTGTGGGCACGTTTCGTGGCCGTCTTTCTACAAGGGTTGCTGCCCTTTTTCTTCCTGAATGCTGACGAACCCATTTCGGAGGGCTCCGTCCCCTGTTGCTTTCTAGCATCGATCCCCGTGCGAGCCCCTGCATTGTGCGAAGGCATTAATTAAAGACCATTCATTTCACAAAAGGCCATTTGTATCTTTAGGAAATGAAGATTAGAAATATGAATCAGGACGGCCGAGCCGTTTCCGCCCAGCCACACTAGGAAAAAAGAGGCAGGCAGAAGAAAGGACCTTCGGGGTCTGTGCACCTCCTTTTCATTGAATGCCCATCAAAACGACCCTGCACTTCGCGCTCGAAGGCTATGACCCCGGTGGTGATTCCGCTCCCCGTCCCCCCCATCGCTTCTTGCATGGCGAAAAATGGATTCAGATGTGGTGACGAGGAATGCGTGTGACGTCCTAAGCCTCTGGTTGCGAACTCGTTCCTCGAACGCTTCCTCTTTCCGTTTTCAAGACCTGCAGTTTCCCAGTTGTTGTTGTTTTAAAAATGTATTAACACTGTAAAAGTTGCCTCAACATGGAAGTCTTTTCAGCGCGAAATTCCAACCAGCTTTCCAGCATTGACATAGCCGTACTACTGGGGCATGTGCTGCCGTGGGGGGGGGGGGCAATCAGGAAGACTTTCTCAAGGTTAGGGAATTTTTACCCAGAGGCGTTTCTACAGGGATGGCAAATCTCTAAGTGTTGCAAGAAGCTTTACCCTGTGGTGTAAATCCCTCCTCTCCCTTGCTGCTGTAGCCAGTAAGCAACGCCAAGTTTGGCTAAAACAGTGCAGGAGAGGAGTGATTTCCACTGCAAGGTAAGGCTTCTGGCAAAACTTAGAGCTTTGCCATCCCTATAGAAACGCCACTGTGTTTACCTTACTCTGGTTGCGCTGCCCCGGCGCTGGAAAGTTAGTTAGGACTGCGCCCTCAATTTCTTACCATTTCTTTCCTACCCTTCTTCGAAGGTTGTCAATACGGCTACCCGAGTCCTCTGTCTTCATGTAATCCTCCCAAAAGCCCTGAGAGGTAGGCTGAGAGTGCAAGCCTATGCATGTATACTCAGGAGTAAGTCCCTTCGTGTCCAATGGGGCTTACTCCCAGGAAAGTGTGTATCGGATTGCAGCCTAAGAAACAGGACCTGGCAGAGTGAGCTTCATAGCAGGGCGGCGGGACTTGAACTCAGCTCGCGTTCTAGTCCAACCACTACACCACACTAAACTCAATCAGACTGCATGGAAAATGTTTACAGTGGCTAACTTTAGATAATGAAGATAATTATCTTCATTAGATAATCATTTCATTAGATAATGAAACGTGCATTTACGCACGCACACAGAGGCTTCCGAACGAGTTGTATCAGCTGACTGGCTGCAACAATTGGTCTGTGCTACTTCCAAGTTGCGGTTAATAGTTCGAAGCGTAGGTGAGTGCGGCGGAAGGGGGGGGGGAGCTATCCAGTACTGTTGCATAGCTTCTATGCTGCTTGCACAGGTGAGTTCCCCGTTGATTGTGCCCCAGATGTTTCCAGGCCAGGTATATTTACATCCTACCTAATCACCCAGTTGGACATGATCTAACGGAGCCTATTTTCAATGGATGTGTTTAAGATGCCATTCACACCAGTGACGACACACCTTTTAAACTGTGACGCAGCGGAACTATTGTTATGGTTCTCTAAGGCTGCATATGACGTTTAGGAATGGATGCACAAGATGGTAGGAAATCTTCAAGAACATCCATCCTGCCATAGCTTTACTAGTAAAGAGGAAAAATGCAACGGAAAACCAATCAGACTCAAGAAAAATTAAAATACGTTTTAAAAGTTAAAGTACAACACACACACACACACACACACACACACACACACACACACAGAGAGAGAGAGAGAGAGAGAGAGAGAGAGAGAGAGAGAGAGAGAGAGAGAGAGAGGTCAGTAATGCCTGCAATTCTACTTAAAACTCAATTCAGTACTTCATCTGCACCATATGTTCATTTACTTAGGCTCATATAGGTTTATGTTGCCTTCTGAAATTGTGTTCTCTAAATTCAGACAAAAGTGTATTAAGAAGGGGGAACACACACAAATGAGAATGAAAGATCGGAGCATTTTTCTCTTCTAATACTAACGTCATTCTTTTCCATGTTTTTTTTTAAAAAAGTGTTCTTCAGGTTAATGAGTAAAGTGTAACCTACAGATTTGATGGCTACTGTTAGCATAAAGATATCCACAGTAGGGAAAAAAGGGATTTCTTTTCAAATGACCTGGTAGTTTATTGAAAAAGGATAATAATTTGTTGCAATGTCTGCAGGAATGAAAAAAAAATATTTAAAGCTTTTCCATGTAAGTTTGAGAATTAAACATTCTCTAATAAACATTAGAAAAATATAATGAAATGGAAAGGCCAGCATAAAATGAAATTTTTAAAAAGACCACCACTATCGGAAATGGTCCCTAGTTTATTTTCCCCAGTCAGATCTCTGAAGATGTATTCAAAGTGCAGTTTGCAAATTAACCTCTGAACCTTGGCCGAATCCTCACACAAACATGACATCAGTAGCATTCAATATGTAGTTGGAAGAACTTAAGTTCGCTTAAAAACAACAACAAAAAAAAAACAAAAATCTTATTTTTTTGCATCAAGCAAATCCATCCCACTCAAACCAAGTGATCAACAACAACGTAATTAATCAATAAGCACCTAAAGATGTCAGAGATCTTTGGTGGATATTTTCTACTAGGTTAATTTTATTAGACTTTAGAATGAAAACACATTGAGTGATGTTTTCTTTTAAATTTTTTAGGGGAAAGGCGGGTAATTTCATAGACTGGGACATTGATTGTGAAATGATCCTGCAGCATGTCCCCAAGGCCCATATTTTGGGAAAGAGTTGGTTCTTATTTAATTGCAAAGCACGGCTCTTTTTGCCACTTGGTTAACTGTGTGAAAATTTTATATTCAGCCCCACTAATTATGCTATGTATCTGGATACATTTTGCAACATTGGAAAAGTTATCTGCAGCCCAGTGAAGACCTTTGCTTAATTTGTTTAGTCATCATTCCTGGGGTGAAACCAATTTATAGTCAAGTCTTTTGATGTGCCTATATTCTGGGTAGAGTTCTTAGATAGTTTAGCTTAAACCATCAATTTATTAACTATTTTTTAATCTGGTGGTTAATTAAAAATATTTCTTACTCCCAGTGTAAAAAATTTAACAGTTGCTTTCCACTGGAGAAATTCCTTTAAAAAATAAAATAAAATTATACTGGAGGAAATGTAATTTGAGGAAGGCAGTGGTGTATATTACAATTTTATTTATTTTAACCTTCACATGCATAGTTCAAAGAGGCTCAAGAAGACCTTTGTGTATTTCCTCTTGATGTATCTAAAAAATATTTCTGATTAGTTAGTAAACTATTAGATTTTCTCCATTTGAAGGAGGTGTTTCCTTATGAGAGAAGGCTTTACTAAGGAACTAAACTTCCTGATAAATTTGGGTCTGTAATGAAAATAACTGCTTTTCCTACACCTTGAAATGTGTGTGTTCACAAACACACAGGCGCGCACACACACTTATAACTATACACACAGTTATAAACTTGTAACAATTTCTAATTGAAAAACAACTGCAACATTTGATTAGGGGAGGGAAACAACAACAACCAGGAATCGTTGATTTTTATTGTTGAGGAAATGGGTCAATTTAAGAGGGGGGAAAATAGTTGTAAAATTTCAGCGACTCCTTTAAGTACGAAATATCATTTCATTGTATATAGTTAAAAAGAGAGTCGGTAATCCAACTTCCGGAAAGTGTTCTGAATTATTTCAGCAGACTCTTTTAAAGGGGATTAGCAGGGCTTTAGGGGCACAATCCTTCTGTTTTATTCAATCTCTGATTTTATGTTATAATTACGAGATGTAAAGCCTCTTGAATTAGTATGCAGCCGTGGTCCAGACATTATGCAGGTGCTATTCTAATCATTCAGCTTTTTAATTAAGGGACGAGGTAAGAAAACAGAATCAGAAAAACACTTTTGTGGGAGCTGAGAAAATTGTGAGCGACTGCATGAATGAAGCCTTTATACCTTCCACTGACAGGTCAGACACCAATTGCCTGACTTACGACCTTTTCTTGGTGAAACAAGGCTGAACAGCTTTCTCACCTTGTTCCCATTATATGGCTTTTATCCTGGTGGAGAACTTATGGAAATGTCCATAAGACTCTAACTTAAATTGAGGAAGGAGGGGGAGGAGAGAAAGAGCACCTATTACCATTATAATAGATAGGTAACTCATAAGAAATTACTTCCTCTCTGAATGTTCTCACTCAAATGGTGGTCAGTAGTGTGTATGGACATAGGATGGATGGCCCAAGTCAGTGATGGTGGTGGTGATGGTTTTTTTTTTTTAATGGAGCTTTGGAAATAAGCCTGGCATAAGACTATGTATATGTGGAATAATAACCACGTTTGGTGTTCAACAAGACACAAACTTTCTAAAATGGCCATACTTGACTTAGCATAAATCCTATGAAACACACTAGGGTTTACTTCCGAGTAAACATACAGAAGGGCCTGCCCGGCAGCGCAGTTTTAACAGACAAGCAGCACAAGCCTAGGCCTGTGCGGGTCTACTCGGAAGTAAAGTCCTCATTGTGTTAAATGGGGCTTACTCCCAGAAAGGTGTTACAGGAGTGCAGTCCTAATCGCTTCTGAAGTCTCAGGTCAAGGAAATCCTTGTTACGAACCAATTAAGCAACTCTATCAGTGTAGACTGCCGTCCCTAAGCATGTTTACTTAGAAGTAAATCCCTTGGGAGTCCATGGGTTCTACTCTGAGGGCCACTTGCTTTCTACACGGGATTACTAAACACATTTCCTAACTGCGTGGTCCTAGCATGTTTACTCAACAGTCATTACCACTGCTGGCGCTACTCCCTAGTGCATCCTTCAGGTTGTAAGGAAGAAGACCCATTGAACCTGTTATAATTCATTTCCAAGCAAGCATGTATAGACTTGGGCTCCATCAAAGTATAAAGCCAGCTTCTAAAGGTGGGGGGGGAACCACACACACAAAAAGTGTAGTTGTAATAATATGCTGGTTGTAAAACAAAAACAAAAAGGGGGTTTAAAATTGGTGCTACTGTTGTAAAGCTTGCAAATCCCTGACTTGCATGTCTCCTCAGAAGTAAGTCCCATTAGAGTCAATGGGGCTTGCTCCTTGGTAAGTGTGGATAGGATCGCAGCCCTAATTTGTATAAGAAAGGTGTTTGGAACGGTTCCTTCTTTCACATTCCTCCTTCCTTCCATGGAACTCTAGGCAGCATGCAGACGACTTCGAGAGAGCTTCCCAACCTGACCAGTGAGGTCAGGAAGAGGGACGCTGACCAGACAGAGAGCCTATAAAAAAAACTGTTGCCTTTTCAGCTTTGTCCTGGAACCTAGCCATGCTCTTTGATCAGCACGTCCTGTCCCCTAACCCCAGTTCCGTGTCTCGATGGGAAGGGCAAGGCACTCGGAGCATGCTCAGAGAGACTCTCTGAGAGCCTGTTCCTTTCCGGCCTGAAGATTTGCTTTGAGACAGATATTCCCCTTGTACATTCATCACGAAGGCCTGAGCCTAAAACACTGACTCTTTGTATTGGAAAAGGCAGGAGATACCCCGAGGAGATAGGGAATGGTATCAGCAATGGCCCCTTGTCCCAGATAAACCAGGGATTATAGGGTTTACCCCCAAGGTCTTTGCAAGCCTCCGGAACACAGCTGCAGGCTGATAAGGGCTCTAGCTCTGAAGGGAGGTTAGCACAGGTGCAGATGGGTGTGGCTGATGAATTAAAGCCTGCCCACTGATTGGCTGGCCTCAGCATAAAGCTGGAGGCAGGAGCTGGAGAAAAGAGCTGGATAGGTGCTGGAGGATGGTACCTGGGAAGATGCTGGATGAGGATCTGGGTAGGTGCTGGAACGATGGAGTGCTGGCTGGACTGCCTGCCTGCCTGAAGGACTAGATAAGGTTGTTTTGGGAGACTATTGTTGGGAATTGTTGTATGTCTGCCATGCCCCTGGAGCCACCAAGTGGAGGAGGCAATTATGGCTTGGGCAAGCTGACTGCCTATTGTTTGGTGGTGGGGTTTATTGGTGTTAGTTTGGAGCTACGCCAGTGATGAGGGCAGTCTGGAGGAGGCTGGCCAGCCAGTGATCCCAAGCAAAGCTGCTGGAAGAGAGGAGGCCCAGTGGGAGACTGAACCCCTCACTCTTGCCTATCTCTGAGGCCGCTCTGTGGGGAAACTAGTTAGCCTAGTGTGGTCATTAGGGCCTTTGGGGTGGCCCGGCAGGACAGAATTTGGCACAACAATTGGTTCCAGGAGTGGGGTGCAAACCCAAGGCACTTAGTTTCCCTTAGAGGTTCTGCAATAGGGTCTAGTGAGAGATTAGGCAGAATGGAGTTATGGTGGATATTGGAGGTGATAGGACTCACCATGAAGGAAGCAAGCACCCCCACCCAACTCTGGAATATATGGTCCATTTTAAGTATGTGTTGGACTATATTATGAATAATATGGTATATGGGGAAGGCTATTAAGCAGGTTATCCTTTTCCTGTGGAAGCTTGGTGTGTTTGGTGGGGAGTATGCTGAGGTAAAAGCCTTGAGGGAGGAAAATAGCAGGTTGCAAAAGGTAATTCTTACCCTCAGGGAAGAGAATTTGGCATATGCTGAGGCTCTAGCAAATGCTGAAAGGGATATTAAGGTGGCAGAAAGCCTTAATGAGGTGCTAGCAGGGCACCTGACTGACCTGAAGTACAAGTCTCAGCCAGAGTTAAAGGGACAGAGCAGAGGGGAGCGAGGGACTGAGAAAACAGTGGCATCTGATGGATGGCCATTAGGGCTGATGGCCCTGGAATAATCAGCGTTCTTCCTAGTATCCTCCATAACCCTGACATCCCCAAGAAGATTATCCATGCCCTGCAGGCTGGCAGACTGGGAAGAAAAGTATTTGTGGCCAATCTGCCTTACAGAGTTGGCTGGAAGAAGCTGAAGGAGGTGTGCAGAATAGCTGGTGTGGTTGTTCGGGCAGACATTCTCAAAGACAAGGATGGTAAAAGTCGAGGGATGGGCACCGTGATTTTTGAGCAAGTGATTGAAGCTGTTCAAGCAATCTCCGTGTTTAACGGGCAGTTGCTGTTTGGTAGAGTGATGCATGTAAAGATGGATAAATGGGTCTGGCCAGAAGGAAATCTCTTCCCTCCAGAGAGGTCCCAGCAGCTTCCTCGTGGAGTTGAGGGCATTGGCATGGGGCTGGGGCCATACGTAGTCATGTAAACCACCTGAACAAGGGCCTGGGAAAGAGTAACCTGGGACCCAGAGGAATGGGTATGGGGAGCTTGGGGCATTTCCCTTCTGGAATGGGGCTTGGCAGGATGAGTAAAATGGACCATAGAGAGAGATTTAATAGGGACTTTCCAAGGAAGGAAATGGGCATACCTCATGGGTTTGGGGATGCCCTAGAAAGGGGAATAGCTGGTATACCTATTAGAGCCAGCATACCTGCAATTTATAGGATGGGACTGGACTGTATGGGAACTGTAGCAAGCAGTAAGGAGAGGAAAGGGTCACATATTAGAGGGCAAAGGTTTGCTTAGATATGGTTAGGAGGACAGTGGACAAGGAGGCCCATGGCTGATACCAAGGGGTGGAATGTATTGGAAAAGGCAGGAGATACCGCAAGAAGATAGGGAATGGTATCAGCAATGGCCCCTTGTCCCAGATAAGTCAGGGATTATAGGGTTAACCCCCAAGGTCTTTGTAAACCTTGGGAACACAGCTGCAGGCTGATAAGGGCTCTGGCTCTGAAGGGAGGTTAGCACAGGTGCAGATGGGTGTGGCTGATGAATTAAAGCCTGCCCACTGATTGGCTGGCCTCAGTATAAAGCTGGAGGCAGAAGCTGGAGAAAAGGGGCTGGATAGGTGCTGGAGGATGGTACCTGGGAAGGTGCTGGATGAGGATCTGGGGAGATGCTGAAGGAGGGCACCAGGTAGGTGCTGGACTGATGGAATGCTGGCTGGACTGCCTGCCTGAAGGACTGCTGGATGGACTGTGACTGGAGACGGTAAGACTGTGGGGAATAACCATTGGGAATTGTTGTATGTCTGCCATGCCCCTGGAGCCACCAAGTGGAGGAAGCAGTTGTGGCTTAGGCAAGCTGACTGCCTATTGTTTGGTGGTGGGGTTTGTTGGTGTTAGACTTAGTTTGGAGCTAAGCCAGTGATGAGGGCAGTCTGGAGGAGGCTGGCCAGCCAGTGATCCCAAGCAAAGCTGCTGGAGGAGAGGAGGCCCAGTGGGTGACTGAACCCCTCACTTTTGCCTATCTCTGAGGCAGCTCTGTGGGGAAACTAGTTAGCCTAGTGTGGGCATCAGGGCCCTTGGGGTGGCCCGGCAGGACAGAATTTGGCAGAACACTCCTCAATCCTTAAAAAAAAAATTATTATTATTATTTATAAAGAAATGGGTAAGGAATACAGGAAAAAAATAGGATAGGGATAAACACACAGGAAAACACATTAGGAAATCCATTACTGTCATAGACTGTTATAAGACTGTTATATGCGCAAATGTGGAAAAATGAAGAATCTCCAGATATTGAACAATTGATGGGGAAGATATATGAGGTAGTAGAAATGGACGTTTTAACTGAAAGATTACATGAAAGAAAGTTAGGTAAAGTTATACAATATTGGCAGCCATTTTATGATTGGGTGGAAACACAATTTTAAACATAGAAACTATAGATATAGACATTTAATATAGCGGATTAAGATTGATAAGTAAGATACAGTCGAAGATGTATGACGATTACTCTTTAGATTTTATATGATGAAGACTGAGTCACACAGAACACTCCTCAATCCTAATTACCGTTCTGGGGCTATATGTCGTCTAAATCTTCACCCAGAGCGTGTGGATAAGCTTCCGCTACCGCCTTTCTTGGCAGTAAATTCTGCTGGCATCAGAAGGATCTACTTCCTGCTAAACCGGTTATAAACTGGTCTGCCAAGCGTGTAAATGCATCCCAACACATCAACTTAGGAACTGGGCTTGGGGTGTGTGTGTTTGCTCTCCATCACTACATTGGTCCATCCATGGATCACTGCGGCTTTAGCCCACGATATTTGGATTTCTCCTCTAAAACGATTTTGCAACTTCTTCACTTCCAAGTCGACTTTACTGCGGGGAGGGGGGAGGGGGGAGGGCAGAGACAAACTCACTTCCCACATTCTTCAGGCTGATGCAGGCAGGCATCTATGTTCAGTTCCCTCTCCCCCGTCTTGCCCTTTCATATATTAAACAGCTGCACTGGAGAGAATGGAGGGGAAAGACAGAAATACGGTGTCTGTGGTCTGCTCGTGGGAAGGAACCCTTACAGCCGGGAAAAAGAGGGGGCTGCGTGTGGAGAGCGGCTGGACTCCGGTGCACTGTATGCAAATGTGGGAGGGGTGGGGGGAGGGAGGTCTTTTGGAGATGGCTTTCTTTAGTCAAATGGGAAACGTCTCTCTCGTGTGTGTGTGTGTGTCTTTCATCTCCACAAATCCTCCTCCCTCCCCGCCCCCCAGTTCGGAGCAGAGTTCAGTAGCTGTAAATGAATCAATCCGGACTGCTGGGGGACTTTTTTTTTCCCAAGGAACAATGCCCAAGTATGAGGATATCGGGACCACTTGAAATGATCGCACGTTCGGTGATTTTGCTTTCACGCAGGAGTCTCTCGCCCTCTTTCTCTCCCCCTCCCCCTCCCCATGTAAATCAAGCGCTCCAGTTATTAAGGCTGAGCACTAATCTCCAACAACCTCCACATAATGTGGCCGAGTGCACCGCACCACTTCGCACCTGCATCCTGAATAGAGGCGCCTTTTCAATGGAAGACACGCTTGTTGGCCCTGCTCTCCAAAGAAGTTGTCTGAATAAGTCAAGCTCGCTGAATGCCCAGACTCGCTTTCCCTTCCTCCCCTTTTATCAAGGAAAAATGGCTCCTAATTAGTCCTTTTTGGCATTGTAACCTTGTTTTGAAGACTCCTTGTTTTTTTAAAAAAAGTTTCCAAACCACATATTTATTAAAAGAAAATATATTGCTCTATCTCAGTTAAAAAAAAAAAGAAAGGAAATCTCAAACAAAAAGTATTTCGCATAGTTCACAATTGTGTTGCTCCTGTGGGCGAGAGTTGTTAGGAAAAGACTCCCCGCTGCTTGGTTTGTTTTTGACAGATTATTTCGGAGTCATTGAAGAGTTGCTTCAGTGAGCTGTGATGTCATCCTCTTTAACCAGACAGTTTCAGTTTCTGGCTATTATGCCTAGCCAAGGTGGGTCTTGTGTTTTGACTTTGGGGTGTTTTTTTTTTGGGGGGGGAGGCCTTTTCTATCAGTCAGTTCTCCCCCTCTCCAATCTTTAAAGCAATTAATAACATCTAGGAGATGTGACTTGATTTGATTCCCAAATCTGAACAATTACACCAGAAGAGCTCTGTGTAACTCTCAACTTTACGTTTAAAAAACCCCAAACCAAAACTTTCTCTTGGGATGTAATCCTGTCTACACTTCTCTAGGAATAAACTCCTTTGAAAACAGTGGAAATGACTTTCAAGCAAGCTTACCAACCGATTCGATTCAATGGGTTGTGGCAGTAGTGTTGAAGAACAGGTGAAATAGATTAGGAGCGGGAGGTGTGTTTGTTTGTTTATGTACCTAATCTGTGCAGGCAGTGGCTAATGATCTGATTTTTCACGCTAATGTGGTTTTGTTAAAGACAGTGGGACTACACCAATCAAGTGGTATATCCTTCTAGTTATAGCAGACTAGGTATGCACGCAACATATATTTAAAAACAACACAGCCCAAAACAAAACAAAGAATAAACCTCCCCCTCTGTCAACCTGAAGAATTATGTTGAACGCGAAAACTCCTTTAAAGGAGTTCCTGCTTCAAGGGAAACTCTCTCCTCACGTGCAAAATCATACCCTAATTTGAATGATCGCCTCACATTTATAGAGTTAAAGAGAAAGGAAACCACCTTTTTATTATTCCGTTAAGATTAGAGGCTAAACTGCTTTGGTGACCTCAGGATCGACCCTGATTGTAGGAAGGGCAATTTTATGACCTTACAGAGCCCCCCTCCCATAATTCTCCAATTGTTGAGGAAATTCACTCGCCTGAGTGTCTCATTTTCCTTTGGGAAACAAAATGACAAACATATGGAGTGGGCGAAAAATAAACGGGAAAGTTTGGCTGATGTGTTTTGGATTCGGGTTAACCACCCTTCCATACTGACTTCTATGTCAGGGCAGTTTCACACGTTCAGTGTCAACAAACCCAGCTCTGCCAGTGAGTGGACACTCAACAGGGAGCTGTAGGCCTCCTCATCTGTATTCCTGTGCTGCACATTCACCCTTTCCCTCTAAATAAATAAAGGTCCAAAACACTATATTAATTTCAACAGGATTTCCCTCCTTCCAATATTTCCCTCCTTTCCTTGTGTACTGTTCTTCCTGTGTTCCCAGACAGGGTCGAGGGGGGACGACGTAAGAAGATTGAACAGTTCCCATTCTCCTTATACAGTATCTTGGAGACCAATCCTATACATGTCTACTTTGAAGAAAGCCCCATTATAGTCAATGGAGCTTACGCCCAGAAAAGTATGGATCTCAGCCTTAATTCCGGGCTCTTCTGAGAGGCAAAAAAATAATCACAACAAACGTGATTATTAAAGTTTTAAAGTTTCCTTTAAAAACTTAATTTTTAATGTATTCATTAGACGTTCGGTGTGACTCTTGCCCCTCCCCCAGTCTGTGCAGGCGTCCGGGTCAGCTCCACGGAGACTGGTTGATGAGTGGCGGGGGAGGGGAGCAGAGGTAGGATCCAGCCAAGGGGCCGAACCATTAAATACCTTCTAAACCTCACAGATTTCAGTTGGGAAAGGGTTAAGCATATGGACAGCAGCGGGGCTTCCAAGGGTTTGGATCTGTGGTATGAACCAGCCTAGGTGGACCCTTTCAGGCCTGCGATTTCGTCCGCCAAAGGTTTAGAAAGGCATCGCACGCTACTTTTATTTGCTATTATTCAATGCGGGCCTTTGGGATTCTGAACATTTGCACACACCGCCACACTGAGGTCACCTGGAATGACAGGAAGAACCCCGAGATCCACGTGCAGCCACCTCCAGGTGGCGTCTCCCACCCACCCCGCCACCTTTTCCCTCTGGATTCCCTCTCTGAACACCAAGCGGCGATTGTCCGATACTACCACAGGCTGGGACTAATAGGAAAACTACGGTCTCGCCCACCCCCTTTCCCGCCCCCGCCAATACAGTGTAAAACACTTTGATGTCTTGCCAAGAAATACACTTCCTTCAAAGAGGCATGTCAACATTTGTTTTTCCCATTAAATGGCGTTTAGTTGCCACTGGTAGAAAAAAAAAAACACGATGCGAGAGGACCACTTTTTTAATTCGATGTATAACAACCGCGGGGGTCTAAGAGAAAATAACGGCGAAAGCGATAGACACAAATAACTAAATTACCAAAACGTTAGTATATCTGCGAGCTTCATTAATATGTAACAGACTCCCCAGTTAATCTCCAAAAGCCAGTGTTCCCCCTCTAAAATAGCACTCTGGGACGAATTGTACAGGAGATCAATCACTGCTAATGCAGGAAGGTTTACTACAAGAGGAGGGGGAAGCTATTTACACCTTCAAATAGAAGCTTTTGAGATTTAAGAGTAAGGGTCATATATCACCAAGAATAAATGATTATGAATTGGTAAACGCGCCCTCCAGCCATTAGCTCTGCCACGCGATTTATCATTTCGGGGGGTTCTCCCCCCCTCCTCTGTTTCTTTTTTAAAATCATCGGGCTGTTTGGGAAAGGAAAGCATGACGGATTTTTTTTTTTTTAAGGCCACCGCGGGAAAGTTTGTTTTTGCATATACAAGTCATCAAAACATGGCCATTCAGAAAGAAGCAGGGCCACTTATGGATTGCTGCGCGCAGGGGACAATGTGGGCCTTTCAGTGGGTCATTTGTTACCAAGCGATTGGCCCAGCCCAGAGGAGACGGCGGCTCCCAAAGCCCTCCTTACATGGGAGTGGCGAACCTGGACATTGTGAGCGGAGGAGGTACGATCTAGCGGGGTTGCTGTAGCGAAGACGCGTGGAAATGAATGGGAGACGCTGGAGAAAGGACAGATCTTCCCGCCGGGCTTGCGCTAGAACACTGCTGTCAGAGCCCAATCCTATCCAACTTTCCAGCGCTGATGCAGCCATGCCATTAGGGTTTGCGCTGCATTTTGAGGTGGAGGGGCAGTCGCAGAGGCCACCTCTAGGTGTGGGAATGTTTGTTCCCCTACCACAGGGCTGTATTGTGGCTGCATCGATGCTGAAAAGTTGGATAGGATTGAGCTGCCACTCTATTCCAAACAGACTGTTCCCATTCTTTTACACGTGTTACCTACCTACCTTCCCCACATCAGGAACATAAGCAACATCTCCCATTCATTTGCATGGATTTCTGATTTGTTTTCCTTCCTAACGTAAGTAATATAGGGTTTCATCTTCATTATTGTAAAACTGTTAGTCCTCCAAAGTCCACACGGTGATGTATGAGGCTAAGGCTGTAATCCTTACACATAGGGTTACTAGACACAGATGGGGACAGAGTGCCTATAATGGATACGAATGAGGACAGAGTCTATAACCATTGTGCAGAACACTGTTCTTCCACCTGTGGGTCGGGACCCCAATGGAGTAATGAAGCCTCATTTTGGGGGGGGTTGTGGCAACCTTTCAAAACCCGTGCCAAAGAGGGCTTGGATCCAATCCAATAATGGGACAGTTTGATCAAAACTGAGTTCATGATACAATGCTGTACAGCCTCTTCTTGCTGTCTTGCCCTGCAGCTCCTAAGGCCCACCCTGCTCACAAGGTTGTTGCGAAGATGGAGAACGTAGGGGGAAAGGGGGCAGGGGATGGGCAGTGACAGGGGCAGATCAGATCCCAAGAGTGGGATGGGGTTGGCAGTGGGTCCCCAGTCTCACATCCCACTTAAGTATTTATTTATTGGGGTTGCGGCACAAAAATGGTTGAAGACCACTAGTCTAGAAGCAGGAATGTTGGCAGGTGTGGCTCAGCATGGAAGGGTTTAAAAAGCTGCACCTGTCAAAATTCCCTCTTCTATACAATGGCTAGTAGGGATGGGACGTGGTGGCTGCCGGCCACATAACCACGGAAGCTTGTCCTCGGACAGGCTTTGAAACGGAGATGAGCACCGCCCCCTACAGTCACGACTAGACCATTCGGTCGTGGGGAAACCTTTACCTTTTATACAATGGCTAAAGGTACAGGCACTCTGTCCCCTTTTATATCTGGTAACCCTACTTATACACACTTCCCTGGGAATAGGCCCCAATGAACACAAAGGGGTTCACTTTTTGATTAGACATGCCTAAGTCAACCAGGATCGCTATTCCCTTGACTACTTGGCTGAGATGAGGAACAAGAGAATTCTTGTAAAATGCTGTGTGGGTCAAGGATGAGCTACCATGTCCATGTCCATACACCCCTGTGTAGGTGTTGCACGAATTGGAAAAGGAAACCTTATGAAAGATAACACAGACCAAACTTCAGAAGCTAATACCGCTATAGCTTCAAACTAAGTTGAATAGGCCTTGAGGATCTGTAGGATTGTACCTGAAGTGGTACGCTGAGTTCATGCACAAACCTAGCCATGTGCAGTTTTCCAAATGGGTCAGCGATTAGTAATTTCATCTGAAAGCACAAAATATGGTACCAAAGGAACTAACTTGGAAATGTTCATTTCGTAGTCAGAAAATCTAATACTTCTGCACATTAGGTACAAACGGATCTTCCCCGAAAAACAACAGAGAAGAATGACGATCCATTCTACAATCCAATTCAGGCATTGTGCAGAGGTCAACCAGGGTTTGCCAACAAGTGGACACCCCCAAAAAAGACCGTCATTTCCCCTGGGGTATAACAGTGTAGTTACAGCAACCATCGTTGCTACATCCATACATGCTACATCCATGTCAAATTTACCTTTGCATATAAGTTTCTAAAGTGTAAACTAGCCTTAAGAAAGGGTAGATGGATCAAGATCTAGGTGTCTATGGGACATTTGCTGGGAAGGAGCTCCTAGAAGATTTGCTGAGTCTTGCCTCCGACCAGGAATTCACATGTTAGCCGACAGAGAAATACTAGAGTGGGTAGCACCCCCTGGCCAATCCCAATGTGTTCCAGTGTCATTTTTCATAATAAGGAACCTAAACTCTTGCAATTCAGTAAAAGGACTTTTTTTTTTTTTTAAGAGGAAGGTTCCAGGGTGACCCATAGACTTTCTCTGCAGACTTGATCTTGGGTGGCAAGTCAGAAGTGTTAACATGAGCACACGCCTCTCTGGAAGGAAGCCCTTTTAAACTTGGAAGAATTTCAATGGAGTTCATTTTTTATAAGGCCTCTGGGGAAAGCGACTACCTTCCATTCCAAGGCCAAAAATGAGGTCCACCACAGTCTGTACTTCTCCTCCCACCTAATAAATCTGATCGCAGTTGTGACAAGGCTTTCTGAGGGGGAGAGAAAGATTTAATAGGTGTGGTGAAAAGGGCTCTCTCTCTCTCTCTCTCTCTCTCTCTCTCTCTCTCTCTCTCTCTC
>JAJKFI010000002.1:44696318-44744764 GCA_029204185.1 Lerista edwardsae | reverse complement strand
TCTCTCTCTCTCTCTCTCTCTCTCTCTCTCTCTCTCTCTCTCTCTCTTTCTCTCAGTAGGTAACCAGATCTGTTAGAAGCTTCAAGTAAAAGCCCCCCCCCTTTTTTGTATTATGCAAGATTGAAAGGGTTGTAAGATATTACAATAAAGCAACATGGACTGGGTGAGATTTTTCTGTATGTTTTCACCAAAGGATTTTTCAGTAAAAATGTTGGAGAAGAAGACAAAGTTAAGTTTTAGCTTTTGACTTCTGGATGCTTTAATCAAAGCTTTGGCATAATTGTTTAAATCATTGAATCCACAGGGTTTTTTAAAATTACAAATTGAAAATTTATGGACTCCTATACCTGGTAGAATTTAACACAGTGGGACTTACTTCTGAGTAGACATGCCAAAAATAAAGGTGCCCAATGCCAAAGTCACCAGACCTTGGGGTCAGAACCCTTGTTGTAAGAGACAGACCCTGACCCAGATCAGGTAAATTTCAGAGAGAGAGAGAGAGAGAGAGAGAGAGAGAGAGAGAGAGAGAGAGATTGTGTAAACAGGAGAAGATAAGCGATGTCCTACAGCTAATAAATTACAAAATGCTTGCATGGTCAAGTCAAAATGCATAGGTCTCCTCTGTAGCTTTAATGCAATACTATTCCATAAAGTGGCGATGATCCTTACTTTTAATAGAGAAGAGAGGGAATGTAGGGCGCAAGGTCAAATTTTGGCGGATCTCCTCTATGAACTACAATTGCAGTTTGAAATGTTTACCTTTGCAACACACACACACACACACACACACACACACACACACACACACACCCCTTCTCAAATCTTCACTTCCAGAGTGCCTGAAGCCTTGGTGTAAAAGAGCTCTGACTGGATTGTTCCAATCTGGGTCCGTTTCTGAAGAATTTGGAGCCTTCTTCATTTCTTCTTCATGGTGTCAACTTGTTTCATAACGCCTATAAGTTAATATTTGGCCTCTGTTCCTGTTGAACTAGCATCCCCGCCCCTACATCAATTCATTGTAGGTTATGAAACATCTCTGCAGATTATATTATGATATAATAACATCTCTGACTTTTCTAGGCTACTCGGTGTTGTATGCATTTCTGTAATTGCTTGGCACTGTTTTCCAGAGATGACATTCCCGAAATGTGTCATAGTAAATTACCTTAGTAATAAAATGTAAAAAATGCAAATAGCTGTTGTCTTTATTACGTTTTAAACCATTGGTTTATCTGCACTATTTCACTTGTCAGTCTCGCAATATGTCGGGGGAAAGGCGAAGGCACAGTTTGAGAGCAGATAGATGGGACCTCGTGTGTAATCTTGCAGGCATCCACCGTTTGGGTCATTTCCTCATCTCCCGCAGAAAAGACATTATCCCGCTCATATTTACATACTTTTCAATATTTGTCAAACAATCATAAATTATAAATTAATGAAATGTTCGACAGTCTTCGGAGATCACCCTAATGAAGGCATTTACCTTTTCGGCGATTCGGAGGCTCATCTCGATCAGGTTTAATGACATTTCGACTCGCACGGTTTATTAGGCTTGATTAGATTGGGCTTCCTCTCCTGCTGTCATTTCAGATGTCTCTACATAAACATCACCTGCTTCAGGTACAAGAACAAATCGACTCTTTTTGTGGCTTCCCCCCCTTTTTTTAAAGCAACCCCCTCCTTGTTTTTGAAACCTGAAACTCTCCTATTTTTGTTTTAGGAACGGGAAGTTGTAAACAAAGCACGTTGCTCTGGAGTCATTTCAGACGGACCAATAGGGGTCCGGCGTCCATTTTGCACGCACACCCCATCGTGTGGTTTGAATCTTGCGGTTTAGCTAGTCTGTGATTCCAGAGCCCAAAGGCAATCCACAGACGTTTCTGGCTCATCGACGTCTTGGAAACAAAAAAAATCAATCACCACCAACGCTTCCCTTGAACAATTAATGGAAGAATCAACATAGAACATCACAAAGACAAAGGATTTAATAAGCCATTTCATAAGGTACTGCTGCTAACCGAAAAGAATTCTAGTTCAATCTTTAGTCACACAGGTTGCAACCCAGTTTTCCTTGCGCTTAAAGACCAGGAACTTCAGAAGGATCTAAGTGAGTAGAACTGCAGCCATAATCAATGGCAGAACCTGGCTCTCAAATGGGGCCGGTGATCCTGCAAAGTTCCGATGACTTGGGGAAAACATAAAGCTTCTGCTTTACGCTGAACTCCACACGCGCTGGCCCGCCTAGGCCAGGTGTCGACTGTGTCGACAACCTCAGTCCAGGACAATTTGAGTGCCAAGCGCCCTTCCCACCCAAACCAGGAATACCAAGCGAAGCTGTTTGAAGAAACAACCAGCCATTGTCACTCCAGACAGCAGTGTAACCGAAGTGGCACCTTCTGCTGCCGCCTTGTACTCCGGGGTGTCGGACTTTCCCCCTCGCAGTGGCGTAATTGAGTTTTCTCATTTGGTAATTGAGTTGGTAAATTTCATAAGCAAGTTGTGGGACACGGGCGCCCTGCCGCGGGAGTGCTCCCACAATCCCTCGCGCTTGCCGGCGCACCAGGGAGAGCAGCGCAGTTTCCTTGGCCTTGGAAAGCGAGGTGACCTGATACAGGAGTAGACTCTCTCTGGATGGGGAGGAGGGTCTTTGTCTTCTTCTCATTCAATTATTAATTCCGATTGAAGGCCAGGAAAACGTCGACATGGGGAGGGGGAGGCGAATGACAGCTTCTTGCCCGGTGTCAAATGAGGGAGCTGGATCAAACCAGCTTGCCCAAACCGAGCTGATGACTGAGCAGGGCTGGGAAGCGGATGGAGGTGGAGGGGTTAGTGGCAGGAGGGAATTCCAAATCCCCGGCCTGGGAGTCGGACTGCGCGTTAGCCTTTGCACTTTATAAAATATACATCGGGCACGAAGCCGGAGCCATTAAAGTACACGCTAAGAAGCGATAAAATTGTTTGCAGAGGCTTCCAAATATTTCCAAACAACGGTTTTTAAAAACACAATGGAGAGTTATTAAAGCGCTTGTTGGTAAAGTGAGCATGTGTTCTGCAATCATCAAAAATTGATATGTACCGCCAGTAAAGTAATTATGCACCATCCTGAGGATACGAGAACGGTGCATTGTTAATCCACTTGCACACCCGTTGGCTTGCAGCATCAGGCTGCAAATAGCTTAATTAAGTCTACACGTGGAATATAACCATATTGTTACATTGCATTATGCACACTATATCTCAATTTATTGGGACAATTAATGCTAGTGATAGACCTCGGGCAAGAAACATGAACTGCAGAGCACTAAAGTTGCAAGCCACTGACATTTGCGAGGGAGAAAGAGAGTTGAAAAGGGAACAAATAAAAAAAGAAAGACAGAAACGCAGACCCAGAAGGCTCAGCTGCCAAGGCTGAAATGTAGCCTGGCTGTGCGTTTTGCCACCGTAAGACTTCCGCAGCAGGCCTTTGGTAAGCAACCACTTCCGCTTACTATCCCTTGGTCTTACTCGGGAGCTACGTCGTCCTTTACGCTACAGGATCGGGCTCCGTAGTACCATTGGGATTGCTGCTCCCCAGCTAAGATACCGTTTACTCTTGCAGGGTTGCGGTTCACAAGCCACTGAAGCTGGTACTTGAGATGTAATCCCTTTGAACAAAGGACAAACTCCATCCACCTTCCTGTTAATCCAGTTCTACTTGGATGAGGTAGTTAACCTCCAACTCTACCTTGAGTTTCAGAAGCTATACTGCTAACATAAAGGCTCTACTTCCTTTGGAAGTTCTATTGAATGTAATGGCATTTACTTCCAGGTGCATAGGACTGCAGCTGACACCAAAAATCAAGGACAACAGTCCTGCAAACCTAAGCACATTTACCTGGGAATGAGGTGGGGCTTGCTTTTTGGTAAGATTAGAACAAATCAGGCTATCAGTTGATCGGAACCTCTGGTTTATGAGGGGAACAAGTGTTTGGGGTTGCAACCCTGTCCACACTTTCCTGGGAACAGGTCCCATTGAACTCAATCGAATGTATTTCTGAATATACAGCCATGCGCTGGTATCCACGGTTTCGGTTATCCACTGATACAATGGATACTGAGATGCCTATTAAAAAGATAGAGGAACATTAAACAAATCTCTTCTTTTTACCTTGTTGTAGCAAAACCACTGATATGGGCTCCTACCTTTAAAAAGGCATCTCAAATATCCACAGTTTCAGGTATCCACAGTGGTGTCTGGAATAGAACCCCAGCGGCAACCAGGACATGCCTATATAGTATTGCATTGAAGTAAGGTGTGAGTGTATTGCAACTGAAGAACCGTTAGAATGTAAGCATGTCGGGGCAGGAATCTTTCTGGTTCTTGTTGCCCCCCCTTTTTTTTTTTGGCTGGGGCTGTCTAGGACATTGGTTGCGCTGTATAAGTGCGAAATAACAACAGTAAAATAATATAGCCAAGTGTTAATCATAATGGGCAAGGGTTGCCTGGAGCAAAACCAAGAACTGGGAGAAAGAAAGGAAACATTTTGAAAGCCGGTACTTTCCTGCGGTTCACCTTTTAATAGAAGTCAATAGCTTGGACACTTTAGCACCAACAGAAGCTGAGTCCAATAAAAGCGATCTCCTTGCCTATTTTACATCTCTCCTTCCTTGTACAGCATGGAGAAAGAAATCCGAGATCGTCTACTGACATCACCATATTGCACCTTGCCAAGCAGCCCCCTCCCCCCACCAAGGACCACCAGCTGAACCTCATCGTTGGCCTCCTCCTAAAGATGCTGAATGGAGGACAGGTGTATTGAAGAGATTCATCATGCAGTGGAAACCCAATGTGATCAGGTGTGAGTTAGCTGTAGGCACCCCTTCGCCGGAAAGGCAGCCCCATCGATTTCAACAGAATTTATTTCTATTTATTTCTATTATGTAAATAGAATTTTCTTCAAAAACGCTTAGGATAGCGGGGACAGTTCGGGTACAAAACAACAGCAAAGAAAACAAGACCCTTCTTGGGCTATTAGAGGGTCGTTTTGGCTGGAGGAAGCGTTTGTTCGATAGTTCCCACATTCTTACTGGTATCCTCACTACACCGTACCGCACGGTGCAAAATACGTCCCGTCAGATTGCTAACCATCGCGTGAAAGTTACACGGAAGTAAAAGTCACAATGGCACCTCTAGTCAAAAGTCACAGCTAGTCAAAAGACTAGCCATAGTCAACTTAAATCAGACCAGTTGAAGGACTGAAGCCAGGATCGTACATAGATCAAGGAACAATAAATTCCTCTGGCACGAACGGAGCCAGGGCAAAGGTAATCGCTGCTGTTAGCGCCATCGGCATGCAGGGCACTTTACGAAAGTGTCATACACCTACATTGTGTATTAGCTAGAGGGTGTTAGGTAAGAGCTAGTAGAGGAGTCCCTGCCCCGGAGGTCTTACAGTTTAGAAGAGACCCGAAGGAGGCGGAAGACTAAAGAAGGATGCGCAATTGTTTTGCAATTGTTTTATGTATCTTACTGAGGCTGACTTATTAAGTGTTACCTGGATGCTACAGTCAGTTCAAGGATTTCCATATTCTAACTTCTCAATATTTATTTGAAATTCCAGTGTTATTTCCTCGCCTCCAGAGGTCCCAGAGAGTAACTTATTAACACAAGCACCCTTCTTTGGGTCGCAAATCCTGTTTATTTCTGCGGAATTTTCTGCCCCTGCCAGCGACGGTGAATCACTCGGTGGTTTGTGTATCTCTGTTAGTCTCTTCTCTTTCCTTCCGTTAATTGCTAAACATAACCCTCCGCCTACAAAAATAGTATTTATATTTCTGGCGGTCTTGCGGGTATCTGAGCCGCCCACAAGTCAAGAAGAAGTTCTTTGGCATATTATAAAGCAATTCGCGGCTTGATCCACTGTGTATGTTTACAAGGGAGCAAGTCCCACTAAATTTAATGGCACTTACTTCCGGGAAATTGAGCGTAGGACTGCAGCCTTTGTTCTGTTAACTTGGATCTAAATACATCGGCTTAAGTCCAAACAGCCCAACGATCTAGAGGGTTCTAGATCGGTATTGAAAGCGTTTCTGCGGCGTCCCCACTTTGAAAAACGGGTTTACCGTAAATGGAATTCAGAATCCCACCTATGCGTGTCCTTGCGATCATTTTCTTTAAAGAAACATTTTAATGGCTTGGCTTTTTTTGAACTGCTTGGCTGCTTTATGATATGTAGTCTCAGAATTAGCTTTTGACTCTTTTGTTTAGATCGTGGAAGTCCTTAGGAGGTAGTGGAAAAAAAACAGGGAATTCTCATCCTCTGGTTCTTTCAGATTTCTTACTCCTGCCCAAATTCCTCAGCGGAGACGTACAACAGTTTGCTTAGAAATTGACACTGAGTTTACTATAGTCCCATCATTTTATTTTTGTCTTAAAGGAAGACTGAACGGTGTTGAAACGTTGTAGATGAACGCTGCGTCGTACAATGAAAAAAGGCATGCAGTATCCAACGTGATAAAGGATGCGCACAGGACCTACTTGCAGATGTGATTCTAAGTGACAGGTTTCAGGTTGTGCAGAGGCAAAAGATTGGGATGCCGTATAGGCACATCCACAGACGAGACTGCCTGCGTTTAACCCATCATCGCATGTATAAATTTGCGACATTTTTTTATCGACATTTTTTTTACTTTCCATTTAAAATAGACATTGTACTCTCTAATCCATTGATAGCACAATCCTTCTTACTCAGAAGTAAGTCCCATTGTGTCCAATGGGGCTTAAGCCCAGGAAAGTGGGCGTAGGATTGCAGCCTGAGACATAGTCCATCAATAAGTGAGTTCTTGCTCTGTCCAGAATACAGTCCCCTTAGAAATTGGATTTATTTAAAATCGAAAGAAAGAGGTCTAATTTGTGTGACGCTAAACGCCACATATCGTTTCAAGGATGGGATCAAATAGAGGAAAGTAGGTTGGTGGGTAGGTCAGGTGCGATTCTAGGAACTGGAACCCTTGAAGGAACACTGTCACTATTGATCATTTATTTCATCCTTTTAAACACACCTCGCCATGCGTTCCTTACGTTTTTCCGTTTAATTTTCATTTCAGGTTTTTTCAGCCCACCAAATGAAACACATTAACAAGACGGATTCCAGGACACAGAAACGAATTTTTCCACTACTTTTTTTGCCAAGCACGAATGATGCCTCTTTGATTGGGATTCTGAAATCTTATGAGCACCTATTGAATCGCCTGCAGTCCAGCCCTCAGTGCTATTAAACTGTGGAGTCTTTGGCATCATGACATCTTTGGGAGACTGCTTGACCTTCAATGGATTGGGCTGGAACTCAGTCTAGTGGTCGCATAGGGTTGTTAAGGAAAATAGAAGCAAACAAAAAAAATAGAAATGAAAATGCAAAAGCACAAATTGGTGGTGGGGCAAAGGAGGAGTCATTAGCACTGAGAAATAGCCATCATATACTCTACAGTACAATACATCAAAAGATGACCTGCCTGTATGAAAATACCATCAGTCCTCAAAGAGATGTTAACATTGAATTGTTTCCACAAGCAAGTCGTAACAAATTCCCATGGAAATCAACAAGACAAATTAATACCGTAATCTCTAACTTGTCTCACTGACTTCAGTAATGCTTAACTATGACTAACTTCCTTTGGATACAAAGTAGGGCGCAATCCTAACCAACTTTCCAGCAACGGGGTAAGGACAACAAACATTCCCTTACTTTGAGGAGGCCTCCATGACTGCCCCATCCCAACTGCAGGATGCAGCACATCTGTGTGCACTGCTATGTGAGCGCTGGAAAGTTGGTTAGGATTGTGCCCTCATTGAATCCTAGTTTCATTTCATCGGAGGCATTTCATAAGTTCAGGAGAGTCATGGAATGCTGTGATACCCGAAAATGTGTATTCACATCTGAATGAGCCTTAATTGAAACTGAGCATTAGTATGGGGCTTCATGTGTATGTAATTTAGTACATCCGTATAAGAATGTGGGGCGAAAGTTGTGGCTGATGGGGTTGAGGGCTTGCCTAGGATAAGTTTATGGGCAGAGATTCAAAGAGGGGGCTTATTCCATAGCTTCGGGTGCAATCATATACACACTTTCCTGGGAGTAAGCACCATTGAACACAATGGGACTTATGTCCGAGTAGAAATGCCTAGGATTATGCTGTCAGTTTGCCAACAACCAGGTTACACCAACTCTAAACACAGCATACTACCTGCTTAGGGTTCAGCCCCATAATTTCTGAATGTACTGCTGAATCTGGGATACACAAAACAAGACTGGAATGTATGTTTATTTATTTGCTTTACTGCCAAACATCTACAGCCCCACCAAACACATCCTGGGTTTGAGGCAGGGCTTCTAAGGCACAGAACCTGACCTGCAGACAGGCCTGAGTCCCAAACTTCTTTTTGAACTTAAGCTGGGAGGTGATCATTGAGTAACTATGGTTCAAATTCTTCAAGGATAAAATTGCACCTTATTCCCAATCCTAATTATGGATTGGTTTAATGGCCAGAGTCAAACATGGTTTCCCACAAATCACCTTCTGTTGAAATTTGTAAAAATTCTCCCATTAACCTGGAGAACTATGATAGTTTTGTCTCAGCCTGAGTTTCTCTGACTATTAAGTTAGACTTTCAGTACAATCCTAGCCATGTCTATTCAGAAGCAAGTTCCATTTATTTCATTGGAACTTACTCCCAAGTCAGTATGTATAGGATTGCATCCTCAGAACCAAATGTTGTTGTTGTTCAGTCGCTAAGTCAAGTCGTGCTAAGTCAACTCTTCTCGACCCTACACGCGGCCTCCCTGTCGTCCACTAGCTTCCTGAGTTTGCCCATTGCTTTGGTGACACTATCTAACCATCTCATCCTCTGCCACCCCCTTCTCCTTTTGCCTTTGATCTTTCCAAGCACGAGGGTCTTTTCAAAGGGGCCTCTCTTCTCATGAGGTGGCCAAAGTATTTGAGCTTCAGCTTCAGTATTTGTCCTTCTAGGAAGCAATCAGGCTTGACTTCCTGTAGGATTGACTGATTGGATCCTTGCAGTTCAGGGGACTCTTATGAGTCTTACCTTAATGACCATGGATGGACATGTTGATTCCAGGAGTGCTCCCAAAGGACAAAATAGATAAAACACTTGTTTGGATGCCAAAGCCAGGTATTTTGGAGCAGGGATCAAGTCCTCCTTATGTCTAAAGGTGCATCGACTAAGCACCTTAGGTCCCAGCACCGGTGCGGCCCCAATACACCAAGGTAAGGAAACAAAAGTTCCCAAACCTTGAGAAGGCCTCTGTAAGTGCTCCTGTACTGCAGGATGCAGCACACATTCCGTTGGCAAGCTACACTGGCACTGGAAAATTGGATAGGATTTGACCCTCACTTCGCTGTCCATATTTGTGATCCAGAGAGCAGGAGAATCCACTAGAGGCACCAACATACATATCACAACTGTAGTACTGCTGTACTTGTAATGGGACCAGCAGCCTCTTGCAAAATCCTCATGTACAGGATTGTGTTTAGGTTCATTAAGCGAACCTGGCCAGCTACCCGAGGCTTCTCCTTGATTTTCACTTATTGGGTTTTAGCCAGACGTTTGTGGGAGTTACCTGGGTAACGTGCATTTTAGCTTTTATTGCATTTTAAGCATTGTATTGCAAGTATACAAAAATATGTAAATACACTAGAAGTTAATAGAACCTACCTAATGAAATGTTTTTAAATGCCTTATTATTTATTGATTCAGCACATTTAGAATGAAAAAGTTGCACAGTCTAAGTGTTATGTTTTGGGATACCTCAGTATTGTTCCCAGCAGCATCCCTACAGGAGCGGGGCGGGGATCGGGATGTAAGTTTTGCAAGGCACTGCTGCTCTCCCTTGCCGTCGTAGCCAATCATGTCGGTGAAAGCAATGCCTCCGCTTGGCTTTCGCTGAGAAGACTGACTATGAGGGCGAGGAGCAGTTTACATGGCAAGGTAAGGCACCTCGCAAAACCTAGCACCGCAGTGTCCCTCCTCTAGGCACGCTACTGATTATTCCCATTTCCTAGATGAAGGGGAAGAAAATAGAAACTTGACTTGCATGTATAATGATCAGCTCCTAGTATGCTGCGGAGCTACCAACAAAACTGTAAGGTGGTGCGAATGGACAACAGCTTTCATATGATGCTGATAACAAAAGAGCATTAACAGTAGACTTATCATTTCAACTGTAAGATTTTATAATAGTTTTATATTCTTTCTAGAATAGCAGTCATGTTAGTGTACTGCAGTAAAGGCAACATAGAGACTTGTGGAAGATTTAGGCTACATTTCTATATGCACTTACCTGAGAGTAAGTCACACTCAGAATTACTTCTGAGGAAACAAATACAGCATTGCTCTGTAAGGCTGAGGTCCTATCCACACTTACCTGAGGGTAAACCCTGTTGACCATAAGGGGACTTACTTCTGAGTAGGTATGCATAGGATTGGGCTCTATGTTATGTTATATGCCTATGCTTTCAAGGTGCCACAAGACTCCATATTTTTAGATTGTTAGTCGTTCTAACAGTCTGTAGCCTGTAGGTTAGTCTGGTTACCATTTTTCAGAAGGAAAAACTGAGGCTAAGGAACAAGCGACTTAACATGGCTATCAAGAGACTTCCAGGCACAGCCAGAGATATACCCTCCTTCCCCATAGGCAGGAATACATCGCCTTTAAGATATGCAAGAGGCAAAAGCGAGGTGTTAATGTTTTATGTGAGTGAATAAAGTAAATCATAGGCATGGCAGGAGGACAAACGTTCCAACAGATCTGCAGTTCAACGAAGCAAAAGGGTGTGTGCGTGCAAGGGTGGTAGAAGTGGGGATTGTAAAAATAACAAGACAAAACCATATTGGACCTTTCATTTGCGCCGCCATCGAATGTCGACATTCCGCATTTTGTAACCAAAGGAATGAGGCGGCCAGATCCGGCCCACTCTGGGCGTGCTGGGGGGCGAGGAGGAGCCAGGAATGTGGAAACCCGTGAAAGGCTTCGACCACATCTAAGAGCAGCACCAGAACGTTCTAGATGCCTGGAACTGGAGGTGGCGGAGGAAGGCGTGCTTGGCTACAGCCTGGGTTCGGTTCCTGATGGAATCCTTTCGGTCGGGGTCCAGTTCCCGCCTGCCTGGCACTGGGGAGCTGATTCTCGACCCCCCTCAGGTGTGAGCCGCAGGCAAGAGCTCC
Source organism: Lerista edwardsae (assembly GCA_029204185.1). NCBI lineage: Eukaryota > Metazoa > Chordata > Lepidosauria > Squamata > Scincidae > Lerista > Lerista edwardsae. The sequence continues at coordinate 44,733,543 of JAJKFI010000002.1, read as the reverse complement.
ATTGACCAGGCGGCCCCCAGCCCTTGACCTCAGGGGTGAGAAGCAACTTCCCCCTCCGCGGGGCTAAATGAAGCCAAGACGCGAAACGCCGCTTACAGCGGAGTCTGGCGAGCTCCCCGAGGTCTGGCCTCCCCCGGGGGAAAAGGGCAGAGGTGAAGGGCGTTTGTTTCCTAAGTGACTCGGCACTACTGAGGGACTGCGTCGTCTCTCCATTAGGAGCTATTAGTGGCTTCAGGGCGACAATGAATATAATGACAGGGATCAGGAGAGTGCTCAAGTCGCGAGGGCGAGGAGGACCTTCGTTCACTTGGAAAGCCAAATGGGCACTTCTCGCCCTCGATACGAACCAGTCCAGGGGCAAACGCCCCCTGACCTTCCTATTCCTGCTTCAATCGGTATTAAAGAGAGGCACAAAAGTTTTAAAAGAAAAAGAAAAATCAATCACCCTGTTTAGAATGAATGAGCGATGGCCCCTAATAAGGAACCGGGACTCCTCAAAGGGGAGGATTTCAATTCCTTAGGTTGCAATCCTAAGGTTACACTTACCTGGGAGTAAGCCCCATTGACTATAATGAGACTTACTTCTGAGTAGACGTGCATAGGGTTGGGCTCTTAGTTTTCACTCCTAAGGCTGAAGTTTTAGGCACGCTTACGCTGGAGTAAACCCCATGGGACTCAGGGGGAATTATTGCTGAGGAAATGTGTATAGGATCGGGTTGCCCGCCTTCCCACTAAACTCGGTGAGAACTTTCCAAATAAAACATGTACAGTCTGATTCCTCGATCTGTTTGACTTGGAAATAATTCCCACCGCAGCTCAGTAAACCTTGGCTCCAAATCAGTGCGAGTAGGGCACCTAAACAAAACAGTAGCGACTTCACAGAGTCTCTGGCTTTTCTGGAGAAACAGAGAAAGAGGGAACATCTCCCAAAGAAAAGTATCAAATGTGTATCAGCCTCCAGGCGCCTCCTCTATCAGCCAGAAGGAAGATTTAAAAGCACAGACGGTGTAGACTTTATTTTCGAACATCACCTGTGCTTTGCTCTTGGGAGTTCATATTAAAAAACCCCTTAAACAGCAATGTATCCTCCTGCAAAAGTTTGTGGGATGCTTAAATTAAACAAAACAAAACAAAACCACAAGTTAAGCATTCCTAACAGATAGGAAACTAAATATTTGTCAGTTTCATGCTTTAAAAAGGCGGGTCATGGTGGGGGAAGAGTAGGTAGATTAAAAGGGGGGGCGGGGAGCTTAGAAGCTGAAGTCCAGTAATTCTATCTCTTGGCTTTGGAAACAGGCCGAGTCAGTCTACCTATTTGGCCATCTGGCTGTTCTAAGCTGTGGCCCCATGCTGTATGATTTTCTCTTAAAATCTCTTCCGCTGAAGCCCCGCTTTTATTGAATTCATCAAAAGCAAACTTTCCCCCGGTTTTTTTTTTTTTTTAAGAAGGGGGCTAAAATAATAAGTCGACCACTGTGACATTCTCTCGGCTTAGGCCATTTTTCATAACGCAGCTGATACTCTTTTGTGCGGTGGAGGCGACGAAACAGATGAATAACGAGAAAAGTCTCCCGAAAAACTAAAGCTTCCAGCTTTTTCTCATCTTTAAAAAGTTAACTGAAATGAGAGGTGCGTGTTAAAGAAAAAAACGGAGACACACACACACACACACCCCTCCCGAAAACACTGATTATGTCAAGAAACAACTTTACTCCAGGCTGACTCGTTTCGCTCGCCAAACTTTGTGAAACTACCCAGGTGGCGAGGCCGCGGCTACAGTCCAGCGAGCTGCTCAGAAAACCGCAGTCTCGACTGGGGAGGCTGCTAAGGCTTTTCGAACTTACTGCAAGTCACAAAATATAGCTACCAACATGGTTTTTTTTTTTTTTAATTTCTTTTTTTTCCCCAGTCCTTCCTCTTCCTGTAGTAATCCTTCTAGACTCTAGGGTCGAGAAGCAGGAAGTGTTTCCAAAAGGAAGGAAGAAAGCAGGGTGGGGGTTAGTGGCGTGTTTCTTTAAGTTGACACGTGGGGTAAGTTTCATTTTCCATTTTGTTTGCCTTCTCTGTGTGTTTTTTCCCCCCAAGGTGTTTTTCTTACGTGCTTTCTATACAGTGATTTAATGATCCTGTTTCTCCGACTCATTGCATATATGTATTTATTTATTTATATATATATTTGGCTGGGATCTGGTTTGCATGTGGTTTGCTGTTATTTATTTGTTTATTTATTTAATGTTAGACTTCTCTTCAGACGAAATCAAGATGCTTTGTACTCCAATCTCCTCCTTCAGTGCGTTCCTACGGAGTGGAATTTTAATATGCTTGTGGGAGATGATCCACAATATGTCACAGGAAGGATCGCTGGGCTCCTGGGTTTTTTTGGATGGGGGTTGAACGAGCCAACTTGAACCCTGATCCTAATTAAGAGTTGGAAGTCAACCATACCTGCAGCTCTACGCACACTTACTTGGGAGTAAGCACCTTTGAATTAAATAGGGTTTGCATCTAAGTAAGTGCATATGAGTCAGAGTTGCACGTTGGCATGGCATTCATGGGATTCCCTTCTCAGATTGCACCAGTCCAGCTACGTAGTATGTACGTATGTGTTTGCCTATGAGAATAACAGTGAAGTAGTTGAGAGGGCAAGCAGAATACATGTAATTAAGACCTCCTAGGTGGTAAGTGTCAAACTGTACTGTATTGTAATGTGTGCATACATACATGTGAAACTGGACGCAAATAGCTGTGCGCACTAACACCCAAATACTGGAAGTAAGTACGTTTGAAATCTATGGAATTTACACCTGTGGTTTACAAGAGAGTAAATCCCATTTAACTCAATGTGTACACGGTCACGTTGTAAATCATTTGGGGCTTTAGCACTTTAGGCTGCCAACTCATTCATAAAATCTCCTTGTACTGCGTGTATTGAAATATATATGACGGTATACCTATATTGCCAACAACGCACCTGATTCCATTTAAGCCCCCAGCCCAGAGACTCGATTATCCGCAGGCCTGCGAGATCTTCCTGCAACCTCAGCCATTGGTTCAGACCCCGGGCTATTTATTCAAACGAAGACGCCTGGAGGGTGATCTGGAGAGGCAGATTTTTTTTTTTTAAACCCACAGAAAAATCTGCTTATGCGTTTTCATACTCTGACAACCACTCCTTTTGCACCGTGATTCAGCTGAACAGGGAAGAGTAAAGGATTCTTTTTTCATTTGCAAAATAATGCTTGCATAGGCTGATCTTTTCGACATACAAAGGAAAACCTTCTGCAGCACATATCAGAACAGCACATATCAGAATTTTAATAGGAAAGCAATAGCCAGGGTCCTTGTGAGGAAAGGGGCTTGGCTGGATCTCCAGCCAATTTTATGCAGATATGCTTTGATTCAAAGCCCCTTTATAGGACGATCCGCAACTCAGTTTGGAATGAAATCGATTCAGTATGTGGAATGAACTCGGCTTCACGGCTGAGTGTTTGGGTTTCACTGGGCGTTGGGTGTATGAAGCTCGAGTCTTTTTAAATGAGAGCAGTTCGCTTAACTGGGTCTGCCTTCAGAACATTTGTAAGGGAATACGCCCTACGGAACTCATGCTTCCGAGAAAATCTGCCAGAGTCTGTCTCACTTTCATTCACACATATCTCAACTCTCTTTTCCTATCATTGTTCCACGGGTTTTCATTGTTTTCGTGCGTTATGTTCAATTCTGTCTCCCTCCGTTCCGGCGTCCTTTCTCTTTGTTATATTCCAATTTTTATTCTTGACATAGAACGATGCAAGATCATCTGCGTCCTCCTTACTTAGGAATTCCTACTCTGTAAATGTAGATTAGGATCTGGACACTGGAGTTAAGTTCGCGTTGCTTCTTACGGAAGAAAAATGAGGAAAGAAAGAGAAAGGAAAGGGGGAGGAAAGAAAATAAAAATCGACCGTGAAGCCACCAACCACCTTTGCAACGAAGGGGACTTTTGGGAATTCCCGGGCAACCGAATTTGGCCGGGACAGAGGGTCACATCCTCCCCAAGTTGCAGTTCGTAGGGCCTTGGGGTGGAGAAAACGACTCCCGGGTTTAATGCCCTTCTCCCGCTTTGGTCTGCGGGACTAGCAGAAAATGCATCTTTTGCCCTCATTGGCTAGCTAGGTGAATTAAGCGCACCCTGCAACTGAACAGTACTTGACCTTTGCCTTTATGTTTGCTCGAATGTTTGCCTAAAACACAATCACCCTTGACAAGGGAGCCTGCTACCGTGTGACACCGCCTATTCAATAGATAGATGTTCCCTGCCACACACACAACCCAGTGCAGCATTTTAAATGGCTTAGGTATTTGTAAAAGGCCGTATAAATTAATGTCGGATGATTGCTAGTCGCTGGTTAAAGAGACGGCCGTTTAACTGGTAGAATACAAGCGGAGCTATGGGGGGAAACAGGGACGCACACAAACAAACAGGAAACAAAACCGGAGGGCCAGAAAACCCACAGCCACAACCTACAGACGCGTGCATTAAACGATGATACATTAGCAGCCCTGGCGAAGGCAGATGTCGATCAAACAGAACCGAAAGTTCTGGTGAGCCTTAAAGAGAAAGACACGGAGACTAGCGGATTAGAACAGCTGTTAGATCGAAGTTGGATTTAAAAACAAAAGGAGTCCTGTTCACTAACGGGGAAATCCGTGGCGTTTGCTTATGAACGCTGACATGGAAATAAGCCCACCGGAACTGAATCGGGAAATACTTCCACATACCTGCGCACATACCTTGCAACGCTAGAATAGTTTGCTCTATACTTGCTAGGTCCACTGAAATGAAAACAGCAGCCGAATTAGTGGGAGTAAGTCTCACGGAAATGGGGTAGCATGGCGCTGCTGTGCTGTAGTTAGTATGAGAGAGAGACAGAGAATAATATGAAATAGTGCAATAGATATTTCTCACTCTCTCTCTCTCCCTCTGTGTGTGTGTGTGTGTGTGTGTGTGTGTGTGTGTGAGAGAGAGAGAGAGAGAGAGAGAGAGAGAGAGAGAGAGAGAGAGAGAGAGAGAGAGAGACGGAAGCAGGGGGAAGAGAGAAGAATTTTAGCTCTTCTGTTGTGTTGGTTATGCAGATATTAATTTCCTTTATTTCAAAAAACAAAAAGCTTCATCTGCCATCTTTGTTAAATGGATACTTCCTGTCTTAAGACCAGATTTAAATTAGATTTGCAAAGAGATGATATAATACAGGGAAAGGAAATGTTGTTACGAAAGGACAGTTAGATCTTTTTCTCTCCGTCAGATCCAAAGCCTGTTTATTACTCCAAAATGAGTCCTGCGGAGTTCAGTGGGGCTTACCCCAAAGTAAGGCTACAATGGCTAACTGCACTTCCTGGCTGCAGTGCTATGCCAACTGACCTGGGAGTAAGTCCCATTCATTTCAATGGGACCCACTATACCGTAGGTATGCATAGGATTGCGCTGAAAGTGCGCAAGACCCTCCCCCCATGCGTTGGGTATTTACTTCCGAGTAAACATGCACAGGATTGGAATCTTAATCAACCAGCCACCAATCCGAGATTTTCAGCTGTAATTGGGTTGTGAACGGGGCTGGGATTCCACTTGAAGAAAACGCCTTTAAAATAGCCTGGGCATTTTTGCTGGGGCGACTGCCTCATTTGGATTCAGTTGATGAAGATATTTCCGCAATGAAACGCCATCCGTCTTGCTGCTGCCACAGCGAAGCAGCGCTCGCCCTCCCCACTTTCCTCCCATTCAATAAAAAATCCGGCTCTATATACCCCAATTGGGGGTACTGTGGCAAACGGGCTGCCGGTCGCTGTGCTACTATTGATTGGTCATGAATGTCTTCCGCTGGTGCTTCTAGTGACTGCAAAATTTCATTGAGCTGGAAGAACTTTAGTGCTCAACTGTCTCCTTATGCCTGAGTTAGGATGATAATGAAGGATCCGAATGATTATTATTTTTTAAAATTAATCTCATAATTTTAAAAACCATGTTCTTAGAAGCCAATAAAGCCTCCAACTATTGGAGAATCCAGCTGTTTAGACAGCCCTGCGATGTGATTGGGCTTCAATTATTATTACTATTTTGGTCTGACGGCAAGTGAGTGAGGAGTTCTTTCGTCTTGTATACTGCTATGTATGTAAATAGTCTTGAAAGGGGTGGGCTGTAACAAAATATCTGCAAACATAACCTTTCAGGCAGTCTCAAGGCGTCCCTTTCTGGAGGGTTATTCTCCGCGCATTGAAAAACTGTTATTTCTTTGACTTTATTAGACTTCCTAATAAAGGAAGACCTGCAGGACTTCCAGGTCGCTTCGAAATATGAGATGAGGTAATTAATGCGGCCATTTTACAGATAGAAAAACGGAGTTGTCCAAAACTACTGTGTGGGCTTTTTGTCTGTCCTGTGGTTACTCTCTGATTTCCCCATCCTACTGTCCAGGGCTTCCTGCTGCCAAACCATTGTCATTTGAGCCTGAATGAGGAGTCTGAGTTTTGATTTCTTCTCTTTAGTCTTTGAATACTAAGCACGTTTCAGTTTCCACAGCTGTAAAATGGGCATAACAATGCTCGATGGGCGAGTGGGTGGGTGTAATAAAATAGTAATGATCGACCGTGAGTGGGTGGGCGTCATAAAACTACACCTGTACACGTTTCCTCACCACCAGCGAAATATAAGGATTCTTAGATTTAGATCTTAAAAAAAAAAAAAATTGGTGGGGTTTAAGTTCTGAACTAATTCATCTGTGTACCTAAAACGCGGGGACAATTCAATCAATGCCGCTATTTTCAAGCAAATACCGTGCTGGATTGTCGTTTGCGCTGTAAAACAGGTTGGGACTGATCTACTGGGAAGTTCTCCCGTGCAAGTCCCCGATTCATGACTCTGCACAGAGCCTATTCATTTCGATGGAAATTGTGAACAAACATGCCTGCTCCATCGTGCCCTTCTCCTGTTAAACCTCCAGAACTAACGCATTTCCTCGGAAATAATCTCACTGATTTTAAAAGTCATGTGTCGAGTCCAGTCCACGCTTACAGACGCAGTGCTTAAAAATACAAGCGCCTTCATTCAGCTACGCTTTGCTGACCCTTGTCACAATGGACTTGGAAGAATCTACCATTTTTCTTATAGGATAAAACGATGTTAACTCTTTACTTAGTGTCCCATGGCTATTTGCATGTCCATTTCAGTTTACAATTATGGGTGGCCTAAAATAACCTTGTTCGTCGATTGCCAATCGCGACTCAACAGATTTATTTAGAAGTGAGCTCCGTTGATTTCTAACTTCCAAGTAAGCGCGTAAAGGATCGTTATTTCTTTCTCTGAGAAGTTCGAACGAGCAGGAAAGACTGCGAGAACAGAAAAATATGTAAGTGGAGGAACAAAAGGTACAAAAAACCATAATCCAAGATCCTATGTAAGCATATTCCGTAACAAGTTTCAGTGAGTTCCGCGGGACTGACTTCCAAATAAGGACTGAGCTAGAGAATCCTGACTTAGCAGGAAAGGGAGGTGCAGTGGAACAGTATCTCAATGACAAAGGTAGCATAGGCTCTAATGTCTTATTCTGCTTTTTAGAAAGCTGCGGTTGTGGGGGAAGGCAAAACTCTGCCAATGTTTTTGATTGATTCATCCGCCATAACGGCTACCGAAACCCAAGGCGTTGCCCAAGAAAGGCAGATTCCACGGCCAATCGGATAGAGAATCTACTATAGGGGGCTGAAGGAAGGTCAAGCAAGAAGCTTTTGCAAGTCTAGTGAGGAGTAAAAAAGATTTTTGGTACAGAACAATCGGTGGAAGACGGATTTTAAACTGAGGTTTCTTTTCTTTTATACCCCCCCCTTCGAAAAAACAGCCTTTTAAAAAAACAGAAAGAAAAAAATGGACTCCTGAAAGTACAGGGGTGTTATAAAAATAGATCATTTAAATGGACTACAGACCATAGCATGAGTTATCCTTTTGTGTTAAAGCTACATGTGCATTTAAACAGACAACTGTATAAGGTGACATAGCCAAGCCTTAAAAAAAAAAGTTATGAAAAACTATTCTATTTGTTACAGGAAGATCTGATTTGGCTTGTATAGGAAGACTGATAATCTTTTAACTCTCCCAGTCTATGAATGTTTTCTCAGGAGTAAATCAGCTGAACTCCATGGGACTTACTCCCTAGTAAGCACCCACAAGCTTGATTAAGGACACGTGATAGGCAGCAAATCCCATTTCACTTAGGACTTACTTCTGAGTAAACGCGTCTAGGGTTACCTCCACACAGATTCTGAATTCTTGTCCTTCTCTCTATTACATACTCTGCTCTACTACATGAAATGAGAGCTTCACATGGTGGTGCACAAGCAGCTTATTGACTTCAAACCAATTTGAAGTGCCACTTGAGACGCATTTACTGGCAAGTAAATTTTGTTGTCTTTGCTTTCTTAAATGGAAGTGAGCCACTGAATTCAGCAAGGCTGATTTTTGAATAATGTGTCCAGAGGAGGGGTGTGTGTGTGTAAGTATATAATAAACGTATTTATTTGGAATATACCATGAAAATTCTCAAAAGTTTAGGATCAGGACAAGAGAACAACTTCCACTTAAGTGGGCTGTGCATTGGGTGATCAATCTGATTCTGAAATATTTGGCTTGGTATTTTGGTTACATGAGGTAGTAAACCCAGAGACAACCTTGTTCTATAGTTATAATTAAAATGAAACACCAACCAGACTTTGCTAAAGATTGCTTGAGAACTTTTCGAGGAAAAAACCCCCCAAATTTCCTTTGTAAGTTTTATCCTATCTTGCATACTCCGTGATTCTCTGTGCTGCTTGCTCTGTAAACGATGGAGCACGTAATTACTTGCTAATTTCATTGCGGTTGCTCTGGAGAGCTTATAGCGTTTGGGCCCTATTGTCCACTCATTATGTTTCCAGAAGCTTTCTATGATGGCTCGGCTGGACTTTGTCCAGTCTGTAACCAATAAAGGAAATTTACAACCTTGACACATAGGGAACCCGTCTCTCCTCCTCCCCACCCCCCTCTCCCGCCAATGTCAGAAAAGAAAAATTGAGATGTAAAGGTGTCCCAGGCTTTCTCACAACCAAGTAGCTCTTAATAAAGAGAGGAGGAGGAAGAGGGAGAGGAGGAGGAGGAGGAAGAAGAAGAAATGAATCAAACTGGATCCCTTCTCCAAAGAATATCCAATTTCATTTGTCATCTAGAGATGTGCATCACAACATTTTTTTTCAGAGACATTTCATTATATTCATTTCTTATAGTCTTAGTCCAAGATCGGATCCTCTTCCAGAAGGGTTGGCAAGCGAGTGTGTTTGTAGGACTGTTCTTTTCTCTGCTTTCCTGTTTCAGATAAACATTGCATTTTCTTCCATTGCGGAAGTCACAGCAGCATGGATGGCATCCATAGGGGGTCCTGCATCCAGCCAAGGGCCAGACCTAGACCATCTTCTCTTCAGTATGGTATCTTACATCCTCCAAATTATACCCCAGCCTGGGACATTTAACTTTGAGCTGGCCTGTCTAAATGAAATCTTTTTCTCATTGATACCAGAGGAAAATCTCTAATTTGGCTGCAGCGGGAAGAGGTAGGACACACAGACTAGCCTCATAGTTGTGAACTGGCCCACACTGGAGAAGACTGGTTCAGGCTTGTAACTGGTTGGCTGAATGACTCCAGCGCAGTCTATAATGCCTTTTCTGGCCGCTGGCATACTAGCTGGCAATGCACTGATCCACTGCCTAGTGCATCCGCAGATTTTCCTGGAGCTTGTCATAAAAAAAGAGCAAAAGTGACACCTATGAACTGACAGCTGTTCCTTGGTGTTGGAGTCTGCAAGCTTTGGAGTGGCACAGAATACTTAGGCCTCTGTCATAAGCATTAGCATCCACATAAAGCACGTAAAAATGCCGGTAGATAAATAGGTACCACTTTGGTGGGAAGGTAACCTCGTTCCTTGAGTCATGCTTGTCCTTGGATCAACGCCTCCTCTTCAGCTTAGAAACGGAGATGAGTACCACCACCCCCTACAATCGGTCACGACTGTAGTCATGGGGAAACCTTTACCTTTAAGTTCCATTAAACTGACTGGGCCATCTTCTTAGGGTGAAGTTGCATGACTGCAATCTTAAGAACCCCAATTCAGAAGTCATCTCCATGCTTTTCATGTCTATCTGGGGTTGTTCGTCAGACAGAACCAGACAAGAGGTATTGGAGATGGAGAATGAGGGTGCAGTCCTAACCTGGAATTAGGCCAGCCCAGTTAGGCCAGCAAAGTTACATTTAGGGAGTTACTTAGGGAGCTACTTAGGGAGCAATCCTAATCTGGAGTTAGGCCAGCACAGTTAGGCCACTAAAGTTTGGCTGGCACAAGGACCACCATAAAGCCACTCTTGGATTCATGGAGGATGGTGCATGTCTGTGTGCTGGCCTATTTGACTCCTTTGTGCAGGCCAAACTTTAGTGGCCTAACTGTGCTGGCCTAACTCCAGATTAGGATTGCTCCCTAAATATAATAGAAAAGTATTTTGGCTTCCACATCCTAAAGCCATTGGCTGGGCATTGATCTCCTCCTTTGAACTGATCTGACGATCATAATTACTGGCCTACTTTAGAGGGTTGTTTTCACAGTCACTGAGCTACGTGAGCCTGTCGCCTATTAAATAAGGTCTAGATTAGAAGATGGATGCCACACAAGGCAGTGATCCATGAAGGGGGATGCTGCTTATGTTAATATTATTAATTTTGCTTCCTCGTAATTGACACGGGGTCGACTCCTAACACAGCTCTCCTTTACGTTCGGCTCCTCCGTTTGGTTATTTTTTGTAATTTTTGTTTTAGAGATTACGCCCCCCTTTCTCTCCACTGTCTTTCCCAGACAAGGGCAGCAGGGCAATCCCACAAGCAGCTCAGGTCAGGCTGGGCTCTTCCCTCCCGGCGCTGTGTGTGTTTATCAGCGCCGAGGCTTTCCTGACATCCCTTGCCTCTCACCTGGGTGCGTGCAGGGGAGGGCTCCTTCCTCTGGCGAGCGTTTGCTGAGCGAAGTCTCCGTAGTATTGCAGGTGATTCCCATCGTCTGCCATTGCTTCGGGCGACAGGGATACTGTGATCAGCAGGGCGAGGGATGCGGGATCCCGTTAACCCTTCCCCAGTCCTCCCAACCCTCTTCTGTATCTGTGTCTTGGAGAAAACGCAGGAGTTCAGTCCCCGGGAAGACGGGTCGGTGCCTTGTGGACATCCCCGCACGCAGCGGCTGCTTAGGCGATGGAATGTAGGGACTGGTGGATCATGTCTTTCATGATACAGGAGTGGTCTTGAACGCAAGAGCTTGTCCTGCCGTCTACTGAGGCTGAAATCCTACACCTGCTTTCCTGGGAGTAAACCCGTTGAAAATAATGGGACTTACATCCGAGTAAACATGCAGATGATTCTGCTGTTAGTCAGATCCCTGGTTCTCAGCCATCTCAGTATAGCTTGCTCTGGCTTGCAATGGTTCTCCAAGAAGGAGCCTTTATTCGTCCTACCTGGAGAGATGCCTGAGACAGAACTTGGAACCTTCACTTTCTGTGATACCGGGCAAATGCTCTACCCCCACTTTACACTCTTATTTCTCGCTACATAATAGGGACTTCCACAGAAAGAATCCAAACAGGATCCAACATGTCTTTATTAAAAGCCTTGAGGCGCCCCCCCCCCCCCAAAAAAGCCACTTCAAAATTCATCCAGTCCATCAATGATTCTGGCTGGGGTCACATAGTTCAAGAGCCATTTATCCTAGCGTCAGTTTTCATGGTTGAGAACATCGAAACTGCCTCCCATGCGCAACAATAACAGAGCCATCCTATGCATTGTCTACTCAGAAGGGAGCCCCACTGTATTCTATGGAGCTTACTCCCTGGAGAGGGTGTCTAGGCTTGCAGCCTCTAGCCTGCCAAAAGACTCTTGATCTGGTTGGAACTCTGGACCTTATCTCTGAGAGAAGGCTCATTCTCTTCTGAAGGAAAGAAGATGATGGGGCTGCTCTAGCAGCCACTCTTTTATACAATAATTGTAATTATTATAAGGTGCCAAATCTTGATTTCAACATTAAGGGTGATTGGGATACGAGGGGAAGCTGGTCGCATGGTGAGGTAGCAGCTGAAGGCAAAATAAAAACCCTCCGTTCCCACTTCCAAGTTGTTGGAAATCCACAGCCTTCAGTTCCCATGGAAACAGCATCATTTCCTCCTGGTTTTCCTCCAAAGCAATCCACCTGAAAGTCTAACATCAAAAACCGCAACATTCTCAAGCTCTAACCCACCCCCCTCCAGTGGGTCTTTGATCTTGTGACCGGTTCCAAACTCTACCCAACAAGCTGATTTTCCTGCAGAAATGACTGAAGGAATCTGAAGCCTTAAAAATGGTCTACACATGTCTACTCAGAAATAAGTCCAGTGGTGAAATTCAGCCAGTTCTCATCAGTTCTGCAGAACCGGTTGTTAATTTTAGGTTGGGAGAGGGAAGAAAGGCAGTGGGCCGTCCTGAAGGACATAGAACCGGTTGTTAATTTATTTGAATCCCACCACTGAGTAAGTCCCATTGTGTTCAGTGGAGCTTAATTCCAAGACAGTGTGTACAGGCATGCCCTGGTATCCACTGACGATAGGCTCCTGGCCGCACTGTGGATACCTGAAACTGTGGATAAGAAGGAACCCTATGTTAACTAAAGGGTTCTCCCTTGCCCCTCCCCCAAGTAAGAAGGTTTTTTTAGCGACCCAAAGTAAGAATAAAGGAAGGTAGGGGCCCCATTCATGGAAATGGAATCCATGGATACGAGGGCCACCTACATAGGACCGCAGCTTTACTAACCTTGGTGACTACTCTTGGGCTGAATGGGTAAAACCTCCTATTGTAGTTGTGAAGAGTCGCAAGACATCAATTTCCAATGTTTCAAAGGGAGAAAAGGCAGGACCTCTATAGACGGGTCACATTTTGTAGAGACTGGAGACTGATTCGACAATCACTTCTCAGTTCAGGGAACCTTGAGAATTGTTCTGTGTAAGATCTCTAATAACAGAGTCCCCATCTCTCCACCTAACTACAATGTCCAAGAATCTTTGGGGACTGCCATGAGAGCCAAACTGATATGAAACATGTACTAATTTTCAGCTGATATTTGTTGATATGTCCCGATCCTACACTAAGGGGAAGGGTGAAGGAATAAATGTGAGATCTTATCCAAATTGTTGGAGAGGTTGCTTTCCATTAGAGATGTGCTCTTTGGTTCACCATTAACAGGTATAGATCTGGATTGCAACCTTCAAATCTACTTATGCTATAGGACATGTTCAGTGAGACCAACTGAGCAGCAACACTAGGGATCATGTTGCTAGGGATCGGTCTAGGGATCGGTCATTGAAAACTCAATTCAGGGTGCAGCAGCAGGGGGAAAAAATGTAAATTTCATGTTAGGAATAATTAGGAAAAGGATTGGAAGCAAAATTCCTGGTAGCATTATCCCTTTGTACAAGGGTATAAAAGTTAAATGAGTCCAAGGGCCACTCTTACATTTTGATTAACTCAAGAAGGCTGCATTGCTATGCTGGATGCAGAAAAGCATTTTTGTTGCCATTTTAACGTGGTAGTTTCTTCTTAAACCATTTTCTGCTAGCTCTGCTTTTCCCTGAACCCTTTTGTCCATAAAGCCTGCTTCTTTTTCTCTCTATACCCCATAGATCTCTCTCCCCTCTCTTTTTGCGACCCCCACTGTATACCTTCCTCTTCCTTGTTGCATCACATTGTGGCATCACTACCCTGTCACATTATCTACTCTTTTTTTCTATTTCCATACTTACAGATCATTCTGCAATCCCATTTGTCAGGTTATCGCCTGTGCCTAGTGACACGTTCCCTATAGTGCAAGTTTCCCTGCAGCCTGTTAACGTTTTCCGCTTTGCACCCCATAGCAGTCTCCTTTCTATATTGTTGTCCATTCTAATAGTTTTGTCTCCCCCCCCCACTTTTCTCTTCTATAAACTCAGGCTGCTATCCTATACCCACTTTCCTGGGAATAAGCCCCACTGAACAAAATGGGACTTACTTTTGAGTAGACATGCATAGGCTTGTGCTGGCACTGTGTCTTGGTATTCCTGTATTTCAATCGTCTCCTTTTTCTTCTCTCTGACTGTTCCTTTTTTTTTCTTTTTCTGTTTTTCTCTCCTTCCCCATCCCCAGTCTCATTTCTATGCACTACGTTCTTGGGCAGCAACACACAAGGCTTCCACTCTCCCAGCAATTTACACAGCGAGGGGTTCTCAGGCACACGTTTGATGCACAACAGAGCTGGGAGTTGGCTGCAACAGGCTGGAAAAATGGGTACCAACTAGGGCTGTGCATTTGTTTTCAGAAGAAATGGAAAACAAACCCAATCCCATTTTTTTTCATTTGTTCTGATACAGATGTGATAAACAGTGAGTGGATATGAATGGGGTTCCTTTTTGGAACCTCATTCATTACACATTCAGCATTTGGGAGGAGGTGGACAGTAGGCATGCTTACTGTGTCTGGTGGGCAGTGGAGGTCCTCTGAGCAGCCAGTTCCTGGTGGCCACCTTTTTATTTCTCCACAGTGCCCTGAATGTAATGTTCGTCCAGGGCATCATGGGGAAATAGTGACTTCCGGAAGAAGGCCATCATGTTTTGGGTATATGATTATAATTTTATTATGAATGGTGTAGAGAAATTGGATAGAAAAAAATCTCCCCTTTTCATAGTTGTCAAATGCAGGACTACCTGACATTGATTAGCTCAGGATAGTCCAATTAAAATATATCTTCACAACATGTAATTAACTTCTGGAATTCACTGTCCCAGGAAGTGGTGATGCCCATTGTCTCAGATGCTGTAAAGGGAGATCAGATATCACGGGGTTAGGTCTTTCAAGGGCTATTTATGTCTATGTTATAATATCTATGTTGAATATTAATACCCTGCCTTTTCTCTCCTGAAAAAGAGGCACCCAGGTGGTTAACAATTGGATAACAATAATACAATACGTGTAAATTAGCACCGGAACAAGAAAGCAGCAACCAACCAAAAATAGCAATACACAAAAGCTGTAATTCTTTGCAAACTTATCTGGAAGTAAGCTTCACTGAAAATAATGGAACTAACTTTTGAGTAAACAAGTATAGGAGTGGACAATTTAAAACAGCAAAAACTGGGGAGGGAGGGAGAGGGAGGGAGGGAGGGAGGAAGGACCCAGTATGAGAAAAAAATAACCCACATGCACAGAACAGAAGTTATAAATATCAAAACAAAGCAAAACAAATATGCTTCAGCTACTTTTGGAAGGTGGACAGCGATGAGGTCAGATTAGCCTCTTTTGGCAAGGAGTTACCTGCACTGATGCCATTGTAGAAAAGGTCCACTCACATCTTGCTACCAACCAGATGTTCTCTTCCGGAGGCAGACGATGTAACAAAGCCAAATCAGCTGACTTGAGGCAGGCAGCTTCATTTGGGAGAGGCGATCCTTTAGGGACTCTAGTGATAAACCATTTAGGGTTTCAAATTATAAATCAGGCACCTTGAATGGCACCCAGAATTGAATCAGTGGTCAACACAAATGGTACATATAACAAAGGCGTGATGTGATCATAGCACTTTACACCTGCCAGAACACATTCTGCCCTAACAGAAGTTTCCAAAAGGTCTTTGAAGGCAGCTCCAAACAACACAGATTGCAGCAGTCTAGTCTACAACCAATTAGCCATGATAGTTCTATGTCAGGAGTCTTCAAAATACAGCCTGGGGGCTAAACGCGTTCCACCACAAGATTTTATCCGGACTGCAGTGACTTGGGTTTTTTGATCCGAGCATTTGGTAATGCTCATTTTAACTCTTTATATATCATTTCTCAGTTTAAGCATAGCATTGTTTCTTTGTAATTGGCACATTTTTCTTCTGTCCTGAATCATATCATGCTGACTCCAAAAAAGAAAAGATCCAAGTAAAATGTATTCATTCCTTTAAATTTCATTCATTCATTTATAAAACTGATTTATTCGGTCCACAAAAGTCTGTAAAATATACAATGTGGCCTTTGTACTGAAAAGTTTAGAGACCCCTGTCCTATGTTATCTCAAAGTTCCGATGGTGGGAGTGAGAACTGAAGGATATTTATGGCTTTTAGACTTTTCTTATGAACTTTCTACAAGCATATTTGATGCTGTTGGGAACAAGATGCTGGACTAGACATATGTTAGTCCAATGTTTCCCAAACTGTGCATTGTGACCCATTGGTGAGTCATGACCTGATGTGCACTGGACCATGACATGATGCTGCTTTGAGTGCTATAATGCCTTATTGTGAGCCCCAGAGGCCTCTTCCAAGTTGTACCAGATTGGTGATCCACTCCATGGGCTTCTTGGGCCACAGAATGCTCTATGGAAGTGACTGGAAGCAACATCTGGTTTGTAGATGCAATGTCTAGTTTTCTTCCACAAACCAGAAGTTGATTCTGATAGCTTCAGTGGGGCATTCTGGGTTCTGCAGAACCCAATGGAGTGGGTTGCCAGCCCAGCGCAACCCAGAAAAGGTCTCCATGGGCCTTCCGATAAGGCACTGTGGTACTACAAGGAGTATTGTGGCCATGATCCTCCACAGTGGATGAGGTGGGTCACAGCATTAAAATGTTTGGGAACAGCTGACCATCCATTCATACAGTATATGTTGCGTTATGGCATGTGATGCTATATGGTGTATGTTTTGAACTAGTTCTAGCTTTGCTAGCCTATTGATTCTAGATCTTCATTCAAATAAAAAGACTCATGTACACAGTTGCTTCAGTCAGATAAACCTCTAAACATTATTTGATTCATGTTCTATTTTCACTGGAAGTATAGAGAAAACAAAAGTGAATAGAGTCGATAAAGGGATGTTCTTCCCCCTCTCTCAAAACACCAGAACCAGGGGGCATCCGCTAAAACTGAGGGTTGGGAGAGTTAAAAGAGATAAAAGGAAGTACTTTTTTACCCAGCGGGTAGTTAATCTGTGGAACTCTTTGCCGCAGGAGGTGGTGATGGCATCTGGTCTTGATGCCTTTAAGAGGGGATTGGACGGATTTCTGGAGGAAAGGTCCATCGTGGGCTATAGGCAATGATGGATTGTGCAACCTCCTTACAAAGGTGGAGGGCTACTGGTACCGGGTGCAAGGGAGTGGCAACAGGATGTAAGCATCTTGTTGTCTCATGCCTCCCTGGGGCACCTGGTGGGCCGCTGTGAGATACAGGAAGCTGGACTAGATGGGCCTTTGGCCTGATCCAGCAGGGCTCTTCTTATGTTCTTATGTTCTTATGTAAGTGGAACATCAAACTTCAGTTCCAAACTCTCTGCACACATTGCCAGAGTAGATCTCTCTCCATGTTCTTCCTGGTGTCTCTTTTAGCCACAGTGAGAATTACTGTTGTCCTTTCTAAAAGAAATAGCAGAAGGAAATGTTAATACATATCACATTACTTTATGGAAAATAATATTGCTTGAAAAATGGAGGACTATTCTGCTGAACATAGTATCTATTTAAACATAGAAATAAAGATTTTTTTAAAAAAATTATCCACTATAAAGTTAAAAATATTGCATTATTATTATTCTAATAACAACAACAATAATTTTATTCATTATTTGTTGTGATATATATCATTATAATGTTTATAATCAGCATAAACAATTTATTCTGTATACTAGTTTTCCAATCTGCCCTACTGAAAAGCGTTTGATTTGGTTCATTACAACCCAGCCAAAGAGAGAAATTGGCCCAACTCCCTGGTAAATCAGGAACTGGGGATTAAGGGCCTGGAAGGGATCTGGGCAATTAAAGGGCTGCTCAGGCACAGAACATTCTGCAAAGGGCAACAGTTCTCTCCTTTGGGGGCAAGCTGACTAATCTTGGGGCCGTAGGCTGAAGGAAACCTGGGGTTTGCATTGCTGCCCACCAACAGAGATAGCTTGTTTGTTCAATAACAAAATCTTAGTATCAATTAACTGCAATTATAGAACTATTTATCTATCTGTCCCTCCATTTTTCTAGTTACTATATTATATTACATCACTATTCATACATTTCTTTTTTTCCGATTTTGAAAGATAAACATTTCTATTAGCTCAGTTGGAAGAAAACATTCCTGTAACTTACACTTTGCAGGTGCCATTACATAAAACACAGCAATCAGGGAAATGTCACTCGGAGACTTGGTATCCTGGTCCTGTTTCCCTGATAGTACTTTCCAACATTTATAAACCACAGTTTGTACATTGTTTCAAACACTTATGAAAATCCAGTGTGGTTTCACAGGGTTAAAAAAGTGTTTTCCAAATACAATACTGTATTTTACTTTTCATAATGTTGAACAATCAAAATTGGGTTGGAGTGGATTTCTGTTTCTCTTTCTTTTGCATTGCTTCTGTGATGGATTCTTCTTCCCTCCTTGTATTTATCTTATTTCCATTTTGGAAGAAAAGTATGAGAGCACAATCCTGGAGTTAAGCCAGCACAGTTAGGCCAGTAAAGTTTGACCGGCACAAGGGCCACAGTAAAGCGTGTTTAGACCATTCTCGCAGTCAAGGAGGATAGTGCATGTCTGTGTGCTAGTCTCTCTGACTCCGAGAGTGGTCCAAACATACTTTATGATGGCCCTTGTGCCAGTCAAACTTTGGTGGCCTAACTGTGCCGGCCTAGCTCCAGGTTAGGATTGTGCTCTCAGACTAACTAGGGTCTTGCAGCCAGCATTTTGCTTAGGAAATATGTACCTACTACCACCCTATCAACAGATTATGGGAGAATCCCCCAATCACAATGCAAGCTGCCATTTCTCTCTCCTACCATCATTTTGATTTCAGTATCTCTGCCCCAGTTCATATGAGCCTCACATAATGGAGGAGTGAGTGTCACTGTCACATCTACCACCATAAACCACAAGGAATTTTTGAGCTTAGTATTTCTTGGCAATAGCCTAGTTAGGACTACGTTTTGAGATTTCCTGGAATTATTCAGGTCAAAGGGAGTAGCCCTCCACTCCTTCACTAATTTCATTGGAAGCGAGTTCTATTAATTGCAGTGCTACTTTATTCTCAAACAAACCAGTTTAGATTTAGGGTGCAAATAAGTGCAAATAAAGATGAAGCCTTATCCAAATTCTTTAGATAATTTCTGGGTCACTAATAGCCTAATCTTCATGTTAGAAGCTACTGAGGTACCAAATTTGTTTCTGGGGAACAAGAGCTCCAGGCAGAGAATGTAAAGTGGCATTGCTTGTTACATGGATTTTCTGCATTGTGTGGACAGAGTTTCATATTAGTTCCAGCTGTTGCAAAGAATGATTAGTACCTGATAGTGGCTTCCTTTCATGCAATGTAGAGAATCCACATGGTGAGTGGCAGACAGTACACTACAGTCAATACATGGAACATAGATACCACATCTATGTTGTTTATGAGCTCATATGGCTGCCACTGCTCACAGCATATAAAATGTGTAGACGAATGCTAAGGTGAGTTAGGGCATGCATTTACCACATCAGAACCTGTGGGGATGTGAGCTATAAGAAAAGAATGAAAACGTGGTATCATATATACCAGGGGTGGCCAAACTTGCTTAAAGTAAGAGCTACATATGATAAACTTCAGATGTTTGAGAGCCACAAGAGAAATGTTCGAGAGCCATAATAGTTAAATTCTTAAATATTTTTGCTCACCATGAACATTAAATGTATGTTTTAATCCATAGGACTCTCAGATTATACCCAGTAAATAATAATAACGCTTGAATTTTTGTAATTTACCTGTTATATTAATTGCAATGCAAAAAGGTCAGCCAACATATTTCCATGAGCTACACATTTTATGTCAAAGAGACATATGTGACTCATGAGTTCTGATGTTGGCACAAGTTCTGATGTGCCAATGTACAATGAGAGCTAGGCCACCTTAGCACTAGTTCAGTGGTTCCCAAATGGTGGGTTGAGACCCATCAGTGGGTTGTGAGCCAATTTCAGGTGGGTCACAAAGCACCTAGAGCAGCCATATTGAAAATATGGGAAGATGGGATGCTGGCAAGGGCGAGGGCTGTGTGGTTGTTATTTTCTTGTGTCAAAGTTGTAAACAAGCTTTTTGTTTTCTGATTCACTTTGCTATTGGAAAATGGCTGAGAAATAAACCAACTTATTGTTGCATTGTCAGGAAAGCAGCAGGTTCTAGTGACATAATGATGGCGCTTTCAGCCATGACATCACTTCTGGTGGGTCCTGGTCAGACTGTCATTCTAAAAAGTGGGTCCTGGTGCTAAAACATTTGAGAACCACTGCATTAGTCTATATATTTTATACTGTGATATTGTGTTAACTCTATTATCAGAAATGACTGAAATCCCATGATTCAACATGTATGATTCAGACATGGTGCTAAGCACTAAAGGGACTCTTTCTATAGTAACCGAAAGCCTAAAACGGCTAAAAGTCAGCTTCCAAGCCCAATCCAAGGTCTCAACAGTCTGCTGTCTCTGACGTCATCTCTTGTCCATAGTAAGTGATGGGGTGGGTCAAACTCCCCACCCAGACGAATAGTTTACCCCTTACCCTGTGGTAACTTGAAGGAAAGACTCTTTTCACATATCCAATGTGCTTTTCTTTATCATCGATCAATCAAATATCACATCTATTTATATAAAGAGCAGGTTCCCATAGACCCACTCTTGTTTATGATTAGAATGGGAGCTATAATGTGAAATGCTCAGTTATTTTTCTTTCAGAAATCTAATATATGGGACAAAGTTCACCCTTCAGAAATGCACTTTGCCCATTCTGTGCCCCCCACAAATATCTTTTTCTGGTGCCGCCACTGCTTCTGTCCCTTTCAGGGTGACAAGAGAGGAAGAATGAGATGTCAAATCCCTCCCCTCTGGAGCAACATTGAAAACAAAGCAAAACAAAAATCCCACCGGCACTCCAACTTTTCCTACTGACACCATGTCAAATGCTAAAAAAAAAAGAAAGAAAGAAAGAAAGAAAAAAGAAAAAGGAAAAAAGAGGCCCAGGTTGCATATTTTAAGAGCTCATATAATCCAGGGGAAAGGGGGAAAAAAGTCATGACTTCAAAGCAAACGCAGGATTCCAAAAGCTTCTGTTCATGGTTACTCATGCAAAGTTTGCACAGATCAATCAGTTCAGCCAGGATTAGAAAGAGTGGTACATCTGCATCACACATTAAAAAAGAGCCGGGAAATTTTTAAAAAGGTTGCTGGATTATTAGAAGTAACACAATTAATTTGATGCTGGAATAAATTATATAGTATCCATACTAATACAATTCTTTTTATTGTTGCAAAGGCTATCTGCTGTATTCTTGTTGTACAGACAAACTTGGGTCACATTTGTGTGAGAGCAAGAAACCTCCAAGAGCAAAGAATGTGCTCACTTCAAGTAAAATAACATTCTTTTTAAAAATTATATTGTTTTTCATACAGAATGCATTCTGTGTAAACGTTTTTAATAACATGCTTTGGGATTTCAATGCTGCTTTTGTCTTTGTATGTGCTTGCTATATTCTATGGCAAGCATAGAAGTCCACAAAGAACATGGGCGTCCATAAAGAACATGAACATTAATGATGCCGTATAGATGAAAAATAAACAGTATGCATAATAACAACAAATATCAACATAGAATAAATGTTCCTTCAGTAACCTGGAAGGAAAATGTTAGAATTCTGTGCTTTGTCTTTTCTCTTTTTTCAACAGCTCCAGTAATAAAAAAAAATGAAATAGCAAAGTAAAACTGCTTAAACTGGATTACCTAAGTATATTGGCCAGAACTCTTGTCATGGTATATACAATGGTTCCCAAACTGTGAGTAGGGACCCAACAGTGGGTTGCAAACCAATTTCAGGTGGGTTGTGAAAAACCTAGAGCAGCAGCCATATTGACAATGGGAAGATGGGATGCTGGAAAAGGGGAGGGCTGTGTGGTTGTTTTCTTGTGTCAAGGTTGTAAATAGGCTTTTTTCTTTCTGATTCAATTTGCTATTGGAAAATGGCTGAGAAATAACCCAACTGATTGCTGCATTCTCAGGAAAGCAGCAGGCTTTGATGTCCCAATGATGGCACTTCAGGCCATGATCACTCCCAGTGGATTCTGGACAGATTGTTTGAGAACCACAGATGTCTAGGAAATCTAGATTCTGTGATGACCATAGTCCCCATTTTTTGAAACGACTATGGGTCCAGTCTTATCCAACTTTCCAGCACTGATGCAGTCGTACCAATGGGCCGCGTGCTGCATCCTGAAGTCGAAAGGCAGTCACAGAGGCCTCCTCAAGGTAAGGGAACGTTTGTTTCCTTCCCTCAGGAGTGAATTGCAACTGCGCTGGCACTGGACATTTGGACAGGACTGGGCCCTAAGCCGCTGATTCCTTCTTTTACTTTTGCCTTTTACTTTGAAACACCAAGATCGTATTGTCCCCTTTGACCTGGAAGGACTAAGTGGTGTTTGTCTCCGGTGCCCTCTGGCGGAGGACCCGAACTTCCTGTGCAATGTCCAGAGGGGAAAATTGAGGAAGGAGGAGTGGAAGTTTGAGCCTCGGTGTCTTTTGCAAGCAGGAGAGGCCAACGGCAAACCCCAGACCCCGTTCTATGGGGCAGGCGAGAGCCAAGGGCAGCCCCAAGCTCCTGCTTCCTTCCCTAGGCATAATCTTTAAAGCCCGTCCTTCGCATCAGAAAGAAAATCCCCGCTCTCTGCCTGACTTTGTTCTTTCCCTTTTCTCCCAGATCAAAGGCAGGCGAGGGGGGAAGCCCTGCGCCATTGTTGCGCGGGCACGGCGAGGTCCCGAAGGCGAGTGGCTGCCCCATCGGAAGTGGCGGCCCGGCCGAGGGAGCGCCTCCCTCCTCGGGGCATTGTCTTCGGGGCCGGCGCTGCTGGCCTGGGGCAGGGTCGCCGTGGCAACGCAACCTGCTGCCTCTCGCGCCGAGGCGGAGGGGCTGAAAGGCCTTCAAGAGCCAGCGGCGAACAATATTTTGATTCATTGGGTGACGGGAGCGAGACGCGCAGGCCCTCGGCCCTCGCCCCATGAATGGCGGCCATTGTCCCGGCCTTCGCAATCTGATTTACCATATCATAACCCCTAGGAAGAAGAAAACATCAATATCCCCGAGGAATGGAGATGTTTCTATGGAAAAGGCAGGAATTCGAGGCTCGAACAGATCTGGGGTGTGCGTGTGTTTGTGTCGGCTCCAAAGAGATCAAAGGCGGCGGAGATGCGTCTCTGGATGAAAGACGGACGGGGCAGACTACAAAGTGCGGCCCGCCTCGCCCCCCCCCCGCCCGGCCCAGCCTGCCCCCTTTGCGCTGTCCCAACCTCGGATCCGGGAGGGCCACAGGAACAAACGCTCGCGGGGAGAGGGAGGAGAAAGCGCGGCCTGCACACATAGGCCGGCTTGGAGCACTCCCTGGAACCCGAGTTCAGGCGCCTGCGAGGGCGAGCGACCGGCAGCTCTGTCCGTCGGGCGTGAAAGGCCCACGCAAGGATTTGGGAGCCATCCCCCCAAGTGAGAGGCTGCCATAGAAGGCATGCTTAGGTTACAATCCTGAGCCCGCTTTCCTGGAAGTCAGCCCTGTTGCACCCACTGGAACTAGCATCCGAGTAGACCTGCATAGGATTGTGCTGAAATGGGAAAGCTGAAATTCGAAGCGAGTCAACGCACGTGCACCGCCAGCCTGCAGTCAAATCCCACAGTTCTTCCTACCCCAGGGCAATATGCATAGCCTTAGAAAGGCCCTACAGTCTCTCCTTCCCACTCCACCCCCGCTGATGCTGACTCCTCTATGGAAAACTGCAGGGTGGCAGTGGTGGAGCTGGCCTGGGTGCCTCACACCAGGGCAAGCCCTCTTTGCTGAGCCTTTGCTCTGACAGCAGAATAGTAAGACCTTCTTTCCCCCCACTTCTCAAGTGCCAAGATATCATCATCATTTTCTTGCTGGACATCCATTTCAAGCTTTCGGGTTGCAGAGTGTAACTGTCCTAGATACCTGTCTAATAATCAAGGGGGACAGTGCGTTGCTAAGCCTGCATTTCTACCTACAGAGAGGAATATTTGGCAACTGTTCTAAATTTCATACCGCTGTGTGTGTGTATGTATACAGTTGGCGAGTCTATGCTGCCTCCAGCGATGTGCTGTGCAGGTGTGTCAGGTGAGGCAGAATTGCCCTAGTTCTGTGAATAGTGCCTCCACTGCTACTGCAGTGGCTGTGATCCTGCAAACACAACCCATGGACTCCACCTGCTCAAAGCCTGTGGGTTGTAATTGTTCGTATGATCACACCAGTGGCAGCACTTTTCAAAGAACTCCAGTAGGGCAGTTCTGCCTCACCTGATACACCCTCACTGCACATCCTTGGCTGCTTCCTTTCTCCCTCCCCCGTTTCACAGAGGAGGGCAGAACTGCTCCCTGAGCCTCTATTCTACACAGTTGAGTGGTAGTCCAAGCAGGGTGAATCTGCCTTGTAGACCCTCTAGTCCAAGCCTCAGGAGAGGAGCACCTTCAAGTCACTCTTTTCCTGCCCCCATTTTATTTGACAATGTGCTTTATGTGCTTTCCCAGAACTTATGCATGTCAAGAGTGGGCAAAGCAACTAGGAACTAATGTTGCCCCTCTATACAAAAATTGTAAGCATCCCTGATGATCTGGTGTAGGATAATGATTGAGACACAATTACAAATCAGGATTTCTCCAGTTCAAATCTTGCCTCTGCTAGAAGGTCCCTAGGAGGTCCTTGGGGCAAACCTTTAGCATCCACAGCAATGGGGGGGGGGAAATATTTACAGCATAATCCTATGCCTATCTACTCAGAAGTAAGACCCACTGTGTTCAAAGGAGCTTACTCCTAGGAAAATGTGCAAAGGATTGCAGCCTAATTGGGTGATTTTAAGAATAAGCAAGTGCACTTCACAATCAGAAAGTACTATACAAATATTATTTATTCGAGGGGGAAAAATTGCCAAGGTAGGTTCATAACTTTATTTGGGCCAAATGAATTTCACAAAGAAGTCAACAGCCTTTTGAGTTTCCAGGATTCTTCTTCAGAGGAGAAGCTGAGCAAAACAAGTTGGTGAGGGAGACAAATCTGGGATTGATGAAAAGGATATCCAGGTATGCAGATAGTAGCAGTCTTGAAATAAAGGCCTTACAATGGCTTGCAGGACAAGCCTATGTGAGTCTACTCAGAAGTAAGCCCCATTGTGTTAAGTGAGGCTTACTCCCCAGAACGTGTGCATAGGATTGCAGCCTCATAGATTAGTCTCTGATAGATTCAAGACAGATTTGATTCCCCACACTCAGGACACAATCCTAACCAATTTTCCAGCACTCAGGTAAGAGCAATGCAGCTCCAAGGTAAGAGAACAAACATTTCCTTACCTTGAAGATGCCTCCGTGACTACTACTACACTGCAGAATGCAGCACACACTCCATTGACACAGCTATGCCAGTGCTGGAAAGTTGATTAGTATTGCACCTTCAATCTGTGTGTGTATTCCATAATTTGGAAAAATAGGAATATTATGACACTGTGGGAATCTTGGGGTTGCATTACCTTGTGTGTTCCATTACCTTGGGGTTGCATTGTGGCTGCATCAGTGTTGGAATTTTGGATAGGATTGGGCCCTAAGACATTCCCTAGCTGGGTCCCCACCCTGCAGGCACTTTGGCAGTCCCAAGGACAGCATCCTTTAGCTAGTCCCAAGACACAGGAAATGTTTACATTGATGCAGTATTTACATCTTTGCATCAAACTTTAGTGTTTAGCCTGATGTCTGGAGGGAGGTTGATGTGGTCCCTTGAGAGGCAGGATTTCAGATCCTGAAACATTTCTGACCTGTTAACCTATACTGGTAGTGTTGGATTTCAACTGATGGTGCCAGAGGACTGGATTTGCCTTTTCCCACTGGGACTTCCCTAAAGTCAGATATTCTGTGCAGAAATTACAGGCACAACAGGATGAAAGCAGAATGGTTGAGCCTGGAATCATGTCAAAAAAGAAAAAGCATTAAAAGTACGTATCAAGAATTATCTAAAATTGTAATAATAGGCTACAATACTTTCCTGTATGTTGGCAGTTCTTTTCTTGCTTGTCCACTGGTAAAGGGTGAGAATTTGTATATGTGGTTGTATATTTTACCAGAATGTACAATCCAGAAATATAGATATGAAAATCTGTAGCTATGTATGTGGCCATAGCACTGTTGTGTTTACTATCTTCTAGCCTGTTTGAACTATTAAAAAGGCAGTATGTGGTGTATACACACATATACAAACAGTGGTTTTGCACATTTCTCTAGGACTTTACAAACAATTATCAAAGCACTTCATATACTTAGAGCTCAAGCCTACTTAGAAGTAAATTCCATTATAGTTAATGGGGCTTACTCCCAGGTAAGTATGGATGGGATTGCAGCCTTACTGTAGTAATCTCTCCAACAACACAGAGTGCAATCTGGAAGGCCGGCATAAGCTAAACCAGCAAAGTTTGGCCAGCACAAGGGCCACCATAAAACATTTTTTGGACCACTCTTGGAGTCAGGGCGGATAGTGCACGTCTGTGTCCTGGCCTCTCAGACTCTGGAAGTGGTCCAAACATACTTTACAATGCCCCTTGTGCTGGCTTAGTTTATGCTGGCCTAACTCAGTTTAGGATTGCACCCTCAGTAACATGAATCAATAATATTAAACCCCTGTTTTGGGGGTGAGAGGCTAAGAGAGCAATCTTAATCAGGAGTTAGGCCAGCACAGTTTAACAGCACAAAGTTCACCATAAAGCATGTTTGGACCATTCTCACAGTCAGGGAGAATGGCGCATATCTGTGTGCTGGCCTCTCTTGACTCCGAGAGTGGTCCAAACATACTTTATAGTGGCCCTTGTGCTGACCAAACTTTGCTGGCTTAACTGTGCCAGCCTAACTCCAGGTTAGGATTGTGCCCTAAAGCTAGTAGAGAATGGCTCACCTAAGGCCATCTTTTTCAGGGGAAAGGTGACATTGAAACTATGCTTATCCTGGTCTCTTTCCATCTCTCTGTATAGTATACTCACAAGTGCATCTATGAATAGTCTCTTGGGGGCAGAATTTCAAGATGAGAGAGGAAATGTTAAGGGCTGAGAACAAGGCACTACTACCATATGTATAGCTACAGTAAATATAAATTTATTGTCAAATGGGCAGCTATTTAGATTTGAGTGAACCAGAGTTTTGTTTGATTATATGTTTTTATAATATTGATATTCACCATTCACTGAAATCTGCTTAGGCGTGTAGGTAGATGTGGTGTGTACACATGATCTCCAAATCATTGAAGTTGGTTGTCAAAGAAAACGTATTGGCTGTGTAGCTTTCAGTTTCTTTAACAGACCGAAAAGTGGGGAGGGGGAAAGGAGAGATCTCTACTTGTCTTTCCTTATCTAGGACATCTGTAGATCACGGAAGAGTCCCTGTCATTTTAATTGATTCCTCCACTCTGTACTCAACAATCTTGGTCCTCCTTTTCTGAGACGGCCTAATTTATTTGTTTTTAAAGAAAGGCCTTCCTTAGAGGTGAAGAATCACCCTTGTCAACACTCCTCGATTCTTTTTTTTAAAGTGAGGATTTGCTATCATGACGCAATAGCGTGTTGGTCTTCAAGACCCCTTCTTTCCTCTCTCTCTCTCTCTCTCTCTCTCTCTCTCTCTCTCTCTCTCTCAAGTAGAGGAAGAGAAAGCAGATGAATATTACGAAGAGTCAATTAAGTGTTTGGAAACACTGGCAAGGGGAGAGAGAAAAAAGAGTGCTGAGACTTCAAGTTAGGAAGAAAGCCAATTAAACGGGCTTGATAAGCATCTGTATTAGCAACAAGTGCAGCCCAGAGGTCACAAGCAACACTAAGTAAACAGAGCGGGCAGAAGAGAAGCGCTTTTGTGGCGGCTGTGCAGCTGTCCAGCCTCCTATTGTCCGCGCGAAGATTGGGTGCAAGCGCCCCGCTGCCCCCTCGCCAACCCGATGCACAAAAACAGCTTGGGCCGTTCTGCATGCGTAGGCAACCTCGCAGCCCCCGGACCTCCCTTTGCTGCGGCTTCTTTGGGAAGCGGGACTCTCCGGTATTTGTTCTGCCCTCCCCGCCCCGAGAGTAACAAAGCCAGCCTGTAAAACAGTTCAGAATAGGGGGAGCCGAGGAAGAGAAAAGAGTCCCCGATGGGGAAAGAAAAAGCGCCGTGTCGCGGCACAAAAGAAAAGGAAGTCGAAACTAGAAATAAACCTCCAAGCAAGAATTATCTTGTTAAAC
This sequence comes from Lerista edwardsae, assembly GCA_029204185.1. Lineage (NCBI taxonomy): Eukaryota > Metazoa > Chordata > Lepidosauria > Squamata > Scincidae > Lerista > Lerista edwardsae. Next base: position 44,705,190 of record JAJKFI010000002.1, on the reverse strand, counting down.
GGAGGTGCTTCACTCCCCCGCCCCGCCCGTTCTCCTCCTCGTCCCCAGTTGTCTTTGTGAGCACTTTTTGAAAGTATCAGGAGGTGGAACAAGTGGGAGAGGTCCCTCTCCCCACCCCATAGAAAGTGCAGCCGAAGCTTTGATGACTTATTTGTAGGGTTGGAAAGACAGACCCTCGAAGCCTCGCCTTCCTTTTTAGTCGCTCGCAGTCCCTCCCCCCCTCTCCAATCAAGGCATCGCGACCCAACTTCCAATCGACCCCGTGTAGCCGGATCCAGGATGACTCAGACGTCCATCGGGAGTGGGGTTCAGTGGGGTTAGCGGCTCTGCAACCGCGCAAGGGTTGCAGGCTTGGAAGCAGGGGCGCAAACTTCGATGTAAACACGAAAGGCACTGAAAAATAAAGAGCGGTCGGGGGAGCCTCTGAAGTCACTTAAACTATTGAACGCATTCAAATCTAGGGGTCGAAAAGAGGCTGGAGTCTGAGGGAAGCCAGGAAAAGAAGGAAGGAGGTATTTAAGTCAGCTAGGTTTGTTTTTTTAAGTCTCGGTTCTAAATACAGGATGTGCTTCTTTTGGCACTCGGTGGCTAGACCAAGAATGCAGGTTTTTTTCTAATTGTCTTTCTGAAAACTAAGTGGCTGGAAGTCACGCCGACCGGAAGCAGTCAATTCAAAAAACCTAACCCTCACACACACAGACACACACCCAAGAAACTTTTTAACATTAAAAAAAAGACTTTCCTTGGCAGTTCTAAAAGAAGAGAAATTCCTACAAGTAATGCTGAATCATTAAGCGTTTCTCCGGTTGTCAAACAGTTGGAGAAGTACTTTTTTGTTCAATCAGTGCGCAGAAGGTGTTGCGTTTCACACTGTCTACACAGAGAGAAGGGGGTCCTTAGTGCACTCCTAAGGATGCTTATTGGGAGTAAACCCCAGCAGACGAAATTCACGCAGGATCGTGGTGCGCTCACGACTTGTCACTCTTCCTCGCTCTGCAGCGTCACATCTTCCATAAGTGTGGAACTGCGGATGGGAAGAGGGGAGTCTGTACTTAGGTAGGTCGAGACGGTTCTGGACTTCCCCTCTAAGACCAGGAAAAGCAAGCACTTGCCAAACGGATTTCAGAAAGTTCCCCCCCCCCCCGTAAATAATTTCACTTCTATTTTGGCATTGTAGCCCTTTTCGAAAATAGTGGCGATATCTGAAGGATAACGGATCTGGGAAGAATAGATTTATATAGCGAAGCAGGGAACACATATTATTGTGTGTAAACGTTTCACCCGCTTCTGATTAAACTTGACTCGCTGTAAATGCAAGCTTGTGTGAATCCAAGAGAGTCTGTTAACAGAACAATCTCACTTTTAACTCTTATTTTGTTCTTCGTTTACCTCCCCCGCTTCTACTCCGATTGTAATAGGCATTTATAAGAATTGGGTGAAATGATCCTTTCCAAGCAAGCCTTTCTATGTTTGCTCGGAAGTAAATCCCAGTGTGTTCCATGTTTACACCCTAGTAAACCTATTTCAGATTGGATCCTATCTTCCAAAGTAAAAAAAGAAGGCAATAACTAATGCATAGTACGCATGTCTACTCAGAAGTAAGCCCCAATAAGTCAATAGGGCTTACTCCTAAGTAAGTGTGGATAGGATTGCGGCTTGAATTAATGAGACTGAGTGGACACCAAAGTACTTTTACATTCCTTGGATAGCGCTGGGAGATTGATAAGGACCCACGTGTCTACTTTTCGATTGAAATCCATGGGGTTTTAATGACACTGTATTTGGAAGTAAGTCCCATAGATTTCAAAGCACTTTGGAGAGAAATTCTACCCATGTTGACTCAGAAGCAAGCTCCACCCGGTAAGCGTGCATAAAATTGGAGTTTAATTCCCCCCCACCCAGGGGCCCACCCCAAAAAAGCGCAGAAAATTGCAGTCTTGACCTTGTTCCTAAGAGTTACCAGAACTGCGGGCTCTTGATGCAAATTAGGACTAAAACGGGAAATAGGATTTGAAGCTGTAGCCCTAAGAGAGCCTTCCTGGGAATACAAACCGTTGACTTTCAGCCGAGAAAATATTCCGAATCTAACGCAGCATCAGCGACGGGCGGTGGGGGTGCGTCAGGTGAGGCAGAACTGCCCCACCAGAGTTCTTCGAAAAGCGCCGCCCCTGCGGTGGTCACGCAAACACCACCCACAGGCTTTGAGCAGCTGGAGCCCATGGGTAAGAGTTGTAAGTGTTTGCAGGATCACAGCCATTGCAGCAGCAGTGGAGACACTTTGCAAAGAACTATGCTAGGGCAATTTTATTGGGTTGGACTCACCTGCCACACCCTCAACGCACATCGCTGCGCCGCATACCAGTGAATTAAATTCCGGGCGCTGAAATCGATTCCTTGGCTGGGGGGACAGGTCTTGCTCTCAGGTTGTTGGAAACTAGCGTGAATATTGTCAGAATAACTTGTAAGTGAACGAGTGGAGAGTTCCCTTCCCTCCAAACTGCTTAGTTTGATTGATTGATTCTCTCTCCCTACCCCAGCCAGGCACTTCTCCACTCCGAAGCTTTTGAAGAATTAAATAACAAATGCTAATGAAGGCTGTTGTGTCTTGGTTGGACTGGACTTCAGACTGGGAGGGAGACTGGCTCCAGAACAAACAAGATTCGACCTCTGGCAAGGCCCCTTCCACGCCGGAGTCCCCTTCTGCAACTAGGCAGAGAGGAGAATTCTTCGGTAGTCTGTTTCCAGCCTTTGAAGTCCCCTCCCTAGCTCAAATTTTAATCGAGGAACTTTAGTGGAGATGATGGATGGCTCCGCTTCAAAACCAGCATTTCAACCAGCCCACCTCCGAACTAGCGGCTAGTTGGCTTGGAATACAGCAACACTCTCCCCTCCCCCGGCTGACATTCGATTTTGGGAAAATTCTACCCAACTCCTCCCTCACCTCGCTCTTGTGATCTGTTTATCTGTGATCAGAACTTACACGTGTATTACACACGGCGTAGTGTGTGTGAAGACAGACACCTAAAGAGGAGCCTGTATTGGGCTCACAGCCCAACGTACCCCAGTCTTAAGGTTGGCATGCATACCTGGGAGTAAGTATAAGTAAGGGGTAAGTCCTTACTTAGGAGTAAGTATAAGTAAGGAGTACTGATTTTGCAGTCTAGAAGGGACCTACAAGGTCATCGAGTCCAACCCCCTGTCAATGCAATTCACAACTACAACATCCCCGATAGTTGGTGAGTTTAAAGGAGGCAAATTTTAAAGTGGTGTCCTCTTATATTTAACAGGGAAAGAGAAACTATCGCTCTCCATCCCAGCATGAAGCCTTTTCTAGCCGCTGATGTGGGTGTAGCTGTAGAGTGTGAGCTTTTTCAGAAAAGGAAACAATTTATTTATGTGTGAACCGCTTTGTGGAGTAGTCTGTTGACAAGCTGTATATAAATATTCCTACCTGAAGGTATATCAGCTGTCATTGAAGTGAAGCTGATTTCCTGCCTCCAGTCTCCGTCTGAGCGACGTACTTGAACGTTTTTTACAACCAGTTTCACATCTCATGAGTTTCAGTGGGGGAATTATAGTAGATGTGCTAATTTCTTTCGCTGAAATAACTGGGATTTAAAATCCCTTAATTTTTGCTGGATGATGCCTTAAATTTCACCGAGTTTCACAGCACTTGTTTCCAAGAAAGAACGTGTTGAAGAAATTCAGGGTTAAAATGAGCCTCTAGTCTGGTAGGGATTGTGGAGAGGGATTGAATCGTTAACAGTTGGATAAAAAGGCAGAAGAAGATGGTTTGTGATAATGCTGTGGGTGTACCAATGCAATCATGCGATACCTGCTCTTCAAACCGAACAAAACCACCATACTTGTACTCTGAGTAAATGAGTCGTAGAAAGCTCACAGTGCCTGTTGACAAGGTTACCAAAGTGCCAAATATGTAGGGTTGCCAACTTTTTAAATGGCTGGGCTCATGTGCTTTTTAACACCTGTATGCAATACAGAAATCGAACAAGGGGCGGTTTCTCGGGGAGGGGGAAACAATTCACCTGCAGCATTTCTGCTGCCCCTGAGGTCTAAATACCCCAAAGTCATGGCAACCGAAGAGATAATCATGCCACGTGGTCCTTTTTCTGCACTGACTGACCTCAGCTGAACCCTGGACAAAGGGATGGGATTAGAAGATCTCTAGAGTTCCTCAAACACCGATTTCACGATCTCGTTTAGAACAGACAGCAAACGGCCGATTCCTTCTCCTTTGTCTCGCCGGGGTTTCCTCCAACTAGCAACTTTTGAGAGTACTTTATAACGAAAGGTTTTTTCTAATCGCCTCCATAAACGAGGAACAGTCCGCCAACAGGTGGGTAACCTACTTCGAACGGTGTCGAATGTGGCTTTGGGGAATTGACGCCAGCAGTTTGCTGCGCCTACAACCATGACAGACCTGGCCAACAACAACAAAACTTAATTAAGTCTAATGATCTTACTTTTGTTTTCCTGAATGGATGGTGGGCTGGAGCAATTAGAATCGTTGCAGCCAACCCTCTCTCGAATGATGGGATGCAAAACACAGGAGGCGTCTTAGAAGAAAAGCAGTTCCCACGAGACCGGATCTGCCTGGGGCTACGATCCTAAGCATGCTTACTTGGGGGAGAAGCACCATTTCAATCAAAGGGATTCACTTCGGAGTAAGCATGCCTAGGATCGGGCTGCACGAAATCCAATCCACATCAAGCATTTGCGCACCCTCGGAAAAGTCTTGCTGAACTTCCCGGGCGACACCCCCTAGCGAATGTTTATAGAATTGCAGCTTTTAAAGAGCTTTATTTTGGCTGTCTCTTCGCCCTGTTTACCTGACCAGGTGCGGTTTGAAATTCACTGCACAAACAAACATGACTTTTTTTTTTTAGTGGGAGCATCTTATGGCTGACTCAGAGTCTTTAAAATCTCAGTGGCTTATATCAAACCGCGGGATATATGAGTTTCGATGAGATGTAAATAATAAAGCACAACAGTGTGTCGTCAATGGCACTACATTGACAAGAGCCAGCCGATGTGAATCACTGAGCAGCGCAAACGTAAGTATGTCCGTTGTCCGCTTAAAAGTGAGTCTCCAATGGAACTTAGTCCTAGATAGCTCTGGCGTCCCATTGACTTATCTGGGAACAAACTCAGCACGTGCATCAATGCTGCAAAAAAAAAAAGGCTAACTTCCGAGCGTCTTCCCCCTCCCCCAATATCTGCGAGGAAAGAGTATTACAGGGCATTCCTAGGCACTACTCAGAAGTAAGTCCCATTGCGTTCAGTGGGACTTACTTCCAGAAAAACGTGTATCTGGTTGCGACCTTATCTTTCAAAAGGAAGAGAGTTGCTTCAGTTCTTCTTGGGTTTTGCCATTTGATATTTGCCAAGGCGATTCCGGCTTTATTTCTTTTAAAGCGGAGGCAATGGAAAATGACCGCACATCTATGCACACGTACCAGGTAGTAAACTCAATTGAATATAGTGGCATCCACTTCTGAGTAAATAGGGCTATTAAAATTTGATTTTTTTTGTTCCTTCCTTACTCAAAGAAACAGAGGTCCTGAACAGCCCGAACCTCCCCATGTTTACTCGGAGGTAAATTTCTCTGGGTTCCATGGCATGTACCCTCAAGTACCTGTGAGTAGGATTGCAGCTTTCTTCTGATTCTGCTTGCACGAGCGGTGTCTGCTATACGCAAATACATCAATCCTATGTTTAGGCTGCAATCCTAGCTACTTGCCTAGGAGTAACTCTTACTGAACACAATGGGGCTTACTTTTGAGTAGACTTGCCTAGGCTTGCCCTGTTGGGTCAAATGAAATACAATAAGCACCCCACCTGCATGAGAAAATAGCAATGTCCTACAAAGTCTCATTCTGTTTGGCAAACGTCAGGGATTCCCTGTTAAAAAAAAAAAAAAGGAAGAATATTTTGAGTGCTTGGCCTAATCACTTTATTTTCTTGTATTGTATTCCGCTGAGTTGCTGCCTCTCCAAAGCTGCAGCCAGCCCCTCCCCCGTGGGACTTCAAAAGCTTCAACTTCTTTGTGGCTGGATTTCCGCTGCCTTCAGTCCGCAGCGGCGGGGCCGGCCTGAGATGGGAATTCCATCTGTTTGCACAGGCGGTCCTGCCGCAAGATTCTGCTGCTCCCGCCGCTCGGCCAAACGCGGTCCCTCCCGGCGCCCTGCAGTTGAGCGCTGGGGTTGTTGTGGTGGTGGTTTGTATAGTTGTTTACAACAAGTCTGGGGAGCAAACAAAAGTTTCCCCAAAGCCTTGAGGGGAGGCGCGGGGCCGATGCAACGCCCCATCGTTTGCCCAGGCAGGGTTTCATTTATTTGCAAGAATTGTTGCTGATGATCGTCGGAAAGGAAAGGCCTCTCTGGGCGCTGAACGCTTTTGGGGAAGGAAAACAAGCCGAGGGAAAGTTGCTGCCTCCGACGTTTTCCTGGGAGCGCAGCAGCGGGGAAGACGCGAAGGCTGCTTCGCCTTGGTCGCCTCCCACCCCGCCCCGATCGGGCTCTGATGTTCCCTTTCTCCCACATCTCCGGCCCTGCGTGCTTTCCCCTCAATTAATAGGCAGCGCACAAGCAAGAGGAGCTCGGCTGGCACGAAGCTGGAGCAGCGTCGCTGCGGTCTTGCCAAGTGGAAACTTCTCACTTGCACGGTCTTGTTCGTCCTGTTTTCCGGGAAAGGAGACCCGGAGCATATTGACCCCCCTCAGAAGCCCAGGCTGGCCGAGCTGTAAACCAGTTCAGCAGACGCCCTTGCGCTGAAGTCCCTGCAAGTTTTCAATCAAGCGGATTAAGTGCAGTCGGTCTGTTGAAACGTAAAGCCCTTTTGTTTAACGGATTAGCGATCGCCTAAAGACACATTAGTTGGAAGGAAGGAAGGAAACGCCAATTTATTTCCGTGAAACTGACATTCGCCAAAGTTAGGATCGGAGGCTGTACTGGAGGGACAGCCACAGACGACTTCAACATAAGCAGAGCTGAACTGATTTAAGCCTAGGTATAGTGTAACCCAGTAGTATGTTTACTGAGAAGCCAGCCCTACTGAGTTCCTAGAATTCTTGAGGCCAATGGAATTAGTGCGTGCTATCTAGCATCCTTACTCGGGAGAAAATCCCACTGAAATAAATGCAAATTTCTACCAAGAAAACGTGTTGTGAAATTCAGCATAAGTACGTGTCAACGCTAATGTGTTGCTATGCACATAGATTTCTTTATTTATGTCTCTGCCCCGCCTAGTTTTGGGCAGGCAATTATGTGTTTTGTTTTCAAAGGAACATAACGAATTATACATCATACGGAATTAAGATCGTACCCGTTTATAGTTTGGCCTAAGCACATTATACGGAGATAAACTCCAATCAAATGAATGAGACTTACTTGCAAGTAATATATTTAGAATCTGGGCGCCCAGCCACGGAGCTGAGTCTCTGGAGGAGAGAGGGGCGGAAGGAACGTGGCTCTGGCTGTGAACTTTTTTGGCCCCTTGTGAAAACAAAGTGCGTCCAAATCTTGCTTTCCCTTTTCTCTTCTGGCGAGATAGGTTTAAATTAGACGTTTCCTCATATTTGGACCTTGTAACAAGATGTGTTGCAGTAAAACAACCGCATTCAACAGTTGTATCAGAAAACTGAATTTTAAAAAAACCCAAAACTGTTAAAAACAACTGTTTTCCAGCAAAGTAATTGAGGGCCCAATTCTATGCATGTCTACTCGGAAGTAAGTCCCGCTATAGTAAATGGAACTTACTCCCAGGTAAGTGTGGATAGGATTTCAGCCTGAGCCCCCAGGGTCGCTCCTATTTCTTCCTTCTATGCCACAGCAGAACTGAAATAGAAACGTGGAGAAAGGACTGCATCGTTGAACTCAGGAAACCGTTGGCACAGAACGGTGTGGTGGAGATGGATAGACAGCAGTAGGAACTGTTTGCCAGGCTGCAAGTCCCACTGAATTAATGCAGACTTACCCTAAGTAAAGAGCAAGTCCCAGCATTCTTGGGCGTTTACTTCCAAGTGCAACAAAGACTGCAATTCTATGCAGACTTTTAGGCATCCTGAATGCAAGCCTAAGAGGCGGCTGGGTTTTCCAACCGGAAGGTTGGGAGTTCAAGACTGCGCGACGGAGTGAGGTCCCGTTGCTTGTCCCAGCTCCTGCCAACCTAGCAGTTCGAAAGCACCTAAATGCAAGTAGATAAATAGGGGCCACTTCGGTGGGAAGCGTTCTGTGCGCTACGGGGTAGAGTCATTCCGGCCACATGACCATGGAAGCTTGTCCTTGGACAAAACGCTGGCTCTACAGGCTTTGAAACGAAGATGAGCACCGCCCCCTACAGGACCATTCGGTCGTGGGGAAACCTTTACCTTTAAGAGGCGTCTAGTAGTAGAGAGACAGTATGGTGTAGTGGTTAATGGTCGGGCTAATTGCGGGGAGACCCAGGTTGCATTCTCTACATTGAGTCACCAAATTCGGTACCTGTCCTGAACTTTAGGGGGATAGAACCTTTACTCTGAGCTCCTTGGACCAAGAGCAAGATACACACATAATGAATATTAACATGTTTTCTATATCTGATGCTCAATAGTAGCATCAGTACTACTAGTAGTAGCACGCAGCACCAAAAAAAGGATGCAACCATCGCAAGCAATGCGACTGAGGCCACAGTCCTACACACCGATCTGTGAATAAGTCCCATTGAACTCACTGGGGCTTGCTTCTGAGTAGCCATGCCTAGATTTGCGCTGTGAGCAATGTAATCGGGGGCCAGAATAACGAGTTCATCAGGGCCAGAATGTCGCGTTGTTGTTGTTGTTGTTGTTGTTGTTGTTGTTGTTGTTGTTGTTGTT
>JAJKFI010000002.1:44647107-44657134 GCA_029204185.1 Lerista edwardsae | reverse complement strand
TAATAATAATAATAATAATAATAATAATAATAATAATAATAATAATAAAAACAGAAGGCTACTTTTGATGCAGTGCCTTAGGTGGCTAATTCTAATTTTGTTGGCTATCTCTTTATTGAAATCCATTGGGTTGGGACTGGGCAATTTCAGAGAAATTGCCAGCTTAGTTTTACTCCCAGGATGAATTTATATGATGATTTTATATGTTCAAGACTTACAGGATAACAGTGGCGGACCCAGCTGAGTCTCCTGCCTGGGGCCAGGTGTAATGATTGCTACCCCCTATGCCGGCTCCCCACACCCGGCATCCCCACCATGCCCCCAGTGTCTGCAAATGCATTATTTTGGAGTGATCCGGGCTCAGGGGCAGGAAGGGGCACGACCACCCCCAAACAAATGGGTAGGATCGCCACTGCATGACAAATATACAGCCCAATTCTAACCTTGTCCCCTACTGGCATAACTAGCATTGCACCATACAGCTAGCTGCTTTATGGTGCAATACAGTTAGTTAGCCGTTGCAAAGCAGCTTCTTCCAACCCATGCTGCAAACCCATTGATGAAGAGGATGCAGCAGCCTCCTGTGCTTGGTGGGCCCATAGACACCTGCTGGAGCAGATACATCCATGCAGGTGGTTGGAGAGAGATAGGGCAATGGTTGAACCGGGTGGGGGGAGGGCAGAATTGGGCAAGGATGAGAAGAATGGGATATGATAGGATGGGGAGGAGAGTGGATCAGGCCTGGGAGGGGGCGACACATAGTGAATCCTGAGTCTGTTCCTGGACTTCTTCATCCCCCTTCATGCTGCAATGTGGACTTGCACCAGCACGAGCAATTGAGAGCGCAATCCTAAACTGGAGTTAGGCCGGCATAAATTAAGCCAGCAAAGTTTGGCCAGCACAAGGGCCACCATAAAGTGTGTTTGGACTACTCTCAGAGTCAGGGAGGATGGTGCACGTCTGTGTGCTGGCCCCTCTGACCGAGAGTGGTCCAAACATACTTTACGGTGGCCCTTGTGTTGGCCAAACTTTGTTGGCTTAATTTATGCAGGCCTAACTCAGTTTAGGATTGCACTCTGAGCTGGTGCAGGTCCAAATTGTCACATAGCAGCTGCTGGGACTTACTCCAGAGAAAGGGAAAAAATGCCCCCTTACCCTGCGGTGACCTCCAGCAGCCGAAAATCCCCTGTGGGATACAGCGGAAGCTGCACCAGTGCAGCTGATTCACCACCACTTGGGAATTTAGGTAGGATTGGGCTGTTAATCAGTTTTATCCCACTCTAACTTTAATGACTTTCCACAAAGAATCCTGGGATTTCTAATTTGAAGAGGCTATGCTAGAGAAACAAGAACATATGAAACCACCTTATATTGAGTTTGTCCATATAATTCTTTATTATTGACTTTGATTCAGCATTATTAGCAACTTTCTAGGATCTCAGGGACATAACATGGTGGCGCAGTGGGTTAATTCGTTGTTGCTGGGCTTTCCAACTGGAAGGTTGGGAGTTCAAGACTGCGCAATGGAGTGAGCTCCCGTGGCTTGTCCCAGCTCCTGCCAACCTTGCAGTTCGAAAGCACCTAAAATGCAAGTAGATAAATAGGGACCACTTCGGTGGGAAGGTAATGACATTCCGTGCGCTACGGCGTAGAGTCATGCCGGCCACATGACCACGGAAGCTTGTCCTCGGACAAAATGCCGGCTCTACAGGCTTTGAAACGGAGATGAGCACCGCCCCCTACAGTTGGTCACGACTATACCATTCGGTCGTGCGAAAACCTTTACCTTTCTCAGACAAGCCTTTTTCCAGAGGCTAAGCTGTAGATGCCAGAGATTGAATGACAAGCATGTGCTTGCGCACAACACCCCCTCCCTAGCCTATGTTGCTTAACTCTGTTTCCTAATGGTCTTCCACAGAGGGAATGATTATTGAATTAGGACGTCAGTAGTGTAGATATGCTCTACAATATTACAGCATATCTAATAGATAATTGGTCGATAATTGACCAGGGGAATAATCAAACTATGACAGTATTCCAGAGGGCAGAGAGTCAGCCATCATCCAAAGGCCAGACAAAATAGGTATGATTTAAGCCCTCTTCGAAAAGCCATGAGGGGTTGTGTAGTTCTTAATTCCTCTGGAATTCCATATTTGTGGTGCTGCTACAGAGAAGGCTCGTCCCCGAGCTGCCATCCCTTTAACTTGGGACAGAGTGGACACTTGGAGGAAAGCCCTTTTAGATTATCAAAGAGGGCAGACTGGTATGTATGGGGGAATTACTCTGACATTTTTTCTATTGCAAAAATACTGTTTTGATTGCTTTGTTTGATGCCATAAACTGTCATCCTGAGGCATGTTGATGGTGAGAATAAGACTGCAGTCCTAGGCTTATATTTATATCATTGGGTACTTTGAGTGCTGCTGCTTCCCAATTTCAGCAGGATCTGGAATTGCAAACTGAGCCATATACTCAGGTTATACTGCACTAACTCCTATGTTTGTTTTCAATAGCAAGAGAAAATATTCAAAACTGACTGGCTGGCTCTGAGGCACATGCGAGTGGCTCTGTTTGTGTTATTGCTGTACTACAACTGTCATAGACAGTTGGAATGCAAGATGCTAAACTGTAGAAAAAATATATAAAATATATATTACATACATATTATATATATATATATATATATAGATATAGAGAGAGAGAGAGAGAGAGAGAGAGAGAGAGAGAGAGAGAGAGAGAGTATGTATTCATAATATTTCTATAGTATATATTATCAAATAATATATAAAATATATAATAAACTGTAGAAAAAATATCTAATTTGTATGTGTCTGCAATCTTCTTTTTAACCCAGATCTCCAAACTGGCTCTTTGCCTCCCTTCCTAATGGCTAGAAAGGTACTTGGCAATGACTGGTTAACTTCGGTTTCACCAGACTCTGTTTTCCTTTCTGATAGGCAAAGAAAGTCTCTTTGTGTTCCCCCTGCAGCAGTTCACACCAATGTGCCAGGCAAGACTTTATCAATGTGAAACCCAGCCTTTTGCTTAAGGAGCTTCTAATTTTGAGCTAGAAAAGCTGGCTCCCTGCAGTCCAGGCTGCAGGACCGTGAAGGGCCTTTGAATCTTAAAATGAACCTTTTGCAAGATGTGCTTGATAAACTGCCTGTTTAGTCTACCCGCAAGGACAAGTTTTAGGAGATCAGAAGGAAAAGACTATCTGAGTTTATTTAGAGCTCAATCCTAACCCCATGCGAGAATAGGAAGGCCGATATGCCTGCTCCATATTCAGCCCGGAGCTGAGACTGGCTGCCGTGCGACCCAAGGAAGGGGAAAACATTCCTCTTTCCCCAGGTAGCATGCAGTGGCCTGGATGGGGCTACTTGGAGCTGCACCGCCAAAATTGGGCCGGGACCAGGGCCAGGCATTAGGATTCAGCCCCAGTGCCAGATTCTGGTGTCGCCCCATCCCTGGACTGGCTCGTCCACGGCCCCACCCCTACTCCACCTTCCATCACCCCGTTCCACCTTCCGCTGCACTCCCCGAGCCCCTGTGCTGCCCAAGCAAGGCCAGGCTCACCTTCTGTTGGCCAGGCCCAGGTGTCAGAGCGTCGAGGCCAGCGTATATCCATGCACTGGCCTTTCTCTTCCAATAACAGCACAAATACGCTTTATGGTGTGTTTGCAAACCGACTGGGTTCAAACCTACTTCAAAGGTAGGATTGTGATCAATGGACTACAATGTTATGATCTTTTGCTTACTTTAGCAAATGGATTTCTTTAAATTTCCTGGCTTGTTCTGATCTGGAAGATTCTGAACTATTGTATCTCATCCTGCGTTACTGCCTTGGGGTTTACATCCTTTTACTGCACTGGACTGTTGCAGGGCGCTGACTTGCGTTCAACATTGGGGGGGCATAGCCACACCCCTTGATGCAGCCACACCCCTTGACGCACCCATAGGCGTACTAGTGCCCGTGGCATGCAAAATCATGATGTCACCACGTCGTGACGTCATGATATTGGGGGTGTGGCTTCTCTCCCCCACAGTTTGCCAACTTTGGCCAAGTCATGGTGGAGAGAGACCGCGCCACTGTCCCCTCGTTTGCCCCAGTGTCAGCAAGGAGTACTCTATGTGCTTTGCCGGCTCCCAGAGCCAGGAAGGCGCATGTGTTCCCCCCCGCCACCGCTTGGGCAAAACTGCTCAGGGGAAAAACCACTGCGCATGCTCGCAATCCCTGGAGAGTCCGAGCATGCACAGTGGTTGCCTCGCGCTTGGCTCCACACTTTGGGGGGTGGGGTGGAGGGCCAGATATGGGGGTGGTTCAGCCACCCCAAAAAATATTGGGGTAGCAGACCACCAATGGGCCATTATGAAGTCGGCGCCTATGGACTGTTGCAACTCTGTAGGTCCTGGAGTCTAGGAAGTTGACAGGCAGAGGTGGGCAGCCCAATCCTGAGCTGCCTGGCCGCTGTAAGTGCAGCAGTAGCCAAATAGCAACCACCGCATCCCACAGCAGCCAAGCAGCCACCAGAGGCACTTTGGGAGAAGGGGACATTCGTCTCCTTCCCTTCGGTAAGCCCGGACACCTACCAGTGAGTTCACCAGCTATTTAGCCAGCACAGACATAAGGGCCTCCATGTCAGACCCCTGCTCTGTCCCTCCTCCCTCACAGTAATGCCCTCCCGGCCTGCCTGGAATCAGCGCAGTGCCAGCGACCAGCAAACTCGCACTCGGCTCCGTCGGTCCTGGGTTCCCGCCTCTGAATACTGCCTTTACAGCATGCACTGGACATGCCTTACGGCAGTGGTATTCAAACAGTGGGTCAGGACCCACTTAGTGGGTTGCAACCTAATGTCAGATGGGTTGCGGAAAGCTGGGAGCAGCCATCTTAGAAGCTGCAGACCTTACTTTTGTTATATTCTTTTTGTAAGTGTAAATAGTTTGAATTTTCAAGTGAGGTGTGTTTTTTTTTCCTAAATTTTGTTTTTAGTTCAGTGCTTTTGCATCATATTTTGTCCTCATCTTGCTTTCTGTCAGGGATGTTTCATGGTTGTACAATTACTGCAGTCCAAGAATGCCAATTTGTGATTCAGGAGTGTCATTTTATTACGTTACAGTGACTGCCCTTCCTGCTTGATGATGTCATTTCCTGTCACAACATCACTCCCAGGTTAATGACATCATTTCCCATGGGTCCCAACATGAGTGCCAGTCTAAAAAGTGCATCCTGGTCTAAAACGTTTGAATACCACTGCCTTATGGCATTTTTGCAACACCAGTGCAGGCCCTAGGGCTTAGGTTTGAGCCCTGAGAGCTGTCACTGTGGTGATCCCAGTTACTTTAATATTTTAGAGTCTTAGAGCGCAATCCTACCTTATGCCAGCCTAGTAAGGCCGACATAGCAGGGCCGTATCCACAGGCCCATTCGGAGGCAGCAGCAGCAACGTGCAGGACAAGGGGAGGTTGTTCCCTTGCACCCACGTAAGCCCCAGTCACCCCTATGAGCCTGCTCGGATCTGCGCCAGCAAAATAGCAGGCGCAGAGGAACGTGCAAGGGAGCAGGCCGAATTGAGGCGACTATGGCCAGGAACCGGCCTTAGGATATGGCACTACGGCCATCCTGCGTCACAACCGCGTCACAACCACCGTCTCCACCCCCTGCGCCACCCAGTTACACCTCCGGAACACCTCTGGAATGGCCTTGTGGAGGCCCTGCGCCGACCGAGTGATGCTAGCGCTCAACTGGTGCACAGCCGGTGCTGCCAACGGTTGCGGCGGCACCCGAGCGTTGGCACTGCCACTTGCTCTGGCCGAGCGCCATAGCGCCAACACGGATGCGCTTTACGGCATGTTCGTACGGATTGTGCTGCCCGTCACTTGATAGGTTGTGGTAGCCAGTGATTCAATGGGCTTTTTAGCATGTGTTTAGCATCGGAGACAAAGGTGGGTGGCAAACAACAGGCAGACCAAGTGACACCCAGGGGTAGCAGGAAACAGAGAGGGAAAAAAGATTCTTCAAAGGGACCTAGGGATTTCATATTCCCCAAAATGTAATTGTGTGAGAAATATATTCATGCAGTATTTCAAAAGAAAGCTGTCTTATCTCATTCTCTCAGATAAAACACAAAAATGTGGAATCCTTGGGTCACCATGCTTAGCAGTCATTTGAACCTATAGACTCGTCATAATTGCACACTTTAGTCAAAACACCACCATCTATCAGGCTTCAATAAAGGAAGCAGTGGACAAAATCCATAAAAAGTACTATCATCTCCCATCCATGCAGTCAGACCTGGCCTTTGAACCATGCCTTGTCAGGAAATGATTCCCATGTGTTGTGTTTTCTCTGCCTCAGTTTCCGTGTCTGCCCTGTTCTCAGAGAGAGAGAGAGAGAGAGAAAAGTCTTGGTCTGGTTGCTCCCCATGCCAGCTCTAGGATCCTAAATGCCTTTCCTTATGATTCATGGTCTCAGCACAGCTCATATATTTCTCCGTCCCCTGGGAGGTCTGCACTATGCCTTTTCTCCCAGCTCTCAGGCATCTGTTAAAAATCTGCCTGTTTGTTTGGGCCTTTAGCAGCATGAAAGGCTGAGTGGACCAGTCTCTGTATTCTATGTGATTTTAATTTATTATACGCTTTCTTGAAACCTTAGTGATGTATAAATTTAATAAGTGAATGTATGGCTTCAAAGAACCCATATGGATGTTCTCCGTGCATCCTGAACAAACTTCCTAGTGCCTGTATGCTTGTTTGATATCGGAGGTCTTGATTTGTTTACCCCCCACCAATTAATGTTAGACTGTGGCCTAATGTGGCCATTTTTTTTTTGCAATGATGCCCTCACAAGGGAATCCCACCTTCAAATGGCAAATAAAAGCCTCAAACTGCAAGGAGGTTTTTGAGATTGGTTGAATGTATTTGTTTTTAGATTCACCTCGGTACATACTTATATCTCCAGTTTTGTTGCTGTAAGCTTTTGTTATCGACTTACATTTTAAAAATTATTCTGTTGTTAACCACATGAGCAGGCCTATCCTGAGCTGCCTGGGCCCCGCGGATGTCATGGAAGTGAGGCAGCTGATGGGGACTCCTCAGGAGAAGGGGACTTCATCCTTCCTTTCCTCTTCTGTTATGTTCAGGGAGGAAAGCCCTGCCTCCCTGAGCATAACATGGCATATTATGTTCTACACAGTCAAAAGCTTTACTATAATCAATAAAACACATATATAGAACTTTTTTATATTCTCCTCTCTTTTCTAGAATCCATCTAATATTTGCATTATTATGAGGTGTTACTATAAAGTGTTGTTATGACACAGTATAGAATCAAGGAGTATAGAATTCGTGGAGGACAGGGAGGCCTGGTGTGCTGTGGTCCAATGGGGTCGCGAAGAGTCGGACACGACTTAGCGACTGAACAACAACAACATATAATCAATATGGTTTTAGTATGAGTCAGCTCTCATTTCTGTTTATTAATGCAGTTGCCTCTGCTGACTGGGTAAAGAGGCACTTTTGCAAGTGGTGCTCCTTTTATGTTCAGGTAAGTATAGTCTTGCCTCGGAACCTGCAGGGGTTCTGTCCCTGGAACTCTCGCACACACCGAAACCCGTAGATAATTAAATCTGCAAGTCAGATACTCTGTTGCCCTCCGAACGTGACCGGAAGAAGTTCTGAAGACTGGAGAAGTCGTGATAGCCTTCTTAGATCACAGAATGCCTTCTGTGGGCTGAAAATAATCACTAATGGTTTTTGATAGAAAACCGGAAGAGACCATTTTTGGCCCATAGAAGGCATTTTGTGGGCTGGGGCAGGGGGGCTGTGTGGCTTCCCTGGCCCTCAGAACACTCTGAGGATGTGACCGGAGTGCAGCTTTGGTTGTGTTCAGAGGGCAACAGCGTGCTGACCTTCAGACTTGATTTTCTATGGAATTTGGCACCCACAGGGGTTCTGGGAATAGAACCCTCCACAGATGCTGACAAACATCTGTACTTACCTGACAAGGTTGATACAAGGACAACATCAAAATAATCTATGGGACCTGTTTTATGCACTCAGAAAATGCTAAGCAAATATGCAATATTAACTTCAAGAACAGTTTAAATATAATTTCATGATTTTTTTTGTAAGTAACATAAGTAACATTTTTGTAAGTATTTCTAAAAGCAGCAACTCTGCTTAAATGACTCTGATGAAATGGACAGTTTTTAAAAGCCACAACCTATGGTTTCCAGCTCAGACTGAAGCAATTTTTGGAGACTTTTCCACACAATATGATATAATGTTTGAAATTTCTGGAAACTTGTTAAAATCTCCAGGATTGCTTTCAGCAGTTAACGAGATAAGGCAGTCAAGCAAGGAATGAATGAGGCAGTCAAGCAAAGGAAGCTGTTAATTTTTTTTTGCAGATATCATAATAGTAAATAAAGTAATTTGGGGAAAAAAGCAAGCTCCCTTGCAGCTTTTAATAAATGTTTTAAATTAAATCAACTTTGATGTGAGCTTTTAGGAAAATGTGAGGCCCATATGAAAGCAGTTGAGAATTATTGTGAGTTCTGAAGTGAAATGCATTAGCCACTGTTCACTATTAACAAACAGCTCCTCATTCTTTTTTTACCTATAAGATCTTGCTTAGCAAACAAAAGCCGGGGGCGCCCCGCCCCTACAGTTGGTTTGGGCTCATTCCCTCTGCAAAGTATTCTTTACATGTGAGCAGGCAATAAATAGTCTATACACAATTCATAAAGAGAAATTCTGCATATTAGAGCCTGACTTTGAGTTGGCAATCAAATATGGGTTCTGTAGAAAAATCTCTCAGGTATATTTTTCTATTGGCAGTGATTGTCAATTAGACTCAAGAGATAACCTGAAGATAACCTGGGATTGTATTAAACGGAATGCTCACAGCTGCCATTTTGTAACTTCATTTCAGAACCCAAACAAAATGGTGGCACTCCTCCATTTGGGAACAAAATGGTATGCACACTTCCATTTGGGAACAGGCATGTACAGCAATACAGTCATGTAGAGTCAAACAAAATGTGCTTCTTTGAAATGGAAGATTTATTTAATGGACTGATAACAGGTCAGGCACCTAACTGGTTGCCTTTGAATTTGATTGCAAATTCACTTCTTAGTTCATCCTTCCTTCTTTGTTCAAAGTTGGCTGGATTAGCAACTGATTGCTCCTTTTTGTCCATTGTTACACAGGTGTCAGTGTGCCATCGGTGTATTGGTGCCAGGGTAGTCTTAGGATATGATGGCATATGCTGTCTGAATATGATTGTACCTTAGGTGGTCTTAGGGAAGCCTCTTGGCCTCAGCTTCCCAGCTGCCATATGGAAATAATAATATGCTGTGCTAGCCCTGCCGGCAGTGTTCAGAAGGCTGTACATGTTTACACAGCATTGTAAACACTGGTCTAGAAGCACACATAGTGGTGTGCATAGCAGAGGATCCCATGTGGGATGGAGGTGAATAGGAGCCATACTAACGTTGATGAGTCGTTGGGATGAATGGAATGGGGCAGGGGAAGGACTGGGGTAGATGGGGTAGATGGGGTAGATGGGGGGCTGGGGTAGAAGGTAGAAGGGGTGCAAGTGACTTGTACTGAGAACACAATCCTAACCTGGAATTATGCCGGCACAGTTAGGCCACCAACGTTTAGCTGGCACCAGGGCTCTATTTTGTTCAGTGGAGCTTACTACTAGGTATGTGTTATTAGGACTGCAGCCTATGAAAGCGGTTGATAGGGCAGGATGTTACTGAAAGGGAAACCTTCTGGTGTTCTTAAACCAATTTTATTTACTAGTTGTAACCACTTCACTATATATTTTTTTTAAAATTTGGTATTCTTTTCCCAAAGAACCAGAGTGGTAGATGAAACAAACAAAATTACAGCTAATAGTCAATAAATCCAACAGCAGTAACAATTTATCATCACCATCACCATTACCATTACCATTACCATTACCATTACCAATAATAATAATAATAATAATAATAATAATAATAATAATAATAATAA
>JAJKFI010000002.1:44602703-44644644 GCA_029204185.1 Lerista edwardsae | reverse complement strand
TAATAATAATAATAATAATAATAATAATAATAATAATAATAATAATACACGTATTTATATACCGCCTTTCTTAAGATCACTAGGTTTCTCTAATGATTACAACTCAAGGCGGTTTACATAGGCAGACTTTTTCACAAACCCGAAGGTTTTTACAATTTACAGAATGTTCTATCTTTCAAGAACCACACTCAAACAGACCTTTCTTTCTGGATTTAGCCTTCTTTCTTTAGCCACCCATCTGTCGTCTGCTGGCTGATGAGGCTTCCCTGCTCTCACCAGAGACGCAGCTGACTTCAGCACACTCCTCCTCCCACGAGGCAGCTGAAACTCAGCTTTTTAATCAGCTGCAGTTTGCAAGGTCTGCCGCTCACACAGACTTCCGGGAGTCTCGAGCTCACGACCTTGAGATCTTCAGTTGTTATCTTCGGGCAAACGGAGGCATTAACCCTCTCGGCTAAATCTTCTGCCCAATGCGCTATATAAACTGTTCCTCAACCTAGCCTTCTGAGCCATTCCTGGTAGTGAGAGCAAAGAGGAGGTGTCTCCCCCACTTTGCTATTGTCACCTGGAATGGCTCTGGGAACAATGTCCCGCCCTGGGGACACTACTGTGTGCCAAAGGCAGATCAGCCTCCTCCGTGATTGCTCAGGCTCTGGGGTAGCCCCGTGAAGGCCTGGTGGTGTGATGTCATCACATCACACCATACTTCCAGTCTGCCTCCCAAGCCTTGGACCTCACAGCTTGTCACTGGTTTGTGGATTGTATGTCTCCATTATTTGTGTCTAGTGAGAAAAATAGCCCTATGCTAACCTGTTGGGATTGGCATATTATTATTATTATTATTAATTTATTGTCATTGTATTACACAACGAGATTCACTGACACCCAGAGACCAAACCAACACACACACTAAGTTCCCAACAATCCCCCCACATCCCCCACACCCCCTACCCCCCCTTGGAATTCCTTTTTATAAAACACAAACATCCACACAATAGACAATAGTACAGTCCGACTGCCCCTATCTACTGGTACTTAAGTTCGTTGTTCAATGCTGTTATGGCTCTAGAGTAAAAACTGTTTATGAAACGTGTCGTCCGGGTTCTAATAGTCCTGTATCTCCTGCCAGAAGGCAACAGTTCAAAAAGGTTGTGAGCAGGATGGGAAGAATCTCTAAGGATGTTGTGTGATTTCTTTAAACAACGGGTGGCGAAAATATCATCAAGGGTAGGTAGCTGGAGCCCGATAGTGTACTGGGCCACTTTAATAATTCTCTGTAGTGCCTTCTTATCCCCTACAGAGCTGCTCCCATACCATACTAAAATATTGTATGTCAGGACACTCTCGATGGTGCTACGGTAGTAGGCCAGAAGTAGACGCTGAGAAAGGTTCATCCTCCCAAGCACCCTTAGGAAGTACAGCCTCTTCTGCGCTTTCTTCACTAGCATATCGACATTTAATGTCCATGTGAGGTCCAATGAAATGTAGGTGCCCAGAAATTTGAAATATGCTAGCCAATTGGGCATCTATACCTATGTGACCAGGTCTGAGGGCAGGCAGGTATGTCCAGGAGGTTGTCAGCTATCCAGTTGGATAGATCTGTGCCTTCATGGAATCTGATTACTAAATGCCAAACCCATGGATGCTTGCATGTGTTCTAATCTGGCTCTATCATAATGAATTTGCGCACGACCAGTTCCACTCACCCCGCTGGGGATCAGAGAGATCGAATGGCATCTGAAAGGCCGGACCCTTGAGTAAATAAAAATAGAGGCCAATGCCCTACAATGCATCTGGGAACAGATAATGAATAGGCAGGGCTGTAGTTTCCAAAAGTAAAACAAAAACACTTGAAGCATGGGCATCTCATCCTCTTGTGATTCTCTGTTCCTTTTAACAAGTCTCGATTGTTAAAACTGATTGCTACTTAGTTCAAAGAAATGTGTGTGTAAATGGAAAGGAATTTTTTGAGTGCATTAGACCTTTTAGAAATTCATAATGATTCAGGAAATGAAACATAGGTAGTGCGTTCAAAATATTTTCATAGCATAATTTTGTATTACTTCCTTGTAACCTCTGTAGGTTAAGAAAAAGACATTTAAAGTATATATTCTGATTAGATCTACATTAGTCACATTTTTTATGTCAAATTATGTTTAAAGAGAAATAATGATTAATTTTACTATAGGACATATCATCAAGTTATAATAATTTCAGTCTTATCTCTTGGAGCTGGATGTTTCTTCTATTGCTATAAAGCTAATTTAGGCCACATTATATATAAAATTAAATCTTATTTTTATAGCTACACCCTTGGGGTTCAATGACAAGGCTTTATGAGCTAGAAATTAAAAGTACTGGTTGAAAATACTATTATATTGCACAGGCTATTATTAAGGCAATTTACAAAGTTGGTATTAAAACTATGCACATTTTTCATTGTTAGCACCCATATATTCAGCAAGCCCATGGGACGATTTGGTATATAATTTTGGCAAATAAAATCAATTGCAAGGTAAACAAGTCTGCAGCATTCCTCCTGAAAGAAATTACACTGTAATAACTACAACCCTGACTTAACACAGTATTGGTATGAATTCAGAGAAGTGGATTTATACCACACTTATCTAAATGCCTTTTAAAAAGACATTCTCTAGCAATGTATCCCACAGCTATCAGTTTATACACAACATCAGCTCTTCTTCTGACAAAGAAAACAATATTTTTATGTGCCAGATGTCCCATTTCAGCATAAAATATTCTCATCTGCTGCACCACAGATGCAGCCCTTACTTTCCCTACCATGGTCTTCAACACTTTAACTATAATTTGGATGTTGGGTTCATCAAGTACTTCACAGGAGCCTGGGGAACTTATTATTTTTTTCTTTGTTTATTGTTGTGATATTTCTCAGTAGTTCCCAAATCTCGCGTAATTCATTTATACTGAGTAACATAAAAAGAGAACATTTGTTGATTACAAATTGTTATTGTTTGGAGAGAAGTCATATTAAAGTCATTCCCGTTGAAAAGTTAGATTTTGAATAACTTCTAAGATACATTGTATGGTGTGTGTGTGTGTGTGTGTGTGTGTGTGTGTGTGTGTGTGTGTGAGTGAGTGAGTGAGTGAGTGAAATGTGCGTGCATGTGTGCACAGTGTTGTGGTTTGCGGTGAAGGATTGGTTTGACCTAATGTCCTAGAGATGGGGGGGGGGGGAGGAGGGCCCTTTGCCATTGCTTGGGATAGTTAGATCCTAGGGGTGGGCAGGGAAGCAGATATTCTACAGGAGAATGATAGATGCCCTTGTAAAGTGAAAGGCAGGGGCCTGTCGGGTAAGAGACTACCACCCATTCCATTGTGTGGGAAAGTGGGGGATGGGCTACCCCAATCATCCTCCCAGCTCATGGCTCATCTGTATAGAAGTCAATAGTATGAGGACAATAGAAGTCAATAGCTAGCTCCCCTAGCCTAAGCAGAATGAGGATCTATATCTATATCTATATCTATATCTATATCGAGAGAGAGAGAGAGAGAGAGAGAGAGAGAGAGAGGCCTGTGGTGTCCCCACTAGATTCACAGCCCTACCTCTATAGTGGTGTCCCCACTATATAGAGAGAGGTATCAGTTCTTTCTCCTGGGCTGTGAATCCAGTACAGACACCACGGGCTCCTGTGGGTGATTGCAAGTCAGCTCTGAAATGCTTCTAAGATGTTGCTCAAGGATTAGCAGCACCTAACACAATTCCATGGGAAGGAATTTTGACTAGAAAAGTGTTTGTTGGGAAGCAAATTAATCATCCTTCTCACACCAGCTGGTCAAGGGAGGTTCTTCCACATCACACACAGAGATCCAGCAACCTAGTTGTCTGTCTAGATCCTCATTATACAAGGTGTGTTGTGGAAATGTGGTGATTGCCTTCTGTGGGCACAACAAACAGAGTGGCATGTCTTGAGGGTCCCCATCAATTCCTTCCTGCACATGTCTGAGACCACCCGCCAAAAGGTTATGAAAAGTACATTAAAAATGGTCCTGTTATGTTAACAGGACAATCGCTTTTTGAAGGGGTTTAATATAACATTTTTAGGGTTAACCCGAAGATATTTCCTGTAATAGCCATTGATAAATGGCCCACCTTGTATAGAGAGAACTTTTTTCACCATGAAAGGAAAAACAGAAGCCCCATTTTCTTGCGACAGTGAGATTTCTGACTACTTGAGTACACCAAATGAGCACAATTAGGAAGGAATATGTGTGATACGGTCTTGAATTTTTGGCAGTTCCTCTTTATAGTCTTTATTGTTCTACGGGGGAAGCACAATGTTCTTTGAAAACTGCAGCATAATGCAAGAACTGCTGTCAGTAGGCATTCATATTTTATAGCCTTGGGAAAAGTTAATATATAATTAATTTGATTATAGAAGAAGTAATTCAATGTTATATTGCCTCCATTAATTTATTAAATACTGCACAAGATCATCCATTAGGAGTGTACTGGGAAATGGAACAAAACACCCAAAATGTTTCACATGTTTATAGGATGCAAACAGATTTTTTTTTTAAAAAAGAACATTTTGCATTATGTAATGCATCAATCAACCTACTGAGATTACACTGTGAAAGCTTTTTATATTGAACAAATGGAGCTTGATTTTTAGTCTTCTGGAAGCATTTGAACTTGCACTACTGTACACTTATAAATAATACATTCTTGTTACTATTGTTATTGTGGACTGGAGATCAAAGTCCTAAATTATGCAGTTGCATTAAATATAAAGTCCCCTAGAACTAATAATCACCAAGGCAATTGGTATTTAAATATCTTGGTGGATTTGAGATGCAGCTGAATTTGTATAAAAAAAATTAACATGGCAAGGTAGAATATCTGAAGAAGGAAATAAAAACTGAATAGAGCACACTTGATACCTTACATAAGAACATAAGAAGAGACTTGCTGGATCAGGCCAAGGCCCATAATCCAGCTTCCTGCATTTCACAATGACCCACTAGATGCCTTGGGAGCACACAAGACAAGCTATCTGTTGCCAATCTGTATCCTTTTGCCTCTCTCTTGTGTCTGGCATTCAGACATAGGCTACCTCTAAAACCTGGATGTTGCATAAAGTCCTCATATAATGACTGTCTTTTCATAGACCATCTAGACCATCTAGACCATCTAGGGCAGGTGCCATCACTACATCCTGTGGCAAGGAGTTCCATGGTTAATTACACATTGAGGAAAGGAATATTTCCTTTTGTTGGTTCTAACTCTTTCACCAGCCAATTTTAATGGATATTCCCTGCTTCCAGTGTTGTGAAAGAGGAAAAAAGAACTATGTTTTAGTGAATAGAGGGTATCCATTCCGTGTATAATTTTATATGTCTTGGAGCCCAGTCCTATTCTTTCTTTCCCTACTGGTGCAGCTGTACCAAAAAGGCATGCACTGTTCCCAGCGGGGGAGGGGAGAGATTGGGAGGCTTCAGGTGCAAAAGGAGATTTAACTCTCCTTACACCTCTGTAGGCTTCCTGCTCTCCAAGTCTCCTTGGACTTGTGCCAGTCCTTTAGCTGGTGCAAGGAAAAAGGAGGCTGCAAAAAGAGAGGATAGGATTTGGTGCAGGCTATCACCACCAGATCCACCGTCTCCCACAGCCTTCCCACCCCATTCCTCCACCTTCCTGCCCGGTTTTGCCTCACCCCCTGCTGTGGACTTGCCTGCTTTTCACGTCTGCAGCCACGTCCAGTGATGGGCAGGGAGGGCTGCTGCCTCTTGCAGCAGCATGTCCAAAATGGCCACTGACGGAGCACTCTGCTCTCCATTGGCAGCCATTTTGTAACAGCAAAAGTGCCTTCTGCTGTTGCAAACCCTTCCGCAGTACACCCTGCTCCTGCACAGGATAGGGCTGTAAATCACATCCCCCCCTCCCTGAATGGCCCAAACATAGTAGCCTTTCCTCATAAGAGAGGTATTCCAACCCAGTAGTCATTTTGGTCAAACTCTTCGGAACCATTTCCAGTTCTTGGAAATTTTCGTTTTTGGAATGTGGCAACCAGAACTGGACAAAAGACTCCAGATGTGGCACTACCATTGATTTGTACAATGGCAGAATAATATTGGCCATTTTATTCTCACTTCCTTTTTAAATTCCCCCAAACATGGAATTGGCCTTCTTCATAGCCACTACGCACTGGGTACTTTCATCGAACAGCCCCCCCCCCCAAGATCTCTCTCCTGATCAATTACAGACAGGTTAGAACCGATCCTTGTATATGTGAAGGTTTGATTTCTTGCCCCAATGTACATCACTTTACACTTTCTTGCATCTTACTGCATGATCCCTTGCTAGCCGTAATACTTCCTTCATATGAATGGCAGCCCAATCCTAAATAAGGCCGACATAGTAAGGCTGACATAACAAGGCTGTATCCTAAAGCGGACTGGTAGGCAGCAGCAGCCAAGGGCAGGCCAAGGAGAGCTTTCCCCCTTCCACCTACATAAACCCCAGTCATCCCAATGGGGCTGCTCAGATCTGCGCCTGCTCTTTTGCAGGCGCAGGCGCACGTGCACAGGAGCGGCCCAAATCAGGGGCGCCGAGGCTGGGGACGGGGTTTAGGATTTGGCACTACGGCCATCCTGCGTCACAACCCCCGTCTCCGCCCACTGCACCGCCCAGTTACGCTCCCGGCATGCCTCTGGAATGCCCTCGACAGGCACAAGGCAGGGGCTGCTTGTGGTCGCGTTGGTGCCTGAGCGTTGGCGCTGCTGCTTGCACCGGTCCAGCGCCATACCACCGACGCTGATGCGCTTGACAGCATGTTTGCGACAGTGTTCAGCCGACGCAGGAGTGTAGTGCCGGCGCAACGGGGGTATGGGATTGCGCTCTGAATAACCTTTGTTCAGTGCACATGCCATAAGGACGTGCATGCTAGAATTTGGTTTTAAGACATTAGTACAGAAAGGCTGCAAGCTTTAACCAGTTCAACTGATAGATCAACAAAGTCTGAGGTGGTGAGGGTGCATTTGGACAAGCAAGGGGCACATTTTAGGCAGAGGGAAAATTGTGTATTTTACACAAATGCACGTACTAACCCTTTTATATAGTTTGTGTTTGAAAGTGAGGCTGCAACAAAATGTTACATCTCCCCAACCCTACATAGACTTAGGGCCAGCGGTGTCATCCGGCAACGAGCTGCCGGAATGCTAGGCAGGACTTACCGCCTGATTGGCTGCCCGTCCGTGACGTGTCGCCGCCTGCCCGCCTGCCACGTGGGCACCCCTGGCTTTGGAGGGGGTGCCCGCTTGCCTGGGGGGGCGCGCTGGGTGCCTGGGCAAGCAGCAGAGGGGCGCACCAACCGGAGGGAGCCCGCGCGGCGGGCGGGCAGGCGGCGACACGTCACGGTCAGCCTGTCAATCAAGCGGTAAGTCCCGCCTAGCGTTCCGGCAGCTCATTGCCGGATGACACTACTGCTTAGGGCCCAATCCTATCCAATTTTCCAGCACCGATGCAACAGCAATACTGCCCTAAGGTAAGAATACAAATGTTCCCTTACCTTGAGGAGGCCTCTGTGACTGCCCCCACCACCACAGGATGCAATGTGCACCCCATTGGCATGACTGCATCGGCACTGGAAAGTTGGATAGGATTGGGCCCTAAAACAGGCCAATTCCGTCCTCCTTCCATTCCCCACCCTCATTTTCCACCGTTATTTTTTTCCAGCTAGCACCTCAATACTCCATGGTTCCTTGGGACCATTGAGTATGTTCAGCTGTATTAGGCTGTGTTTAGGTATGGTTGTTTTTTTTCCTTTACTTTTCATTCAATTTTCAAATTATGTAATTTCTGCTTGCCTGGGGAGTCCCCTACATACGTAGAAACTGCGACCCTGTCTGTTGGTGGCCTCATTTCACGTATAAACTGATAGACTCTCATACGCACTATTGAATTCACTATTCACCATTGCTATACAGATGAAAATGGCTTTGGGAGGCTGTGATTTTGAGTGGAGGAGCATGGAAAAAGAGAGTGCTTAATCCTTGTCCCTGCCAGCTGTTTTTTGCACTCACAAAATGAGCTCCTAAGCTGCTTCCCCCCCACTGGGTTCATACATAGAAACCCTACAGCAAAGGTGGGGGGGGGGGTTAGTAGAAAAACTAATGCATCTGGAAAGAAGCATTAAGCAGACCCTCTCCTTTTCCATGCATCCGTATCTCAAAAAGGTTCCAACTGATCATCATAATCAGTTCATCATCATCTGTTTGCAAGGAATCTTTGAGCGGGCTGGCTGCTACATGCATGGATCTCAAGGCTGATCTGGTGCAATGTGAACTTCTCATGCTCATTTTTGAAGGGAGACAGCCTGCATGGGCGTTGGATGCTTTTATTGAGAATGAGGAGTGCTTCCTTTAAAAAATAGAATTGGAAAGCTAAAGCATGGGTAGAATATGTATGTGCCTCAGAGCAAATGCATCATGTTCCAAATATTTACGGTTGCTCTGGAGGGTTATTGCTGTGCTTATCCCAGATGATAACTAAGAGAGCAATCCTAACCTGGAGTTAGGGCCAGCAAAGTTTGGCTGGCTCAAGGGCCACCATAAAGTGCATTTGGACCACTCTTGGATCAGGAAGGATGGTGCGTTTGTGTGCTGGCCTCTCTGACTCCAAGAATGGTCCAAACATACTTTACAGTGTCCCTTGTGCCAGCCAAACTTTCCTGGTTTAACTATGCTGGCCTAACAGATTAGGATTGCACCCTAAATGAGTGGAAGTGAAACCCAGAGGGACAAAAGGAGCAGCACAATCTTTTATATGACGACCTTCCATTGTGATTAAAGAATATGTAAATATGTGAATTACGCAAAAAAAAAAATAATCTGCAAGAAATCAGTATAATCTTATTTCATGTGTTCCTGCTATAAATGTTTTCCTCAACAGGAAAAAAAATAATTTCATAGAACTTCTGTTTATATTCAAACACATCTTTTTTATAATTATCAGTCCTCTTTATATGTGAACTCGCTATCTGCGAATTCGCTTATCTGCGAAGGCAGAATTGCTACTTATCTCATTATCTGCACCTCTGTCCTCTTTATCCACTATGCAGAGATCTTCCGAAGGCTGCAGGGACTTTCGGAATGGTACCCGTGACCAGCGCTGACTCTTTAAAAAAGCTGGCAGAAGCATCCGTGCTGTTTGCAGGTGCCATTCTGAAGATCCCTGCAGTCACTGGAAGGTGTCTGCAGCATTCAGAGATCTTTTGACACTTTCTGCTGCACTTTGCTTTCCAGATTTTGCAGGGTTCTCTGCCTGGCATGTGGAAGAGTAGCTGTTGGCACATCAGAGCAATTTTGTTCTTTGGTATTTTAAATGGTGCCATATCTGTTGCATTCATAAAAACTCACCCTCATATTAAAAAAAGGATTGATTGCTACAAATTTGTACATGGATCCACTGCTTGCAGAAATAAATAATCTATCATTGCATATTCATAAGGCTGTTTGAAGATCTCCTTTTGTATGCGCAAAATCATGTGCATGTGGAGGTGATGACCATGGTAATGTGGTGCAAGCATCCCTTTTGTCCTCTCTGATCAACTCTCCAAATCTGATTTTAGTTCCAGAAAGGTACTCACATCTCCATGACAACCTCCAAGGATGTTAACCCCCCCCCCCATGGAACCACCAATGCTTGGCAATTTATTTTGCTTCTAGGAACTGCTCCTTCTGTAGAGATCCATGCCTGATATGGATCAGGCCCTTTTTATATGAAACACAGACTTTAAAAAATACAAACCGTGTTTCCAGCCTACCTCCATACATCAGCAGTTACCCAATGCTTATTAAAAAATATTTCACTTCAGAAAATTACATAACTGTTAATTCTAAAATATAATAAAGCACCCTTTTGCAATGAAAGTGTTTCAGCTCATTTGTCTTCTTGCCACAACAGATCAAATTTGGACACATCCGAATGTCAAATTATGAGAAAATCAGACCAAGATGTGCAACCTGACACTTTCTCTCATTTCAAAGTCTTGATTTTAAAATTTCAAATTATACTGAACTGATTTGTTAGTTTCAAAGGCTGTCTGACACTAACCTATTTTAAATTGATAGGACTAGCACTGCATTGAACTATTTCCTGGGGTGCTGGAATATATTTTAGAAATCTAATCATATTGAGCTCTTTACTACAAGACAAACAACACCAAGCTCTTGCTGACTGATTGCAAAGTAGCTAAGAAGAATAAATCAAGAAATGCCAAAATTATTCTGTAAACCCTGGGCAAGAATGGATTTAACTTCCAATGGCCATGTGACTTAACATTCCTTTATTGGGAATTGCATCATAAATCGTTGATTGTAAACATGCTTCTTTTTTGCATGGGGTGGGGGGGGGGAAGGAGAGTTGGCTAAAGTGAGGGATGCAGGAGTCAACATTAAGTAATGGATTCTATTTACCAGGAGATTAGGTATCATGTAGAGACAGTAAAGGGACATGGTGGCGCAGCGGGTTAAACCGCTGCTGCTGGGCTTTCTGACTGGAAGGTTGGGAGTTCAAGACTGCGTGACGCAGTGAGCTCCTGTTGCTTGTCCCAGCTCCTGCCAACCTAGCAGTTCGAAAGCACCTCAACACAAGTAGATAAATAGGGACCACTTCGGTGGGAAGGGAATGGCATTCCGTGCGCTACGGCATAGAGTCATGCCAGCCACATGAACATGGAAGCTTGTCCTCGGACAAAAACGCCGGCTCTACAGGCTTTGAAACAGAGATGAGCACTGCCCCCTACAGTTGGTCATGACTAGGCCATTCGGTCATGGGGAAACCTTTACCTTTACCTTTAGGGACAGTAAAATGTGAACCTAGTTTATAATATTGTTCCCCCCATTTTTGTTGTTGTTGTTGTCATGCTTATATTTTGAAGGTTCTGTTGTTTTTCATGCATTTTAATGATTCTGTAAGTATACTAAATGTTTACTTCATGTCTGAATGATAGCCAATCTTGCTTTAATTAAATATACCTACCCAAGTTGTTTTAACATATCAATGAATTCAAATCAGTTAGTGAAATGCTAAGCAAATCAAATTTGCAGTCTCCCTACTTTGAATATCCACTTGTCTAGTTTTGTCCCACCTGCTGTCATGTGTTAATTTTTTTTAAAGCTCCATCTATCTGAAAAAAAGAAAAAAAGAAAAGAAAGGAAGCCAGAAAGAAATTGGTATTGTCCTATGTTGTTTCATCCTTAAAGTGAAACCATTTACAAGAAAATTATAGGCCCCTTGTGCTGAAATTCTTTGCATATTAATTTTGTTAGCCTTACCTCCTGTGGTCTTTCATTCTGGAAGGCCTATTAGATAATATACAAGATAAATTTCTCCCTTGTATCTTTCAGCTTATAGGAGGGGAAAAAAACCCTATATTTTTCTCTCTCATGAAACTGAAATATGCAGTACTAGTTACACACATTTTCCTGCTTTACATATAAAGGCTTGAGCATGTTAAACACTCTAATAGTGTACATTGTGCGTTATCTGCATATAAGTTCTTAAGAAAGGTGCTTTTATGTTAAGCAAATACATTAAAAAAATATGGTGCAAGGGACTGATACCTCATAATTCAAATTTGTGATGATTCTGAACACTGAATAATTGCCTAATCGGATCTTAAATCTCTAGCCTAAGAGCAATAAGAAAGAAACGTCAGGCGGGGGTGGGGAGAAGATTTGAATTTGACACATTAAGACAAAATACAGTACACTTGAGTCTCGGGATCCACAGGGGATCTGTTCCCAGACCCCCTGCAGGTACCAAAAACCATGGATAATGAAATCCACTGTCTCCTGGCCCACTGGGGTTCCGAATGTGATTGGAGCCCTGCTTTGGTCACATCCATAGCTGTTCTGATGCCTGTGGAGACTGAGCGTGGCCTCCACGCGCCTCAGAATGGAGATCCTAAAACGGCACTTCTGCTTTTCAGCTGAAAACTGGAAATGTCCTTCTAGGACCTTTGGAGGTTTTTTTGAGGCCCATAAAGGAAATAACAACAACAACAATAATGCTCATATTTATATACCGCCTTTCTTAGGTCATTAGATTGCTCCTCTGACTTTAACTCAAGGCGGTTTACATAGGCAGGCTTTATTCATAAACACAAAGGTTTTTACAAATTACAAGAAAGTTCTATCTTTCAAGAACATACAACATACAGATGGTACTTTTGTGGTCTAGTCTTCTTTCTGGCCACACAATTTGCCTTCCTGCTGGCTGATAAGTGGCTTCTCTGCTCACACCAAAGAAGTGGCTGGCCCAGCACACTCCCCTCTCACAAACAGCTGTCTAATTAGTCACAGTTAGTCACAGCAACTAATTAGTCACAGTTTACAAGGTCTGCCGCTCACTGAGACTTCCAGTGATGCCGAACTGGCGACCTTCAGATGTTATCTTCAGGCAAACGGAGGCTTTAACCCTCTCGACTACAACCTCCTCCTGTGGCCTCCACAGGCCTCAAATGGCCTCTGGAGGTCCTGGATGTGCACTTCCAGTTTTCAGCCAAAAATGTGGCCTCCACAGGCCTCCGAAGAACCTCTGGAGGTGACCGGAGTACAGCTTTGATTGCCTTCAGAGGCTTCAGAGTAGGCTGAATCTGGCTTAACACAGGTTCAGGGAACCCAAGCTGAGCCAGATCTGCGGATATCAAATCTGCGTATAATTAGGGTTAACCTGTAGTACTATTCTTCCCTTTGTGAGATATATAGATGACAGAATGTAAATATGCCTTAATAAGGTTTGAGGTCTTAGTTAATGCCATGAGATGAACCCAGTGAAAAACAAGTTTATGGAGTGGATGTAGCTCAGTGGCAGAGCACATGTTCAGGTATTGTATAAGGAAGGTCCCATGTTCCCATCATAGCATCTTCAATTAAAAGGATCTCGGCTAGCAAGGTCAGGAAAGACTAGGCCCAAGGACCGAGAGTAACATTACCAGTCAGCATAGACAGTGCTGTACCGGTTGCTAATGTGGTTTGCAATATGCCAATTTCATACGTTGCTTCTATGGCCCAATCCTATTAGGCATTTATAACAGCAGATCTTGTGAGCCACTGCTGTAAGTACTACAGCAGTGCAATAAATGTGGTGCTGCTGTTGTGTGCTTTGGAGCTGCCAGTGCAAATGGCCTGAGTCTCTGCGCATCCACTGGAGACGGACCCAGCCCATGTCAGAGCAGGCAGGGTGCCAGCAGGGGTGGTTGTGGGTGGTACAGGGAAGATTCAGGGTGGGGTACAGGCAGTGATGTCATGCAGGGGATACGCAGGGGTACGCGAGTACCGGTTCCTAGGATTACGGCTGGCCCCGCCCATTCGCCCGCCCACTCGTCAACTCCGCCCCCTGCAACATTTGAATTTCCTGCACGTTTGAGTTGCCTGCACATTCTCAGAGCCAGGCAGGCAGGCAGGCAGCGAGCGGAGCCTTGCCTTACCTTGCCACTGAAAAATGAGCTGCTCTGGGGTTTTGGAACTGTTGGGTCACTTTAACATGATGCCAGGCCTCCTTAACATGTTCTGGGGGTGCTGTGGAATACTGTTGCAACTGTTGGGTCAGTTTAAAATCGTCTGAGGCCTCAAAAAGGGCTTTTTTCATGTCACTTCCTGCCACAACATCACTTCCGGCTTATGACGTCACTTCTGGGTCCCATTGCGTGCCAATCAAAAGTGAGTACCTGTTCTTAAATCATTTAGATGACACCACTGGGTACAGGAGTGGGGTAATTTGGGATCTTAGGGCAGTAATACACACCAGCATCCTATCCCCATGTTCCCAGCCTAACATGCCCCTTTGCTTCTCCTCAGAACTATGCCATAAAATAACTGCAGAATAGCCAGCAAAATAGCTGAAAAAATAGCTGGCATAGGTCTGTGAAATCCAACTGACAGTAAAAGTAAAAAAGAGCTAGGTAAAAAATATTTTTAATTATGTCTCCAAAGCCAGCCAGTGCCCCCCCCCCATTAACACACAGCACGTGCTCCAGCAGTGCAGCTGCATAGTATAACCTGGTGGGGAATAGGATTGGGCTTTTAGGCCCAATCCAAAGGGCCTTACCATGGGCAGTACACTTGTACCGGCCGAGCAAATGTTGCGCAAGGTGCCGTAAAGCGCCTCCAATGCTGGTGGTAAGCCATTACTGTTGGTGCTGGGGCGGCGCCATGGCGTGGCGGCCATTCTGGGTGGAATGGAGGCATTCTGGGGCTGGGGGAGGGGTGGAGTGGGGTGGGACTGATGGCGACTCTCG
Source organism: Lerista edwardsae (assembly GCA_029204185.1). Classification (NCBI taxonomy): domain Eukaryota; kingdom Metazoa; phylum Chordata; class Lepidosauria; order Squamata; family Scincidae; genus Lerista; species Lerista edwardsae. The sequence goes on along the minus strand of JAJKFI010000002.1, from coordinate 44,630,362 downwards.
CTGCTGGTTCCTGACCACTGAGTAAGGCAGCGCGGCCTTACTTGGAGGCCCTCACTTCTGTGCCAGCTAAGAAGCCGGAACAGGAGTGAGTGAGGACCTGTCCAGGCTGGGCTTATGATCACTTGCTGAAGCTCTCTGTCACACGGCTAGAGGAGAGAATCACATTGTGAAGGCTACATCTGGGACTGAGGATTTGGTGAAACACAGAATACTGTATAGTTGTAAAAACCCCATTGAAAAATGGTGGTTTAGACTAGCCTGCCCATGTAAGCCACCTTGGGCATTTGCTTCGGCATGGGAAAGACGGGGTAAAAATTCTTCAAAATAAAAAAAATAAAAATAAAAAATAGACCCATCGCTTGCCCTGCGCCCTGACTGCAGGGAAAGGGGATACACATCCTCTTTCCCCATGGAGCCTTCTGGGGCTGCCTGACTGTTGGGGGATGCAGCACTAGCTGCCTGGCTACCACTGCATTCCTGGGCAGTTGGGCAGTTCTGAATTGGGCTGCCCATTGCATTTCTCTTTCATGCTACATCCAAGCCGTCCAAGGTTATTTTAGCTTTCCAATAATTCTGGGAGGTAGGCTAGGCTGCTAGACCTAGGATCATGCAATGAACTTCACAGCGGAGTAGGAATTTGAATGTGGGTCTCCCCAATTTTTGCAACTGATTTTCCTCATTGTTTCTATATTTAATTGTAATAGAAAACATTCTAGTTCTCACATACTACACAAATGGATTGAAATGCATTGTTTGGTTAACCAAGAGTCAAATCCCTGAACGTTCAACATGAATATAAGGAACTCATGTAACATGATGCTTATTATTAGGAAGGGAAGGTCTGGAAATAGATCAGGATGAGCCTACAAAGTGTTAGTAGGGTCTGGCATTAAAGCGTTTGAGAGATACTGTAAATGCTTTCTGGCAGTGGTCTTGTGCGAAGTCATTATCTTGTGTTCTGACTGTGTGATGGTGCTGATGTACCTTGGCTGTGATATCACTGTGATTAAGAAAGAACAGTGCACTGTGACTATGTATCTCTGCAGTGGTCACTGTATGGTGCCTCTGTGATGTCCCACAAAGTGATAGCAATGCTTTCACTGATGCGACCGCAATACAGTGGGAATGAAAAGATATGGCAGCTCTATTTAAGCATGAACATTCACAGATGCTCGACATGTTATCTTGAACACTGTTTCGCACGAAATGGTCCATTCGTTGTCAAGATACAAAGAAGGGGAGACATTAATTGAGTGTGGTGTCTGCTTGATTGCTTTATAGTTTGGGGGAAGGTTTCAGCAGTACTGTCTACTATCCTCAAACTCTTTGGATGCTCACACTTCTGAATTTCTAATGACAGTGTGATGTCCTTTGAGCAGGGCGATAGTTGTGTATGCTAGGGATGTAGTGCCTTAATATTGGTGCTTTTTGAACCTGTTGGGTTCTTGTAGTTGCTAGGTAGGTAAACCTTTCAGAAATATTATATTATCAAATATTAAGTTATCAAGCAGGCCTTTGAAACTTTGTTGCCTTTGAAACTTTATTGCCTATTATATCCCAACACAACAAAAGATACAGTGGACTAGTCACTATAGCTAGTCGCTATAGAAACTAGTTCATTATCTCTTTTATTCTAAAATGAAAACGTTATTGCCTTGCCAAAGGCTATTACAACTGGGAGCATTAGCAAACTTGTACAGTAAGGATACAAATTGACCAATGTAAATAATCAACAAAGCATCTCAATATTAATGTTTATAGTCAATATAATTAGGGCACAATCCTATAAAGGACGTAGGGCCAATGCAACGTGTTTGCAGTGGCCCAACATTGCTAGCGCCAATGTGGGGGCACCGACTGGCACCCCACGTCGGTGCTAGTGCCGTTGGGCCGACTCTAGCAGCAGTGTTGGCCAAAGGGCACTGAGCAGAGGTTCTCAGGGTGGAGAGGGTGGGAGGGGGGAGGAACTGGGTGGGGGTGGGTGCGTGGGCCAGTAGGCGTGCCGCCCCTGGGAGGGGGGCCAGTAGGCCGCATCCAAGCCTCCTTCCCGAAGCTGCACAGCCCCCTTAGATCTGCACCTGCTATTCAGCAGGCACAGATCTGAGGAAACCATAGTGGAGGCTGTGTGCCCTTGCCCTGGGGAGGCTTTCCAGTGCCCCAAAGCTGTGCTGGATATAGCACAGGCCCACTGGCCTCACTCTTCCAGTGCAGTTTAGGATTGCACTCTTAGTTTGCAACAAACTGATACCTAATTTCAGTTGCTCTCATCACAAACAATACAACCGTCTCCATAATCAATTTACTTGGACCTTAAACAGTTTTGCTAAGTATACCACACAATACCTATATATTCTTTTAAAAAATCATGGAGACCCCCAAAGCTAATACAGTAGCTCTTAGATCACTGGATCCCTGAAAACATGAAGATAGTACACAAGGACAATCTTATTATAGCATCATTTTAGGGCCATTTTTGTGTGACGAACAGCCCAATCCTATCTCCCACCAGCCCTATCTCCCATGCAGCACCACTGATGGAGCTCACAGTACATCCGGTGGTGGTGGTGGTGAGACCAGGCAACCCAGGTAAGTAATTGGCTTTTTTTTACTTATCTTCCTGGTCTTACTTATTTAGACTTCCTGGCCTCCAGTAGGTCTCCTTGGACCCATGTAGGTCATAAATCCATAGGTGTGTTTCCAGGATAGGAAAAGGGGGATTGGATCTTGGCATGCACCATTGTCACCCTCCCTCTCCCACCCTCTAACCACCCCTACCCTGTGCCTGCCAACTTTGACTGGCGCAGAGGCGGCTCTTGGCACACGCTCCCAGGCTGACACTATAGCTGGCACTGGCCTGGGAGCCTTAGCGCAGGTGTAATGATGTCAGCACGTTGAGTTGGCGCCATGTAGAGGGCGGGATTGTGCCCTGAGTTGTTTTCCTGGGTGAACCTCTGTCACCTTCTGAAGCTTAAAATAGCTAATGTTCTTGTCTTTCCTCACATCAAGATTTACATTATAGTATGCAAACCACACCTATTGTCTTGGGGAAGCATCTGAAGAACGCTTCAAATTTTTCTAGCACCATAAAACATAAATTTTATAGGATGTAACATGGCGGGTTTTACTTTAGGGGAAGAAGACATGAATGGGAAGTTCTTGAACTGAAGAGCCAACATTGTGGCAGACAAAAAGGAAATGTGATACTCCTTACTAGTGTCAGAATGTGATCCTGTGAAATACTTGGTATTGTTCCTTGCTTTTCTTCTCCTCTCATTCTCGGGCAAGTTGCTAATCTACTTGATCTTGAGAAGTGCTGAGCACCCACAAATACGTGTAATTTAGTGGGAGTTGCGGGTGCCCAGCTCCTCTCAAGGTGAGGTTGTTCCACCACCAGCTTGATAGAAGAATATGTGTGTCTCTTTTTCATCTGCTCTCTTTTTAAAAGTGGTAAAGCACACGCTTGCATGCAGAGGACTCCATATTTGATCCCTGGCATCTCCAGGGAGGGCAGGAAAAGACGCCTGTCTGAAATCCTGGCGAGTTACTGACAATCCACGACACCAGTCCATAACTAGATGAACTACTAGTCTGACTTGGGGGAAGGTAGCTGCATACATTCCTATTTGAATGCAATCATTTTATACCGACAGCATAATAAAATCAGAAAGAAAAATGTTGAAACACTGAACTATCAGAGGATACATTTTGTGGCTAATATCAGACTTAACATCATTGCAGAGATTCAAACAAAAATCTGAAGTAGCAGTTCTTAAACTGTGGGTCAGACCGATTTTTGGAGGGTTGCGAAACTGAAAAGGTAATAGCTGACAAAGGACTGCTCACTGAACACAAAGACATTTTTAAAGTGGTGGATCGCAAGGGAGTGCAATGGGCCCTATTTGCCCGAGTGTAGTGTGTCTGATAGTGGCTGTTGCTGGTGAATCCTTTGTGGCTTTTTAAGATTGGGAACCCCTCTGGGACAGGGGAACATCAAAATCCTTTTTGCCATGTACTGTAAGCTTCTTTTTGAAGTTTTTTTAAGGGCTCAGTACGTATTCGGCTGATATTTGTCCCTTGTGCTGGCCTTTGAGTGTTGCAAACGCGCTGTAAAGTGCATTTGTGCCACTGTTGTGCCGGTTAGGCTGGCGTGTGGCCGCATTCTGACCTGCCTTTGCCAGGACCCAGCCCCAGGTAAGGCAAGCAATGTTAGGCAGGCACAATATACAATATTTTAGTAATATTATATATTAATAGTGTATGTTTTCAGCTTCTCTATTACCATAAAGGTGGACAGTATAAGAAATATTCGAGTATCTCTTTTCAAGTAATACAGAGGGCATTTGAGTAATACAGTAGTTTGAGTAATACATTCAAGTAATATAGAGAGCAAAATTAGTGTATTTTTCAGCACATACCTGTTAATTTCAGTTAGATCATTTTCCATTTAAATTTAAGCATGGCATGCTGGTGGTAGCACTGGCATTAATTAAAGAGGAGAAATCATGCTGAATGTAGGCATCTCACACCATTTTTAATTTCAATTAATTTCAATTTCAACTTTTGCATTATCTGCCCTGGATTGAGAAAATAATGTGTCAAGAAAAAAACAACAACCCCTTAACGGCTACCCAAGTTTCTGAAACAACATAATTTCATTGAACAAATTAGAATGCATCTATTCAATTAGGCAAATTTGGGAAGTCTCTTTTAGAAATGTGAAATAACTTAATCCAATACTTCAAAAGATACATGCAGGCTTGACTGACAATATGCCAGTTTTAGTTTCCTAGAGTTGAAGGAATACTCCTAAGGGAACCTAATAGAGTATAAGAATTTTATTCTGAAGGGATTTAAGGAGCCCCACTATTTTAGAGCCATAATGAACTTGAACAGTAAACACTTGTTAAAATTGATAATACGCTTCCATCTGTAGGTCCTTTGCAATCTGACTCTTTACCCATTGCTCAGCTTTCACTTACACATCACTGAGGTGACCCTTTCAGTTCCCAGAATAGGAAAAATGAATTTCCAAGGAACAATATGAGGGCTTAACTAGGAGTTAGGCTGGCACAGTTAGGCCAGGAAAGTTTGGTTGGCACAAGGGCCACCGTAAAGCATGTTTGGGCCACTTTCGTGATCAGGGAAGATGGTGCATGTCTGTGTGCTGGTCTCTCTGCCTCCTAGAGTGGTCCAAACATATTTCATGGTGTCCCTTGTGCCAGCCAAACCTTGCTGGCCTAAATGTGCCAGCCGAACTCCAGAGTAGGATTCCCGTCCTGAATCAACTGGTTCAGTTTTGTGATAGTTGAGCTGTCATTTGTGAATTACTGATTCATGATCTAGTACAGCAACTTTGATATTTGTTATCCTTGATGGTTAAGAAGTTCAGTTTACAAAATACAGCCAAAGATGATAGCTGTCTGTCACTCCGTGTGAAAAATAAATGAGCAACATGTCAGTTACATAATTAGAATGGATAGGTTTCTTTTCCCTAAGATTGGGTTTGCCAGAATGTCTTCTATATTTGGCAGGTGTTTGAACAGGCATCTACAGGGAAAAAAGGAAAATGGAAAAAGATCCTGTGACAGCACCTTCTTGTGTTTGCTGTCCCAACAATGAGAAATACCAGTGTTGGTGTTCCTGGTATATCAACAGTGAGAAATTCCTCAACAGCGACAGAGGTAATTATTTTTCAAAACTCTGGTTCCTAACCATTTGCTCCATTCATGAAAGGAGACGCATCCTTTATGTTCAGTGAAAATACGCGCTTTGTCAGATTTTTGCACTGCCAGTCATTCCAAAGCAACATTGAGACAGAAATCTGACATGGATTTCATAAAGTAAGATGGAAGCCTAAAGAAATGCTGTAGACCAGGGTCAGGCATTTGATGACCCACAGCTCTGAGCCCTGAGGCATCTGGTCTTCTGTGGATCTATCACATTTTAATCAGCATACATACAAATAAAAAAATACAATTATGTTACCTGTTGAAGGACCCAAATAATTATTTTTTTTTAAAAAGAATGTCAAATCAGAATCCCTTTTTAATGGTTTTTGGAATGGTAGACAATTTTTCTCTTCTGTGATGAAATATTGTGTAGAGATCTGGCATGGATCAGATGTCTCACAAAGCTTCCAACCTTGTCATCCTGAATGAAATTTGTATGGACGGGTTGCTTTAAAGAATACGGAATAACCTGCAACTAATAAGGGAACTAGATGCAGGCCCCGTTCGTGATATCAGCTAAATAATACACAATGCTCAACTTGTTAGCCAAGGGTGTGACCTCTCTTGGATTAATACACTTCAGAGATTTGTATACATTCAGGGCCCAACCCAATGGGCAGCAGCACTCATGCTGGAACCTCAGCACTGGCTCTGGGTATTGCAAACATGCTGTAAAACATGTTCGTGGCACACGGAGAGCAAGCAGTGCTAGCAGAAAAGCATGCGCTGCCCTGTTTACACCACCAAAGATGCCTGAAAAGGTAAGAGCTGTTGTATAAACTCAATGAACTCTTTACACTGGTCTTAACCAGGGATGGGAACTCGAGTCTTGGGACTTGAGTCGGAGCGCAATCCTAACCTGGAGTTAGGCCGGCACAGTTAGGCCAGCAAGTTTGGCTGGCCTAACTGTGCTGGCCTAACTACAGGTTAGGATTGCACCCTCAGAGTCACAAAAACATACATTTTTGTTGATTCATGTAAATTTGAGTCATGTGTGTTAAGGACCTGGGAGTGACTCAAGAATTAAGCTGAAGAACTCAAGTCCGCAAACCCGTGAGTCTGGGTGTATTTGCTTCCTTTTTTCCCGTGGCTTGAAACACTTAATGGGTCCATCTAGAAGCCAGCAGTTCCAGCTAGGAGGCAGGGAAGGGTTAATGTTTTGTACCAAGCAGGACGTGGGGGATGGAGTCAGGAGCAGGCTCTTTTGTCCATCTCTGAAGGAACCAATGATCACTTGACAAAGGATGGGCGGTCTGATTTTTTTCTTTGGACGAGGGAGGACAGAAGAAGGAACCCAAGCTGGTTTTGCCTTAAGCTTAGCTGGAGAAGCACAGGGAGGGGGAAGAAGAGGAGGCAGGGAAGCCAGGATATGGTTCCATTGTTGCTTGGGAGGAAAAGGTTACTTGGCTCATTCAATGAGTTGCCACAATGGGAATACTTCTGGGTAGAGCTGCAAAAGATTGGATCATATTTTATAAGCCTCCTAGCTGCTACCATGCAACCCTGTTCCCGGTTGCTGCTTCTGTCCCCTCATGCTGTCTGCCACACCCCCTTCTGCCTTGCCCAGTACCTTTTGGTCTGTGCCCCGGCATGCCTGACACATGCTGCTTGTTTCACAAAAGACTCATGACTCAAGTCAAAATGACTTGGGAATTTTGGGGGGGCAAGTCACCCTGGGCATGCTGTAGGACTCATGCACGAGTTGTTGTGGGGTGGTGGTGGAGACCTGGGACTCAACTTAGTCTCACCGCGGTGCCAATTTCCCATCCTTGGTGTTAATTTGTTACTATTTTACTACCCATTTGTGTCCATCTTGTTAGGTTTCAAATTAAATTGACAGAATGAAGTCCAGCTCTTGCTATCAGTTCTTAGCAGATATCTCATCCCCCAAATGTCAGTGCTATAAGAAGCTGATGGAGCTCTGTTAATCCCCAATTTATACATGAGAACACCTACTATTCCATTATTATTATTTTAGTGAATAGAGGAAAAACCGCATAAGAATCTGTCACTGGCAAAAATAGCATTAAAGAGAGCACTGACCCAAAGTTGGTTGGTTGGTGTAATGTATCGTGCTGACAGATGTGGGCATGCATAGGCTTGTTGCAGGGGAAAATAAATGTTCAGTGAAATATTCAATGGTTGCTCTGCTAGCCTGTTTCTAAAAACAGTGCATGCACGAATGCTTGAGAAGGGAACTGCACACTTTCAAATGCTGTTTAAAAGCAGAGGGATAAAAAGGCTTGTTAAATGATGGGGCAATGCTGGTAGAGGAGGCATACCAGAACACTCCTGCTGGAGTGATACATCAAGTGCACAGATGCAAAAAGGGATATGGTGGACCAACCTGCATGATGTTGGGCCACTGCTGTGTCGGCAGCTGCATTTTGTTGACCAGCTGGGCTTCGGACTGGTCAGGAGAGGTAAGTAAAGAAATATTTTACCTACCTCTACAGCCGCACTGTGGTTCCCCATAGATCAGTGGTTCTCAAACATTTTAGCACCAGGAACCACTTGTCAGAATGACCAGACTGTCATTCTGTCTGAGACCCACTGAAAGGGATGTCATTGCTGGAAGTGCTGTCGTTGTGACACCAAAGCCTTCTGCTTTCCTGAGAGTGCAGCAATAAGTTTTCCAATAGCAAAGTGAATCCGAAAGAAAACAGCCCATTTACAACCATGGCACAAGCAAAATAACAACACAGCCCTCCCTCCTTCCAGTGTGCCATCTTCTCATATTTTCAATAATGGCTGTGTTAGGTTCTACACGTCCCACCTGAAATTGGCTTGCGACCCACCTGGTGAGCCACAGTTGTAGGCTGTTCTGATCTTCGCCAGCTGTTTTACTGGTGTAGATCTGTTAGGTCAAAGAAGGCATGCCAGGCCTGTTCCTGGGAATGGGGTGGGTGCAGGGGCAGACCTAGTCAAAATGGCACCCAGGGCACCCAATAGAAGTGTGCCCCCACGGGAGCCCAGGTCTACCCAGCAGAAGCAGCCGCGGGTAGACCTGGGCTCCGGAGCTCAGGTCTACCTGCGGCCATTCCTAATGGGTAGATCTGGGCTCCGGAGCCCAGGTCTACCTGTGCAATGTTGCGGGGGCCACTGGCGCCCCCCTAGACAGCCCCAAGACAGCGCCCAGGGCTCGTGCCCCCCCGCCCCCTAGATCCGCCACTGGGTGGGTGTTCCAGAGTTGACATATGCAAGTGCCATTGAGATCTGTTCCATCCTGCCCCTGTTCTGCCTCCAGCTTGTTCTGAATCCCTGCCTGATCCACTCCCACTGCCATAAGGACTGCACCAATGTCCAGTCTGTGCTGTGCCCCTGACATTAATTTTTCACATGTTTATATCACCTTTCCTCCAAAGGGCTCAGGGAGATGTACATGGTTCCTTCCTTCCCTCTTGTCCTCACAACAACCTTGTGAAGTAGGTGAGGATGGGAGATAGTGACTGGCCCAAGGGCTGAGTGGGGATTTGACCGTCTGGCTTTTGGACCAGCAGCAGTGCTCCACAGGCTGATGGAGGGGCTATCCCACCAGCGCACTTCACAGTACTGTGTACCACAGGGAATGGATTGGGCCCTTGATTTGTTTTAAAGACACCACTGCAGTAGAAGTATGTATGATGGATTGGGGCAACGGTCACATTTCTTTGCAACAATGAATTGCAGTGGGTGCTAGAGAAAGTCCTTGCCACTGAAATGCTCACTGAGAGCAGGTATTTGGATCTCATTTCCCAGAACCACTGAGTCAGTAATGACTGTGCATTCCCTGCGCAATAGTGCACTCATCTGGAAAAGCCTCCGGTCATGCAATCTGCAATAATTATGCACGTAGGACCAACCAGATTGTTATATACAAATTAGCTGCTGCCATATCATATGCTTTAATCTACGCTGTGCTGCTACAACCAAGATCACACATAGAAAAGATTAAATTTGGGTGGCCAGAATTTTCCTTGTCTATGATTCATTGCTATGATAAATGGAATTATGTCCTATAGCAGAGTGGATTTAATCTGAGGATCTTACAATTATCCAAGATTCATTAGTTTAATGTAACATGCTGATAAAATTAGCATACAAAGTGGGTATTCACAAAGTGGAGAAACCAATTAACTCATGAGAAATTGGAGAAAGTTACTTTGTAATTCTGAGTCAATGAGGTTGGCTTCTTGTTTTGCAGCAGAAAAAAATCATGCATTGCAAAGGTAACCAGGGTCTGTTTGAAAGTGTATTGGGCAATCTGATGGCTCCTGTGCATGTAAATCTGTGCCAAACTGTTATGTTCAGAGAAAGTGACTGCCACAATCAGTATTCTTCTGGTCTTCAGAGGGCCTCTGTCATGCAGTTTGTATGGTTCATATTTATCCTTAAATTACAGCCTGCAGCCTATGTGCTGGAGAGGTAACTGAGGAGTAGCTCAGTCATGGGATGAATGAACTACCAGGCTTAGAAGTGTGCTGGATGCACATCTATCCTCCTGAAATTGCTTACACTCACCTGCCAGGCATGTCTCCAGAATATCTCATATCAGGTTACATATGGTTGATGAAGGTAGTATAGCTTAATCTGACAGTTGCACATGCCTAGAGCTTGCAGTGGTACAGACTCTGCACATGCTCAGATGTGGAGGCACACTTTTGCTTTAGGAAGACTGTTGTACCCAGCACAAAATGAAGCTGTGCTCCACTCCGAACATCCTTTGACAGCCTGCTGCCAAGTCAGAGGATTAAACTTGAATGCAGGCAGCCAGAGATGCTATTTCTTTCTAAGGACCCCTAAGGTAGAATTTGAAGTTAGGAACATATATTTTCAAGCTGTTGTAGAAGAACCATAAATGGGCCTCGTTGGCTCCTGTGGTCAGAAATCACACAGATTTGATTAGTGACTGTCAGATGATGGAGCAGATGTCAGTTAGAAGCAGATCAACACTAGAGATCCTGCTCTTTGTCTTCCTGCTCACTGAGCTGTGGTATGTACAAGCAAGAGGGCTGCCTTCATTATGCTGCCATTGTTTTAAAAGGTTCTCCCCAAAGAAGGTCATCTGGCCCCATCTCCATTTGGGTTCTGTCATTTGATAAATCAGTTCATTAATCTATTGTAGAAAACTTAGGGCGGATTGCAATTTATTAAAAAAAACCTGTAATATAAAACAATATACCGTATAAAGTTCAAATAAATAAAAAAACGAAAACAAAAGCTAAAGCATCTCCTGATGGCTCAATAGGCTCAGGGTACAATCCTAACCTGGAGTTACGCTGGCACAGTTAGGGCAGTCAGGTTTGTCCGGCTCAAGGGACTCCATAAAGTATGCTTGGACCGCTCTTGGAGACAGGGAGGGTGGCACATATCTGTGTGCTGGCATTCCCTGACATGTGCCATCCTCCCTGACTCCAAGAGTGGTCCAAATGTGCTTTACGGTGGCCTGTGTGCCAGCTAAACTTTGCTGGCCTAACTGTGCCAGCCTAACAGGTTAAGATTGCACCTCAATGTGATTCAACTTTCCAGCACCAATGCAGCCGCAGTGCAGCCAGAGGTTACAATGTAGCCAGAGAACAAACATTCCTTATCTTGAGAAGGCCTCCATGACAGCCCTCCCACCACAGGATGCAGCGCATGACTCGTTGTCACGGCTGCACCAGCACTGGAAAGTTGGAAAGATGAAGCCCGGCACATGGACGTTATGATGTCAGCAACACTTACTTCCATATTGCGACACCAAAAAGCCTCAAAAGTTGCGCAAAATGGTAGAGGGTGGGCAGGTGGGTCCTTCTCCAACTCCACTAAGAGCCCAGCCTGCCTTTCTGGACTTGCTGCCAGGTGGCTCAGCCAGCATGGATTCCTCAGATAAGCATCATGATGCACCGTTTGGGATACCTTTCAGGTATCCAGGTTCCAAACTGTTTAGGGATGTTATTATAATTAATTTGTAACCCGCCTTTCTGCCCGAAGGTACCCAAGGCGGCTTCCAACAATTAAAATGCAATAAAATTGTGCGTAATGTTAAAAACAATAAACAATACTTAAAACAATATTAAAAACAATTAAAAGTATAAGACAGCCAACCCCCGTGGATCATAAAAGAGGATGTAAAAACCAGCAAGCCTGTCAGCAACTAAAAGCCTGCTGGAACAAAACGGTCTTTCAACGGTAAAGGTTGAAACTCACACCGTAAGCCTGGAAACAAAATGCAACTCCCATAAAGTCGGCTTGATGTGATCATAACGTGCAGCCTTGGCAGCCCACAGGGTTTACTCAGAGTTGCACCCATTATATCACTGGCACAAGGCTGCATGGACCCATGGAAGCAGATCAAGCCTTGAAGGACTTGCTGGACTCCACCACTGCTGAACCTGTCCCTTTTCTGGGCCTTATCCCCCCTCCTCCTGGTGCCTTTCCATTCTGCCCACCCCTGCCCTGCTCCACCCTCTCCACTTCCCTCCCACCCTGTGGATAGTCTTACCTGCAGCTGTGGGTGTCCCTGATCTCTTGCTGCAAGGACCCGGCTGTTCTCTGCAGTGACCAATATGCCCTCTCCTACGCATTGTTTGCGACAGCTGGAAAGAATGCTACACCTCTGGAACACACATTCCAGAGGTATAACTGCGGATCGGTCTGGACCATCAGTCTCATTGAATTCAGCTGGACTTACTTCTGAGCAGACATGCTTAGGATGGTGCTGTAAGTGACCCATTTAGGTAGCACCTTGTTAAATAAGAAGCAGTTTGATTTTTCTGCCACTAGAAGGTGTGACCTTGATAAATACACCGGAATTGGCTGGTGGATCTTGTTGGCAAAGTGTGTGGAATGGTGGACTATGATGTTAGCTTTGTCCTGTATCTGATGAAGTAGTCTCTGGCCCATAAAAGTTTATACCACAATAAATGTGTCAGCCTTTAAGATACCTAAGGCTCTTTCGCGTTTGGAGTCTGATAGGAGAATTTTCATTTTTTCCCTTAGGGGTGTGTGTGTGTGTGTGTGTGTGTGTGTGAGAGAGAGAGAGAGAGAGAGAGAGAGAGAGAGAGAGAGAGAGAGAGAATTTGTTGAATGGATGTTGAGAGTGGTATAAAAATTGTGCGTGTTGCTTTTCTTACACATCTTTGTATTCAAAGTGCTTTCTTGCGTGCTTCATGTGCCTGTCTTTCTTTTTAAATAAAATAACCATAGCACAGCATACTTTCTTAACAATAAAACCTTTCAGGCTCATGGAGGAAGTGAGACACTCCAGGGTGCATGGCTATTGTAAAATAACTGTATTTCTTTGGTACTAACAAAGTCACACTTGAACTTTGGCCTCCTGCCTCACTACTTACCTTCAGCCATGGGGTCATCTCACAGCAGCCACCTGCCCTGCAATGTTCCTTACACAACATATCAATTGCTCTGGCAAAGCAAAAGCATACACTTAAGAGACTAGCTGTCATATTGTTCCCATATGTGAGTTCCTAGCTATGTGAAATTCAGTTGCCACTGCTGGGGCGGGGGGGGGGGGTTACCCTTCCCCTTTAACCTTTTACCCAAGTCCTGTGAAGTTCTTTCTGATGTGCTAAAGCTTGCTCATGTCAGTGCAACTAATGTGCAGGGTTCTGGTCTGCAAAGCCCACCCTGAAGTGCCCAATTTACATAGGTGGAATTCTGCTACTTCAAACACTTCCCTTCTTTTTTGCAGACTTAAAAAATGGGCTTTTTTGGGGGGGGGATCTCCCAAATAGGCTTTTTGAAGGGGAGGGAAAGCATTTCACTTTAAAAGCAAGAAAATATTCTGGACTGGGAGGGAGGAAAATATGACGTGCCAGCATCTGCGAAATGATTGAAGCATCATGCAACAGCATGAACATCATGGAGCCTGTGCTAGAAAATTCTGAGATTTACCAAAAGATGTCCTCCAGGAAGATGCAAACAAGCAGCTCAAGGGCCCATTCCCATGCAGGGACAGTGTGTTGGATGCAGAGCTGCCAGAGTGATGTCTGCTATATCCAGTGCTCCATCCCAGTGGATAGCAGAGGGAAGGGAATTACTTACCTGACTGTCCTGGCTGAAGCACAGCCTCCTGTGGGACTCCTCAGAGCTCATCAGATCTGGCATGGCTCCGAAGAACTCCTGGGGGCATTTCTGGCCTGGAATGGGGAGTTTGGCATCTGGTGGCCACTGAGTTCCACTTGGCTCCAACCACTTTCTTGCCTCTCTACTGTTGGGGTTGTGCTTGCGGCTGGTCTATGCCCTGTGTCCAGATGCTGCCCCAGTGTCCTTGCATAGGAGTAGGCATTACTCCTATGCATTAGTTATTACCATTAGCTAATATTACCATTAACTAATACTATGTTCCAACACTGCAGTGGCGGCCCTGGGGCAGATGAAAGCAATGCAGCTTTCATGCCATTGAGCTGGCGGTAGCTTCTCAGCTCCAGAAGCTCCTGTAACAGAGTAACTAGATCCAGTGGTGTAGCTAAAAGGGTGCAGAGGGGGCAAATGAACCAGGCAACAAGCTTTGGGGGGGCAGGGGAGAGGCAACAAGCTGAGCTTGACGCTAGTGGCCATAAATGTGAAACTCTTGGTGAAGTATGAGTAATACTATAATGTTCTATATCATTGGGAAGGTAATTTAATGCTGAATGCAATGAAACAAACTATGTTGCAATATCTGTATTCTATCATATGTTATGGCCAATTAACCAGAAAACCATTTATTTATCTGATTGATTTTGTTGTTTAATTAGATTAATTAAATATATTAATCAAATTAATTACATTTGATTTTGTTGTTACAAAATCTTCTTTGACCCCAGGTAGCAGATGCCTTGGCTGTATCACTGACCAGATCCTTTTCAGTCTGGCTTCAGGCTAGGCTTTTTGATGGATCTGGTTTTGGTCACCTTGCTGGATGACCTATGTTGGGGGCTAGAGAAGAGGAGTGCATCCATGTTGGTCCTGCTGGTCCTCTCTGGGGCGTTCAACACCATTCACCTTGGATCAATTGGCTAAGTTAGGCACCATTTGGAGGCACCATTTGGTGGTGATTCTGCTCCTTCTTGGCTGATAGAGCCGATAAATGGTGATGGGGGTCACTTGTTCAGCTGTCTGGCAGTGTAGGGTGTCATAGGGTTCAATCTTGTCTCCCATTGTATTTAATATCAACATGAAACTGTTAGAGAGGTCATCCAGGGATTTGGAGTTGGATTTGGAGAACTTGCTTCCAGAGACTGTGGATTGTATTGAAGCCTTCCGAGTCTTACCTAATAGTAGGCATTAAAAGGTTTGGGCTGTCAGACAACTCTCTTGGTTTTATTTAGCATTTGAGGATTCGGCAACGTGAACTACCTTGAGGCCATTTTATGGTGCAAGATGATGGTGAAATTCTACATTAGTACAAGAAATACATGCTTGTTGCATGCAACAGTGTGCAAGAAAAGCCTAATGGACCATTTGCTTCCTGCAAACCAGAACTGAGAGGGGGCAATCCCCCTATCAGCCATGGGCAGCACAATCCTAATCCCCGCGCAGCAGCATCGCAATAAGGGTTGCGCTGAAGCTGCGCCCTTAGCGCCGATGCAGAAGCGCCAATCAGCACCCCTGTGTCGGCGCTAAGGCAACAGGACCGGTGCTTCAGGCAGATCCGAGGAACACATGGGGAGGCTGGAGCTTCCCCTACAGTAAGGAAGCTCACGCTTCCTTGCCGCAGGGAGGTTCCAGCCTCCACCTACCTAGCGTTGGATAGGGTGCTGGCTGGCTGGCTGGCGCTCCTACCCCAGTGCTGGGTAGGATTGCGCTCTTAATTTCCATAATTAGCAAACCCCTTTCATAATGTACAAATTAGGGCACAATCCTAACCTGGAATTAGTCCAGCAAGATTTAGTTGGCACAAGGGACACCGTAAAGTATGTTTGGACCACTCTCAGAGTCAGAGAGGCCAACACCCAGACGTGAACCATCCTCCCTGACTCTGAGAGTGGTTCAAGTGTGGTTTATGATGGTTCTTGTGCCAACCAAACTTTGCTGGCCTAACTGCAGTTTAGGGTTGCACCCTTAAACTATTCAGATTTGGTGAACTGGAATATGCCAACTTCAGTCACTTGGTCTACTCAGACTTTGCTTGCTTTCATAACAAACCTTTTCTTGTGGTATGGGAAACTTGAGCGGGTTTCCCTCCCTTTTCTTGAAAAGACCATCAGAGCTCCTCCCAGTGGCTGCCTTCTGGTGACTGCCATGTTTTTCTCCCATAATGCTCTGGATATTAAGTTAGAACAGCATGTGGCTGCTGGGGGATAACTGCCAAGAGGAGTTGGTAGTTCAAAGACTGTGCTGACCAGCCTCGCTGTAAGTCCCTTGCCTCCTGCGCTCTTCATCCTGAAAAGGAATGAATTTTTGATTCATTAATTCATCATGAATTAAAACTGGGAGTTGTGATTAAAATAATGTGAATTTAATGAATTAATGACAAAACACATGGGGCAAAAAGCAATGAAAACGAATGGCATGTCAAATTATTATTTTTGCTTGGGCACTGCTCAGATCCCCCCTGCTACAAAGCCTGAGACCCTCAGATCACTCCTACTTCATGTCATATTCATTTCAGTGGGATTTGCGTCAACGTAATGCATTTAGGGTTGGTGCTTTTTTTATTGCTACAACTGTACAGGGGCTAGGACATTGCCCATGTCTTGGGGGAGATCCAAAGTTCAATCAGGCGGAGTCAAAATGCTTTCCTTTTGGCTTTTGTATTAGGAATAATATATGAGAGCAAACATTTCCCATTGTCAGTGGTTGATATTTATTCTGCTTAGTCCCATTGTCTATTGAATAATGTATGGAAAGAGGACACAACTGGTTAAAATACATTTAAAAGCATGCATTGCAATGAATGTAATGGTTAAATAAACATAACTGCACTTGTGCTTAAGTGCAGTACTGAGAAACCATCTTATTCAATTTCTGTAGAGTCCTGGAACCTCAAAGACAACAAAGAAAGTGTAAACAATGCCTCAAGTGGAAACCATAAGACAAAGACTTTACTTAGGCTACAATCCTATACACACTTTCCTGGGAGTAAGTCCCATTGGACACAAAGGGACTTACTTCTGAGTATACATGCATAGAATTGTGCCCTAAGCCAAATAGAATATGCAGTCAACCCTACAGAGTGAATCTGGCATAGCAACTACCACAACAGCACACAACATGTACAAGATGACAGTACAGTATGTTCGTCTACATAGTGCCCCCCCCCCAAAGAGATGCAACTAAAACTCATGGTGAACAAACTCAGAATAATACAGAATATTATTGGCTTCATAAGTTACTGGTCAAATTGCTCATTTCAACACAATCTTAATCAAGACCATTATTTTCAGGTTAAAAGTCTAGCAAAGAGAATCCAGATTTAAAATGATCAGGTGCAATGGTTACGTCTTTTGTTTAAAGGTAGGCCACTATGACAGGGACGTGGTAGCACTGCGGGTTAAACCTCTGAGCTGAGCTTGTTGACCAGAAGGTTGGCAGTTTGAGACCATGCGGCAGAGTGAAGTCCTGTTGCTTGTCCTGGCTCCTGCCAACCTAGCAGTTCGAAAGCATGTAAAAATGTGAGTAGATAAATACTTTGGTGGGAAGGTAACGGCGTTCTGTGCGCTATGGCGTATAGTCATGCCGGCCACATGACCATGGGTGCTTGTCCTCAGGACAAACACCCGTTCTTTGGCTTAGAAACGGAGATGAGCACCGTCCCCTAGAGTTGGTCACGAGGAAACCTCGTGGGTCGTGGGGAAACCTTTACCTTTAGGCCACTATATTTATTCACTGAAGAATTCTGTGATCAGCCATGCCATAAGCTAAGTGTGAAGGTTTAGTAAGAAATGGAAAAACCTAATACAGGCACTTAAGAACATAAGAACATAAGAAGAGCCCTGCTGGATCAGGCCAAAGGCCCATCTAGTCCAGCTTCCTGTATCTCACAGCGGCCCACCAGGTGCCCCAGGAAGGCATGAGACTACAAGATGCTTGCATCCTGTTGCCACTCCCTTGCACCCGGTACCAGTAGCCCACCACCTTTGTAAGGAGGTTGCACAATCCATCATTGCCTATAGCCCACGATGGACCTTTCCTCCAGAAATCTGTCCAATCCCCTCTTGAAGGCATCAAGACCAGATGCCATCACCACCTCCTGTGGCAAGGAGTTCCACAGATTAACTACCCGGTGGGTAAAAAAGTACTTCCTTTTATCTGTTTTAACTCTCCCAACCCTCAGTTTTAGTGGATGCCCCCTGGTTCTGGTGTTTTGAGAGAGGGAAAAGAACATCCCTCTATCGACTCTATCCCTTCCATGCATAATTTTGTATGTCTCAATCATGTCCCCCCTCAGGCGCCTTTTTTCTAGGCTGAAGAGCCCCAAACGCTGCAGTCTTTCTTCATAAGGGAGGTGATCATTTTCATAATCATTTTCGTCGCTCTCTTCTGCACCTTTTCCAACTCCACTATGTCCTTTTTAAGATGCGGTGACCAGAACTGGACACAATATTCCAGGTGTGGCCTTACCATCGATTTGTACAATGGTATGATAATATTGGCTGTTTTATTCTCAACCCAGTCTTGTATAAAAATGTTTTTTTCCCTCTTAGAATACCTGCTGCCTCCTTCACTTTCCCCAGGCTCAAATGCAAGTACTGAGAACATAAGGAATGGGAAGCCAGCCCGTAGGACCAAGGCAAAAAGTCGTCCTGTTTGATTGTGTGAATGAGGTTGCAAGCAGGCCTGTGTTTGTCTCACGCCCCCATTCCTATGATGCTGGGTCCCTGCAGAGCAGCCGTGCCAAAACCTGAGAGCCTGCCTGTTGGGCTGCACCGCCTGACATGGAGGATAGGGCCTAGTAGTAGTGGAGGCCACCGCTGGTCCCACCCCCTTTCCACCCCTCCCTGCCCAGTTCTGCCCCCCCCGCCTCCCCACCCCACCCTGGCAGGCCTTATCGCTGGCTGGCACTGTTGGAGTGCTGGCCAGCTGTACCGTCCGCACTGGGCACAGCACTAACTGGCACAGCTGCAGCACCAGCGCTTCCTCTTCCCTGGGTGCCGTAAACATGCTTTACGGCACGTTTATGACACCTGAAGTCGGCGCCGAGCAACAGTGCTGGCGATATGAACCCATAGGATTGGGCTCACAGTCTTCCTAGCAGGCATTCAAATAGGAGGAAAAAGCAGGAGGCAATCTCAGGGTTCTGATCCTGTGACCTTTACCTCTGGAGAATGGGAATCTTTAGGAGACAATTGATATTTGCATCATTTCCATTGGGGAGAAGGCTCTTAGAACATCTGTTTCAAGTACTGCACATTAACTTTTCCCTGCCCCACTTGGTCAAGTCAAACTGCTGAGCAAAAACCGGGTCACTATTCCATTTTTTCATGTTTCTTATATTCCTTGAGATGATTAGGCCCAAGTATTTACATCAACCTTTCTGTCACCTGAAAGGTCATTTGTTCAATTGGCATATCCAG
This sequence comes from Lerista edwardsae, assembly GCA_029204185.1. Taxonomy (NCBI): domain Eukaryota; kingdom Metazoa; phylum Chordata; class Lepidosauria; order Squamata; family Scincidae; genus Lerista; species Lerista edwardsae. The sequence goes on along the minus strand of JAJKFI010000002.1, from coordinate 44,611,155 downwards.
TGACAAGATCGCAGGTAGTGGAGCTGGGAAAAACTTCACCCCACATGTTGGAGAATTAAATCATTGATAGCCCAAAGAGATGACACTGGGCCAGACAGAGTTATTATGTAGCAGCTGCGTATGTTTGATTAAATAGATATGATGAAATGATTTCATGATTTTAATGGCCTGTGCACGTTAGATTTGACACATGTTGCTGGCATTTGTCCTTGCCATTCCCACTTCTATGGGGTGTGTGGAAACAAGGATAGTATGCTGGGGGACATTCATGCAATGGACCAGTTTGGAGGCGCAGTGTCAGCAGATCTAACCTATTAGAAAGAAAAGCTACTTTTAAAATCTATTCTGTTTCATTATCAATTGCTAACATACTAAACCCAAATTTCTTTAAAAAAATTAATGTGCCTTCTTAACTCCCAGTCATACTAATTAAAATAGAACCCATTGATTATTCAACTGAAACTTTAACTGATTAATCTACTGATTAAAGCATGCAATTCTTGGGGAAAAAACGAGGATGTGTTTATACTGTTAAGGTATAACTTGCTTGAATTGATTTGTGCATTTTTCTAGGCAATCACATCCTATAGCCTGATCATGTCATAGGAGCAACTAACCAAATGTCATAGATATTTCATTACATGTGCTGATTTTTCTTTTTATTTCTTTATGTCCTTTATATGTGTTTTTTTAATCATCATTGGCATCCTTCAAACATTTCGTGTTCAAAAATGAATCCAGTACTGTATTTTGCAAACTTTCAATTTAGTAGCCCAAATCCTAGCTGTATTTCTGCCTGTCTTTTCTCTCTCCCTCTCTGAGCTTGACAAAATAGTGAGCATATTGTTTCTCCAGGGCTACATTTGCCAACTCACATTTATGTTCATTTATAACAGAAGCCATGTTGGTGTTTTATTTCTTTTTCCCCTCTGTATATGCACATTAAAAAAATGTTGATTTTGGAAATGCTACAGCGCAATGCAGCTGTTTCCAAAATTATTACCAAGAAAAAATAAGCTGTCCAACACAGTAGTGTTTTTTTATGTGGCTAAATAAATAAATATCTTTGACACTGGGTCAACAATACCAGCAAAATTACATCAAATTCACTTCATAAGATAGATTGTATGAATGGCTTCCAGTCTCTTTCTCATCAGTCTCGTTTATATTTTTAGACAGTCTTTATGCGAATACAATGACTCCAATATCAAACATTTTAAATGATGCTTGAAATATCAGTCACTTGACTTTGATGTCACACACAATTAAATTCAAGCCATCTTCTCTCAGTTAATAACAGCAATCTCACCAAGTCTAGTGCCTAATTAATACAAGCTATTTGTCACAGAGAGGTGACACATGTATATCAGAAAGCTTGAAATATTGTTTTTGTGCTGAAGTAGATCTAACCAGCGCTGCAATGCAGAATCTGTCTTATGTATGATTGGCTTTAAACATTTCAAAAGGCCCAAGAGTTTAGAGTGTTCAAGCTGGGACTCGACAGTGCATAGAAGGTGCTACTGATGTAGCAGGTCCCTTTAGGCGGCTAAATAGTGAGTTATTTAGAAAGAAATGCGGCTAGAACTGAAGGGCTCACACTTGATCATTCGTTTAGGTAATCGGCAGAATTAGTAATAGACTGCCTATGGTAATTTGCTTAACCTGCACTTTTTAAGCTATGCAACAGAATACACAATCATACATTTTCTTATTGTTGAATAAGCATATTTAGTGCTGTTTCTTCTCAGTCTTTTTTTTTTAATGGTATGCCATTCCAGCTAGGTTCTCTGTGGCCTACAAATGAGTTTCCCGGTTTTATCATAACTAAATTCAATTAATGGTGTGGAGTCAACTATAACATGCAGGAAGGTTGGGTTTTATAGTTGTTTCTTCTCACACCCTCATTCTATTAGTGGTAAATTTGTCTAAGCTGGTAACAGGGCAACAAAAGTGTGCATGTGTGCATGTGTGTGTGAAAGAGAGAGAGAGAGAGAACACTCAGGGCCCAATCCTGTGGTCTTTATTACTGGCCGGAGCGTACCCAGAGAATAAGTACTGCCCATGCTGGGGCAGCATCAGTTGGCGCTGCACCTCATTGTGGGTTATACGACTGGCTGGTGCTCCACCAGCACTGGCTAGTGGTCAGGCCCATTGGGGTGTGGGGAAGGCAGGGAGGGGCAGAACTAGATGGGGCAGGAGAGGAGTGGGCCTGGCTTGGGGTAGCCACGTTCCACTGCCACGTTTGGGCTGCCTCCATGTGAGGAGGATGCTGGCAATTCAATTGGGAGGAGCGAGGGCACAATTTGATGCTGTTTTGCATGACGGGTAGGCCAGTCCAGTCCAGTCCATGTCACAGCTCATTTGATGCTGAAGTTAAGTGTTAGGCATTTCACTGCATACTGACCACCAGCCAGTCCAATCTACCCTTTTTAGCAGCAAATCTATTTGGTTTCACAAGTTGAGGCTTTCTTATAATTCATGGGACCAGATATAGCTTTAAACACTCTATTTCAACATATTGCCAGATTTATGCACTTCTTCTAGAGACAGAGGAGGGACTGTGAAGAAATCAACGTTCTGTTTAGATGTAGGGAGGAACTGTGGGCATATACAGTATGTGCTCCGTTCTAGTCCAGGGAACTATGAATCTTTTGATATTGAGGGTAAATTTTAAAGGCATATCCTGAGGACAAAGCCCTGTCCTGTGCAGAGCAGCTATAAAAACAATATCTGGGTGGCAAAGTGAAGGGAAAAGAAGATTGCATGAAAGTTCTCATTAGCCGTCAGGACTGTTAGTCAGTGTCTATTGGCAGAATTTCACCTATCTTATTATTACATAGGCAATGTCTTGAAAAACGAATAAATTGAGTATTTCTCATTAAACTCAATGAACATTCCAGGGCTTGTGCCTGCACTGGCACAACGGTGAGAACAATTCTAACCAGGAGTTAGGCCGGCACAGTTAGACCAGCAAAATTTGGCCAGCACAAGGGACACCGTAAAGTGTGTTTGGACCAGGGAGGATGGCGCACATCTGTGTGCCGGCTTCTCTGATTCCAAGAGTGGTCCAAACATTCCTTACGGTGGCCCTTGTGCCGGCCAAACTTTGCTGGCATAACTGTGCGGTCCTAATGCCAGGTTAGGATTGCACCTGTGTGCATCATCCATTGTACAAATGTGACTCCATGGCTGTGCAAGCAAAGCTTCAAAATCTTGTCGTATCGGTGAATGTAATAGAATAATCCCTTAGTTTTAACCTTTGGCACCTGCATATCCTAAAATCCTGAAAAAGGGGTCCTAGAAAGGGGAGCAAGAGGTTTCAGGGTAGGCAATAAGTTTCATGAAAAGTGCTTTCTGGAGCTGCTTTGCCTTTGCCACTTACCGGAAGATGGGCTGCTGTCTTTTGGGCGTAACTTCAATGCTTTAGAATGGGAGGAAATCATAGCTGCACAACAGAGCACATGTTTGACATGTCTAAATCCTGGGATCAGTTCTTCACTATATTTTGTTACATGATCTTGGTCCTGGGAAATCTGCAGAAGCCTAGGAGATCTGCAGCGAGTTATTGCTGATCTATACATATGATTTCTGTACAAGTCATTTTTCATTTCAGTACCTCATGTGAAGTGGGAAAGGTGAACATGTGTTTCTAGTGCAGATTTGCCAAGATTCTTGAAGTAGTTCGAAAGTACACATGTCTTCCTTGAAAGTGGACATACCTCTTAATTATTTGCACATTATGTTGCAATGGGATTTTTGAAGTGAAAGGAAAGCACCAACATCTTTCTCCGGTGCTTAAAATGTTATATGGAAAAAAAATATTGACATATTGCAGTAAATTGAACTAAGAGCGCAATCCTACCCTGGAGTTAGGCCAGCACAGTTAGGCCAGCAAAGTTTGGCAGGCACAAGGGACACAGTAAAGTAAATATGGGCTACTCTTGGAGTCAGGGAGGATGGTGCACCTTTGTGCTGGCCTCTCTGACTCCGAGAGTGGCCCAAACATACTTTATGGTGTCCCATGTACTGGGCAAACCTTGCTGGCCTAACTGTGCCAGCCTAACTCCAGGTTAGGATTGCTCTCTGAATCGTATTTGTAATTTAGATAATATACTGCTGGCCTAACAGATTCCTTAGTAGTACAGATCATTGTACGCTTTTGAGATAGGGGAAGCCTCATCGGATTAGGTAGACAAATTGGTTTAAGCTACAATCCTATACACACTTTCCTAGGAGTAAGCCCCATTACTCCTAAGACACAAAGGGACTTACTCCTGAGTATGCATGCATAGGATTGTGCTCTTAGTAGAGTAGCATATTCCCTATTTAGTAGTACAGTATAATATAGTCATGTTTTTTGTTTGTTTTGATCCAGAGCCTGCTGGACAATGCCAGTTTTTCTTAAGGGTTGCATTAGCCATGCTTTCTGTGCATATTAGTGAATAAGCCTGTAAAATAAGATGATAAAGGATTTACTGAAATATCAGGGAGCATGTGAAATAGGTACTTCATTGAAAGAGCTACCTGGCAAGCATGAAGACACCACTGTGCGGTGTGCAGTTTTGTACAATCTTGCGCTATGTGGTGTGTGTTTTTTCCAGGCTCAAACTGCATGTACTTTTGGTAAAACCAAATGCTTCATTAAGGAGGCGTATCTAATGTGGCACATATTGTAATGATAATATCTTGGCATCTTGAATCTAAATCAGATTACTCCATCTTACTGGTCCTATGCAAGGGTTGGGGGAGGGGTTTGGAGCTTCTCTGAAGTGGAGCACAATTTATCTATGCTTAAAGCAAAAAGGAAAAAAAAAAAGTATTTTTCCTCCACCCCTCCCTGTCCATCTTTGCCAGTGCAGTGAGAGCTCCCCCTCCTGTTTCAATCCATTCTGTCTGCTGATGCAAGATTACATGTGCTGAGCTGAGGGTAAAGCATCCGAAATGTACCCCTGGAATTGAGGTGGCAGAAACCAAAGCTCGTCAGATTTGTGCTCATGCAAAAGCTCATTGAGCCTTTTTACTGTAGACCTTTGTCCTGGACTATGGTATGCCTTTCATATTTGCAAAAAGTATGGATTAGGGCCGTTTGAACACTGTAAGTCACATAAAACATACGTAGATTGAAGGTTTAGTCCATCAAATTCAAAAAAATTAAGGAAAAACGAAAAAAAAAACATTTCAACTCTACTTTCCATAACCCCATTTCAAGATATATCATGTATGCTCAATCTAAGAAATTAATTGGGGCTGGGTTTTTTTTTAGCTGATTAAACTTCTGTATATTAACAGTTTCATTAATCCCTTCCATTTACAGAAATATATCTCAAATTCAAACTTCATTCAGTATGGGTGAAGGATGGTGAAAGAAACGTGGAATAATCACAATTCAGTAAGCAAAAGGGATCATTAATTGTTCAAATGAAATCCCCTAAGGCCTAATACAATAGACCGGATCTTTTTCAGATACTGCGCCAATGCCACATGGATGCCGATGAGACTCCTTCATAGCCTGTCCTAACAATGCTACTCTGATGGTGCACTGATGCTGGCACAACAAGGGTGGAATACCAAGCATATCCTTGCAAGTCAAATACTGGCACAACTCGTTATCCACAGAGCAACATACTGATTGCAGCATGTTATTATCGTGACATTGGCGTGTCATCACTGTGACATCAGTATGTCATCTGTCTGTCATTTGTGTGATGTCTAAGAGCAAATTGCTGCATCCAATCAGCACCAGCAGCGGCAGCCAGACAAGCACTGACAGGGTGAACTGAGAATGGGGTGGGACAGGTGCAGGGCCAATGAGTGGCCAATGCTAAGGAGACAATTCCTGCTAGCCACTAGGAATGAGCAAAACTGCAACAGGCATCACCTTAATAGGTGATAGGCATGGGAGATGCCTATCATGGTCCTTGGGGTCTGGGAGCCCCCAGACAATCCCTCAGAGACCACGGATGCTGAACCTTCTTCCCTCCTGACCACTAGCAACCCTCAGTGGCCCAGGAGATTTTACCTGTGCCCAATCATACTGCCAGGCAACCCGCTAGGTTACAGGGTCAAGATTGGAGTTAGCTGATCCTAGTGGACAAGGTGCACCAGTAGATAAAACATAGTAAAATTTATTAAAGCTAAAGAATACACGACAAAGGCTCAGAGGCCCAAGCAAAACACAGCATAACTTCTTAAGAGCCCAATGCAAAATAACAAAGCTATTGGGCTAAGTCTAACTGGCCTATCATTCACCTAATAGCGCAGTAACCGGTGGCCCAGGGTGCAGGATGATCTCTCCCCTGCAGACTGAGCATCAGTCATTTTGTTCCCTGTTCAAAACACTTCCCAGCCCCCTCCTTCTGGCTGCAAGGCTCCTACTCCATCCTTCCCTCCCATCTAGAGGTTCAAAGTTGGTAATACTGATAAGGTCTGGCCTTGGCCAGCAAGGCTCTAGGGCTCTGATGTGCTGTCTGGCCCCCCACAGCCGCTGAGATTCCAGACACCACATTCAGGGTGCAATCCTATACTACGCTGGAATGGCAAGGCCATTCCAACGCCATATCCTAGCACAGTATAGGTGAGGCTGGAGCCTCCCCGCTGCAAGGGAGCATGAGCTCCCTTACCATAGGGGAGGCTCCAGCCTCCCCTATGTGCTCCTCGGATCTGCGCCTGCTAATGAGTGGGCACAGATCCGAGGAGATGGCGCAGCCCAAATCGGGGCTGCTCAGCCTCGCGGATGGGCTTAGGATGTGGCCATATGGCCACCTCCCAAGCCTGCCCATGTCCCGCCCCTGCCTCCCTCCCTCCCTCCCTCCCTCCCTCCCTCCCTCCAATCCCCGTGCCACCTCGGCACGGAGACTCCCTCGTGCTGACCGGCTTCGGTTGGCATGAGAGAGGCTCAGCGTGGGCGCAGCAGGGCCTGTGCTGCCTGCAGTGCCACAACCCAGTTGCGCCAACACTGCGTGGTCTATGGGATTGTGCTGCCCGGCTCTCTGCTTGGTTCCCACAGAGGAAGGGAAGGAGGGGGGGGATCCCAGTGGTTTCATTCAAATGATTTAGGAACAGGAACTCACTTTTGATTGACACTTGTCGAGAACCCGGAACCAGCCACGGAGCCCGTTAGGATCTGGAACGCCCATTCTGGTCCATTCCCCCTGAATGACATCACTGGGGATGCTGGGCCTACTAGTCCCCAAATGGAGAAAGGCTGAGGCCTAGCTCACTTTACTCACAACAGTGCCCCAAGGCAACATACAGAAACACACAACATGTCACTGGGACTCCGCAGCACCCTGGTCTCCTACAGGAATCACAGTGGCATCAGCAGCAAAGGGGCAGAAGAAAAGAACTGCTACACACCGCTACATACAGTCCCTTCATAAACTGGCCTTGAGGTGTTGGGTTAATCTTGGGGTATTCATTCATAGCGGAGTCTGCTCTACAATGACACAAGGTGACATTCAGATCCAGCCCACCCTGGATATTCAGTGATTCAACTGAAGTGTTTATGAATTGAAATGTTCATTGAGTTGCTGTTGCTAGAGTTAATCTGAGAACTCTAGAAATATCTGTCTGTAAATAATTTGTGGACCTTTTTGCGCACTGCTCTTCTGCAGGAGTTTCAGTTTTCCTTAATAAATATCATTTTCATTTAGAAAACAAGCGACTGGCTGGAATGTTAAAAATACAACATAATTCTTGAAGCAGATTGCATGTATAATTCCACTTCTGCTAGCATTTGTTTCCACCCACCTACTGAATTTATAGCATCTGGAAGCCACAATGCATTGTTTAGCTTTTAAAATTAAGATGCTATAATATCTGCTGTGCTTTTGCATTTTATGAATATTTTATTGCATGATGAACAAGGATGATCATACAAGCTTGTAAATGAGCAATATTTCATGTAAATGTTTTGCAAAGCAAGCCCTACAGAGATGCATCTTATTTTTGTAGGTGGCCTGGTGGGCATCAGAGGGAGGACATGTTAAATATATAGATCTGCCACCCTGAGGCTTCATAAGCATGAGAGAGAGACTTGATTCACACACACATACTGGCAGCCATTTTCTGCGAAACTACATGGAGGTGATTGCACATGGCAAGCTGTTTGAGTGCAACAGAGCATCATGTGCATCTTTGTATTCTCACTTCAACCACAACATTCTTCCTCTCCATGCTCATAATAAAATGTTATTATTCTGGAACTTCGTGAGCAGGAATGCCCGTTCTTACTGCTTGAATAGCTTAAATTCAAATGCTTCCAGAGAAAAAAGCTATGGAGAGTATAGGTAAGGGAGGAAAGGATAAGGATGTGTAACCGTGGATAAATGTGGACAAACACAACTGCATATTTGTGGACAAATGTGGACAAACACGGGGCTTGTTGTTGTTTTTAATTTGTTTTTAAATTTGTTTTTAATTGTGTTCTTAATTTTTGATTGTATTGTTTAAT
>JAJKFI010000002.1:44588796-44602303 GCA_029204185.1 Lerista edwardsae | reverse complement strand
ATAATAATAATAATAATAATAATAATAATAATAATAATAATAATAATAATAAATGTATTTATATACCGCCTTTCTTAAGATCACTAGATTTCTCTAATGACTGTAACCCAAGGCGGTTTACATAGGCAGACCCAAGGCGGTTTACTTTTATTCATAAACCCGAAGGTTTTTACAATTTACAGAAATGTTCTGCCTTTCAAGAACTACACACATGCAGATCTTTCTTTCTGGATTTAGCCTTCTTTCTTAGCCACCCGTCTGTCTTCTGCTGGCTGATAAGAGGCTTCCCTGCTCCCACCAGAGACGCAGCTGACTTCAGCACACTCCTCCTCCCACGAGGCAGCTGGAACTCAGCTTTTAATCAGCTGCAGTTTGCAAGGTCTGCCGCTCACAGAGACTTCCGGCAGTCCCGAGCTCACGACCTTCAGATCTTCAGCTGTTATTTTCGGGCAAACGGAGGCATTAACCCTCTCGGCTAAATCTTTAAAACATGTTAATCCAATCTGGACACTCCATTTCTTTTAAATTCATATCACACATATTTTAGAGGAAAAGTACAGGCATGCCCCAGTATCCACTGGGGTTCTGTTCCGGACACCCCTGTGGATACCTGAAACCGTGGATACTGAGGGCACCTTATTAAAGACAGGGGAACATCAATGGTGTTGTTGCAACAAGGTAGAATAAAGGGATTCATTTAATGTTCCCCCATCTTTTTAATAGGCATCCTGGTATCTGTGGGTAAATGAAACTGTGGATACTGAATTGGTGGATTCCAGGGTACACCTGTATAGCAATTCTCTGGACATGGGGAAATCAAGAATTTGTCCCACTATTATTCTATTTCTCTATAACGAAGAACAAGAGGATACAATTTTTTCCTTAGTCACTGACATGGTATGAGTGTTGGTCAAATACCCCTCCACAAAGCTTTTTTTTTTCAAGATTATGTTCATATTTTTCAGATTTTTTTTCAGCGCAAAAGTAGATACTTTGGCACTAGGCCAAAGCAAGACAAAGTTTTGTGAACATGTGAAACTTCATATCTTGGTCCATCTAGCCCAGTATTGTATCCTCTGACCAAGAGCAGCTTTTCGAAGCAGCTTGGCAGTCTTGTCTATCACTTGCTACCATATCCTTTGGACCGGAGGATTGAACCTGTTCATTGAATCTGCTTAGCCATGCAAACTGTCAATATGGCCCCTGTCTGTGAATCATCATGTGCTTGACTATAGTTTGGATGAAGTACTTCATCAGGTGGGAATTTCTTGTTTTGAGGTCTTCTTAAAATGTGATATATTGCTTATTTTGTTGATTTCATGTATTTTGTTGAGCATGTATTCCGCGGGAATATGTCCATTGGGCAAAATACAATATCAACGTTTGTGCATTAATTCAAAACCTTCCTCCTAACGAAGATGACTTAATTTAAAACTGCCTTGTAAGATAGCAATCATAGAATATTGTTGTGCAAAAATCAGCAAGCACAATGTTTTGGAATTTTGTCAGAGCTATAAACCCTCTTTATGACATTTAAAAGTCCTTTTTGCTGTTACTGAACAAATGAAATCAGAAGTTACCTCTTCTGATTTTGACTGGAACAAAAGCCATAGTTTCAAAAATACACTTGTGTGTCAGTAATCAAAGAAATTGCTCTCTTGCCATAATTTCAACATCATCACAACATGTGGTGGTGCTAGAAGGTTCCTGTTCTGTAGTGTCTAAGAGCCCAATCCTATCCAATGTTCCAGTGCTGATGTAGCTGTGCCAACGAGGTGTGCAGTGCATCTTGCAGTGGGGGTGCAATAAGGGAGACCTCCTCAAGGTAAGGGAAAATTTGTTTCCTTACCTTGAGGATGCATTGTGGCTCCATCGTCGCTGGAAAGTTGGATAGGGTTGGCCTTAAGTCTAGCATTGTCTTTCTTTACTTCTTGATGTTTGGCTGTGATGCTTCTTCTCAAGGTTCACCTGCTAGAACTAATTCAAGGAGCGATAAGGTTTGCAAGGGAGCAGCAATGGGTGGGATATGTATTCTCTCAACCCCCAGAGTCTGTTGATTGAGTCTTCCCTGCCATCTTTCTTGTCATTTTCCTGTTTCCCATCTGAGGGTAAAAAATAGTCCAGATGGGAAAGAAGGTGTTGCAGGAGTTTCCCGTTGAAACTCCTTCACACAAATGCAGGTGACCACAGAGGCCCAAGCGCACCCATGGCTGGCGCCGAAACCGCACCCCCAGGACGTCGCCCCACCCCCACGCGTCGCCCTGACATGCCTCCCTTAGCCCGGAAATGCTCTATTTCCAAGCGTAAGGGAGACATGGGCGAAGATCGCGCAGTTTTGTCTGGACCGCGCGCAATGGCGCCCTGCCGCTGCCCGGCGCCCATGGCTCGTGCCATCCCAGGCTATAGGTAAGATAGGTAAAACCTGCACAAATGCCCCCTTCACATGAATGCCCCCTTCCTTCTCATTTCCATTAACCCACAAACAAGAAGCTTACTAGTGTATCCCCAAACTCAATATTTAAGACAGAAATATGCAAGAATGGAGTTCCTTAATTGTGGATGAATTGGTTCAAATTGTCATTAAGCATAGAAAATTTATGTAATAAGATACGAAGTAGGTACAGAAAGTGTTAATCTGCAGTGGTGTCCCGGGGGGGGCAGAACCTGAGGTTTTGCAGGAGCCTGAGCTCCTGTGTAAAGCGACTCCTCTCCCTAGCCTTCAGAGCCATTTCTGACTCAGAGAGCAAAGCCGAGCCGGCTTCCTGAATGGCTCCCTGAAAGGCAAGGGGGAGGAGCCGCTTTACACAGGAGCTTAGGCTCATGCAAAACTTAGTGTTCCTCCCCCCCCCAGAATGCCACTAGTAATCTGGGCTTTTGTTAGGAGCAAAGTAATGGTTTTTAAGTGCTATAATAGGAATATGATGAAAATTCTGATTTTTTTTAATCTGGAAGGATCGTGTTAAATTATAATTTTGACATTTTTTGGAAGACATGGACTATGATTAGATTTTGTAATGGAATTTTGTTCTCTTTAATTATAACTGTTGTGTTTAATTGATGTGGAAAAATGGAAGTGTAAAATTGTATAAATAACACATGTCTATGTTTTGGTCACTTAAGGAGACAGCATGTTTTCAAAGTTTGGGGCTCTTTAAACAGGTTCTGAATGATGTTTCCTTGAAGAATAAGAGTTTGCTACTTTAGTATGCAAACCATGTATGTGTATCTATAATCAAAATGCCACTTCATTTTTCCTTACATTTTGTTACAGATGATTTACCTGAATATAATAATTGCAATCAAAGTGCTCCATTAGTAGGGTCTGTCTAGCACCCTGGTGCTGAACAGTTTCAGTTTGACTCAAGTTCGATTTCTTAAACCAGGACCAAGATACCCTATTACCTTGATTGCAGATGGACAGCTCAGCCCTGTGCATTCATAGTAGTTGCTGTGGTGCAGATAGCAGTTTGTACTGCAGCATCTAGAAGTGACACGGTCTCTTTTGCAAGTAAACTACATGTCTTGTTCCTACCTTCTAACAGTTCCATGTCCCATGCAAATTTTCTCAGAACACAGAAGTCCTACTGTGTTCAGTGAAGTGTACTGAACCATTGGCAGGACCATCAACAGGCTATTTGCATCCTAGGCAAGACTACTACTAGTGCACACATGCACGCACTTGCACATGGGTGTGTGTGTGTGTGCGCGCGCACACACACACACACAATTGCCAACTTCCATTTTCAATAGCTGTGTTCTTCAAAGTCAGTATTGTATCTCCCTGAGGCCCAAGGTGGCTGCTTAGCTGGCCTAATAATAGGACTGGCCCTTCTCACACATTGATGAAATGCATGGGAGTAGAGGCAGGATCATCACTGCTGACTCTGTTATGTACAGCAGAATGTATGAATGACCCTCCCCCCCCCAAGTATACACATAGTTGGGACTATATATCATGCAGGGTTATTGCAATTATATATGCCTAAAACCCTGTCCCAATGGCGCTACTAGAGTCGGAATCATGCGGTGTGAGAGCTCATTGCAGTACCCCTGTGATGGAACTATTCCCGTATTAGACCCTACAGAATCATACGTACAGCCTAAACACAGGGACATCACTTGGGTTGGTGTAACCCCCATTAACTCTATTTTAATATAGAATGGTACAGATCACCCAACAAATCAGTAACCCACATAAACCCAGTGGTCGATTTGATGATACACAAATGAATATGAGTTCTTGTATTTAGTCTTATACATGGAAATGAGAGCTGGATCATACTAACACCTTATTCGTTCCCTGATGTATCTTAATAACACCTCATTGGCTCTTGGAACAATCAGCGTCATTGGCCAGTTTTAAGGAAATCCACTTTTTGTTACACAAGGCAGCTGTGTTTCCCTTTTCTGGTTAATTAGCTATAATGTTTGAAGAATAGAAAAATTTCAGTGTCGTTTGTTGTATTGTATTCTGCATTAAATTCCACATCGAATGATATATAACATGATATATAAGAATGATGGTATGATTCAATAATACCAAGGTTTTCATAATTTTGGCCACTAGTGGTGTCACGCCCCCAAGTGCACCACCCAGTGTGGTCTGCACCACCACATCCCCTAGCGATGCCACTGCCCTGTCCATTCCTTCTCCTGTACTCATGAGGTTAGGGGAGGAGTCAGTGGTGAAATTCAGCCAGTTCTCACCAGTTCTGCAGAGCCGGTTGCTAATTTATTGATATACAAAAAGTAGTGCTGTAGTAAGAAGCAGTACAAAGACAGGAGGACATAGAACCGGTTGTTAATTTATTTGAATCCCACCACTGGGTGGGGTAGAGTGCTGACTGATCCATCATGGAATCAGTCAGCAAAATTTAGAAGATGAGGATTGAGTTATACTCATGCAATAAGCAGGAACATTCTGACTCACTTTCAGTAAATTTAAGAATAGTCTGTGGAGCGGAAAGAATCCATATGCATTTTGTACAGATCTGTCAGGTGTCCCACAATGATAAGGTTAATGTTCCTGCTTTGAAATCTCATGGGAGGGCCTTGCTTTTACACTGATCTGTTTTCACTTTCCAGGAGATTTCCTAGACAATGTTGTTGACAATTGGGGCTGGAAAAGTTGAGCTTGCCAGACAAAAGCCAAGGAATCTGCAGGGTACATTACAAGCTGATTTACTGCAGACTCTGATAAACTTGAGCTGCTAGATACTGCAGATCTAAAGTCTCGCAAGCAGGCCTCACAGCACTTCAGTGCCTTTGTCAGCACACTACAGGCAGGAGATGCCAAGGCAGGATTGCTGAATTCAATAACATACCTTTTAAAGCATGGAAATGCTAAGCATTTTAATGTTCTTACTTGTTGTCACATTTAGGAATACGGTATATTGTCAGCCTCTGCTCTTGTTGAGTGGGGACGGGGAGGCAAAGAGAGCCTATTGCAGGGAACCCAGCTGCAGAGTTCCTTGTTCCTTAGACCGGTAGCATGTATGACAAAAGAAGGTTTCACAGAGGTTAGGGATCTTCACGTGTTCCGCTCTAACCTGTCGTGAAGGGACTTCCTTGTAGTTCACCCTGTTGGACATCCCGAGTTACAGATGGCTGTGTCGGGGCTTTCACGCAGGTGCATTTTGCCTGTTCTCACACTTTCATGTAGGTGGGATAGCTCAGTTCTGATTTATGTCTGATCTGAGTCCTGGACAAAACTCCAGAACAAAACCCAGATGTAAGTTGAGGACTTAGGGTGCAATCCTAACCTACTTTCCAGCACCGGCGTAATGGCAATGCAGCTCTGAATTAGGCAACAAATAATTTCCTACTATACCTTGAGGAGGCCTCCGTGACTGCCCCCCAACTGCAGGATGCAGCACAAACCCCACTGGGACAGCTATGTCAGTGCTAGAAAGCCGGTTAGGATTGCGCCCTTAGTGTATTCATCCATCACTGTTTTTCTGCGTGTGTCTGTATGTGGGTGTTGCTGTACTTTCATCATGGCTCAAATAGGGAGGGCTTGCCCCTGCTAACTGGGCAAGAGGCACTTTTTCAAGTGGTGATTCTCTTATATTGAGCAGTGGGAGAGTAATTGTCCATCTTCACCCCTGTGCCGTCTTTCTAGTGGCTGTTGCTGGTGGTCTGCCTTTTTTTTTTTTAGATTGTGAGCCCTTGGGACAGGGAGCCATTTAATTTTATTATTATTACTACTATTTGCCTGTAAACCGCTTTGTGAACTTCATGTTGAAAAGCGGTATATAAGTACCTGTTGATTGATTGATTGATTGATTGATTGATTGATTGGACAAGAGAGCCAGAGGAAAGACTAAGGGCCCAATCCTATCCCCCCGCAACCCAGTGCATGCAGTGTCACTGATGAAGAATGTGCTGCATGCTATTGGTGGAGGGGGAAACAACCCAGGAGAGGTAAGTTAATTTTTTACTTACCTTAGCTGCCTAGTCTTCAGTGGGTCACCTTGGACGTGCACCTGCTCTTCAGCTGTGTCAGTCCAAGGAGAATCCTGGGGTTGGATCTGGGCTGGAAAAGGGAGAAAGAATCTTAGTTTGGGTGGCTGCTGCTGAGATCCTCCTGCTTTTGCCTCTGAACCACCCTTGGCCCAACCCAGTCTGCTCCCCACCCTGGTCCACCCATAATCCTGCCCAAAACTACCCCTGCCACTTATGGAGGATGGAGAAGGTTCAGTGGGCCATGGGGCCGCTGTCACCCACTGGCCTCTGGCCATTTGCCCTGGGGCCATGGTCCACCAGAATGGCTTTGCCCCCATTGGTTTGGACTTACTGTGATGAAACAGTTATGTTTCATGTACCTATTTCTGTTTTATGCTTTCCGTTTACTTACTCGGTTAAAATGCATTTCTAAGGGCCTGGTCCCAGCTGGATGTCCCAGCTGTAGGGAGGAGGGAGCACTGCCAACCAATCAGATGAGTCTACAGCTAGGTGGGGTTACCAGATACAAACTGGGACAGAGTGCCTATGCCTTTTAACCATTGCACAGAAGAGGGAATTTGGGCAGGTGCAGCTTTTGCAACCCTTCCATGACGAGCTGCACCTGCCCAAATTCCCTCTTCTATACAATGGTTAAAAGGCATAGGCACTCTGTCCCAGTTTGTATCTGGTAACCCTACAGCTAGGGATCATGGGACTGGCAGAGGTTCTCTCTCTCTTTCCTGTGGGCTTTGCCGCTGGATGGTTACAAGGAGAGCCACTTTTTGATCAGTCAGGGCACATGCTAGCATTTAAGTGCTGAGATGATTCAGAAAACTAAGTTTACATGAACAGTTGCCTTGGCTAACTGTAGTATTCATGAAGTGATGTGTCCCTATTCACTGTCAACCTTTGGAATCACAGCCACTCAGATGTGATGCAGTAGTGGCCAGCACAGGTTAACATTGACTGGCAAATTTAATGTTGCCAGTTCCAAGGAGCCAGGCAGCCCGAGCAATTCCTTATTCTTCCTCCCTGAACATGTCCTGTTTTGCTTGTCCAGTATAAGTCCTTAGATGGAATAGCTTTCAGCTGCTCAGGCTGCCCTGGAATACTGACAAAGATCAAGGAATGGAGCCTTTCAAACACTATTCGAACATTCTTCACCTACTTCACAAAGAGATATTAAAGTGGAAGTGGAACTGGAGCCCAAACGTTGCTTTAAAGGAGACCAGTAAACTAATTCCTGCACTCTCCTCATGCAAACATTACAAGGGCCAAGACTCATCTTTTCCAGTTTGCCCTTGTCCACTACACAGAGTATGGCTACTTGTACTGTTGGAAGCCAAGCTAAAAGGAACCCAGGTCACCCCTGCAAGTCTTCAGCATGAGTCACTTCATGCATTTAAAGACGTTTCCAAAGAAGAGCAAATGACCCATGGTTCTTTATTATTTTTCACTTCCAGCAGAATGTGGGAAGTGGTACGCCTGGATCGTCCCCTTGGTAAGCACTCCAAAAGACAGCCCTCTGAGAGTAGATCTGAGAGTCCCACTTTCTTTGGGGTTCTGGAAGCAGCAAAAGAAGAATCATGAATAACTCCTGGGCTGCCTTCCTTTGCAGAGGTGAACTGTCACTGAAATCATGTGATATCCTCTTGGGAGACAAAGGTTCTCATCTATGCTTTTGCTTTATATTAGTGTGCCTGCTACAGACCTAAGGGCCACTTTTTGATTAACCTCCAATCAGAGGCGTCATCCAGGCGGAATGGACTGGTACTCCGTTCCTCTAGTTCCGCGGAGGGTCCGGGCCGCGCCGCCTCTCCGGAGGACAGGCGAGCTGCTGCTGGGCCCGCCTGCCCTCCCTTGCGCCCAGAATCACTCTAAAATGGAGCGATTCCAGCGCAGTGAGGCTTGGGGAGGCGTGGCACCCTCTGCCATAGGGGCGGAAGGCTGTCAATCATCCGAGCGTTCCGGTACTTCGCACGCTCGGATGACATCACTGCCTCCAATGCAGCGCCGAATGCTGTTTGCCTGTGTTCAAGTGAAAGATCAGGAAACCGTAGTTGTTCCTAGCTCAGATGTATAACAGGGGAGGGGTAAGAGAGGAGAGTTGGGCATCCTGAAGCCCATGGCAAAAAGACAGGACAAAAAAATGGGAATAAGGAAACGATATGTTCTGAATGGACACGCTCAGGATTGCACTGCAAGTCCCAATGGGCCTGAGGTGTATGTAACTATGGGACTGTGATCACTTTGGAAAAGAAGAATATGGGCTATGCCATATGAATGGTCATTGTGACAGACATGCAGAAGCTCCTGTCACACATGATCAGAGGAGCGGCCTCTGTCCGACTGTAGTGGGTTATAGAGGCCACTTGCCACCCAGTCTTTCTGCTGCTCTCTGCTGATGCTGGCAGTCAAAATATGGTCCATTTAATTGTACATAAATTTAGTCACAGTGTTACAGTCGCCTCTTGTTGCACATATGTAAGGTAGTTGCTATGTCAGTCCTGCTAATAGCTTTTCCATGCAAGCAGGGAAGGCAGAATGTATTCTATTGTCAGGGATTCCAGTGATATTTAGGGACACAATAGATGTGTTGAGAATTTCATTTCCGTCTGAGCTCAAGCCTTCTGGTAATTCAAGCTATAGTCAGAAGATTATTCTAATTTCTAACACAGATTTCTAAAGAAAAAGCACTGTGAATCTGTGGTAGGTGGGCACATCATCCCTTAGATACCAACATTTAGCTGATATTTACAAGCAAATAACACATATCAATGTGTAAAAAGTGCCCTTATCATATTATTTGATACAAGGCATTTCGAAATAAATGGTTACCAGAACACACAAAAAGTGTTGGATAAAACATCAGGACTCATTTCCTCGATCAAATTGGAGATTTCAGTTCTGACGATTGTAATTGGCATAACCAGCTATATGACACAACCATATAGATATATGCACAATACAAACTCTGATTCTTTTATTAATTTTTTTTTCTGTTAACAATGAGCAACTATGGCTACAATCCTATGCATACTACCTGGAACCACACTGACCATGATGGAACTACCGAAGGCTATAATCCTAAACATAATTATCTGAGAATAAGCTCAATTTAGCAAAATGAGACTTCTGAGTAAACAGCTGTAGGATTGCACTGTTCCTTCTGACTAAATGTGCATAGGCTTGTACTACAATTTTTTTTTTACATGTAAGGATTATATTTCAAAAGTTCAAATGAAACTGTGATTTTGTTAGCCTTAATAAATAATATATGTGGCCTAGAGAGAAAAGGCGTTGCATTTTTAGGTGTCAGTTGCATCTCTGGCCCATGCGCTGCACAGGACCAGGTCCGCAGAATGCCACCACCACCCCCAGACTGTTGTTCCTCCCCTACTCACCTGGAGTCTCCAGAGCCTTGCATGGTGTTCATGAGGCCTCCAAGAGCGTTCTGAAGCTTTTGGAAGGCCTTTAAGACCAGTACTCTGGTTTTTGCCTTTTGAACTCCCAAAAGCTTCAGAATGCTTTTGGAGGCCCTGTGGCTGTTGCACGCGGCCTGCCTGGCTCTCTGGGGGGCTCTGGAGGCCAGATGGCATTGGCTGCTGCAGAGGGTGATCAGCAGCTGTGGTGGATCACAGGGTGCCCACCATGGCGCCCAGGACTATGTGGCCCCCTGGACACCCCCATCAGGTACACTTCTGTTGGGTGTGACAGCTGCTTTGAAGAAAATGTATTAATTAAATTGAGCATATTAATAAAATATGCTTAAATAAAATATTAATAAAAATTAATAAATTTTCTTCAAAGCAGGGCAACTCACACGTCACATCACATTTGATTTCTTTGTTAGAGACATTGTTGTAGATAGAGCTTTGTGTAGATCTGCTAGTGGTGCTACAGAAAACAGAATTTATGTTCTATAAGATGCTTTTCTCTCACCCCATAATGCAAGATGTTAATGCTCAGTTGTGTTTATTGGTTGCATAAAGTCAGTAGTGTCCTATCTGAACCAGAATGTACAGGCATCTAAATTTTAAAATGCAAGTTTAAATTCATAGGGATATGTTTGGAAAAAGGATTCTGCCATTATCCAGAATAAAAAGAAATCAGATAAGTGCAATTATTGGCTTGACATGCAGAAAGTGATTTGTTAGTGTTATCAGATGCAAGACAGTTTAGGGGATATTTTGGGTTGGAATAATTTTATCTTTTACTCTTTCTAAAAAAGAAAAAATACTTTGACTATCATTAAAATGGGTCAGAAAATCTGTGTGAGAAAATCTCTGTGAGGGTGATTCCTGGGAAGTGCTCCTACTTAATTTCCACTAGAATGAATGGGAGTCGTACAAGAGCACTGCGGTTTCACAACTGGTACAGTATTAATCACAGGCATCAAGTAGTCCATAGATTTGGGACCCTCCAGATTTTCATGGATAGCAGAAGTCTGCATATAGTTGGGATATTGGGAAATGCATCTTATGCACAAGTGGAAGCATACAGAAGCCAATACAGGCATGCCCCAGTATCCACAGATTCAGTATCCACGGTTTCAGTCATCCATGGATACGATGGATACTGGGATGCCTGTTAAAAAGATAGGGGAACATTAAGCAAATCTCTTTTTTCACCTTGTTGCAGCAAGACCACTGATGTTCCCCTATCTTTAAAAAGGTGTCCCAAGTATCCACAGTTTTGGGTATCTACAGTGGGGTCCAGAACGGAACCCCAATGGATACCAAGGCATGGCTGTACTGTTTGGAAGAGATGCACACTAAGTATGATATAGGCTTCAATTCCATGCCCATATACTTGAACGTCTGACGTCTGTCAGACTAAAGGCCATTAGCACTGTGCGCGCTAATGGGGATTACCCTGCCCCGTCACTCATGCCAGGCTGTGACTCCCTCGATCCTCATTGGACAATTTGAACGGCTGGTGGGTGGGAAGGGAGCTTGCTGGGCGTGACGTGCTTCTGGCAGGAGTGGTGACCCTTCCCTCCCTCCCTGTAGCTAGTCTTAGATTAGCTGGTCGCTCTTTTAGGGGACCGGGTAGGAATTTTTTGCTGTCAACCGGATTGGCCGTGGCTGACAGTTTTTTCGCCTACCCCAGACTGGTGCTAGGGAAGGGGTTTGTTTGGTTAGTTGTTCCCCTGTTATTATTGGTCACTTTAGGCATGAAGTGTACGGGTATGGGTAGGTAGAACAGCTCGGTGCACATCCAAGGCAGCAAGGTCAGAGTGCAAGTCAGGACCGTTCTGATGATGCCTAACCAGCTCGAGGAGGCTGAGCTGGCGAATACCTTGACTTGACTGACAAGGCCCAAAAAGGTTATACCTTGGGCCTTGCAGTCGGCTGCCTTGACCCTTTGGGGGTGACAATGAAAGGCTAAAACAGTGCATGCACTGTTTGTGGCCTAGAGTCAGATGTTTTCGCCCATAAGCACGGGGAAGTAGACGGCTAGGCCCGTTTCCCCTAAACAGAACCCGCAAATTAGGGGGAGGGGCTTAATCAGCTTCATTCTACCCTGCCCTGTTTGCAAATCCTGTTATTTATTTAATAAAGTGGCCCATGTTAAAATCCAAGCTGCAGTCTGGTGTGATTATTGACGGGTTCGGGGGTAAATAAATATGCATAAGATTGTATGGCAAGTTAAATTTTCCAAGTTCAATGCAATGTTTAAGTTTCACAAATGAGATTGTGTTAGTACAGCCCTTATTACTGCGGGAATAAGCATTCCTTTATCGAAATGCATAACCAGTATTTTGGTTAGCTTTGTGTGAGACAGGAGAGGAAATAAAGTTTTGCCATAGCTGACTTCACAGTTGCTTTAAAAATTGTGTGTGTGAAAAAAAAAATCTTCACTGTGAAATGGTTGAGAGTCTGTAGCTTTGCAAAAAAAACAAAGCGTGTTTCTAAGGACCTTCTGCCATCAGGCCTCCCTTGTGCAGATGCCTGTCTTTAAAATGCAACTCTTTTGGTGGATGAACAGCCTAATGTTCCATGCCTTGTACTAGTAGTAGCATTTTATGCAACATTGAAAGACTCAATTAATTTGCATAATTCCGTGAGTATTACCATGACTATAAGGTAGGTTAGTTTGCTCAGGAATCTTGCATGCCCAATATATATACTTGCCATTCTTGACAAATTAATCATGTTGAAAAACAATTTATTATATTTATGACAAAGTGAACCTTATACCCATGGGTCTTGCTATTTGTGTGTGTGTATGTGTGTGTAAGAAATTTAATATTAATGCATAGAAGATCAGTGATTTAGTGAGTACCTTAACTGTCAACAATGCCTAAGGCTGAACAAAATTAATATTTTGTTTCCCATCTGGAGATTTCAGGAAAATTAATGAGGGAGGGCCCTTATTATGATGTATTATGGGAAGAAATTCAAAACATTCAAGCTGGCAATCCTTTTTACATCATACTGTCAATATATTATCTGTCTTCCAGTTGCACTGGACATTCATGTGTCCACTGTTTTAATTGTGACTGTTGCTGTAATTCATACTAGCTCATATTAGCTTACAGTTGAGACAGAGAACCTATATGTCTACATTTACGCAGATTGTGAAAAGTTCTTAAAATTGTTTCATTCTCCAGGCTAGTATATTTCTTTTTGGAAGTGTATATACTATACTCTGGAAAATGATGCTGTGTGATGGGAAGAGAAGAGTTTTTAGCCATTTTTTGCACCTGAAGCAAAAAGTCAAAATTAGAGGCCTCCTCAAGGTAAGGGAATTTTGGTTTCCTTCCCTTGGAGCTGCGTTGCCCTTACCTCAATGCTGGAAAGTTGGTTAGGATTGCATCCTCAAACCATTGGTTTATTTAGCTCAGTATTGCTTGCATTGACAGGCAAGCAGTGACTATCTGAGGTTGTGGGGTTTCCTTGCTCTTTTTGGAGAAACAGGGTTTGCATCTATGATTCTGTAAATATACTGAACAACAGCCCCAAAAGACTGGAGGAAGGAACATTCTGCCCCTTGTACACCCTGAGAGAGAGAGAGAGAGAGAGAGAGAGAGAGAGAGAGAGAGAGAGAGAGAGAGAGA
>JAJKFI010000002.1:44561206-44574582 GCA_029204185.1 Lerista edwardsae | reverse complement strand
GAAAGAAAGAAAGAAAGAAAGAAAGAAAGAAAGAAAGAAAGAAAGAACCATGATTACCTCTGGGCATGGATAGGTTTGCACTTGCCTTCAATCAAGAATGGTAAACCACTGTTTCATGATGGTTTGAAATTCTGGTTTGAAAGGGAGACAGAAACCATCATTTGCCTGTTCAGATGAATCAGCAAACTATGATTTCTGCAGCACAGGAAGTGACTAAGGGCCCAATCCCATACTGCACTGGAACAGGCAGGCCAGTAGGCCTGCGCTGTATCCAGTGCAGTATAGGAATCAGCTAGGGCTCCCCTAGGGGTAAGCCCAGCCAGCTCTATGGGGCTGCTTGGATCTGCACCAGCGAAATTGAAGGCTCAAATCTGAGTGGCCAGATCGGGCCTGCCCAGCCCGGGAATGGGCATTAGGATCTGGCCCAATGGCCAGAGCCACGCTCCACCCTGCTTCCTGTGCCGGCCTGCCCACAGGCCCGCCTGCTCACTGCCCTTCCTCCCCCCTTCTGCTCCCCTCCAGCCTTTTCCCTGTCCTGATGAAGCTTCTGCACTGGCCGAATGTGGCTTACATGGGCGGCTCCACAACTTGGCTGGGTCGTCACGTTTATGACAGTCCTGGGCAGATGCAACACGTGTTGGCCCAAGAGCACTAGGATTGCACCTTAATGGACTTTCAGCAAACAAGAGGAGAAGGGAGCATGCTTGCTGACCAGATATACGTGCAATGCTATCTCTGAATCAAATCCCGGGTACAGAAAAATTGGTGCTAAAATTGGTGCTCATTGTAAGCGTTTTTCCTTTTTTCTTTTAAAAAAGAAAGGAACAAAACCTTTTCACTGAGTCATATAATTGCACATAAAAGTGCAAGCGGAAGTTTTATGAAAGGGAATGAAATCCAATAAAACTGCTTAATGCATTTAATTTCTAGCTCACACAAAAGTACTAATGATGTTCTAATATCTTAAATGTCTCTTTCAACACAGTTTCAGTGCAAAAAATATGAGGTACCAGGTGTATCGCTGCAGCGGTTCCCAGTGGGCTATGACCCAATTTTTGATGGGTTGCAAAACTGACAAAGTAGATTAGGCTGTGTGCATCAAGGGTTAAACAAGCTGCTACTTGGGGGTGGGGGGCACAACTGCTCGATAACCATGATAGCCACAGAGTCTTGAGCAGCTGATAAAGTGAATTTTTTTTTCAGGTGGGTTCTTATGCTAAACCTTTTGTGACCCACTGCCTTACAACAGGCATCCTCCCAAGCAGTGATGTCATCCGGGCGCGCCAGGAACCGGAATGCCCGGATGATTGGCAGCCCTCCGCCCCTATGGCGGAGGCCAGCCACGCCTCCCTGTGCCTCCCTGCGCCTGGAATTGCTCCATTCCAGGATGTGCGGGAGGGCAGGCGGGCCCAGGAGCAGCAAACCCATCCTCAGGAGAGGCGGTGCGGCCCGGGCCCGTCCGCAGAACTAGCGGAACAGTGTACCGGGCCGTTCCGCCAGGATGACACCGCTGCAGTAACTGTATACAGGATTGTGACCTAAGATAATTATCATAATGGCCCAATCCTAACTAGGCTTTATGACTGCAAAACTGTGGTTCTGATTTGGTACATAGCTGTTGGTCACCATTTTGGAACCACCACTACAAGCATCTGCAGGGCCCTATGCAGGATGGGGGTCCCAGGCCTGACATGACCCCTTTGGCATGATAGATCTACACCAGCAGAAGGGCTGGTATTCTTTCCCCGCCCACCAATGCCAACATTGCAACCATGGGTAAGGAAACATTTCTTCCCTTACCTGGGGGTAAGCCTCCACATGGTGAGGTTATTTGGACCCACTGAATTTGGTGGCACAGGTTCACGTGGCCCTGCACTGCAGGATTGGGTCAAGGAAGGGGGCTAGGATTCAGCAGCCACCGCTGCCACTGAATTCACCCCCTTCCTGGAACCAATCTGGGCTTTCACAGTCACCCCCCTCAAAGACTGAAAAGAAAGTTAGTGATGCTTTTTTCATATTGATAACATACATATGAAAATGACACAATTCTGACTTTCTTTTGGTTAGAGAGGTCTCTGCTTGGCTTTTGCAGCTGTGAATGGGTCTGGAGGTGACAGTGAGGCGTTCAGGAGCCTGAAAAACTTAGTGCTTTGCCCTTCCTCTAGGAACACCCCTGGTCAATGCATCAAATAGGGATGCCCCAGCATCATCTTTTGCAATCTCTCCTGCAGGGAAGACTGAAGCCACTGGAAAACTGGGCCTCTAAGCCCAAGGCCATCCAGAATGATAGTATAGTTGATGCTGCTATGTTACACAATAGCTCCTTGTTATAATCAAAATTGTATGTGTTCCTGGTTTGTCCATGTGATAGGCTGATACAGTTAAAGAAGGTCTAGTCGAGAGGGTTAAAGCCTCAGTAATGCCCAAAGATCTGAAGGTCACCAGTTTGAGAACACCGGAAGCTTCCGTGTGTGGCAGACCTCGAGAATGCGGCTGATAAGATCTGAGCTGTCGCAGCTGCCTGTGAGAGAGGAGTTGTGCTGGGCCAGCTGCTCTTTGGTGAGAGCAAAGAGGCAGTTTATCAGCCAGTGGAAGGCAATCGTGTGGCTAGAAAGAAGGACTGGACGATGAAAGTGTCATCTGCATGTAGTTGTTCTTGCAAGATTAGAAAAAACTCTTGATTTGTAAAAAAACTTGTGGTTTAGAAAATGCCTGCCTATGTAAACCGCCTTGAATTAAAGTCAAAGGAGCAATCTGATGACCAAGAAAGGCGGTATATAAATACCAAATATTATTATTATATTATTAAACGACTACATTCGTCATTTTCATGTATTATACATTGAAGACTGAATAAAGACTACTATGAAGATTGAATTATAAAGTGAAAAACTCCACTTCCTTTTATGATTGTTTAAGCTTTGCCTGGGTATTCAAATTGCACATTATGTTTTCCTTCCCTTTTCCACACAGTGCCTGAATATATGACATCTGCAGAAAACCTGACAAGATGCACATTGATGCATTAGTATTTCACGGAAATGTTAACATGTAAGAGATAAGACACTTGCAATTCAGCGAGGTTGCAGTGAAGATGTTCAGTGCACATTTTGGCCTCAGAGCCACTTTACTTGTTACAAGTTGGCCTACTGAATCCACGAATTTGGGATCTGTGGATTTCACTATTTTGTGGATTTTGAGGGTGTTCTTCCCTGGCCCTCCAAAGGCCGTTTAAGGTCTTTAAATGTCACTTCTTCTTCTTTTTTCTTTTTTTTACTTTCTCAGGTTTCCTGAAGGCCTTAGAAGAAATCCTGGTTGAGACTTGGCACAAGGAGGCTGCCCATCTTCATGCCAGCCTAGCCTACTCAAAAGGAGACACAAACATGTCTTATGACACACTTATGCACTACTGGGCCAGCAGAAGGGATTTGCACTGGTCGAGTGCTCATTTTGGATTGTGTTCTTAAGAACATAAATTGTGGTCAGTACATATTTGAGAAGTTCCATGAAATGTTACATTGTTTTGTTAGACTAGAATAGAGAAGCTATTGACCTAGTTTTAGTTTGCCAGTGCCAAGGTCAAACATTTCGGCCTCCTTCTGAAATATGGCAGATAAAATATGTTTTGCAAGATTCGTTATTCATCGTTCAGCATTTTATCTCTGATGACTCATTTTAAAACAATGTCTTTTTTTCTGTTATCGAAATCTCAGCTCTTTTCTTTGCAGATTATAGGTTTGGATGTGCATTTTCTGTCTGCACACTTACTCTTTTCTGCCCTCTAATGGCAGCAGGATGCAACTCATACTAAATTATGCATGTAATGCCAAGTAATCTTTTGATACAGAATGGGTGGAACAAATTGAAATAATGTTGTGTGTGGATCCATGTTTTGACCAAGCTCATTTCATTCACTGCTACTTTGAAAGTTAAGCACATTTATAAAAGACAGCCCTTCTTTATTATTTTACTTTGGGGCATAATGCTTATTATTTACGTAACACCATCAGTCTGCATTGAAAGGAGAAGCAGTGGGAACAAGGAGGGAATGTGAGCAAATGACGTTGTGTGTGTTATTTAGCTGGAAATCACAATTAAGGGGTCAATCCAAAGCCTTCCTACACCTGGAGGAGGAAAAGCAATGTGGCATCACATCAATAGTCAAGGATAGAATTGCACTACATTTTCCAAACTGGAAACACTCTCGAATTACATTAATAAGGGTGCAATCCTAACCTGGAGTTAGGCTGGCACAGTTAGGCCAGCAACGTTTGGCTGGCAAAAGGGATACTGTAAACATAAGAACATAAGAAGAGCCCCACTGGATCAGGCCAAAGGCCCATCTAGTCCAGCTTCCTCCATCTCGTAGCGGCCCACCAGATGCCTCAGGGAACACACAAGAAAACAAGATATGTGCATCTCATTGCCACTCCCCTGCATCTGGCACTCTGAGGTAGCCTAACTCTAAAGTAAGGAGGTTGCACTAACCATCATGGCCTTTAGCCTGTGATGGACTTTTCCTCCAGAAATCTGTCCAGTCCCCTTTTAAAAGCATCTAGGCCAGATTTCATCACCACCTCCTGTGGCAAGGAGTTCCACAGATTAATTACCCGCTGGGTAAAAAAATATTTTCTTTTATCTGTTCTCACTCTCCCAACACTCAATTTTAGTGGATGTCCTCTGGTTCTGGTATTGTGAGAGAGGGAAAAGAACCTCCCTCTATCCACTTTATCCATCCCGTGCATAATTTTGTATGTCTCAATCAAGTCCCCCCTCAGGCGCCTTTTTTCTAGGCTGAAGAGCCCTAAATGCTGTAGCCTTTCCTCATATGGGAGGTGCCCCAGCCCCGTAATCATTTTGGTTGCTCTGTTCTGCACCTTCTCTAGTTCCGCTATATCTTTTTTAAGGTGTGGCGACCAGAACTGTACACAGTATTCCAGATGTGGCCTTACCATCAATTTGTACAGTGGCATAATAATATTGGCTGTTTTATTCTCAACCCCTTTTTTAATTATCCCAAGCATGGAATTGGCCTTCTTTACTGCTGCCACACATTGGGTCGACACTTTCATTGAGTTGTCTACCAGCACTCCAAGATCTCTCTCCTGATCTGTCACCGAAAGCTCAGAACCCATTAGCTTATAGTTGAAGTATTGATTTTTTGCTCCAATGTGCATCACTTTACACTTGTCTACATTGAAACGCATCTGCCATTTGGCTGCCCATTCCCCCAGTTTGGAGAGATCCCTCTGGAGCTCTTCACAATCCCTTCTGGTTTTCACCACCCAGAAAAGTTTTGTGTCATCCGCAAACTTGGCTACCTCACTACTTATGCCAGTCTCCAGGTCATTTATGAACAAGTTGAAAAGCACCGGTTTTCGCTTTTCACCTCTCGCCACCTTTCAGCCATTTCGCCATTGTGAAAAATGTCCATTGACACCCACTCTTTGCTTCCTGCTCCCCAAACAGTTTTTAATCCATAAGAGGACCTGCCCTCTTATTCCCTGACTGTGAAGTTTAATCAGTAGCCTTTGGTGAGGGACCATGTCAAACGCTTTCTGAAAATCCAGATATATAATATCCACAGGTTCGCCAGCATCCACATGCCAGTTAACCTTTTCAAAGAATTCTAAAAGGTTTGTGAGGCAAGACTTACCCTTACAGAAGCCATGCTGACTTTCCTTCAGCAGCACTTGTTCTTCTACGTGCTTCAAGATTCACTTGATCTTCTACGTGCTTCTTTGATGAGGCTTTCTACCATCTTACCCAGAACAGACGTTAGGCTGACCGGCCTATAGTTTCCCGGATCCCCTCTCCTTCCTTTTTTTAAAGATTGGCGTAACATTTGCTATCCTCCAGTCCTCTGGCACCGTGGCAGTTTTAAGGGACAAGTTGCATACTATAGTTAAGAGATCAGCAATTTTGTTTTTCAGTTCCTTAATAACTCTTGGGTGGATGCCATCTGGGCCTGGTGACTTATTGACCTTTAATTTGTCAATTAGGTTTAAAAGCTCTTTTCTTTTAACTCTATCTGACTTAATTCCTTAGTCAGAAGGGACCATTCAGGCAGCGGTACCTGTCCGATGTCTTCTGCCATGGAGACAGATGCAAATAACTCATATAACTCATATAATTCCACCGGGGCATGCGGGAAAGCGGCGGAACACGGCGTGATGCAATGGGCGGACTGCCGATCAAACGTAAGTCCCACCCAGCGTACCGGCTGGATAGCACTACTGGCCAAATCCTATCCAATTTTTCAGAACTGGTGCAACCTTTCTAATGGATTGTACACTGCACACATTTGTGGATAGAAGGTCAGGGAAGCTTCTTCAATATAAGGGAATATTTGTTCCCTACCATCAGGGCTGCATTGCAGCCGCACCAATGCTGGATTCAGCACTTATTATTCCAGCACACAATGGTCTGAAACATGCCATTTCTCCTAAAATGTTGTTGTCTTTGTAGTAGTGTGCCCTGCAGCCTTATGGGAGAGAGGCATGCCGAGCTGTTGGGGGCCCCAACAAACTGTCCCCATGTCCGTGCCCCAATCAGCCCCCCTCAAATATAATTTCACCTAGACCAATGTTGGTGAACCTATGATGCACATGTCAAAAGTGACTCACCATGACATTTGGGGTGTCATGCCAGAAATTGCCAGCACCCAACAGCAACTGAGTGTGTAATCCTAACCAGCTTTCCATGGTAAGGGCACTGCAGCTCTGAGGTAAAGGAACAAACATTCCCTTACCTTGAGGAGGCCTCCGTGACTACGACTCCACTGCAGAATGCCAAACATGTCACATTGGCACAGCTTTGTCAGTGCTGGTATGTTGGTTAGGATTGCGCTCTGTATTTGTTTGGGTATGTGTGTGGATGTGACACACCAGCAGAGTCAAGTTACGCATTTTTAGGCATTTGCCAAATCTTTTGATATACTGAGCCTAAAAGGTTTGTCATCATTGACCTAGTCAGTATTTCAAAATCTTAGGTAAGTCTTTGAGGCAACTTTCAGACAACTAGCCCCTCACCCATATATGCTCTCCACAGATCCTTTGTTCCTGCCAGTGACGCAACCGCAGGGGAAACACCCACGAACCTGAGATTTTGCCAGCATCAGTGTGTATATAAAACAAGTATGTGTAACTATCTTTTTTCTGCAAAGGGGGTCCAGAGTTTCACAATCGAATTATTTATAATGATCAGTTGTCTATGAGTTCTTGAAATTCATGGATTTTTGACCTTAGTGGCACATGAATATTTTCCAACAATCTCCAATGTCTCTGTTGTCAGGGATGACCCACAGACGGAGATGCCTGACAGCTGAAGAGGTCCTTCGTCTGCTAGAGGAGGAAGTGGACCTTGAGGATGAACAGGACCTTGATGCAGTGATTATCCCACTGGATGTGGATGAGCTCACAGATGAGGAGCAAATCAATGACGAGGAACTATTTCATTTTGCTACAGATTCTCCACCAGCAGACATCACGGGCACCTTTGAGGTGGAAACAGATGACCCTACAGAGCCTGAAGGGGCAGATTCGGAACCCTTGCCTTCCAACAGTCAAGAAGCTGAATCTTCAACAACTCAGCCACATCCCCCCAAAAGAAGCCATTACAGCTCAGAGTCAGACATCCTAGCAGCAAACTTAGTTGGAGCTGTACAGCAACCTAGCTGGACCACGCGTGGCAAGAAACGCCACCAACCCCCTGCCCAGGAAGAACACACAACAACAGCAGCAGCAGCCATGGTCAGTAGGCATGCAGATTACAAGATACCAAAGTGGACCAAAGACAGGCCCCAATTCAAATCCTCTCCAAATAACGAGAGTCAGGCTGTGGAGGCTTTGGAGGAGAAATATGGATCCTTCTCTCCGAATGAAGTTTTCTCATTGTTTTTCAATGAGGAAATGTTAACATCCATTGCAGAGCAATCCAATGCATATGCCAAGCAAAAAAACAATCACACCTTCAAAGTTGACCAAACTGACATAAAAAAAAAATCTATTGGAGTATTATTTCAAAGTGGATACTTCTTCTTGCCACAGATTCCTTTGTATTAGAGTACTGACATCGACAAGGGGTCGAAAGTGGTCCCAAAATCCATGTCAAGGAACAGATTTCAGGAAATCAAGAGATTCCTTCATCTTGCTGGCAACACGCAACTGGACCGTGGGGACAGTTTTGCCAAACTGCGTCCATTTTTCAGTATGCTTGACCAACGGTATATGCAGTTTGGGTTATTTTCGCACCAGCTAACCAAAGATGAACAGATGGTCCCCTACTTTGGGAAACATTCTTGCAAGATGCTCATGAAAGCCAAACCTGTCAGGTTTGGTTACAAGATTTGGTGTCTTGCCGGAGCTGGTGGCTATCTTTTTGAATTTGTTCCCAATGCAGGGGGCAGCCAAGCCCCCCCCCCAGAGGGCAGGGACTTGGAGAGAGGGTGGTGCTTCAGCTTCTAGATCTTGCTGGTGCCAAACCTAATGAGCATGCCATTTTCTTTGACGACTACTTCACGACACACAAACTGATGTCTGTTCTTACAGACAAAGGTTTCCATGCAACAGGGACTCTGAGGGAGAATAGACTTCCATATTGTGAGCTGCTGGAACCTACACATCAAGTGAAGAGAGCTCCAAAAGGGCATTTCGATCACACATTTGATGTAAACAATAAACTGTCTGTGGTGAGATGGAATGACAATTCTGCTGTTACAGTTATATCAACTTTCCTAAGTGCGCACCCAATTGAGAAGGTGAGGCTGTACAACCGTACTGAGAAATCTCATAACATTTTGTGCCAGCCTCACATAATTCATATGTACAATAAAGGTATGGGAGGTGTGGATGCTCATGACAATGGCGTGGCTAATTACAGGATCACCGTGACGGGAAAGAAGTGGTGGTGGCCACTCTTCAGCAATGCACTCGACAGTGCCTTGGTCAATGCATGGCTCTTTTATAGGATGGTCACCAATCAGAAATTCCCCTCCTGGACTTTAAATCTGAAGTGGCAGTGAGCCTTATGCTTGCTGCTCCAGGCAGAGGGGCATGTGATGAGAGAGCTGGACCCTCAATTCAACTGACAAGCCCAAGAAGGGGACCTATTGTGACTGAACCACCAATAAATGTGCGATTTGATGGGCAGGGACACCTGCTAGTCAGAGGTCCACAGAGGAGGAGAATCAGATGCCGCGTTTGTAGTACCCATTCCATCTACAGACGTGGAAAATGTGATGTCTCTTTGCACCCCAAGTGCCTAGAGAAATACCACACAAAATAGTACCGCAAAAGTACAGCTTCTGTATGGGACTGCAGTAACCCTGTCAATATAGAACTTATTGTGGAGTATGTGGCCTTCCTGTTTTCCATACCCATGTTTATTTTTATTGCCAGTTTCATTGTATTTTCACTTATGTTTCCACTGAATTGCACTAACCATTTGTTTTCTATCTTTCCTATTCTGATTTCTAGTTTTAGTGAATAAATTAGTTTTTGTTGCCTTCTCAGTAAAGCCACCGTTTTCCTCGTAATATGGCAAAGAGGTACAGAAATACACACAGCTATCCATATGTTGGCACCTCAGACTGTAGTGGTCAATGTATCACCTAAGGTTACTTGCTCACCTGGTTTCTACAAACCTCTGAGCACAAGCAGATTTGGGTCTGTGTGTGCATCTCCACTCATCCAAAGCAATTGATCTGGATATCTCACTGGTGACAACAGACAAATTACTTTTCTCACAAAGCTGATTCACGCTGTGAGGATCATCCTGTTTCTTGCACCATGGCAGCAAACTTTACTGGGGCATAGCCAACATGCACACTCAGGGCTCCGTTCCCCAATGCAGGGACATATTAGCATATGTAATGTACACAATCTGTAATGCATCTTTGCTTTCAGTCATCAACTGTAGCTTTACCATTTACTTGTCCTGTACCATTTACCTACTGGCTGAGGGGAAAAAAAACATGATGGTGCTTCTGTGCACCCGTGACCCAGGTTCACAGGTTGCAGGCACTGGCATCAATACCTAGGGCCCAATCCTATCCAACTTTCCAGTGGTGATCCAGCTGTACCAGTGAGGCATGTGCTGCATCCTGCAATGTGAGGATAGTCACAGAGGACTCCTCAAGGTAAGGGCACAAATATTCTCTTAACTTGGGGTTTCATTGTGGCTGCCTCAGCACTGAAAAATTGAATAGGATTGGGCACTTAGTTGCTTCACTGCAGCATGGAGGCCTCATAGAGTTGCTCAGGCTACAGTCCCTCAAAGAAAAGCTAAAATGACCCACTCAGTGACACAAGAACAGGAACATACTAGTAATAAATTATATTAGTTGTACAAGCGCAAACAGTGTGGTACAATCAGCCGTGTCAATGGTGCAAGAACACAGACTAAGATTCAAATAATATTCCTCCAAATCAGCACCCTGGACACAGTCCAATAGCTACTGAAGAGTCATGTTTCCATCTCATAGTGGGGTGGGAGATGGGATTGTTTCACATAGGAAACAATAGGAAACATGCTTTGTTCACATAGGAATCATCCTTCCAGCAACTAAAGGGTTTATGAAAGGTTATTTCTTGCCTCTGTAGCTGCTAGAGAAGACAAATCAATGAGAAAGATACTTTTTTTCTTCAAACTGTTCACAGCTTGTTCTAGGGCTGGGGTGGGAGGGAAAAGGTGAACTCAGGTTCGCCTTATATCAGTATATTGGAAGCTGCAAGCTGCAGAAGCCAGGTCTATGAAAAAATAGGGTTTTTTTCCAAGATGTTTATAAAGCAGAGAAAGGTCAAGGAAAGAATTCTGTCTCCAGCTCATTACAGGGAGTACAAAGCAAGTAGCAGCCTGTTAGAAGCCTGCAAAAAACCTAATTTAGCCTAGCAGCAGTCAAAGCTATGCCAAAAATTCAGTTTTGCAAGAATGAACTTCTTATTTCAGGATTTGCGCTCTAGGGCCCCCTTCTGCAAATTCTTGAAGTAAGCAAGCTGCATGCTCAGTGAACAATGTGTTTTTTAAAGATTTTCAGGGGTAAAGGTAGCTTTTTTTTTCAATATTTCCATAGAAATTGATACACACCACCATGGATGCACCATAGTGCAAAGTAAAAATTACACTTTCAGTACCATTGGCGGGCAAAGGACCTGATTTCAGTTCAGGTATATGGGAACACTTTGACATGGTTCCAAACACATATTTACCTGAGAGGGGGGCCCCTGTACAGGTTTCAAAATGCAAAAGAAAAAGTGGTGCACTAACACACCTACGGGAAGAAATGGGTAGTCTCCATGCAGCCTGGAGAGATTGGACTGTTTTTACCTTCCCTTTCAATTTTTTTCTACCTAGCCTCCTCAACTGAGGGAAATCTGCCTTTCGAAAGTCAAGGGCATTGGTGACAGATTTGCTCAGCACCCTTCGCCCAACATGCATGGCAAAACAGATTGCAGCACAGTCACTGTTCCCCAATGGCTCAGTAACATTTACCCCTAACCAGGTCCTGAGTACCACACAATATTAAATCCTGATGTGCTCCAAGACTAGCTGCTCTAAGGCACAGTCATGTAGCACATCAAGGAATCCAGTCTCTCTTTCTTGACCAGAGCATGAGTTAACTCAGTTGATATGAGGGTAATTGAAGTCCCCTATGATTAGAACTCTGTTCCTCTTTGACGCCTCCCTGATTTGTTTCCTCATTTCAAGGTCCCCTTCGAGTTTTTGATCTGGAGGATGATAGCACGCCCCCACTATTACATCACCCTTTGGGCCTGGTAGTTTAACCCACAGTGACTCTATGTTGGAGTTGGACCCACCTTCAACTGCTATTCTGCTGGATTCTACCCCTTCTTTGACATAGATGGCCACCCCACCTCCAAAATGCCCCCTCCCTGTCCTTCCTATAGAGTGTATAGCCTGGGATTGCAGTATCCCACTGGTTCTCTGCATTCCACCAGGTTTCCGTTATGCCTACTATATCAATGTTATCCCTAGTCACCCAACATTCCAGTTCTCCCATCCTTACTCGGAGACTTCAGGCATTTTCATAGAAGCACCTGTATATGGGTCTGTTCTTCAATCCCTTATCCCGGCCTTTCTTTCTACTGGACCATTTGTCCCATCTCTTTATGCTTACACTACTAATTTCCACCCTGCTATTACTCTGCAGTTTTCCAGCTTCTCCTTCTTCATCCTGTAAGGATGAGGCGTTCCAAACCAGATGCCACTCGGCTCCTGTCAGCTTTCCCCCAGGGGTCAGTTTAAAAGCTACTCTGCCACCTTTGTAATGTTATGCGCCAGCAGCCTGGTTCCATTTTGGTTCAAGTGAATCCCATCCCTCTTGTACAGGCCTGGCTAGTCCCAAAATGTTCCCCAGTGCCTAACAAATCTAAACCCTTCCTGCTGACACCATCGTCTCATCCACGCATCAAAACCACTGAGCTCCGTCTGCCTAGCTGGCCCTGCACGTGGAACAGGTAGCACTTCCAAGAACGCAGTAAAGTACAGTAAGTTTGGACCACTCTGGGAGTCAGACAGATGTGCACACAGATGTGCACCATCCTTCCTGATTCTGAGAGTGGCCCATATGCACTTTACAGTGGCCCTTGTGCTGGCCAAACTTTGCTGGCCTAACTGTTCCAGCCTAACTCCAGGTTAGGATTGCACCCTAACTTCTGTGCATTCAACGAAGGTGTAGAAAACCAGCCCAAGGATTACTCTACACCGTATCTCATTATTCCAAGGATTACTCTACACTGTATCTCCTCATTATTTTTGAATAGTCTGCTTCATCCCAGGAATAAGTTAAGATGACCAGTTTCTGAAATGCCTGTGTAACAGGCAAGCGTGTCATATGCATGGTTGCTTATAATACATGGCATGGCAGCAGCTTTACCTGTAACGTGTCTGCAAACTGGGTCATCTCACTGGTTGCAGTTCTTTCAACTATGGCAATGCAAACAATGAGAAGAGAGAGGAGTTGGGTTCATGTGGAACCACTGAGGATGAATGGAAAACTGCTTAATCGGAAAAGCTTACCAAATGGCGCTACCTCCACCCAGTTGCCTATCAAGCCACCACCCATAGGGTAGATACATGGCAGATATATGCAGCAAGCCTGATGCAAATGGCTTCAGGCTGTTCTGGGACTCTTTCCTGCATCCGACTTAATGATGAGTATAAGGAAAAGCAGCATGAGCCCTTAAGAGAAGAGTTTGGTGCAATGTGGGAACTTGCAACCTCTGGAACATCTGAACAATTTGATTCTGTTTGTCTGAGATCCCTATCTTCTAACTTGTAATAGACCATAATAGTACTTTTTCCCTAGACCTCTCTCTCTCTCTCTCTCTCTCTCTCTCTCTCTCTCTCTCTCTCTC
>JAJKFI010000002.1:44550075-44560075 GCA_029204185.1 Lerista edwardsae | reverse complement strand
GACTCTGAGAGTGGTGCAAGCATACTTTACGGCGTTCCTTGTGCCAGCCAAACTTTGCTGGCCTAACTGTGCCAGCCTAACTCCAAGTTAGGATTGTGCCCTAAGTCTTGTCCAAGCTGAAGCCTCGTGCAGAAGAAACTGGGCTCTTTCTGGGAGGTAGCTTGAACCTTTGCTTTCATTCACCACACCTCCTTTTTCAAAGACAGTGTCAGCCCTTCCTTCGTCAACTAGCTGCATTCATGCCTTGATATATGCAAAAGAGCCACTTACAGCAGAATCCTATATCTGTTTACTCAGAGGTAAACCCTTTGTGTTCCTTCAGGAAAGAAAACCTTTAGCCATCTGTTCCAATTGTCTGACTTCTCCAAACCTTGGTAAGCTTGTGGCCTACCAGAAGCAGGAAGAGATAACTGAACTCAGTGGGGAGCCAAATTCTCCAAATGCTGAAGGTACTACTGCTAGATTCTTCCCTTTGTTGTGGTGGGCAGAATATGTGGTAGACAGAAGGATGACTGTTTCATTAAGAATTGGCTTCTTGGTTGTTCTGGGAATAGTCTGTGTATAAAGAAGGATGAGCTAAGCGGAGGGCTGTAGGCCTGCTGCAGATGACTTTGTGCTTCTGTTCTCTTAGACTTCTCCATATACAGTGTTGTTGGAGCTCACGATGCCTTTTGTTTTGAAGTTTGGTTAAAACTCTCTTCCCTGTCAGTGCTGTCAGATTAGCCAATAGCTTAACTAGAGGGTGCACAATAAATACTGCAGGTGCCGCAACGCACCACCTGACATCAAAGCCATTCTGGGCAGCAATGGCAAAGTGCAGGCAGGAATAGGCGGGGCCACTTTCATGGCACATTGCGGCACCTGCAACACTTACCATGGCACCACCTCCCTCTGGCTATGCTAATGCTCTTAGTTGCTCCAAACATTAGCTTAACATCATTGAACAAAACTGTACAGTACATATGAAACCCCTTTATATGGGATCAGATCACCTAGTTCAGCATTGTCAGTGCTGATTGGCAATGATGAATCAGTTTCAGCAGATTTTTTCCAAGCCCTACCTGTAGATCTCACTGACTGCAACTAGGACTTTCTGCAAGCTCTCTACTACTGAGCTAAGGCTTCACCCCTGCAACCAGTCGTTCTAACTGCTTTCTGGTCCTCACTTTCCATCTGTGAGAGCTGCTTTCCATTCAAGTGAGAGAGACACTCCCTCTAAAACATATCTATAATAGTGACCTGTAGTATTTTTCCCTACCTACCTTTGCTTGATTTCTGCATTCCTTGTTTCTGAATCTGTTCTCAGAGCTGAATTGTTATAATGCTGATGGTGGTGCTTCTTTCATTTAGGGCGCCAACCTAACATGGAGTTAGGCCAGCAGATTTAGGCCAGCAAAGTTTGGCTGGCACAAATACCTTGCTGGCACAAATGTCAGATGTGCTTCCCTGACATCTTCAAATACCTGAGGGCTGCCATAAGGAAGAAGGGGCAAATTTTTTCTCACCTGTCTCTGACAGTAGAACTAGGTCCAATGGGTACAAACTGCAAGATTCCGGTTGGACCTCAGGAAGCATTTCTTGATGATGAGGGCAGTTCGACAGTGGAACAGATTGCTGAAGGAGGTGGTGGCTTCTCCCTCACTGGAGACCTTGAAGCAGAGGCTCGACAGGCACCTACTGGAGCTGTTCTAGAAGGATTTCCTGCTACAGGGAGGGGGGGTTGGATGATGACTTTGCAGGTCCCTTCTAACTCTATGATTCAATTATCACGAAAATGCCATAAGGCACTCTGGTGCCAGCAGTATGGCTTCAGAGCTGAGAAGACTCCTTGGGTGAGCGCCGAGTGGTACACCACTCCACTGATGGGCAACCAGGCCTTTCAGGGCAGAAGAGAAGTCAGTCAGGGAGGGCATGTCCCAAGAGGAGGCCCAGGAGGGAGGCAGGGGTACAAAGTGAGGCCAAATCCAATGCCTCCTCCTGTGCTGCAGAGCCCTATACAGGCATCTTAGGATCTGAGGCTACCCATTGGAGCTGCTGGGGCTTTACATGGGATAAAATCAGTGATGGGATCTACAACAACCTGGGGGAATGCTGGGCAGGACGTAGGCGGGACATCCGGGTGATTGGCAGCCCGTCTGCGGCGATCCGCAGCTGCCCTGGCCTCGGGGGGGGGGGCTCCTGCTCGCTGCGGAGGATGGGTGAGGGTCGCACCGGGTGCCTGGGCGAGCAGTGGTGGGGTGCGCTAACCGGGGGCAGCCCCCCCAGGCCAGGACAGCTGCAGAACGCTGCAGACGGGCAGCCAATCACACGGAAGCCCCACGTAAGTCCCGCCCAGCGTTCCCCCAGGTCGTTTGTAGATCCCATCGCTGGATAAAATAACAAACTTACCCTTATCTTGGGGAGGCTCTGGCAGCTGCCCTGGCCCCACAGGATGCAGCTGCCGCCATTTCGTCACCACTGCTCATCTTGGTGGCCCCGGGGCTTAGGATTGGGTTGCCTGCTGGTGCCTGCCAAGGGTCAATTGTAAGGCTGCAATCCTATGCACATTTATCTGGGAGTAGGTCCCATTGACTGTGATGGGACTCCAGGATAGACATTCACAGGATCGGGCTGTGAGTAAGTAAAGTAGTTTTGAGTAAGTTACAATGGATGCTTGTGCACAAAATGGATGCCATTTTTTAAAAAAGGTTTAGATCCTTCTATATATATA
The DNA here is from genome assembly GCA_029204185.1 of Lerista edwardsae. Lineage (NCBI taxonomy): Eukaryota > Metazoa > Chordata > Lepidosauria > Squamata > Scincidae > Lerista > Lerista edwardsae. The sequence continues at coordinate 44,557,365 of JAJKFI010000002.1, read as the reverse complement.
CTGCCCAGGAAGGCCATATGTTGGGTCCAAAACCTCTCTGAAAGTCCCTGAAAATAGATTTCCTTCTTACTTCATTAGGAAGTTATGAAAGAGATGTCCTACTGCTTTGAAGACAGCTTTTGAGTTGAATTTTGTCTTCAAAAATACCTCTATTGATGGCAACTGGAGATGTCAAGCATGGCTAGATATCTTTCATTTCAAATGGCATAATGCTGATGACAGCAGTGAGTGGAATGCCGGAGAACTCAGTGAATTCTGAAGGCGCTCGGGATGAATTTTCTTTTTATTTTACTTACTTTCCCTTATTTTTAATGATAAGATTAAAAAAATTAATATTTTGACACACAGTGGGTGCTTCAATTAAATGCTGGCAGAATCAATTGCTATTCTTTTCTTCGGTAATGAAAACAGGATTTTTATTTGAAATTCTCAGTACAAATGTGAGCGGCAGCATCTTCAGTTCCTTCATTAACAGTTTTATTTGAGAAAACAATTAATAAAATCAAAGTCAATCTTTTTCTTGCAAATCCTCTGAGGTTAAAATAGATTAGTATTCATATAGTTTTCGTTGTATATTGGAAAGCTGAACAACACATTTTATTTCAAACAGCAGGGGAAAAACGAAGAAAATCAAACTTAATTACACTGGTGGTGTTAGGCCTTGGAACAGTTAGGGAAGCAAGAGAGCTCCTGTTGCAAATTTTTTGGATTCAGGACATTTATAAGTTGTTAGAGAAATTCTCATAGGGCTGAAACTTACTATTAAACAGCATGGAACCCAAATTGTTTTATTTTCCAAACTTGAAAATTTGAAAAGACGTCAGCGTAAGCAACAAATAGATTAATTTTTATCACGTCTTCATTAGATCAGATTCATTTTTTATTCATGTTATTGCATTAGTATAATAATACGATTTTAATTTTATGGAGCTGTAGGCATTGAGGTAACGCCAGCTACAGTACTGTGTGCGGGTGAGATGATTTAGTTTAAATCATCCTCACTGTACAGAAGCTGTTGGTATTATGCTGAGTCGTACCGAGTTAAAACTCTGACCTCGGCAGTATTTTATATATCTTTCCTATGAAGCTTCCTCCTCCTCCCGTTTCTCATTAAACATTTATTTAGAACCAGCAGTGTGCTAGGCACTGTATGGAACACAAAATTAACATGGCCCTGCCCAATAGGCTTGAGAATGAAAGCTGAGATCTAATGCACACCTGTTTTGATATATATCCACAGGACTTCCAAGTAAATATAGAAAGGAGGTAGGTAATATTGACAACACAAAAATCCAAGGAAAGGATTGTATGCAGGAGGATAAAGATTTTGAGGAATGGTTCATGGACTATAAAGAGGAATTGGTTAGAGCAGTGGTTCTCAAACTGTGGGTCTGGGACCCATTAGTGTGTTGTTGTGACCCAATATTTAGTGGTTCACAAAACTGACAGGGAAGATTAGGCTATGCACACCAAGTGTTAAACAATCTGCTATCTGGGGGGGAGCACTGCTACCCGATGGCCATTATAGCCACACTCCCTTGGCATTTATACAGCAGGCAGCAACCTTTAGGAGCTCTAAAAAATGTGAGAAAGGAGCTCTAAAAAATGTGAGAATCACTGGGCTCGACAGAGGTCTAAAGAAGGGCAGGCTTTTCCACACAAATGGAACAATCTGGAATACATCAAGGGTGGCCAAAATTGCTTAATGCGGAAGTCACATACACTACAGTAAACGTTAGCTGTTTGAGAGCCACAAGAAATTTAAATTCTTAAATACAGTAGGCCCACAATATCCATAGTATCTGAAGGTACTGAACCTGTAGAGGAGAGTACCACCTGGCCCTTCTCCTGGGCCTCAGAGTGCCTTATAAGGGTAAAAAAAGTCACTTCCTGGTTTTGGGTAAAAACTGGAAGTTCTGTTTTTCGGCTCTAAGGACCAGGACACAGCTGTGCACCATCCTCCCTGACTCAGAGAGTAGTCCAAATGCGCTTTACGCTGGCCCTTGGGTCGGCCAAACTTCGTTGGCCTAATTGTGCCGGCCTAACTCCAGGTTAGGAATGTGCTGTCAGTCATTTTTACCAAACAAAACTGAAATATATGCAAGGGTTTATGAAACGGTGCAACTATGATTTCAATGAATAGCACATGGACACATAAGTATAAATTAACAGCCCAATCCTAAGCAGCAATTTTGATAATGGAACAAAGTTGGTTTACAGAGCTGATATAAATGGCCAAGGGCAGCATGTTGGAGTCCACTGCTGCCACTGGCTATCCATGGGAGCACAGGAAAGCCAGTGCAGAGAGCAGAACGGGGCAAGGAGGGGAAGGAATGGGGTAGTGTCTGGACGGAGGAGGATGGGTGGGAATAGGGGAGGGAGAGGTTGAATCCCGCGTCCCTAGTATGCACCAGGACCCTATCCCCATTACCTCTCCTCTCCTCTCCTCATTACTCTCCTTGGGTCTGTGCCAGCAAAATGGCTGGTGCAGATCCAAAGAGACCCATTGGGGCAGCAGAGGGTTGCTTGCCCCAGTATAAGGGAATAAAAGTTCCTTTGCCATGAGACTTCTGTGGCTGCCCCAAGAGCATCAAACAATAAAATTGCTTGAGAGAGATTATTTGTGAATAGGAAAGGGAAAAAAAAATCTGCACTGGGAGTGGCTTGGCAAGCTGGGTGGAAACTCTAAATTTTGGAGGCATCTCTGCCTAATCATCTGGCCCCTGCACACTTGAAAGAACCCTTCCCCCTCGCAGTCCACTAGTTATTGCATTAGCGTTCTGAGACCATCCTCATAACTAGTCCATAAACCAGGTTCACACAACACGGCCGTGACTGTGGCCAGACTTCAGACATTTTTGTACATGCAGCAAAAAGTCAAAATAATACCTTTCCCCCACTCAACTAATGTTCACTTTTAATCATCCAGAAATGGGCCCCTTTCTAAAATCTCCTCTTGTTCCATAGTAAGTGTAATCCTGCAGCAAGGGCACAGAGAGAGGCGTATTTGGTATCTGTTCTGCATCTAAGCCTGATGGCCCAATCCTACACACTGGGAGCATCCTGAATTGTGCGCTGCAGGAGCACCAGCAGGAAGGCTGGAGCCTTCCTGTGCCTGCCAGAGGACTGTCCTGGACCTGCCAAGGCAGGTAGGCATGGCAGAGAAGGAGGGATGGTGTAGGGGAGGGTGGAATCAGGTGGAGGTGTGTGGAATGAGGTGCACACGGGGAAGACAAAACAGAGTAGCAGTGGGGTGGGGGAGGGCAGACTAGATTCGAGAATGGGGGAGTGCTCTGTGGCAGTTGTGACAGAATACTAGTCCCAGACCTGATCCTGCAGTGTGGGCCCATGCAGTGCAAATTCGCTAGCCAGATCTATGTAGACCCCTCTGTGCTGCAGAGATTTACCCCCAAGTAAAGCTAGGACTGTTCACTTACACAAAGGAGTTGTTTTCTCTCGCCCAGGAGGGCAGGATTTTCTGTTGCGTTCCCCGGGTCACCCGGGAGGGGGAAAGGAGGAATGTCCGGATGGGCCTGGCCCGGTTGTATGGGAGGGGGAAAGGGTGTTTGCCGGGGCTGTAAGAGAATAAACTGTGTTTTCCCGACATTCTGGTCTCTTGGTCATTGCTGCACTCTGCACCCGCTGTCATGTACGCGGTGGACCTTTTCACCAGTCCACACCCCGATGGGGAGGGGGCGGCCACGGGGGGCACGCACTGGTATCACACTGCAACAAGGTTAAAAAAAGAGATTTGCTGAATGTGACCCTAACTTTTTAATAGGTGTCCCAGGGTCCATGGTATCTGTGGATAATGGAAACTGTGGCTACCGAATCAGTGGATACTGGGGCATACTTGTATACAAATCTTGTATTCTTAACACCTGTGTATCTGTCATCAGTTTCCAGAGTAACATAGGGTGACAACAGAGGACCCTTTACCATCAGATATAGGTGTACGAATCACATCTCAAAAAGCAATCTATTAACCTTATTTGTTTGCCTTTTTTCTTTTCTTTTGGAGCATTGCACATCTTGTTTTGTTTTTGCTCTTGACTATTTCTGGCCATTTTCATGATGAGAACTATGCTGGAACACACTCTATATTTGATGGGGATGCCCTTGAACGGATTCATTTGAACTGATAGGAATCCATAAGCATAAAAACCAATATTATTTCATGTGTAATATTGTCATTGTGGCAGGCATAGTGCATCATTTCTGCTGGAATTGTTTCTCCTAATGCACAAGTTACCAGAGTGCATTACAGAGGAATATTTGTTGTCTGCAACTTTAACCCTCTGTACATGTATTCGCTGAAATCAAAACAAACAGGCTGGTAGAGAAGAGACTCCTGTTAGGGTTCTAGTCCAGATCTTAGTTATATTTTTTAATGTGATAGTCTGATAAAATGCTTAAAAGTAAAATTAATAATCTTGCAGGAATTAGAATTAATATCTTCTCAAGTCACTATATCTTAATAGAGCCAGTGTATGAATATAAATACTTGATGGGCAATGTACAACCAAAACTGTGTGTGTGTGTGTGTGTGTGTGTGAGTAAACTTCTCACCTCCCTATTAATATTCCTTTTTAATATTCCTTTTTAATGTAGTGATTCCATTTTCTTTGCGTACCATTTTAGATGTGTAACAAGGAGAATAATGAGGAAGTATCATAAGGCTAGAAATATGGCAGCCTTTAAAGCTCACAGCATTTATTAATACATTTCTTCTTTTCTGGTGACAAGAAGTATCATTAGGGATGTGTTTTAATTAAAGAAATGATGACTGAATGTTTGGGAGATTCGTTTTACAGTGGATCAAAGCAAAGCTTTCCATAAAAGGGGCTTGCTCTGAATTTGGGCTATCAAGGTTTTCATAAATTACAATATATATATATTTTAGCTGCTTGATCTGCTAGGTTTATACGGCCTGTAATTAAGAACGTGATATTTCACCGGTGCCCCACCATCTATGTAAAAAATAAAATAAAAAGCCCCTGCCTTTTGAAATGATGGGATGCTGCCTTGCAGTAGCATAATCTAATCTTCTCCCAGTTTGTGTCAGCTTTCTGCACTGGGGTAAAAAAAAAAAAAAGATCTCAAATCCTCTCTAAAACTAGGAATCAGTGGAAGGCTTGCCTGGGCTTCCTGAGCCCAATGCAATTAGGCAGCAAGTGACTGTATGCCATATGCATTTATTGCTCTTCTTAGCATGTGTTACTTTGATGTGTTAGGCTGGAAAGCTAACTCTCTTTCTTGGGCAGCCTTCCTCCTGGGTCTTTATACTGCTTAGCAGTTGAGTGCAGACTTTGAAACACAGCCTAATTTAGAGGCAGCTGCTGCAGCTGCTGCTGTCATTTCAGCCCTCTCCCCCCCCTTCCCCATTTTTGCTTTGATGTCAGCTTAGAGGCGTTGTTGTTGCATTCGTACATCGGCTTCTTCCTCGATTCACAAAACAGAACTTGCATAATTTTCACCATTTGTTTTTGCCTCTAAATCTTATTTGAGCAGCCCCATACGTTTAACACTGGAGACTTTGTCTTGCGGAGGGCGATGTGGTCGCCGCCTGCATATTCACAGGGGAGAAGAAGGCTTTAGGAAAGAAAATAAATGGAAAAGGCTCTTTGAATGTGGATGTTTGATGTTCAGTGAATGGCGCCCGACATCAGGAAAACCAAGGCTTTTGGTGACCAACATGTTAGCCATTTGGTTCTTCCTGGATGGTATATGGAATATTAGCAAGGGTGGCAGAGCAAATTCATGTGTGATGAGCCAGTTGTCACTCAAGACCAGTGCTGGGCTTGCAGTCAGGCTGGGCTCATATGGAAGCACCATTTGGCCCAACCGGTGCCTCAACGTACCTTCACATGACCCCACACATGCACTAGATGTGTTCAGAAATGCTTCTTACTACTACATTGTACGATGATTTAGATCAGTGGTTCCCAAACCTTTTAGACTAGAACCCACTTTTTAGAATGGTACTCATGTTGGGATCTACCAGAAGTGATGTCATTAACCGGGAGATGAGATCATAGCCAGATGTGACACCATCAGATGTGATGCCTTCATTGTGACATAATCAAATGATTCATAAATCTTACTTGTGCGACCAGTCTCAAATTCATGCAAGAGTTGTTTTATTTCTAAATAACAGAATAATTCTAGATTTTACATTGAAAGTTATATAATTTAAAAAAGAATCGTTCTTACGTCTTAGTGTTCATACTCATACAAACATGCATAACTATCTGGCCAGGACAGATGATAGTTTAGGTGTTGGAGAGAAAACGAGAGAATGGTAATCATGATCCACAGCTTTATGAAGTCCCATCTGGGTCAGACTGACAATGCCACCTTGCAGATCTACCCCACCTAATCAATCAATCAATCAATCAATCAATCAATCAATCAATCCTATTTATATACTGCTTTTCAACACGTTCACAAAATGGTTTACAGGCTAATAATAATAAAGTTAAATGGCTCCCTGTACCAAAAGGGCTCAAAATCTAAAAAAATGCAGACCAGCAACAGCCATGAGAAAAGACACTGCGCAGGAGGGAAGTGAAACAATTACTCTCCCCCTGTTAAATATAAGAGGAATACCACTTGGAAAAGTGCCTCTTGCCCAGTTAGCAGGGGTTTGTGACATGACATAGCACCCTTCCTTCTTAGGCAGAGTTCTCCATCAAGGATCCCAACTGTATTTTATTAAGCTCTTTAAATAATGTTTTTTTTAAAAGTTATGGCATGTCAGGGAATGTCAGATGGCTCTTACAGTAGCCATTTTCTATGGTTCTCTTTTCAAGGAACTATAGAAACTTACCTGTGAAGCTAAAAACAATCTGAAGCCACAATTCAAACAGCTCAATGATTATAACATGGCATACATAAATAAAATGATAAATGTTTAACCCAGATGAGCATCTTTTTCCATTATGACACTCTGGCCTATGTGACATGCTTGCTTCTAATCAAGTTGTGGGTGCTTCTTCAGACTCTGGACTGGACACGTTCTTGCACCATAAAGGTAAAGGTTTCCCCACAACCAAATGATCTAGTCGTGACCAACTGTAGAGGGCAGTGCTCATCTCCGTTTCTAAGTCTGCAGAGCCGGCATTTGTCCAAGGACAAGCTTCTGTGGTCATGTGGCTGGCATGACTATATGTCGTAGCGCACAGAACACCATTACCTTCCCATCAAAGTGGTACCTAAATCCAGAAAGATCCATCTGTATTATTATTATTATTATTATTATTATTATTATTATTATTATTATTATTATTA
>JAJKFI010000002.1:44435953-44512503 GCA_029204185.1 Lerista edwardsae | reverse complement strand
ACCTCCCTGGTAATTATATATATTATAATTATATTATTAATTATACTATTATAAATATATTAATAGTATATATATTAATATATTATACTAATATAATATTAATATATTAATAATATATATACTATATTAATTATAGTATTGCCTCCCTGGGGCACCTGGTGGGCCACTGTGAGATACAGGAAGCTGGACTAGATGGGCCTTTGGCCTGATCCAGCAGGGCTCTTCTTATGTTCTTATTTTAGTAAGAACAATTCTCAAAACTGAACTTCTTTTTGTCATTATTTGAGAGTTATTAATGAGTGTTATTAACTGCATTTTTTTAACTATGAAGGAATCCAGTGGCCTTTTATGAGTTAATTTTCGCTAAAAGGAAAACTCGCCTTATATTATGTCCAACACAGTGTGATGTGTTGTTTTGTTATACTTTTGGAATGCATCAAAACGACTCTTGGTAGTACTTATTCTCACTGCCTGATTAAATGGTTCTCAACACTAATCGTTGTAGGCATATGTGCAGGAGATCTTATCAAGGTAGAATTGCACTGAATTATTCAAGCTGCTTACTCCAGAGTAATTTCAGTGCAGTTCATAGGAGTATTGTAGAGAATGTGGTATGAAGATTAGAGTTGTCCATGTAATGTACTGTGTGTAAGATAAATGAGGTATAGGTCATTACAACTAAGCTGCATGATTTATGTCTTGTAGAAAATACATTTGTAGGAGAAAAAGAATTGAACATCTGACCCAGACCAGGAGGTGCTGGGGAATTTTTTTTCTCTTTTCTTAGATTGCTGGTAATATCTACATGCATATTTTCCTGTCCTGGGTATGACAAACTTAATGCGGTATTATCCCAACTTAGGTAACCCTTAGGATAATTTTTTAAGCAGCAGGAAACAGGACTATCTGGCTGAGTAGATAATGATATCAGCTGCCTCCTTCCAAAACAACAGGTGCTTTGGCATAAAAATGTATATCATCATACTGAGATGATGACATCAGATCATACTTCAGCTTAATTGTGAACCACCTCCATTAATCCTCAAATAATTAAACATTTTTATGAATACTACAAGGTGAACCAGAAATGAGAAAGGTGCTTCCTTACTCCACACAGGGTTAAATATTGCATTGCCTTCCTATCCAAATTCAAACTTCAAACAGACAGTAAATCATATTTATATTGCAGTGGACACATCAGAAATGTGTATATAATTGAGATTCAATTGACGTTTCATTTCTGTGTCAAACTAATGAAGTCAGTAAATGTCTTGGAATGAGCCAGAACAGTAGGAGCTAAAGATTACGAACAAGGGCTAGGAAGTGAAAGCCCAGTTTGTTTATAGATGGGAATGATGAAAAACCTGGAAAAGGTTGGCACTCTCTAATGCAGGAAGATAAGCAAATCAAAACGTGTTTGTGGATTTTTAAAGAAGCATGGTCTATTTTCAGATGTTCATAATGTGGAAAATGTATCACTAACATGGAGACATTTCTCATTTATAATTATAAAATCTAGTGCTGTTTTTATAGCTGGTGTCCATCTAGTTCAGGACAAGATCATCTGGTACAGGCCAACGTTCTGTTTCCGAGAGGGACTGACACATCTCTTGGGTGGCTCACAAGCAAGGTATGAAGGCTACAAAGCCCACCCATACCAGCTTTTGGTATTCTGAATGTGCAGAATAATACTATGGTAATAAATATCCTTTGATAGATCTGCCTTCTCTGAATTTTTCAAATCCTTTAAAACAGTGTTTCCCAAACTGGTGGGTGGCAATCCACCAACCTGAGGAGCACTGGGCTATGCCCCCTTAAGGGGTGGGGAGGGGGGAAGGCAGCACCACGATTCCTGGGATTGCCCTGCTGCCGGGAGAGAAGAGGTTTTTCTCCCCTTACCTGCAGCCTCTGGGGGTGCAGGGAGCCCCAGAGAAGCCTCTGCAGTGATCCCTAAGTCTCCAATTAGCTAAAAACAGCAATAAGAAACCACTTCCAGTTTTCAACTGTGAAACTGGAAGTGGTTTCTGATTGATTTTTTTAGTTAATCAGAGGCAAGGGGAGCCCTGCAGAAGCTTCTGTGGAGGAGTGCTGCAGAAGCTTCTGCAGAAGCTCTGCACCCCCCACCCCACCCCACCCCACCCCCAGAGGCCGGCACTATCTGCAGTTAAGGGGGGGGGAAATCTTTCCCAGCAGCAGTTTGCTCCTGGGAATTGTGTTGCTGCAGCAACCTTGCCCCTGTAAAGAGCTAAGTCAGAGGTTCCCAAACTGTGGGTGGGGACCCACCAGTGGGTTGCGAGCTGATTTCAGGTGGGTCATGAAGCACCTAGAGCAACCATATTGAAAATGTGGGAAGATGGAATGCTAGAAAGGGTGAGGGCAGTGCAGTTTTTTTGCTAGTGTCAAGGTTGTAAATAAGCTTTTCTTCCCCTTTCTGATTCACTTTGCTATTGGAAAATGGCTGAGAAACAATGCAACTTATTGCTGTAGTTTCAGGAAAGCAGCAGGCTCTGGAGTCACAATGACGGCACTTCTGGCCATGACATCACTTCTGGTGGGTCCTGGACAGATTGTAATTCTAAAAAGTGGGTCCCGGTGCTAAAATGTTTGAGAACCAGTGCGTGAAGTAGTTCTCTCCTCCTAGGAAGGACTTTGCAAACCACTGCTTTAACACACACACACACACACACACACACACACACACACACAGAGAGAGAGAGAGAGAGAGAGAGAGAGAGAGAGAGAGAGAGAGAGCACCTAGACAGTGACTCAAAAGCTATTGTCACATAAAAAATCATATTAAATAAAACCACAGATTTAATATTTATCAATAGATTTCAAGTGCCTCCCTCTCATGCTTGTGGACATTTTTTTTTAAAAAAAAAACCTAACCAATATTCATTCATTGCAAGCACATCTTTAATGGGCTCCTTTATGATGGCTTCCAAATTGAACAGCTTGTACATCTTTTGATTTGGTCATATAAAAAAAAAATAAACTAGCCAGGACTGAATGAGAATTAACTGAGTTCCGAGGGCAGCAGGAGCAGAGGAGCATAACAAATAAAAGATTATGTTCCTCTGCTTTAATTTTAAAATATAATACTGACCTTCTTTCCAGCAGATGCCAGCGCGACAAGCCAGATGTGTCTCTAAGCAAATTAGTTATAAGAAACACATCCAAGGACGCGGCCATTTAAGGATCAATAAATTATTCATCTGTCATTTCTTATTGCGCAAGGCTGGCGCTGACAGATCTGACATGAGCGAGCATCACTTCGTCCACGGCGAGGGCATTAACAATTTAAGAGGGGTGTATTATTATTATTTTTTAAACTGAAAGAGAAGTGGCTGGTGGAATTGCTGTTTATTGCCACATACATATACACACCTTAATTATTCATGGCCCATCCACTTAAAAAAGCCCACACTCCATTATGTAAGTTGCGCAGAAGGACAACTTAGGTCCTTGTCGTCTCTGTTCGGTATTCAATGTGGGAGCCTGCAAGTCGGGCTGGTTCTGTGATGCTGGCTTTCCACGAACCATTCCAGAGCACTTTGGTTATTCAACTCATCGGGGATACGTTTTATTTTCTCTAAGCAAAACTCCTACCGGAATTTTTTTTTTTTTTTTGCGCGGGCTTCGTGGTAACATTTGGATGACCATATGGAACTCTTAGAGGCGTCGTGGGACCATGCAGCTATGAAATCTGATCACTATCTCCCCGGTGACAGCTGGTGCCTTTACACCATCAGAAAATTTTCAGCCTTCTAATTTGTCATAGCTACCTCCTGTGGAAAGGAAATATGTTGTGTAGTCAGAGGCAAGGATTTGACACTGCATAACTACAATTGTTGGCTTCCTTTTCCCCCCCTTTTAGCATTTGGGCTTCAAATGAATTTCTGGGCTGCATCTTGCAACTTGCCTATGCAAGACATAAAGCTCATGCCAAGTGATACACAGTAAGAGTCACAGATGCATATGGGGGTCATGTAAAATCATGGCTCAGGAGTTCTTTTAAGAACACATTTTTCTTTCACATTGATAGGGTGTGAAGAGTCTTTTCCTAAATTCCATAAACATTATGTGCTTGTGTTTGAACGCTTCAGGATGTTTTAGATGTCTTGGTTTGGTCTTGCATCAGGGGTCAGCATAGCTGGGCTGCTGCCAATGACCAGGGTCCTCAGGAGGCCCTGCTGCTGAATTCTAAGACCACCTTTGTGCTTTCACCTCCCTGTGATGATAGCAGAGCACCCTTGAACCCCACCCAGCTATGTGGGCCTCTTGCCAAGGGCCCCCTGAAACCTGAATCTGCGCCTGGTCATGAGTCCCATACTATAGTTTTGTTTGTGGGCATCTACGCTTATTTTAGAAGATACGTATGATGCATTGTGAGATAGGAAAGGGCAGCTACCCTTATATATTTTGGTTTGGATATAAAAAACCGACATGGAGCCCTGCCCGCACATCTATTGAGTGCAAAATATAAATTGTTATAGCCCCCCTTGGGTTACAGTATACACATAGCTTTATACAGGAGTACAGACAAGTGTACTGTCAAAATATGTCCTCAGTACTGGGGGCTAATACTCCATAGGCTGTTTCATACACATAGCCTGCTGCCAACATTGAGCTCGTGGGGAAGGGAACTCATCCACCACCAGACTCCTAAGGCAGAGGTTCTCAAATCTTTTAGACCTGGACCCACTTTGTAGAATGGTCGTGACCCATCGGAAATGATGTCATTAACCTTGAAGTGATGTCATAGCCCATCAGACATCATGGGCAGGAAGTGCCATCATTGTGACATAATAAAATGATGCTCCTGGAATAGAAACTGGTGTCCTTCAACTGCAGAACTTCCACAACCACAAAACATCCCTGACAGTAACAGTAGGACAGTAGGACAAAATATTATGTGAAAGCACCGAACTAAAACAAAATATATTTTTTTTAAAAAAACCTCGCTTGAAAATTCAAACTAACACTCACAAAAAGAAATATAGCATGAGTAAGGTCTGCAGCTTCCAAGATGACTGCTCTCAGCTTTCCACGACCCACCAAATGAGTCCTGACCCACAGTTTGAGAAACACTTCAATGAACATGAAATGGGGCAAACTCCGAAAGCTAGTGGAAGACAGGGAGGCCTGGCGTGCTGTGGTCCATGGAGTCGCGAAGAGTCAGACATGACTTAGCAACGACTGAACAACAAAGGCAATATGTGAAGACGGCATTCCTCATGGCCTGTAGGGGTGGAGTACTGAGTCACATAAATGCTCTCTGTGAAAAGAGGAGTAAAGTTTGCATCTATCATGTCTCTATGTAATGCAACACATGGAATGCCCACCTTTTAAGTTTCAGGCCACCAGCCATGTGTGGTAGCTGTTTCATGAACACTGGCCTGGCTTCTGGGTGATTGTCACACTATAATGCAAGAGACTTTTTGATGCATGTGAACCAGCTCCATGAATGGTTGACTTGTATAATAGTATCAAAAAACAATATATATTGTCGATATATGCGGAATATCCAGATATTAAAACAGAAGTAAAGAAATATGATACCAGGAAAAAAATAAAACCCAATCTTTCAACTACTAAAGTGTTAAGCACAGGAGTTTTATATTGATTTCTTGAAAGCATTTCTAAAACCTGGAAACATCATGAGGAGTATCTGACCAAAGAGAAACCGTCATAGTATCCAAAATACAAAGGAACTCTTGAAAGATCACTGCTTACATTACCAGAAATGATAAAAGACTTTCCATTAAAAAGCAATGAGGAGAGCCCGTGCCTAACCCTAGGAATAAGGCAAGAGACGGCAGGAATAGCATCATGCTATGTAACAACCTGCCACCAGCTCTGAAATGGACAATAATGACAAATGGACACATGGGATAAAACCCCAAACACACTGTGAAATGTTATCCTGGGCAGATGCTTAGTATATATTATGGAGCATTGACAGATACCCAAGGTTTATGCTTTTCTACACTTTCACAGCTCAGTATGGCAATACAATATTTTGATTAAGAATGGTCGCTTGCTTCTGCTTGTTCTCCTACTCCGTTCCCTGAAGGTGTTGAAAGCAAACAGTATTCTCAGTCAAACACATTGTCAGGTAGGGGTGTGTGTGTGTGTGTGTGTGTGTGCGTGTGCGTGTGCGTGTGCGTGTGAGTGAGTGAGTGAGTGAGAGAGAGAGAAAGAGAGAGAGAGAGAGAGAGAGAGAGAGAGAGAGAGAGAGAGAGAGCTCAATGCTAACCTGGAGTTAGGCCAGCAAAGTTTGGCTGGCACAAGGGCCACCGTAAAGCGCATTTGGACCACTCTCGGAGTCAGAGACACCAGCACACAGACATGGGCCATCTTCCCTGACTCCGAGAGTGGTCCAAATGCGCTTTACGGTGGCCCTTGTGCCAGCCAAACCCTAACTTTGCCAGCCTAACTCTAGGTTAGGATTGAGCTCAGAGAGAGTGAAGAACTAACACATGTGGATTGACCAAATTATGGATGGGTCTAAGGAAACATCAGTTTCATCCATAGTTGAAAAGGAAAACGACTGCTTGATCGCTTGCCTAGATTTGATTTTCAGTAATTAGGTACTAGAAGGCTGTAGGATACCTGGGATCTGAGAATCTGGGCAACAATTATTCATCCACTCTGGAAATCCTGGGAATCCTTGAACATTTTTGACAATCTCTGTGGAATCTGAGTTAGAACCCAATACAGCTTTCCAATTCCCTTGGAGAACTATATAAATCTGGACATCCAGGCTTGGACTTTCTCGTTTAGCAAGTAATTCTGTTTTAGACAGGCTTAACTCATAAACCCTTGACTTCTTAAACTCATAGACTTGTCATTCTCCCATCCCTGGACATCAACTCCTGTTTTTGTCTGGGTGATCATGGCACTATCCTGACCCTTCGGCAAGGTATGAACTTTGGCATAGTATGAACAGGCAAGGAATTGGTCTGAACTGGTTTCTAGCACTAATGATTGGTCCGTCACTGTATACATCAGGTTTTTCTAGTAGTGTAGATTCTCTTAACATCTGGCACCTGAAGTATGTCTTGCATACACCTGTGAACACAGCCTTACAAAGCTAGAATTGTTAGGTCATGACAAAACTGTCAGCTAACAGTTACACTATAATATACAAACTACACATATGTGAGAATTAACTATCACTTACTCTAAGCCTTCTTTGTCAAGGGACACCCTGCTATTCTGGGGCCACCGCCTCAATCTTTCCTAAAAGAAATGGTATCTTGGTATTGCCACAGTCCAGTAGTTACTGCCATTGTGATAATTGCCATTGGAGATCCTTCTGAAAAATATGTATACATGTGCATACATGTGTCCGTGTGCACACACAATGAGTTCAGCTTCTCAGTTTGCAGGAATCCTCAACTCTCCAGGTTTGCCAATGTGTCTGGCCTTGATGAACATCTATCAAGAGTATAAGTAGTTGTTCTATAGAATAGGTAAGCCTTCCTATGCCAAATGGATATTTCTGATAGATATGGAGATGAGAGAAGCATTGCTTGCATAGCCGAGCCAGGTAACAGTACAAGAAACTTTGCATCCAGAATTCCTGTGTAAGCAAGAGTTGTATGGATACAATTCCAACTCTGAGCCTGAGTTCAATACGCACCAATGGGCTCCACTGGGAGCAGAATTAGAAGCTCAATATTTTTAAATTAATTATGCATGAGATAAAGATACAATTAGTCCCATTTCATCGCTATTGGCAGCTGGCCCTGGAAATGTTTAATAGCATCAGGGTGAAGGCTAAACTTTTGAAGCAGTAAGGCAGCCTTTATAGGGAATGAATGCCAGGTAGTTGGCTTATGGATTAACAGCAGTCCTGTGTTATAATAAAGGATATCTGTTGTTGTCTTCTGTAGTTGTTGCCTACAGCAGACAACAGGAGAAGAGAATCTGTGCTTCATTATCTCTTTCTGGCAGTTGTGTACTTTTAAGCTGACTGGGCTTTCTAAGGATGCTGCAATTAATTTGTGACCAGCGAAGGAGTTTAGCATTTGCAGAAATAATGAACGTATCAGAATTGTCTGCAACTCTGAAACGATCTAGCTGAAGTTTTTCGTAATCCATTACCTAACCTACTGGATTATTTTCCTATCTCCTTTTTGTTTTGGTTTTTCAGCCCATACAGAATGCTCCTTCTAGCAAAAAGAATGGAGAACATGTGTCTGAGTCACAATTAATCAGGAAGACTTTATAAAACCTCCATGCTCAGAGACTGCAAAGCTTTGAATGCCAGATGTTGGGGAGGACCACAAACTTTGCCTTCATACCCTCCATATGAACTTCCTAATCTAGCTGGCCACAGATGGCAACTGAAGGCTACACTACATGGATCATTGGGGAGTCCAACAGCACACTTTTTTGTGTTACAGGATTGTTGTTGTTGTTCAGTCACTAAGTCGTGTCCGACTCTTTGCGACCTCATGGACCATAGCACGCCAGGCCTCCCTGTCCTCCACTAGCTTCTGGAGTTTGCCCAATTTCATGTTCATCTCTTCGGTGACACTATCTAACCATCTCATCCTCTGCTGCCCCCTTCTCCTTTTGCCTTCCATCCAACACCATAATTCAAAAGTGTTACAGGATAATCCCACCTAAATCCCCATGTGGCAATGGAGTGGAACCGGTGTGTATTATGCTGAATCCTTTGCAGAATTTCTGGCTTTTGGAGGTCTCCTTGGTGTAAGGGGCCATTTGTCCTCTTGCCTTGCTGTAATCCCCAGCAGCCTCAATGGGCCAACTCAGATCTGCGCCAGCGATATTGCTGGTGCAAGTCCACATTGATTTGTGCAAGTGGATCTAGCATGGGAAGAAGGTTTAAATATAGTGCGCACTGGAACCACTGATCCCATTCCCTTCCAGGCCTGGTTTGGCCATCTCCCTGTTCCCTGTTCTGCCCTCCCCGACCCCATTGAACCCCCTCCCTGCCCCCCAACCCTGTGTTGGGTGTACCTGCTCTGGAACGCTCCAGCCTTCCAACTAGCATGCTGGCTCCTTGTATAATCGCAAAGCTCTTCATGGTGTTTTTGTGACAATGTGTGCTGGTGGGATGCACATTCCACCACTGCATCTTTTAGCAAGGATTGGGCCAGAATCCATTAAAACTTTAATGTAATGGCTATATTATATTATATTATATTATAGAAATGAGCGGCTTTAGCTAATGAATGCTGAACAGAAGCTTCTTTTGATACATGTGATAAGGTCTGGTAATGTTCCCGGAGGGATTGTTTTAATTAATTGATGGAAATGAATTTGTTTTATGTTTGACTGTCCAGTATATGACAGCCTATTCATTTTCTATTTCTGAAAAAAAAGAGAGACTACATTTTGGCTCAACACAAGTCATCTTTGTGGTCCAAGTTTGATTTGGCTGATTGCCTGATTGTCCCACTGAAATGGATGCCTTCAATCAATACAAATGGTATTGGTATGCTGCGGGAAACGGTAAAATAAGCTGCTCAAAACAATAAAGGGAACACTTACACAACACATCCGAGATCTGAGTGAACGAAATATTCCTATTAAATACTTTGTTCCTGACATAGTTGAATGTGCTGACAACAAAATCACACAACAATCATCAATGGAAATCACGTTTATTAACCCATGGAGGTCTGGGCTTGGTGTCATACTCAAAATTGAAGTGGAAAAACACACTACAGGCTGATCCAACTTTGATGTAATGTCCATAAAGCAAGTCAAAACGAGGCTCAGTAGTGTGTGTGGCCTCCACGTGCCTGTATGACCTCCCTACAACGCCTGGGCATGCTCCTGATGAGGTGGCGGATAGTCTCCTGAAGGATCGCCTCCCAGACCTGGACTAAAGCAACCGCCAACTCCTGGACAGTCTGTGGTGCAACGTGGCGCTGGTGGATGGAGCGAGACATGATGTCCCAGATGTGCTCAATTGGATTCAGGTCTGGGGAATGGGCGGGCCAGTCCATAGCATCAATGCCTTCATCTTGCAGGAACTGCTGACACACTCCAGTCACATGAGGTCTAGCATTGTCTTGCATTAGGAGGAACCCAGGGCCAACCGCGCCAGCATATGGTCTCACAAGGGGTCTGAGGATCTCATCTCGGTACCTAATGGCAGTCAGGCTACCTCTGGCGAGCACATGGAGGGCTGTGCGGCCCCCCAAAGAAATGCCACCCCACACCATTACTGACCCACTGCCAAACCGGTCAAGCTGGAGGATGTTGCAGGCAGCAGAACGTTCTCCCTGGCATCTCCGGACTCTGTCACGTCTGTCACATGTGCTCAGTGTGAACCTGCTTTCATCTGTGAAGAGCACAGGGCGCCAGTGGCGAGGTTGCCAATCTTGGTGTTCTCTGGCAAATGCCAAACGTCCTGCATGGTGTCGGGCTGTCAGCACAACCCCCACCTGTGGACGTCGGGCCCTCATACCACCCTCATGGAGTCTGTTTCTGACCGTTTGAGCAGACACATGCACATTTGTGGCCTGCTGGAGGTCATTTTGCAGGGCTCTGGCAGTGCTCCTCCTGTTCCTCCTGGCACGAAGGCGGAGGTAGCGGTCCTGATGCTGGGTTGTTGCCCTCCTACGGCCTCCTCCACGTCTCCTGGTGTACTGGCCTGTCTCCTGGTAGCGCCTCCATGCTCTGGACACCACACTGACAGACACAGCAAACCTTCTTGCCACAGCTCGCATTGATGTGCCATCCTGGTTGAGCTGCACTACCTGAGCCACTTGTGTGGGTTGCAGACTCCGCCTCATGCTGCCACTAGAGTGACAGCACCGCCAGCATTCAAAGGTCACCCAAACATCAGCCAGAACACATAGGGACTGTGAAGTGGTCTGTGGTCAACACCTGCAGAACCACTCCTTTATTGGTGGTGTCTTGTTACTTGCCGATGATTTCTACCTGTTGTCTACTCCATTTGTGCAACAGCATGTGACTTGATTGTCAATCGGTGTGGCTTCTTAGGTGGACAGTTTGATTTCACAGAAGTGTGATTGACTTGGAGTGACATTGTGTTGTTTAAGTGTTCCCTTTATTGTTTTGAGCAGTGTATATTGCACTAACTAAAAATAAAAGTGCATTAAATAAACACTTTTACGGCCCAATTCTAATCCTGTGATCCACCACTAGAACTAGTGTTCCAGTGGCAGAATGTGCTTTATGGCATTTTCAAACATGTTTTGGAAGCATGGGGCTTCACCCAGATTGCCACTCGAGATGCTGCAGAGGTCCTGCTTGCAGTGGTGGGGAGAAGGCCCACTGACGCTAGTAAGGGTGGTGGGGTGGGCATAACAGGGTGGAAGGAGAAGTGCCAGAGATGTGTTGGAGCTGGGAGGGGTAGCACCCAACATGGCTTGTATGCTGTCCCAGAGCAATGTTCCTCCTTTGTCTCCTCAGACTTGTGTTAGCTAAAGTGCTCATGCAGGTCCAAGGAGACCTATTGGCGGGCGATGGGTTTCTGGGAGGGGTTAATTATTTTCCCTTTCCCCAAGCCATCTGACTGCTTGCCCCACAGTAGCATGCAGCGCAATCTGTTTTTTGTATGACTGTGTGGTATGGCAGGAGAGAGGATAGGATTGGGTTGTGCAACTGCCTTACATTAATAGTAGGCTACTATTAATATGTAGTAGCTCAGTGGGTTAAACTGCTGCTGCTGCTGGGCTTTCTGACCAGAAGGTTGGGAGTTCAAGACTGTGCGATGGAGTGAGCTCCCATTGCTTGTCCCAGCTCCTGCCAACCTAGCAGTTTGAAAGCACCTAAAAATGCAAGTAGATAAATAGGGACTTCGGTGGGAAGGTAACAGCGTTCCGTGTGCCTACGGCGTATAGTCATGCCAGCCACATGACCACGGAAGCTTGTCCTTCTCAGCCCTGTTGTCCAAGGATTCCCAAAGCGTGCATTGCGACACAGTCACAGGGGCACTACAGGGTGGCCCCTCCTACCTGTTCCCTGTATGCTGCCATCTTGAATCTCACAACATGTCATTATCTTTGGGCACTACCATCTTTGAGCCCACAAAATCTCACAAGATTTGGGCGCCACCATGAGTTTTTCCTAAATCCAGGATGGTGGTACCAGCTGAGGAAGCTGAGGGAGCATCATGAACCAGGTAAGTGTGGGAACCACTGCTATATTCTGTATAGCATGGTTAGCATAGAAACTGGCCCTTAGTTGACCTGTAGTGTAACCTTACTGGCATAATACACGACCAGCCTTGTTAAGACACTTGTTAATTACACTTAAGAAATAGCACTTCTTCCTCATCAAGGTCATCATCAGGGGCACTGACTTAATCTCAACATTGGGGGTGCTGAGTAGCCACGCCCCCTGACATAGCCACTCCCCCTGACCAGTGGTGTCATCTACAAACAAGGAACGGGAATGCTGGGCGGGAGTTCTGTGGGACTTCCGCGTGATTGGCTGCCCGCCCATCCCATTCCGCGGCTGCCCTGGCCTTGGAGGGGTGCCTGCTCACCAGGGGAGATGGGTGGGGGACGCGCTGGACCCTGGGCGAGCAGCGGTGGGGCGCGCAAACCGGGGGCAACCCCCCCCCAAGGCCAGGGCAGCCACGGAATGAAACGGGTGGGCTGCCAATCATGCGGACGTCCCGCCCAAGTCCCGCCCAGTGTTCCTGTTCCTTGTTTGTAGATGACACCACTGCCCCTGACGTAGCCATATAGCCACACACACACAGCAGTAAGCACATTCAAAAAATGGAGGGAAAGATCGACAGTCCAAACCACTATAAAAAATGGAGGGAAAGCGGGGGGGGGGGGGAGGACTTTTTTCAAATGACTCCAAAGCCAGTCCAAAAACTAGCATGTCCTGCCGGGAGTCCAGGTCTACCCATTACAAGTATAGCAGGCAGACCTTGGAGCTCCTGATGAAGTTGAATTGGCGAGAGAGGCTGGGAAACATTTTTGGATTAAAGCAGATTCAAACCTCACACTAGCAGCGATAAGTTTACATGGAACAGGGATCTCAGAAGGGGGGGGAGAAGAAAACTTCCTGGGGCAAAATACACATTCTATTGCAGCAGCAACATAAACATCCAGCAGCACTAAATTAAGGATCTAGGAACCAAGGAAGGGAAGACTCAAACTCACACCAGCAGCAGCAAATTAACATGGAGAATAGAGAGAACCAATGGAGGGGAAGGGGCAGGGAACCTTCCTGGATTGTGCAAACGCTCACCCAAGAGTAGCAGCAAAGCAGAGGAATCTCAAGCTGGCACGTAATAAACAAAGCAAGAGAAGGAGCCCGCTTCAGCTCAATTGCCAAGCATGGCTCATACTTAAAGGGGAAGTGGCGGCTGGGGGAAAAATGTACTCCACGTGCAGAAACAGTCAATTGACCAGCTTGCAGATCCAATTACTCCTTTTCTGCCTTGAAAGAGCAATATAAAAGGGAAATGGCGGCTGGGGAAAAATGCACTCGAAGTGCAAAAACAAGTCAGCCAGAAGAAATAAGGGTGGAGCCCACTAGCACATTGCCCCCTTAAGAGGGAGGCCCAATGCCGATTGGCTTAAAGCTGGCCCTGGTAGGGTGGACATGGTGGTGCTGTGCTCTTTGGGGGTGCCCAACATTGTGGTGCTGAGCACCCGTTGCAAATTATTGTGGGTGCTGACAGCATACCAGCACCCATGGAGTTGGCGCTACTGGTCATCATCAACAACAACAACTCCTACTATTCCCTTCTTTGTATTTTGGAGTATTTGAACACAAGATAACACCCAATGTAACTTTAATTTCATGGAGAAGTGGATTAGCAAGAGCAAGCAACTTGAGTGTCCGATGATACAATAAGTTGCTGCCTTTTCTATCCTTACTGCTCACCCATCTACTGCTGCCTACACAATTTCTTCTCCAATTTTCAGAAAAGTAAGGGAAGGAATTGTGATAGTCTCACTTGACTTTTGTTTTCATTAGCCTTAATTAATCCCTCCCTAAACTCAGAAATATGTGATATTATATAAATATAAAGGAAGTATCTTATTTATTCTGTAGGCAGGTGTGTGTGTGTGTGTGTGTGTGTGTGTGTGTGTGTGTGTGTGTTTTGAGGGGGGAACTCTACTTGAAACCTATTCCTTACTGCCTTGAATGCAATATTGTGTGCATTAGTAGCCAATCCTGGTAGTTTATCCCAGATTTCTATTTCCCTCTTGGGTGAAATGCAATTATTCAAATACTGTATAATTGTTTCTCATTTCCTGTGTCTTGTTTTTGTTGTTGCTGGTGTTACCTACAGATGACTTTTACTCATGAACGTGCCTTAACATCTTTGGATGTCTAATTCAATGTAACCCCGTCCTCCAATTGCTCAATAGTGTAATTAAGGACACAAAGAACACTGGTTTCTCATTTCTTGGCACTTGTAATAGAAGTACAAAATGGGGTACCAAATACTCTGCAGTGCTCAAGATAATTCTTTCATACTGGGTGTATTTAGAAAACCATATGTGGAGTACTAACTTCAATAAGGATCATAAAACTAGTTGGAGATTAAAAATGCAGGGAACAGGACATGACATAGTCCTCACTACAAGGGTAAAGACTAAAATTGATATGATTATATGAGGGCATCTCCACGACCATGAGTTGCAGCTTAGTAATCAATCAATCAATCAATCAATCAATCAGTCAGTCAGTCAGTCAGTCAGTCAGTCAATCAATCTTACTTAGTAATAATCAATTTTACTACTAATAGCCCAATTCTACCAATGCTGCCCCTGGAGAAGTCACTGGAGAATGTGCTGCATTGGTGGGTGGGAGGGGGGATGGACCCAAAGGTCTCCTCTAAGTTAGAGAACATTTGTTCACTTGCCCAGGAGTAAGCCTCCACTGCCTGAATGGGTCTAACTGGACTTGTGCCAGTGATTCAAGAGCTTCTGAAGGACACGTCAGGATGGGAAAAGGATCATGGTGTGTGCTAGAACTGAGATCCACCACCTCCCATCTGTGAACATCCTCGTGCCCATCCCACTCCCTGCCATGATCCTCCCTTGATCTGCCCATGTTTTACCCCATCACCACTATACCTCCTCCAGCATGGCAGCCGGGATCTGCTGGTAGCTGCACAAAACCTCTGGCTATTGGTGGCAGACTCCAGAGCCTAGGATGGTGACAAGCAGAGCTTAACAGTGGTGTAGCTACCTATGGGGCGGGGGGGGTGCAGTGCCCCAGGTGCTATCTTCAAGAGGGGTGTCACCACTGAAACCCAAATTTCGAAAATCGTGAGTTTATGGAATAATATGGTCATGCTGCATACCAAATAGATGTGGAATTCCACCTGGAATTTAATAAAAAAAACCAGAGTGTAACATCTCTATTCTATCAAAGTTATGGCCAAAAAAGTAAAAACCAAAAAGAAAACTTTTTGAATAAATTGCGATTTTCAAAATCATGGTTTTAAGGAATAATACCATCATGCTGCATACCGTTGGATATGGAATTTCACCTGGAACTCGATGGAAAAAACAAGAGTATAATAGCTCTATTCTAACAGAAGTTATGGCCAAAAACATAAAAACTGAAAATAAAACTTCGAACAAATTGCGATTTTGAAAATTGCGGTTTTAGGGAATAATACCTCCTGGGCAGGGTTGTTGTGATCACCAAAGAAGTGCACACCACCATTAGCTTCTTGGAGGAAGCTCTTTGAGTCTGTGATTTTTTCAGCAGCATGTGACCTTAAGCACAACAAGGCTCACAACCACTGCTACTAGTCTGGGCCCAAAGTTAAGAATACTTCCTCTTAACCTTAAAATGCCCCAGGCTAAACAAGTCCCAACTACAGGGACTTTTTCCAATGAGTAACTTAAAATTGGGTAAGCGTGCCACTTTAGCCACTGAATCTTATCTGGTTCCAAAAACAACCAAAGTTTCTAGTAAATTTAATTGTAATTTATTGATAAACAAGGGTTACACAACTAAGAAAGCATACTAGAACTAACAGAGATACCTTAAAAAACAAAGAAAACTAGGCTCCTATCACTGACTAGGCCCTAGTTGTTCACCTTGTCCCTCAGACAGCAATTCCAGTCTTGCAAAGGGAAGTCTGCAGGTTTGCAAGCTTTATCAGGTCTGATGATCTTCTTGGACGATGATCTGGAGGAGTCTTGCAGTTTGGAAGGTCTTGATGGTGGTTGTGCGGCCACACCCCTCAGGCTCAATCAATTAGCCTATCAGGGTAAAGGGGCCATCCCCTGTTTTCAGCACTAGCTACATGTAACCTTTCTGAATAGCTTGCATTCCTGACCCCAGCTATAACTTCACACCTTTTGCAAACAACCAATGAAATAAGCGCTCTCAATCCTGCTTGTGTTACAATTCTTTCAAAATACAGTCAAGCCAGGGCCTAGCTTTTTCTTGTTTGCTCTTTACACCGAGCCTTGACGAATCGTCATGTCAAATACAAATACGTCACATCACATGCAACAGATCGGATCAGCATTGATCGAATACGGAGATTTACAGATTAGTCTTCAAATATCAAAAAGGATGACATGTAGGAGGACACTTTTCGAGGGAGGACAGAACTTACAAAAGGAGGACTGTCCTCCCTAAAGGAGGACGGTTGGTCACCTTAGGTTAACGCATTATCCTGAATTAGGGTCCTGACTAAGGGTGCAATCCTAACCTGGAGTTAGGCCAGCACAGTTAGGCCAACAAAATTTGACCAGCACCAGGGTCACCATAAAGCTCGTTTGGACCACTCCCAGAGTCAGGGAGGAGGGTGCATGTCTGTGTGTTGACATCAAACTTCAGGCATGGTCCAAACATACATTACATTGTCCTTTGTGCCAGTCAAACTTTGCTGGCCTAACTGTGCCGGCCTAACTCCAGGTTAGGATTTCACCCTGAGTCTTTGGAAAATGGTGACCAGTCAGAGTAGATCTTAGTGGGGCTTGATGGACATAGTATAAAGGAATTTTGCATAGCCATGGAATTTCACAGCATTTCTTGTTACAGGACGGTATGCCTGGGATCACTCCCATAATTTTCTTTCTGTGGAATTAAGCAATTAAGGAATGGACACTAAGAGGTGTAGCTACAACTACTTCAGAAGCTAGCCTTTCCTTCCTTCCTTCCTTCCTTCCGACTATAGCCCAAAGATGGGCTGCAGTTGTGATGTTGGTGGGAAGGTTCCTATAGACTCTATTAGCTCCGGATTGCAGAACAGCTATTTCAAACAATTGATGGTGGGTGGTCATTAACTGTACTGCAGCTGCAACCTGTTTTGTGTAACACAGCATTCACGTAGTACAGCAGTCTCAATGGGAAGCATATATATTTGAGTTTTGAGGTTGGTTTAAGCTTCTGGAATGTAATAGAAGACATTTGTTTCTGAGCCCATATAAATTAATAGGAAGATTTAACTTTTATCACATGCTGTGCTCCTCCCTTAAGGATATGGTGCCATACATTTTGTTGTAGCACTACTATTCTAATGTAACTGTCTTTTTTCAATTTTGTTAAATCTTCCCTGCTAATCTGGTTTTCCAATGATCAATGAGTGTCTCCATCTCATCAAGCTATTCATATCCTCAAAGAATTCCAACACGTCAAACATGATCCTTGCCTTCCTGGAAAACTGATGAATGTCATTAATCAAACTTTCTCGTCCCAAATATTCCCACAGTTGGCCCTGTGAAAATAAATGGTGCATAGAACTTTGTTTTCAGAAGTTGATGGGTTGTTGTTATTGTTTTAATAAAAAAGTGTATTACCGATGTGCTGTTTTTAGACTTTTTAAACAACAAAGTTACGTTTTAGTCCTCAAGGATATCTGTTAAAATTCAAATGCCAAAACATACATATAAAACTTCCATTCGAAATTCATTTAGCACAGTTGGGAGTCTTACAAAGACAACTTTGTAGTTTTAAAAGCCCTTTAACAATTTTTTTTGAAGGAGTACACCAACACTTTTTTAAACTCTCCATTAATTAGTTATGGCAAAAATTTAATGGGCAAATCCTTTCAGGATGTACTGTATGTAGCAACTCCTTCTCCCTTTCCCTCACTCCCTCTCTCTTAAAGAATGACAGTTTAGGTTGTGTCCATGTAAAGACAAATAAAAATTTGCATATTATATTCTCTGTGCCAATATATTGATAGTTAGTTTGCAGTTAAACATGTGGCATTGGTACTGTTTTGTCATATCCCTACTTTTAGAAGGGCAAAAAATACTGGGTCATTTGTGCTGAAATTCTGATTTAAAGTCAGTCGCCTTTGTCGCCTTACTGTCCACATAATATCTAGTCGGACTGAGTAATTTTTAGTTTAGTTCTAAAGATAAAAATTGTAACATAATCAGAAAAAGAGAGGAATTACACTAAATATGACTGGAAAAGATGCCCATTTTGAAGACAGTGGCTTCTCTCTGCTGATGAAAGAGAGAGAAAACAGGTGTGACGTTGAGAGCGCAATCCTAACCTGGAGTTAGGCCAACATGTAGGCCAGCAAATTTGGCCGGCACAAGGGCCACTGTAAAGCACATTTGGACTACTCTTGGAGCCAGGGAGGATGGTGCACGTCTGTGTGCTGGCCTCTCTGACTCCGAAAGTGGTCCAAACATACTTTATGGTGTCCGTTGTGCTGGCCAAACTGTGCTGGCCAAACTCCAAGTTAGGATTGCGCTCTGAGAGATGATAGCACCAAAGAAACATGGCTCAGGGTCAAAGAGTGCATGTAAGAGAGATACAGGATAGACCGCGGAACTATAAGATGTGGAAGATGAATGGTGCAATCCTCTATCTTTCTGCTCAGGCATAAGCGCCACTCTGTTTCAATCAATCAAATCAATCAACCAACCAAACGTATTTGTACACCACTGTTCAACACAAGTTGACAAAGCGGTTTACAGGCAAATAATAAAGTTAAATGGCCCCCTGTCCCAAAAGGGCTCACAATCTAAATAATAATAATAATGCAGAACACCACCAGCAACAACCACTAGAAAAGACACTGCACTGGGGTGAAGAGGGACAATTACTCTTCCCCTTCTCAATATAAGAGGAACACCACTTGAAAAAGTGCGTGGCAAAAAAAAAAAAAAAGCATGGCAATCTCAGAACATGAAAGGCAGGCAAGAAGGAAAATTAAAATACCATTATAAGTGCAGTCGTAACTTGGGCAGGCACCCTAGCCAAGTTAGGAGTTGGCAGTAGCTTAGTGTGGGGCAAGGAGATGAATGAATCTGTGCTGCTTGAATCTATGCCCGCAAAATTGCAGGGGCAAGTCTGAGCCTCCCACAACAGCCCAGGAATGTGGCTTTGGATGCAGCCTAACAACTGCACCTGGACTCCATGCAGTGGTGTTTCTACAGGGATGGCAAAGCTCTAAGTTTTGCAAGAAGCCTTACCTTGCAGTGGAAATCACTCCTCTCCTGCACTGTTCTAGCCAATCCTCACAGGGAAAAGCAACATCTTGGTGTTGCTTACTGGCTACAGCAGCAAGGGAGAGGAGGGATTTACATGACAGGGTAAGGCTTCTTGCAACACTTAGAACTTTGCCATCCCTGTAGCGACGCCTCTGACTCCATCCCTTCCCATCTCCCTGCCCCCTGCCCAGAGAAGCCTTTGCACTGACCAAACTCTGGGTCCATCTTCGGCACTTCTGGGCCGACGCAGCCGCCTGCTTCGGCTGTGCACCACAAGCACTGGTATGGAAGTGCTTTACGGCACTTTCACAACGCCGCAGGGCCAACACAAGCAGCTTGAGTCAATCCTGCTATACGGCCCCTTGGATTGCACCCTTGGAAATGGGATTAGTTTGAGTGGTACACTAGCCAGCTTCTGGATAAAAGTAGGCTGATACTGGGGCATTTTGATATATAATGATAGTTGGTATTGTCAATTACTCAAGTGACAATTACTCAATTCCTAAAAGTTATTACAAAATTTCCGACCCCTTTTATAACTTGTTTAAAGCTTTGGGCTTTGTTTTTTAAGTTTACTCTTCGGAAATTCAGGTGGAACTAGTTGTGATGTTGCCCTTTAATTTTTTTCTTCCTGTTCTGTTGGGAACAGTGTTCTTTATGGTTGGAGAAATCTCAGAGAGCACTATTCTGAATGACCTTTTTTGTTGTTGTTGAAATTAAATTATAACTTTTTCATTGAGGCCCATCAAAGCTGCAGCACATTTCATTTTTTTATCATGATGGAATGCATTCCTGACAACAGTCAAAGAAAAATAGTTACAAGCTACAATTAATAGTAGTATCCTATCCTTACTCTTCCTCCATGTCTTATGTTCTCATGTTGTCACTTTATCCTATTCTTTCAAGCTATTGAACATGCCTATCAACAGCCAAGAACAACAGCCAGGAAAAGCAGCAGGACTAAAGTCTTTTTGCCGCTGTTTGGGCCTTCTCCCGTGAGTTCCCGTTTAACGTTTCCCTCTTTCTATTTTTGGTGCTATTATTTTGTATCGTACTATATGCGAGTGTATTAACTGTATTGTTTTAATGTTTTCTTTGCTGGCTGCCTTGGACACCTTAAAAGGAAGGGGCATGGTTGACAGATGTGTTAAATACAAATGGTTTTAAGTAAATAGCATGCGCAACATTTTGTAATGATGCCCTTTGCTAAGTACAGAGAAGACTGAAATGAGAATTCTCTGCTTTCTGCTTCCCTTCCACCTTCGCTTTACTAGCTGTCAATCTAGAAAGGAGAAAACAGTATAAGTGGGGTTTTCATTGCTCTGGTGCATATTAGTGCTATGAATGTCAGATATCTCTCTCTCTCTCTCTCTCTCTCTCTCTCTCTCTCTCTCTCTCTCTCAGTGTGTGTGTGTTTATTCCCCACCACAAGCATAGGTAATTATAGGTTCTGAAACCTTTAAGACAGAACAGTAGCTGCCTCTGTGGGAGTTGAATCAACCAACTCCAGCTTTGTGGCCAAACCCAAATTGTCAGCACCTTTACCCACAGACAATTTGCGAGACTGGACTAGTTCAAGCTGGGCTGTTAGGAATGCTGTTGGTGTTGACCTTTGGGTGAAGGGCATGCATGGTGTTGACGTCTGGGGTGTAAGGGGAGGACAGTGCTATTGGTGATACTCTGCCTTGTGTAGTTACATCTTTCTCCCCACCCCCTTTGAGTTGGTTTTGAACCACCCACACCTTGCTACCTGGGCAAGAGGCACTTTTCCAAGTGGTGTTCCTCTTATATTTAGCAGGGGGAAAGTAATTGTCCCTCTTCACCCCAGCTCAGTGTCTTTTCTAGTGGCTGTTGCTGGTGGTGCTCTGCATTTTTTAGATTGTGAGCCCTTTTGGGACAGGGAGCCATTTAACTTTATTATTATTTGCCTGTAACACTTTGGGAACTTCATGTTGAAAAGTGGTATATAAATACTTTTTGATTGATTGATTGATTGATTGATTGATTGATTGATTGATATGTCTCAGAGCCCAATCCTAACCTGGAGTTAGGCCAGCACAGTTAGGCCAGCAAAGTTTGGCTGGCACAAGAGACACCATAAAGTATTTTTGAACCACTCTCGCAGCCAGAGAGGCCAGCACACAGACATGTGTCATCCTCCCTGAGTTCGAGAGTGGTCCAAACGCGCTTTATGGTGGCCCTTGTGCCAGCCAAACTTTGCTGGGCCTAACTGTGCCAGCCTAACTCCAGGTTAGGATTGCACCCCCACTCTCAGCCTAGTCTATCTCATGGTCCGATGAAAGGGAGAAAAATCATTTGTGCTACTCTGAGCTCTCTGAGCTACTCTGAGCTCAACAGGCACGTGGATGTGGGTGAACCTGTGGATATCATATACCTGGATTTTCAGAAGGCGTTTGACACGGTCCCCCACCAAAGGCTGCTGAAGAAACTTCACAGTCAGGGAATAAGAGGGCAGGTCCTCTTATGGATCCAGAATTGGTTGAGGGCCAGGAAACAGAGAGTGGGGGTAAATGGGCAATTTTCAGAATGGAGAGAGGTGAAAAGTGGAGTGCCCCAGGGATCTGTCTTGGGGCCCGTGCTTTTCAACTTATTCATAAATGACTTAGAGACAGGGATAAGCAGCGAGGTGGCCAAGTTTGCAGATGACACAAAACTTTTCCGGGTGGTGAAAACCAGAGAGGATTGTGAAGAGCTCCAGAAGGATCTCTCCAAGTTGGGGGAATGGGCAGCCAAATGGCAGATGCGTTTCAACGTAAACAAATGTAAAGTGATGCACATTGGGGCCAAAAACCAAAACTTCACCTATAGGCTAATGGGTTCTGAGCTGTCTGTGACAGCTCAGGAGAGAGATCTTGGGGTGCTGGTGGACAATTCCATGAAGGTATCGACCCAGTGTGAGGCAGCAATCAAGAAAGCCAATTCCATGCTCGGGGTAATTAAAAAAGGGGTTGAGAATAAAACAGCCAATATTATCATGCCATTGTACAAAGCAATGGTAAGGCCGCACCTGGAATATTGTGTCCAGTTCTGGTCGCCGCATCTCAAAAAGGACATAGTGGAGTTGGAAAAGGTGCAGAAGAGAGCGACAAAAATGATTACGGGGCTGGGGCACCTCCCTTATGAAGAAAGACTGCAGCGTTTGGGGCTCTTCAGTCTAGAAAAAAGGCGCCTGAGGGGGGACATGATTGAGACATACAAAATTATGCATGGAAGGGATAGAGTTGATAGAGGGATGTTCTTTTCCCTCTCTCACAACACCAGAACCAGGGGGCATCCGCTAAAACTGAGGGTTGGGAGAGTTAAAACAGATAAAAGGAAGTACTTTTTTACCCAGCGGGTAGTTAATCTGTGGAACTCCTTGCCACAGGAGGTGGTGATGGCATCTGGTCTTGATGTCTTTAAGAGAGGATTAGACCGATTTCTGGAGGAAAGATCCATTGTGGGCTATAGGCAATGATGGATTGTGCAACCTCCTTACAAAGGTGGTGGGCTACAGGTACCGGGTGTAAGGGAGTGGCAACAGGATGCAAGCATCTTGTTGTCTCCTGCCTCCCTGGGGCATCTGGGGTGGGCCGCTGTGAGATTCAGGAAGCTGGACTAGATGGGCCCTTGGCCTGATCCAGCATGGCTCTTCTTATGTTCTTATGTTCTTATGTTCTCTTAAAATAAAAACCTGTAACAACAACAACAACAACAACAACTTTTTCTTGCAGTACTATGTGCAGAGAATGGAACGCAGAACTGATGACAGGGTGGGTTTCAAGGGCTCATTTGTCTTCCATTCTTGCAGTTAAAATAAATATATTAAAACTGGTTTGAACAATATCATACCCCCAAACTGCAATCGTCACCTAATCCCGTGTATTCATATCAAACAGAGAGCTTCATGCTAAATTGAAGAGAATGACCTCAGCAGCTATAAATCAAAACTCATGGCTGGCTTATGGCAACAAGGAAGCTGCAGAGACAGCTCTGCTCACCTGCTATACCTCAGTTCATTCTTGGCAGAGGATATTAGCCTTGTTAAAGCTCATGGAGGATCATTTTTCTGGGTTTCTGAGTTGAGAGTGGAGTTCCTCAAGCAAGACAAACACAGTTGATAGCCACCTGTTTAAAACATCTTTAAAACATTTGTAGCAAAGGCCTTATTATTTAGCTCAGATAGCATGAAGATTTAAAGTATTTCTGCTTAAAAACCTCTGCCTTACTGTCCTGTGCTTTAGCATGCAACATGGCATGTGGGGAACACCATCTGTGTGGGGAACACCATCTCCAAAGACGATACAAGGCACCTGCATTCAGCTTGAAGGTGAATGTGATGTCACAAGTGGAAGTGACAGCCACTTGGACACTTTTCATGGAGTTCCAGTCCAGAGAAACCATCTCTAAATCAACCCCCAAAACCCAAATTAGATCCAGCCTTCACTAGTGGGCAATGGGTGTGGGAACTATGCTATGTCACCTTCCCAGGTCTGCATCAATTTACTATGCAAAAGAGCTGGTTTAGGAACAAGAAAAGTAAATCTCAACAATAATGGCCCACACCACACATTCCTGCTTAAACACGATCACTCTGTCACTTCTCTGTGATGACAGAACTTAGATAGAAAGGGATTAGTTCTTCCCTGATTTCTGTCAGCCAATCAGCTTCTTCCAATATGCAGGCAAGGAGTCTTTTGTGCTCAAAAATCTCATCCATTGGATTGAAACTTCTGCTATGTGGGAGAATATTTAGATCTCAATCCTAAACTGGAGTTAGGCCACCACAGTTAGGCCTGCAAAGTTTGGCTGGCACAAGGGCCACCGTAAAGTGTGTTTGCACCACTCTCGGTGTCAGGCGCGCACAGAGGCCTGAGCGCGCCCCATGGCTGGCGCTGAAACCGCACCCCCCGGACGTCGCCCCGCCCCCGCGCTTCGCTCAGACGTGCCTCCCTTACCCCGGAAACGCTCCATTTCCGAACATAAGGAAAGCGTGGGCAGGCGGGAGGGCCGAAAACTGCGCAGTCTCGCCTGGACCGCGCGCAATGGCACCCCGCCGCTGCCCAGCGCCCCATGTCTCGCTCCATCCCGGGCCACAGGTAAGATACGCACCTGCTCGGAGTCAGGAGAGATGGTGTACTTCTGTGTGCTGGCCTCTCTGACTCTGAGAGTGATCCAAATATACTTTATGGTGTCCCTGGTGCTGGCCAAACTTTGCTGGCCTAACTGTGTCAGCCTAACTCCAGGTTAGGAATGAGCTCTTATTGTCTTTTCTATCAAGCAGTCATAAGGTTTTTTGGTTTGTATTTAGTTCTGAGAATGTAATGTTGCTTTCTGAATTTGCTCGTACAAGTAGATTACCCCTTACCTGGACATTCAAAATCTAGACTATTCCAAAATCCAGACATTTTTGTCCAAGACATTTTTCTTTAAATTTCTGTCATGTGAATACTAGAAATGCTCATTCCCATGTACATGCAGGTACAGGCTGTAAGTTCTAGTCTCTGCTCTGTGGTGTGTACCTGTACAGACATTGTTGAAAAATGTCCAAGAGGCCAGTATGAGTACCAGTGAAAAGAGCAAGAAGAAGCATTTCTCATTATATTTACAGTATGCAATTATTCTAAAATCCAGACAAGCCCCAAACCCAGACACCTTCCCATCCCAAGCAGCCTGGATTAGAGGAACTCAGACCACAATCCTAAACTGGAGTTAAACTGGCATCAACTAAGCCAGCAAAGTTTGTCCAGCACTAGGACCACCATAAAGCATGTTTGGACTACTCTCTGAGTCAGGGAGGATGGCTCATGTCTATGTGCTGGCCTCTCTGACTCTGAGAATGGTCCCTTGTGCTGGCCAAACATTGCTGGTTTAACTTACGCTGGCCTAACTCAGTTTAGGATTGCGCCCTCAACCTGTATATTGATTTCACACATTATAGTAACAGGAAATGACCACAGTTTTAGGTTGGAAGACTACAGACTACAGACCACAGACTACAAAGTTGGAAGGACAAACCCATATTTAAAGGCCAAGTGTCTTACCTGGCTTGACTGAAGGTAGTTTCATTGAACTTCTTGGCCCCACATAAAACGATGCCAAATGGATGAGAACCATAAAGAATAATGTGAATTCAATATCCTTTTGAAAAATGAACCACTTCATTTTTATGTGTATTTTGGATCCTTTACATAGTCATGCTAAGTTGTGGTGGTAGAAAACCAGTCATCCCATAAATCTCAACATATTTGCCTGCATGTTCAAACACAGCTGGAACCTAATCACCACCCCATCTACCTTCCAGAAGACCCCTACTTCCATCTCACAAAGAGTTTTATTTTTATACCACCGTTCAATCCTTTTTTTCCAAAGTAGTGTACAAAACAAAACAATCGGAATACAGCAAAAGTAGTTGAAAGTGATATATGCAAATAACATGAAAACTGTAAAACTAACCACGACTAAAACAAGCACCAATTACATGGAATTACCTCTGAAAAAGCAACAAGAACAGTCAAAAGACCTTTTGTGAAAGAGCGCTTTGTAACTGGAATGAAAAGTTTCTGGTCCTAGAATTCAACATCTGCACGAAGTGGAACTTTAAGAAAGCACGTCACTTTGTAAATGTTAGGAGGAAACATTTTTGAAAATGAGTTCCAAAGGACCAGAAACTTTTCCATTATATATACAGCAGTGCCCAGGTATCCACTGATTCAGTGTCCATGGTTTCAGTTATCCACGGGTACCATGGATACTGGCATGCTTATTTAAAAGATAGGGGAACATTGAACAAATCTCTTTTTCTAACCTTCTTGCAGCAAAACCACTAACGTTCCCCTATCTTTAAAAAGGCGTCCCAGTATCCATGTTTTGAGGTATCAATGGGGGGGGGGTCTGGAACAGAACCACAGTGGGTACTGGGGCATGCCTGTTCCTCTTATTGTGAACCTCATAGCCCAATACTATCGAATCTCCCCCAGACCAAATCAGCTGCACCAAAGCAGGTTCTGTTGGATCTTATGGTGGGGGAGTTACAATGCTGGCGGACTCCTTAAGGTAAGAGGACATTCGTCCCCTTGCCCCGGGGTAAGCCCAGGCTGCAGCAATGAGGCAACTCGAACCTGTACCTACTAAATAGCACAAGTCCACATTGCCTTGTGTTGGCATATCTGGCCCAGGAAGGGGGACAGGATTCAGTGGGCATTGCTGCTGCTGATCCCACCCTCCTTCCTGGCCCAATCTTAAGACTTTTCTCTTTAAGGAGGCTTTTTTTTAAATTGCTAACATGCTGGGCTGGCATTTTAATTTCATTTTAATCTGTATTTTTAATGATTCTACATTAACAATGTACATTAAACATGTACATTAAACATTGTACATTAAAAATGATAAACATTGGGGTCTGTTGCTTTTAATTATTTTTCATTGCTTTAATTTTATTCTGTATTTTATTTTTTGGTAAGCCACCTCGGGGGCCCTAATATGGGGCAGAAAGGCGGGGTATAAATTGATTAAATAAATAAATAAATCTGCTCACCCCCATTGTTGCCCTTCCCCACTTTATTAACCCCCCTCCCTTCCTTTCCCCTTTGCTTTATGGCATTTTTGCAACAGCCTGCACTGGCAAAACATGCCAGCGTGGGTGGTGGTGGTGGTGGTGGTGATAGAACTGTGCTGTAAGTCCAAACGTCCCAATAGGCATGAGCAGATCTCCACTCCCAGTACTAGTTTAACCCCAGATATGTATCTATACAAGGGACGTGGTGATGCAGCGGGTTAAACTGCTGCTGTTGGGCTTTCCAACCGGAAGGTTGGGAGTTCAAAACTGCATGACAGAGTGAGCTCCTGTTGCTTGTCCCAGCTCCTGCCAACCTAGCAGTTCGAAAGCACCTAAATGCAAGTAGATAAATAGGGACCACTTTGGTGGGAAGGTAACGGTGTTCCATGCGCTACGGCGTAGAGTCATGCCAGCCACATGACCACAGACGCTTGTCCTCAGACAAAACGCCGGCTCTACAGGCTGTGAAACGGAGATGAGCACCGCCCCCTACAGTTGGTCACGACTAGACCATTCGGTCGCAGAGGCGTTTCTACAGGGAGGGCAAAGCTCTAAGTTTTGCAAGGAGCCTTACCCTGTCATGTAAATCCCTCCTCTCCCTTGCTTCTGTAGCCAGTAAGCAACGCCAAGATGTTGCTGTTCCCTGTGAGGATTGGCTAAAACGCTGCAGGAGAGGAGTGATTTCCACTGCAAGGTAAAGCTTCTTGCAAAACGTAGAGCTTTGCCTTCCCTATAGAACCGCCACTGTTTGGTCGTGGGGAAACCTTTACCTTTTATGTATCTATACTTGATTATATCTGAGTTCTTTCCAGAAGCATCCAATGCTTTTTGTCCTACTTTAAGACCTAACAGAAGCTGAAGATCTCCTAATAAATGTAAATGTCGTAGTTTGAAACTTGTGTGAGACTATTTGGATGTGATAAATTATATATTTCACATGGGTTGAAAAAATGGTTAGAAAAAACCCCAGCAATAGCACAAGCCCACAGGTATTAGGTAAGTG
Source organism: Lerista edwardsae (assembly GCA_029204185.1). NCBI lineage: Eukaryota > Metazoa > Chordata > Lepidosauria > Squamata > Scincidae > Lerista > Lerista edwardsae. The sequence goes on along the minus strand of JAJKFI010000002.1, from coordinate 44,484,533 downwards.
CTTTCATCTTGTTAGAACAGTGGTAGTTTATAAAGCTGAACACCCGACTACAAAGGGCTTTTAGGATTTCTCTCACTTGGATTATTTTGCTGCCTTGGTTTTCAAGGTTCAGTCATTGGTTTGGGGAATTCAAAACTAATGTTAAAATGAAACCTGTGAAAATACCCCATCAAATATTTAGATGTGAATGACTGGTGCTACATGGAGACATGTCTTTCTATTTCTTACATGAAAATGAACATAACAGCAGTGACAGTATACATCAAGTGAATGTACAGTCCAGTCCTATGCATGGTTACCCACTAGTAAGTCATGCTGAGTTCAGTGGTACTTAATCACAAGTATGAAGATTGCAATTGACGATCATCTTTCCCCCCCCTCACAGGCATCTGTCCTCCAGCAAACCCCAGGCAGACTTGATTGTAGGAAGCTGTATAGCTTCCCTTTCATGGATCACTGCCTTGTCGTGGCGAAGGGGCTTGAGTAGCTCAATGAAGCTGTGAGCTATGCCATGTAGGGCTACCCAAGATGGACAGGTCACAGCGGAGAGTTCTGACTAAACGTGGTCCGCTGGAGAAGGAAGTGGCAACCCACTCCAGTACTCTTGCCAAGAAAACCCTATGGATTACAGAACAAAAAGGCTAAACGATATGACACTGGAAGATGAGACCCTCAGGTCGGAAGGTGTCCATTATGCTACTGGGGAAGAGCAGAACACGAGTACTAGTAGCTCCAGAAAGAGTGAAGTAGCTGGGCCAAAACTGAAAGGAAGCTCAGCTGTGGATGTGTCTGGAAGTGAAAGGAAAGTGCGATGCTGCAAAGAACAATACTACATAGGAACCTGGAACGTCAGATCTATGAATCAAGGCAAGCTAGATGTGGTCAAACGTGAGATGTCAAGGCTGAACATCGACATCCTGGGAGTTAGTGAACTAAAGTGGACAGGAATGGGAGAATTTAATTCAGATGACCATTATATTTGCTACTGTGGGCAGGAATCCCTTAGAAGAAATGGAGTAGCCTTCATCGTGAACAAGAGAGTGAGAACAGCAGTACTGGGGTATAACCTCAAAAATGATAGAATGATTTCCATTAGGATCCAAGGCAAACCTTTCAACATCACAGTAATCCAAGTCTACGCCCCAACCACTGGTGCTGATGAGGAAGAAGTTGACCGCTTCTATGAAGACCTAGAACAGCTTCTAGAATTAACACCCAAAAAAGATGTCCTTCTCATCATAGGGGATTGGAATGCTAAAGTAGGCAGTCAAGAGGTAAGAGGAATAACAGGCAAGTTTGGTCTTGGAGTACAAAATGAAGCAGGGCAAAGACTGATAGAGTTCTGTCAGGAGAACACATTAGTCATAGCAAACACCCTTTTCCAGCAACACAAACGGCGACTGTACACATGGACTTCACCAGATGGTCTACATCGAAATCAGATTGATTACATTCTTTGCAGCCAAAGATGGAAAAGTTCCATACAGGCAGTCAAAACAAGACCTGGAGCTGACTGTGGCTCAGATCATCAGCTTCTTCTTGCCAAATTCAGGCTTAAACTGAAAAAAGTAGGGAAAACCGCTAGGCCCTCCACGTATGACCTAAATCAGATCCCCTACGAATATACAGTGGAGGTGACAAATAGATTTAGGGGCTTAGATTTGGTAGACAGAGTGCCTGAAGAACTTTGGACGGAGGTCTGTAACATTGTACAGGAGGCAGCAACTAAAACCATCCCAAAGAGGAAGAAATGCAAGAAGGCAAAGTGGCTGTCTGACGAGGCTTTACAAATAGCTGAGGAAAGGAGAGAAGCCAAAAGCAAGGGAGAAAGGGAAAGATATACCCAACTGAATGCAGATTTCCAGAGAACAGCAAGGAGAGATAGGAAGGCCTTTCTAAATGAGCAATGCAAAGAAATAGAGGAAAACAACAGAATGGGGAGGACTAGAGATCTTTTCAAGAAAATTGGAGATGTCAAAGGACAATTTCATGCTAAGGTAGGCACAATAAAGGACAAAAATGGCAAGGACCTAACAGAAGCAGATGAGATTCAGAAGAGGTGGCAAGAATACACAGAGGAACTCTATAAGGCCGATCTCAATGTTCCTGATAACCACAGTGGTACAGTCACTGAGCTCGAACCTGACATCCTGGAGAGTGAAGTCAAGTGGGCTTTAGAAAGCCTCACTAACAACAAAGCTAGTGGAGGTGACAGCATTCCAGCGGAATTACTCAAAATCTTAAAAGATGATGCTGTCCAAGTGCTGCTCTCCATATGCCAGCAAATTTGGAAAACCCAACAGTGGCCACAAGACTGGAAAAGATCAGTTTACATTCCAATCCCAAAGAAGGGCAATGCCAAAGATTGCTCGAATTACCGCACCATTGCACTCATTTCACATGCTAGCAAGGTCATGCTCAAAATCCTACAAGCTCGGCTTCAGCAGTATGTGAATCGAGAACTACCAGATGTACAAGCTGGTTTCCGAAGAGGCAGAGGAACTAGAGATCAAATTGCCAACCTTCGCTGGATCATGGAGAAGCAAGAGAGTTCCAGAAAAACATCTACCTCTGCTTCATTGATTATGCTAAAGCCTTTGATTGTGTGGATCACAACAAACTGTGGCAAGTTCTTGAAGAGATGGGAGTTCCAGACCACCTGATCTGCCTTCTGAGAAACCTTTATGCGGGTCAGGAAGCAACAGTTAGAACTGGACATGGAACAACCGACTGGTTTCAAATTGGGAAAGGAGTACGACAAGGCTGTATATTGTCACCCTGCTTATTTAACTTATATGCAGAGTACATCATGAGGAAGGCAGGGCTGGATGACTCACAAGCTGGAATCAAGATTGCTGGGAGAAACATCAACAACCTCAGATATGCAGACGATACCACTCTACTGGCAGAAAGTGAGGAAGACCTAAAGAACCTTTTGATGAGGGTGAAAGAGGAAAGTGCCAAAATTGGTTTGAAGCTCAACATTAAAAAGACTAAGATCATGGCAACCACTCCCATCACTTCCTGGCAAATAGGAGGGGAAGAAATGGAAGCAGTGACAGACTTTATTTTCCTGGGCTCCAAGATCACCGCAGATGGTGACTGCAGCCATGAAATTAAAAGACGTTTACTTCTTGGGAAGAAAGCTATGGTGAACCTAGATAGCTTAATCAAAAGCCGAGACATCACCCTGCCAACAAAGGTTCGCATAGTCAAAGCGATGGTTTTCCCAGTAGCCATGTATGGCTGTGAGAGCTGGACCATAAGAAAGGCAGAGCGTCGAAGAATCGATGCTTTTGAATTATGGTGTTGGAGAAGACTCTTGAGAGTCCCCTGGACTGCAAAGAGATCCAATCGGTCAATTCTCCAGGAAGTCAAGCCTGATTGCTCCCTGGAAGGACAAATGCTGAAGCTGAAGCTCCAATACTTTGGCCACCTGATGAGAAGAGAGGACTCTTTAGAAAAGACCCTCATGCTGGGAAAGATTGAAGGCAAAAGGAGAAGGGGGCGACAGAGGATGAGATGGTTAGATAGTGTCACCGAAGCAATGAATATGAAATTGGGCGAACTCAGGAAGCTAGTGGAGGACAGGGAGGCCTGGCGTGCTGTGGTCCATGGGGTCGCGAAGAGTCGGACACGACTTAGCGACTGAACAACAACAACAACAACAACAATAGCTTAGTTGCCGAGTCTTTCAATGATGGTAACATGAATCTGAGTGAGAGTGGCATTATATATGCAGCCTGACTTCTGCAAGCTCCTAGAAAATCTAGCCCTGGAAAAGGCGATTTCCTGATAGCAGGCAGAGAACCCGCCTCACGTTCAGTTGTATAGACAGGATCTTAGAGCCAAATTGTTGTTTGGGCAGTTTGAGAAGCAAATTGTGAAAGGTTTGAAAAGCATGAGAATCTGCCCAGGTCATAAGGCTACTCCCTAGATCTAATCAGGGATCTTGGCCTTACAAGGCCATTTCCCTGCACTGGGAAGGAGTAGGAATGGATAAAATAGACCAATGTTATTCAAACTGTGGGTTGTGACATGATGTGAGATGAGTCGTGGAAAGCTGGGAGCAGCCATCTTGGAAACTGCAGACCTTACTCTGGCTATATTCCTTTTCTGAGTGTTAACAGTTAAGTGTTAACAGTTAAAAAAAAAACATGTTTTAGTTCAGTGCTTTTACATCATGTGTTGTCCTCATCTTGCTTTCTTTCAGGGATGTTCCATGGTTGTGCAATTGCTGCAGTCCAAGAATGCCAGTTTGCATTCCAGGAGTGTAATTTGATTACATCACACTGACAGCACTTCCTGCTTGATGATGTCACGTCCAGCTATGACATCACTTCCAGGTTAATGACATCACTTCTGGTGAGTTCCAACATGAGTGCCATTCTAAAAAGCGGGTCCTGGTCTAAAAGGTTTGAGAACCACTGAGCTAGACCATGATGCCATGGCCACTGGAAATGAATGTGAAGATAAATTTGTCTCTTCTCCTCCCTCCCACCCCTGAGATACAGATGCAGGACCCTGCTTAGATTTGATATGTTCAACCCCCTTGAAATACTACCAAAGCAAAGTATAGCTGCACAAAGCTTACCTTCCACCCACCAGGTCTTACTCAGTCTCAGCCTTGTTCTGATTCCTTGCTGTGTATTCAGAGCAGCAAGCAGAGGCATCCATAGATGGTGGATGACTCGATGGAATAGGAAACCTTGATAGGTGATGCCAGGCTTGGCATAGTGTGACACAGTTAGGGAGTGAAGAAATTCTGATCTTATTGTCTGGGAAAAGTACATGCTGGAATCCAGAGGCCATGACACCAATGAAACATTGCTCGGAGGTGCAATCCAAGGGCTGACGCAAGCTGCTTGCATTGGCCCTCCAGTGTTGCAAATATGCCGTAAAGCACGTTCGTACCAGCACTTGTGGCTCACAGCCAGCTTGTGGCACATGGCCAGAAGCACCGAAGACTGCCCTAGGTAAGCCTCCCATGCAGTGGTGTTTCTACAGGGAGGGCAAAGCTCTAAGTTTTGCAAGAAGTCTTACCTTGCAGTGGAAATCACTCCTCTCCTGCAGCGTTTTAGCCAATCCTCACAGGGAACAGCAACATCTTGGCGTTGCTTACTGGCTACAGCAGCAAGGGAGAGGAGGGATTTACATGACAGGGTAAGGCTCCTTGCAAAACGTAGAGCTTTGCCCTCCCTGTAGAAATGCCTCTGCGCCCATGCACTTGCTGAGTTTGCTTCTCTGGGCAGGGAGAAGGCGGGAGAGAGGGTGGAATGGGGCAGGGAGAGGGCGTTCCAGCGGGCCTGGGGAGGGTGATGGAATTTAGACACAGCCCTTAGGCCAAATTCAAAGCCTTGAACCCTGCCTGTGCAGCCCAGTTTGGGCCACTGCAGGAGGCTCAGACTTGTGCCTGCAATTTTTTCCCCTTCCCCCAAGCTAAGCTGCTGCCGCCTCTTAACTTGGTTAGGATGCAGTGTAGGTCGGCCGACTTGCCTGCTCCTGCCCAAGTTAGGATTGCGCTCTAAGTTGAGGATGTGTTGAGACATTCCATTGCATCAAGATCTAACTTGGATACTTTGACGACAATGCTGGGGATCCAATGCTTTTCTGCAGGAAGCATGGAAATCCATTAATTATGGAGGAGACCTGCAAAATCTGGAAGCTGCTGCTTGTATTAAAGAGTAAACTTTTTCAGTAATATTATTCTCTTTGATGATTCATAGTGCAGGGATAAAATTATTTATAGAAAGAGGAAATGTGGGTACCTTTGAATTGACAAGGTTCATGGTATTGGTATGGAACAGCATGTGATATAAAAAAGTAGAACTTAATTGGACTTAATGTAGAAGGACACAGAGCTTTTATGGTGGTAAATCTTACAGTTTTAAAAAATTGAATACATGCTTATAACACACGGACAATTAAAATATATAGGCCATACACCATGAGCAAATTTACCGAAACCATGTAGACAAGAAGGTTAGGTACATCTGCAGGTTGAAGCAGGTCTTTCCAGCAAATTTCCCATAATGGAATTCAAGGTCAGCACCAGTTTTTGGAAATCCCATAGGCACCCATCTTTAATGCTGCCCTAATGGAATTTTCAGAAAGAACAAATCTCGTTTAAAAAAAAATCCCCCTCTCCAAAGAAAAACTGGCAAACATTATTTGCTAGCAGTATGAGATCAGGCTTAGCTTTTAGGCCAAAGTGAGCTTTCTCAGAGTCAATGCAAGCCCAATGTGCTTACACTAGACACAGTGGTGGAGTTCAGAGTTGACCATGTTGGTCACTGGCTGACGACCCACATCTTTCATATGTCTGTCATGGTTGGGCCTCTCCTTGAACCATCAGCTGCAGTGATAGTACCCAATTTCCAACGTGCATAGGGCCACATTGGGGGCAGTGCAGACTGCCCCTAGAGGCTGGCAACTTGGAGTCGACCCAGACCAGGCAGTAAAATACAGCCCCCACACAGTCAAGAGCCACAGAAGAACCTACAGTAGGTTTCTCTTTTCTTTGGCTCATGAACCTCATTGGCTTCGTTTTTTGGCAAAGCCCCTTGAGTTTCATGACCTTTAAGCTTGCTTTCATTTTTCACACAGCTTTTCTCTCTTATAGTGATGACAGTTTTTTATGTTAAGATTGGATTTTCCTTTAATGTGCTAAGCACATGCTCCTTCAGACCTAACTCTTTGTGTAACTTCTGTAGTGGTACCATATGTGAAATGAACTACCTGTACATCAGGGGCATAGCTAAAGACGTGATATGTAAATATCTTTACTCTAACAAACGTTATGGCCAATTGCACCAGGCAGCAAGCTTTAGGGGGGCAATAAGCTGAGCTTAACCATAGTTGCCAAAATTGTGAAAACCTTGGTATGTATGAATAATGCCATCATGTTATATATCATTGGAAAGGTAATGTAATGCAAAATGCAGTGAAACAAGCCAGTATGTAAATATCTTTACTCTAACAAACGTTATGGCCAAAAAACCAGAGAAAACAAAAATACAACAGTGACATCACTTCCAGTTGTGACCTCACTTCTGGGGCAACATTTTGCCCTTTGCACTGGGCTATACTTTCATTAGCTATGCCCCTCCTGTATGTTTTAAATTCTTTTCACCCTTGAGTATAACTTGAAGGAGCATTATATTATATTATATATTTATATTTTTATCCCAGCCTTGCTCCAATATAAACTTCAGGGTAGTTTATATGGCTTATTAAGCAGCGAGAGGCTGATTGCCATAAGTGAACATGGATGCTAAATGGAGATTCAGTATGTCTCTTCAGTCAAAGGCTAACAATCTAGGCATGACAATACTTGCACCCAGGGCGTCCCATGAATACATAAAAAGCACATCCTTACTTTTGGGTTGCCGTGTTTGCTTGTGATGTCATAGGAACTCACCTGAGTTTAGTATTTGGGAATGATGGAGACATGATCTCATTAATGCAATTAGGGGTGCAGTCCTAACTTTCCAGCACTGACATAGCTGTGGGCCTGTTCTGCATTCTGCTGTGGAATAGTAGTCATGGAGCCCTCCTCAAGGTAAGGGAAAGTTTGTTCCCTTACCTCAGAGTTGCATTGCACTTACTCTGATGCTGGAAGGTTGGTTATGTGAACAGCCTGTTCCTTGTTGTGTAAACAGGCACTGGCTGGCTGCAGCTGCAGGCTATGGATTACATTCAGAGCCTCGGTTGTGTAAACAGACAGGCTACTGGAGACCTGAGCGCCTCATTAAGAGCAGCCTTATTGTATAAACAGACATGTGGCGGCTGCAGGCAGGCTTCTGGAGACTCAATTGCCTCTTAAGAACCTGTTCTCTGTGTGCTTTGATCCCCATCTTATATGTGGTTGGTCATTAGGCAGAAAGTAGCTAAGAGATGCACGCCTGCCTGTATTTGTGTATACCCATCCTATTCTCTCCCCCTGCATGAACTGAGCTTACCACTGCTCTCCTTGGAACTGTGCTCTGGCCATCCCCTTTCACGTTCTGATGCCTCAACATGTTGTGCACCCAAATTTTCAGACAGATGCAGCTGGCCGAGTGCAGTTTTGGGGGGATCAGTGGCAAATAAGCTGGCTTTCCAATGGAATAGAATGCTCCAGTTTAGAGACCACTGGTGTATATGATAATTTCAAATGCAACTTTCTCCACACCTGCACAATGTAAATCTACAACTAGAGTTGTGGACTTTTAGAATGAGACTTTAACGTCCACATAGATCTACTGACCAAACCAGCAACCCTTTGTTGAGTTCTCCCCTATCTCTTCTGTCACATTTAGGTGCGACGCCATGGTGTCATGCATTTCCCTGCCCTATCAGCTGCAGCCAATCAGGTGGGGATGTCATGAGAGCACAATATGGGAAGGCTAGGGTTGGCATTTTTGGTGGCATCCCAAAATGAGTGTGTCTATTATAAACCTTAGAGAGAAAGGCTCAATATGAACTGCTCTTGGCAATCTCACAATGTCTAGTTCCAGCTTCAAACAATGAGTTCAAAAACCAACACTGGATGTACACAAAATGCGCTGAGACAAAAGGAATACTGCAATGGATTGTGGCATCTTTATTTCAGGTCATCTCCAAAAAGAGATCTCACCTGGAGTATGGTGTTCTGGGTAGCTCAGTCCAAGAAGGATGCAGCCAAACTGGAGCAGGTTCAGAGAAGAGCAACAAAGATGATCAGGGGGGCTGGAAAACAAGTCCTATGAGGAAAGGTTGAGGGAACTGGGTATGTTTAGCTTGGAAAAGAGAAGACTGAGAGGGGATATGATAGCCCTCTTCAAATATCTGAAGGGCTGCCGTAAGTAAGAAAAGATACATTTGTTCTCACCTGCCTCTGATAATAGAACTAGGTCCAATGAGTACAAACTGCAAGAGAGTAGATTTTGGCTGGACATCAGGAAGAATTTCTTGATGATAAGGGCGGTTCGACAGTGGAATAGATTGCTGAGGGAGGTGATGGATTCTCCCTTACTGGAGACCTGCAAGCAGAGGTTTGACAGGCATCTGCTGGAGATGCTATAGGAGGATTTCCTGCTACAAGCGGGGGTTGGCCTAGGTGACCTTGTAGATCCGTTCCAACTCTATGATTCTATGAAGTGATGCTTTGATGTGTAGTAAAAGACTCCCCCCCCCATATAGAAACAGTGAAATCATATAAATAAATAGCTTCTGAACCAAGATGCTCTACTCAAACAAAACCGTTATCTCACTGTGATCACAAAAAATTGAGAGAGAATATATTTATGTCCTATGTATTTGGGTACCATGTCTCTCTTTTCAAGTCAACCCCCAAATATAAAATTTTCATTTGTTGTACCTTTTATGAAAAGCTGATCAAAGCAAACCCAGTAATTCGTTGTACAAAGAGCGTGAATGAGTTGTTCATTCACCTTTTCCACTTTATGGTTTGTTTGTAGAGATATTTTTCATTGCTTTTGATTATTAAAGATAAACTAATTGGATGTTTATAATGGATATCAAAGGCACAGTGCAGAAAAGGTAAAGCATTTTTTCCACCATGTTAAATTTTCTAACAACATATAAGAAGAATATGCGAGAACATAATATTTTGGTCGTGTGAGAAGGTAAAATATACACTTTAGATAGATGTTTAAAAAATATCTACTACGAGATAGATGTGTTAGGTTTGAGTTAATTAGAATTACAAATGGAAAATAAGAGTTAGTAAGTTTTGTATTCATGACAATTAAGTAATGTTAAAAGTCAATTTATAGACGGTATGCAAACACCAATCTAGGTAAGACATTTTCGATGCTGTAATCGGTGTGGACATTTTGTGTGTACCTTTGTACCCTTTCCCTATTGCCCATATCTCTATATATTAAAAATAAAACATTAAAAAATCGGAAAAAAATATCTACTTTAGAACATTTTCTTTTCAGAAAGCAAGCAAACACAATTTATTTAAGTCATTTTGCACTCAGGCTACAAACGTAATGAAACCCTGTCTGCCAATAGATTCAGAACATAGTTCATTGTGTACTTCCTAAAGTTACTTCACAGAGTCACTAGAAATAGATTTGAGGCTACTATGTAATTTTTGGTGACAATTTAAAATGGAACGTGAACTGTGGGCATTGAAAATCACTCACTTGTATTCATGCTAACGTACACGCAGTTGGAAATACAGGTTTTTTTAAACAATATTTTTGTTAGTTGCAATTGGGAACCTATTAGATAAATATTCTAAAGAATAATGCACCATCTCACACAGTGGCGTCTTTACAGGGAGGGCAAAGCTCTAAGTTTTGCAAGAAGCCTTATCTGGCAGTGGAAATCACTCCTTTCCTGCACCGTTTTAGCCAATCCTCACAGGCAGTGGTGTCATCCTACCGGTACGCTGGGCGGGACGTTCGGGTGATCGGCAGCCCACCCGTCGCGTACTGCAGCGTTACACCGTTTGCGTAACGTACGCAAACGGCGTAACACAGTGGTATGCGACGGGCAGGCTGCCAATCACCCGGACGTCCCGCCCAGCGTACCGGTAGGATGACACCACTGCTCACAGGGAAAAGCAACATCTTGGTGTTGCTTACTGGCTACAGCAGCAAGGGAGAGGAGGGATTTACATGACAGGGTAAGGCTCCTTGCAAAACTTAGAGCTCTGCCCTCCCTGTAGAGACGCCACTGATCTCACATAGGTACATAGGAAGTTGATTTATCCTGAGGCAGATCGTGCTGGTTTTGTTTTCTCCATAGAAAATGTTTTTGTTTTGTTTTGTTAGCAACACTTAGGGCCCTGTCCTCTCTACACGGGGCACTAAACAGTGAGTAGGACACCTGCATGTGAGTAGGCTGGACTTCTCCTCAGAGGAAGGGGATGGTCACCTCCTTATGCTGAGCAAAGCCCCAGTCTTCTCAATGGGGCTTCTTGAGCCTATTTAGCAAGCATAGATTGGCGAAGCTCTGTGTTGGGCTTCCAAGCCTTGGAGAGGGAAATAGGATTCGGCAGAGGAGGCCTCAGTCTGTTCCATCTCCTCTCAGGCCACTCCCACCCCTGTTCTGCACTCTCTCTACCTTCCCTCCACCCCGGAATGCCTCCCCAACACCCTCCTGCCACCCATGCCCCCTTGCCAACAAGTACTTATTCAGCGGTGACCGGGGCTTGTACTGTGGCATCGACGGGGTGCTGCAGGCCTCCCTGCCGCAGCACTGTCTAGTCTAAATGTGCCTTATGACACATTTGCAACATCCAACACCAGCCCTGGGGCTGCAGCGCCGGCACTGAAGCCCCATAGAATTGGACTGCCCCTGAAGTCGCTGCTTATGTGAAGTGTTTGATGGCAATGTGGTTCTAATGGAAATAGCTTAGACAGTATGTCTATTATGATGTGAGCATGACATTCTATGATCTGTGGCACAGTTCAGATGCCTTCACTCCATGTGGGGCCTATTTGTTTGTTTGTTTATTTATTTGTTTAGTATCCTGCCTTGATTCTGTGGGGTTCAGGGGGACTTACAAATACTCTCATATCTAGGTGCTGGTGAGACCCACAGCCCAATCCTAAGCAGCAGGGCTTGACCCTAAACCAGTGATGTCATGCAGGGGGTACGCAAGGGTACGCGAGTACCGGTTCCTAGGATTACATCTGGCCCTGCCCATTCGCCCACCCACTTGTCGACTCCGCCCCCTGCAACATTTGAATTTCCTGCACGTTTGAGTTGCCTGCATGTTCTCAGAGGCAGGCAGGCAGCGAGCGGAGCTTTGCCTTGCCTTGCCACTGAAAAATGAGCTGCTCTGGGGTTTTGGAACTGTTGGGTCACTTTAACATGATGCCAGGCCTCCTTAACATGTTCTGGGGGTGCTGTGGAATACTGTTGCAACTGTTGGGTCAGTTTAAAATTGTCTGAGGCCTCAAAAAGGGCTTTTTTCATGACACTTTCTGCCACAACATCACTTCCGGCTTATGATGTCACTTCCAGTGGGCGGGTCCCGACACGTGCCAATCAAAAGTGAGTACCTGTTCTTAAATCATTTAGATGACACCACTGTCCTAAACCCAGTAGGAGGTAGCAGCAGCAGCTCAAAGCAGGGCGAGGGGAGGTTTCCCCTTTGCACCCAGGTAAGCCCCAGCCAGCCGTATGGGGCTTTTTGGATCTGCAGCTGCAGATTTACAGGCGCAGGTCAATGTGCACAGCAATGGTTTGAATCGCAGCCTCCGAGGCCTGGGTTGGGGCTTAGGATACAGCACAATGGCCACTGGCTGTTGCTGCCCCATTGCCGTCCACTGCGCTGCCCTGTTACACCCACAGCATGCCTCTGGCACGCCCATGGTGAGGTTCTGCGCCGACCAAGTGCCGCTGGCGCAGACACGCCTGACGACACGTTTGCAATAGCGCTGGATCGGTGCAAGAGCGCAGCGACGACACAGCACTGGTATAGGATTGCTCCCCCAGACATGCTTAGATGCAGGAAGGCTATTGCTTTATTATACAGGCATGAGAGTATTATGAAGGTGAGATAAATTTAGTATTCTATTAAGCCCAGAACATTCTATTGGTCATAAAATCTGAACACTTCTCCTAGTTCTCCTGAAACTTGGAATGGAGTCACCAAGGCACAGTGTCCAACTCTCTAAAATTTGGTGCAAATCAATTCAGAAACGAAGGTGGTACAGCAGTTTAAAACCTTACCTGAATTCTGAGGACCCCAAATATGCAAAGTGCTTTCTGAAGCACGTGGAAAATAATACTCATCATAATATGTTAAACCAGAGGTTGTGGGAATTTTTTTAATGTATCCAAAAGCACTTTTCAGATCATATCCTGAGGCCTATGTACACAGCTTTGGTGCTTTGTACAATTCCCACTGTGATTTGTAAAAAGTCCTGCTGTAATTTAAGAAGTCAGTATATCATTCCAAAGTGAAAGCACAACCTCATACTCATTCCTTGATGCGATATTTGTCAGGCTCTGAACCAAAAACATCCTGGCAGTGACCACTAGGTTCTTGAGGGCACAATCCTAACGTGGAGTTAGGCCGGCACAGTTAGGCCAGCAAAGTCGGGCCAGCACCAGGGCCACCGTAAAGCGCATTTGGACCCCTCTTTGAATCAGGACGGATCGTGCACATCTGTGTGCTGGCCTCTCTTGACTCTGAGGGTGCAATCCTAATCAATTTTCCAGCACTGACTTAGCTGTTCCAATGGGACACGTGCTGCATCCTGCAGTGGAGTAGTAATCACAGAAGTCTCCTCAAGGTAAGGGAATGTTTGTTTCCCCCTACTTCAGAGTTGCATTGCCCTGACTCTGGTGCTGGAAAGCTGGTTAGGATTGTGACTTGAGAGTGGTCCAGACATGCTCCCTTGTGCCAGCCAAACTTTGCTGGCCTAACTGTGCCGGCCTAACCCCAGGTTAGGATTGTGCACTCAGTTAGAAATACAGCAGCTCCCTCTTATCCATGGACTTCGGTTACCTGCATTTGACAAATTCCCCTGTTGCACTTATTACTCATCTGTCTTTGTTTGCAGCCCTCCTGTCACCGTCTCCTGTGCTGAGTGTTTCCTCCTGCTGTCTACCTTCAACTCTGTTGCCGTCACTGCTGCAGGAGAAGATAACCTTTGCAGCCCTCAACCCGCTTCTTCATACTGTCCGTCCTCTAAACAACTGACTGTTAGTGTTTCCCATCCAACCTGCTTCCAATTGCACCTTTGCAGCATCACTATATATAGGATCGGCCACTATCCATGGATTTGTGTATCTGCAGTAGTGGTAGGAAGGAATGTATCCCCTATGGATATGGGTGAATGGGTATTATATTATCCTTTTTATAACAGTGTCATCATTGTAGACTCATAGATCATGCTTTGAATATCTGTGTTAGGCAATACAGTATTTGTTCTTGGCTACCTAGCCTACATCAAAGCAGGATGTTTGGGAGAGATTTGGGACACAATCTTAACCTGGAGTTAGGCTAGCACAGTAAGGCCAGCAAAGTTTGGCTGGCACAAGGGACATCATAAAATGTGTTTGGACCACTCTTGGAGGCAGAGAGGCCAGCACACAGATGTGTGCCATCCACCCAACATCCGTCCAAACGTGCTTTACGGTGCTGGCCCAATTTTGCTGGCCTAACTGTGCCTGCCTAACTCCAGGTTAGGATTGCGCTCTAAATCAGCACCATGTGCTATGCAATAGCTATGTCTATATGTGTCATATTTTACACCTGGCAAGAAATTTTAACAATCACAGACCAGGGTTGGGTTGAGAGCTCAACAGCAAACCTAGAAAGACAGCTACATAGACAGCAATGACTGAGATTTTCTCATGTTGTACTACCTTCCTGTCTACTTGAATGTCAGGGACCACCTGTAAGTGGCAGAGTGTAATTCAGTTTCCTATCTGAGCATTTTCTGACCTCTCTGCAAAGAGCGTTCAGTGTTATGCTATTTTCCCCAGTGATTTGGACATCTGCCTCTTCGGAACAAGCCTGAAAGCCCCAACTCATTTTACACAGGCCGGCACACACCTGTTAACCAGTAATAACTTAAATTCACTGTCGACCTCCAGACCTAAGCCGGATGCAAACTAGTGACCCAAAGAAGCAAGGCTTCAGATCCTGTTACCAATCCCCTGAGCCATCAGTTCCTCTGCGGTAGTTTCTCCCTTTAAAAAACTGCATGTGCTACACAAAGAAGTATGAAAAATATAATTGTGAATTTGGCTTCCTTTCTCATTCTCTGGCAGTTCTAAACATTGTAGCTTAAGTCTTGGGAAATACGTGTGGTTTAGAATATGATTACTTTTATATAGAGACAGTTATTTGACTAAGTCCACCAAGGAGTGGTCCATGGGCAGAAACAGATGGGGCAAAAAATATCCTGTGTCAAGCACCTGGAGGAGCTCAGCATGTCCCTGCGTCACATGTGCTTGGCAGAATATATGAGTGATGTTGACATTGCTGAAGGCTCTAATTTTACACAGGCCAGAGTGTAAAGAGAGGGTGGGGGTAATAAATCTCAGCCAGCTTTTCCTTCTTCCTCCCAACAGGTGATCAGCCCAGAAGATCATCAAAGTGTAAGGAGCAGACACAGCAACATGTGTACATCCTATCCCTATTCACCAAAAATTAACATGGTGTTCTTTTTAAAAAAAAAAAAAGTTAAAGGGGAAAGATTGGGTAATTTACAGCATGACTGCAGTTAGTTTAGTGGCAAAGTGGCAGACAAAGTAGATGTATTGGAAAAGGCAGGAGATACCCAGAGGAGATAGGGCATGGGTATCAGCAGTGCCCCTTGTGCCAGATTACCCAGGAAGTACAGGGTTAATCCCAGAGTTTCTGCAAGCCTCAGGAGCACAGCTGCAGGCTGATGAGGGCCCTGGCTAGGAAGGGATTAGCATAGGTGCAGATGGGTGTGGCTGATGAGCTAGAGCCTGCCCAGCAACAGACACCAATTGGCCTGCCTCAGTATAAAGTGGGAGGCAGGAGCTGCAGTAAGAGACCTGGGTAGGTGCTGGAGGAGGGCACCAGGTAGGTGCAGGATGGATTATTAAAGGAAGGGTGATTAGCACCAGGTAGGTGCTGGGGGAGAGGCACTGGGCAGGTGCTGGATGGATGGACTGACTGGATAAAGGAAGGTAAGGGTGATGAGGGCAGTATGGAGGAGGCTGGCCAGCTGGTGATCCCAATCAAAGCTGCTGGAAGAGAGGAGGCCCAGTGGGTGACTGAACCCCCTCCCTCTTGCCTATCTCTGAGGCTGCTCTGGAGGGGAAACTAGTTAGCCTAGTGTGGGCATTGGGGCCCTTGGGGAGGCCCGGCAGGGAATTTGGCAGAACAGTAGGTAGCTGGGGTGGGAGTGGGCTGGGGTCAAGAGGCAGCCCTGAGGATGCAGTGGTGCAAGGGGGTAGCTGAGTCAATGTGCTCCCTTCTGTGGCACTTCGGATATCCAAAATGGAATCATTCCAGAAGTGGGGAACGGTGTCAGGCACAAGCATAGGGGTGAAGCGTGCAGAAGTGTAGCTAAAGAAGTGCAGGGGGGTGCAATTTCACCAGGCAACATGCTTTAGGGAGCACCAAGCTGAGCTTGACACTGTCGCCAAAATTGTGAAAACTGTGGTATGTATGAATAATACCATCATGTTATATATCACTGGAAAGGTGATTTCATGCAGAATGCACTGAGACAAACCAGAGCGTAATGTCTTTACTCTGTGTCTTTACTCATATCAAAAGCTATGGCCAAAAAACCAGAGAATGAAAATATAATCATGTAAAAATCGTGATTTGTAGGAATAATACTATCATGTTATGTATCATTCGATGTGGAGTTTATGCAGAATTCAATGAAACAAACCCAAGTGTAATATCTTCATTCTATCAAGTAATGACCAAAGAAAATGAAAATACAAGTGTGACGATGTCACTTCCAGGGCAAAATTTTGCCCTCTGCACCAGGCTACGCTTTCGTTAGCTATGCCCTTGCATCTGAGTAGGCAGGCATAGGGCTGGGCTCTCAGTCGGTGATGAGTAGTGAGGGTGTGGCAGGTGAGGCAGAACTGCCCTACTGGGGATCTTTGAAAAGTGCCACCACTGTTGTGATTATGCAAACACTTACGACCCATGGGCTTTGAGCAGCTGAAGCCCATGTGTTGTAAGTGTTTGCAGGATCACAGCCACTGCAGTAGCAGCAGAGGCACTTTTCAAAGAACTACAACAGGGCAATTCTGCATCACCTCTCTCTCACAGACACACACCCCACATGTCACTGCTCTCAGTACTGTAGCTAGTGATGCACACTGACACATTATTGTCTGAGTTCAAATGGATTTCCAGTATGCATTGCACAGCCAGGTCGACCACATCATTCAAACTAAGAAATCATCCATCAGTTAGCAAAATTTGTTTCCACCAGTGGCTATCTTACCTATATTTGGGGGGGGGGGCAAGTGCCCCCAGGCACTGCACCAGTGTAGGGGAGGGGTGGTGTGGAGGTGAGCAGTGCTGCCAGCATTTGCCCCCCCCTGCCACCCAGAGGCAGAGGAAGGGTGTAGCCCGGGGTGGCGCGAGCCATGGGCGCCAGCCGCAGCAGGGCGCCATTGTGCGGAGTCTGCGGACTAACCCACGTGCTGTCTGGCCCAGCCACCCTCCCTGGCATCCGTTCCGCTCCAAAATGGAGCTATTCCAGGCGCAGGGAGGCGTGGCTGGGCAACGCATGGGGGCGGGGCGACGTGCTGGGGGCGCGGTTTCGTCGCCCTGCCATGGGCGCACTCGGGGCTCCGTTCGTCCCTGCTGCCCCCTGCATCTGTACCGCTTGAAAGTGGATCATTTGCAGAAGCTGGGGATGTAGCGGGGGCGGCTCAGGGGGCGGAGAGGTGGCCTAGGAGGTGGGGATTTTGGACCTGGCAATGGGTCAGAGAGTCGTCCCAGTCTGCCACTGGTTTCGACCAGCACCTAAAAGGCCAACCAGTATTTTCTTTCACTTTTAGTATTGCTAGAATAAAGTAATATTTCTACAATGCCTTAATTACAGAGCTAGGGATAACTTCAAAGAATATCCATTTAAAGATTCCAGAGCAAGGTATAATCTCTGTCCTTTGCTCATCACAGAGGGGAAAAGGACAAAAGGCTTGAAGGAGAATGTTTGGATTTTCTTCTTTAATATCACGAAAGCAGCTGGGAGAAGTTTTGAAACTGCATCTGTTCCCAGCTCCTCCTTCCTCAATTTAAGGTTCCATCCTAACCATTTTAAGTAGGTTTAAGCCTTAATACCAGACACTTTGAACAAATGAAAGCAAAGTCCACAGATTTCAGTTAGGATTTAGTCTTTCACCATATGTTTGTGTTGGGAGTATAGAGTCCTTTTGACCCGAAGGCATGCCTTCAAATGTAATTATATCAATGTAACATCATTGCTGATGGGGAAGATTGGACTACCATGCACAAACTGCTGGTGCTTATTATGCAAAATGCAATGTAGCAAGGCCAATGTAGTCCTTGGCTCATTCTTTTCCAACCCATGTCTGTAGCAGATCAAAGCTACAATTTGGATTTCATTTTTTAATCTAGCAGCTCCCAAACGCTCCACTATAAATCTTTTCAGGGGAGGGGGAAAGGCAGCAGTGTGATTGCCAGGATTGCACCACTTCCAGGGACAAAGGGGGCTTTTTTATCTTATAGGTGGAAGCACCTGCCTTCAGCAGGTGCAGAGAGCCTTGCAGATACCGGTGCAGGGCTCCCTGCAGAAAACCTAAAAATAGCGTTGGGAACCTGTATTGGAAAAGGCAGGAGATACCCCGAGGAGAAAGAGAATGGTATCAGCAGAGGCCTCTTGTCCCAGACTAGCCAGGGATTACAGGGTTAACCTCCAAGGTCTCTGCCTGCAGCAGGAGCACAGCTGCAGGCTGATGAGGGCCCTGGCTAGGCAGGGATTAGCACAGGTGCAGGTGGGTGTGGCTGATGAATTAAAGCCTGCCCAGGAACAGACACCGATTGGCCTGCCTCTGTATAATGTTGGAGGCAGGAGCTGCAGTAAATTAGCACCAGGTAGGTGCTGGACGGACGGATTGTTGGACTGGATAAAGGAAGGTAAGGTTGTTCTGGGAGACAATTGGGAACTGCTGTATGGCTGCCACACCCCTGGAGCCACCAAGTGGAGGAGGCAGTTGTGGCTTAGGCAAGCTGACTGCCTATTGTTTGGTGGTGGGGTTTGTTGGTGCTAGACTTAGGGTAGTTTGGAGCTAAGCCAGTGATGAGGGCAGCCTGGAAGGGGCTGGCCAGCCGGTGATCCCAATCAAAGCTGCTGGAAGAGAGGAGGCCCAGTGGGTGAGTGAACCCCCTCCCTCTTGCCGATCTCTGAGGCTGCTCTGGAGGGGAAACTAGTTAGCCTAGTGTGGGCATTGGGGCCCTGGGGAAGGCCCAGCAGGGAGAATTTGGCAGAACAGAACCCACTTCTGGTTTTGTGATTTATTTATTTTTTAAAATGGATCCTGGTCACTATGTTTAGGTTTTTTGAGGCTTGGGGAACCCTGCAGAGGCATCCATGGGGCTCCCCACAATCCCCAAAGGCCAGCGCTTCCACTTGTAAGATAAAGAAAATCTTCCTTCATCTCTGGCAGAGGAGCAATCCTGGCTGACTTCCCCCTCCCTGCCCCTTAAGGGGGAAGAGACAGGGGTTCCCTGGCTGGTGGGTTGCGACCCACCAGTTTGGGAACCACTGTTGTACTGTGTTTGAATGCCTGAAGGCTGAGAAAGAAGTCACCATTCAGAAACAAAATGCATTATGTTGTTTCTGATATCGACTAGCCTATGACCTGAGGAGATAGTAACAAGCACCACATGTTACTCAAAGCTCCCTTGTAAAATAAAATACTGCTGCTCCTCATTCCATATCATTCACTGCTAGGCTGAAAATCAGACCTTGTGGCCACTAGGACTGAAGAAGGGAGTGGTCACTCTGGCCAGCCATGACTCTACTGCTCCCACCCTCAGCCGATTCAAAGCTTAGAGCAGGACAGAGGATGTGCATGGTGGTAGCAATGCCAGCAGCTCCATGCTGATGGCCGCTAAGAGGAGGTAGCACCAGTACCAGAAGATGTGCCATCGATAGAGGAACTGCCGAGGCAGAAGAAGTGGGGGGGGGATAGGAAATTGAGGGATGGGCTTTTTATGGCTATACATGAGATCTGCAGCTGAGCATAATACTTAACAGAATTCTACAAAGGGCACAATCCTAAACTGAGTTAGGCTGGCATAAGCGAAGCCAGCAAAGTTTGGCTGGCACAAGGGACACTATAAAGTATGTTTGGACCACTCTCAGAGTCAGAGAGGCCAGCACACAGACGTGTGCCATCCTCTCTGACTCTGAAAGTAGTTCAAGCACACTTTATGGTAGCCCTTGTGCTGGCCAAAATCCATCCTGTTTGGATCTCTTTTTCCTTCTGGTACCTTTCAAATATAGGGTAAGTGGTGGTGCTGCGGGTTAAACCACTGTTGCTGAGCTTGTTGACCGGAAGGCTGGCAGTTCAAGACCGCACGATGGAGTAAGCACCCGTTGCTTGTCCCAGCTCCTGCCAATCTAGCAGTTTTAAAGAACGTAAACATGCGAGTAGATAAATAGGCACCACTTCGGTGGGAAGGTAACAGCATTCCGTGCAGCTTGGCATATAGTCATGCTGGCCACATGACCACAGAAGCTTGTCCTTGGACAAATGCCGACTCTTCGGCTTAGAAATGGAGAAGAGCATCGCCCCCTAGAGTCAGTCATGACTAGACCGTTCGGTCGTAAGGAAACCTTTACTTTTCAAATACTATCTGCATTGTAATTCGCAATGCTTCCACTTTCTTCGCTCTTTCTTTCTTGACCCCACCTAGCCAGAACCCCCCCCCCCAGCATCCTTCACCACTGCTGTTGTTTCTTCTCAAGTCACATTAGATATCTGACGACACATGAAAATCATTTCACATACTTATCCATTTATAGCCACATTCAATTAATCATTGATATCTTTTTTTTTTTTAACATACACAGTGCACAATGTCTGGGTAGTTCAAAGATGAATTTTAGAAGGAAGGTGCTGCTGAAAATTGTTTCAACTGAAAACAGCCTTTCATGTGGTTCCTCCTTGGGAGTTAAGAGTTCCAGTGATATATGTCTGAACTATCCCTTATAGTCTCTCAAAAACCTGACAAAATATCAGGCATGGTTTTATACTGATAAAGCTGCACAAAACCTGCAGGAATAAAGAATTATTGTAATGGATTGCTTTAATCTGAAATGTCAAATTATGGTAACCCCAGATACCAGGCCACTAGATACTGTCTCATAAGAACATAAAGAGAATTTCAAACATTATTAACACAGCTATTCCTTTTGGGAGGGTGGGGGCTATGATACAAATAGATAGAAGAAGAGAAAAATGTAATTTAGGAGCATTTGTTCCCCCTCTTTTCCTTATTGTGAGAGGTAGATTTTCAAACAGTTCCAACGAATTTTTTTTTTTTTTGGGGGGGGGAATCCTGATCTAAACTTTATCATATATTTCCTTGTAGATAGTGGTGATTTTTACTTCAATACTTCATTAATGTAATAAAAAACAGAATTTGATCCTTTTTTCACAGCAACATCTGATGGGTTGAAAGATACCAGAAGCATTTCCAGATTGGAATATAATCCGTGAGAAAGCTAATAATAATAATAATAATAATAATAATAATAATAATATTAAATATAATTTAATAATTATATTTAATTATATTTAATATATTTAATAATATATAATAATTATTATTATTATATATTATTATTATAGGAAGACATTGTAGAAGTAGATTACATTTCCAGTTCTAGCATCATACATACATATATCATCATTGGAAAATAACAAAGGGAACCATGGGGGGAAAAATACCAATTTTGTTATTTCCTATGCTGCACTCAATTCTGGAAGAACTCCAAATAGAAATTCAATTGAATAGCATTCTGCAATTCAAAGAGTTTGAAATGGGAAATGGCAGGAACTAATGAAATGCTGTATATGTTCAACTCATTTGACTTGAGGACAGAGTGTCCTTTCAAGAACACAGTAACAAGAAAACTTGCCCCTGAAAGATGAACAGGCTGTGTATAACTGCAGCAATACTCGATTGAGGGGAAAGAACTACATCATAAAAACAGGGAATATCAACACTGGCCCAGCGGTGTGGAGTTGAAATTAATCTTTGGTGCCAGATAACCCATTCCTTCATTCTACAGTAAGCACAGCCGGTAAACCAAGGGCACTGTCGTGGTGCATGTGTGGCTCAACTCCTCATGATTGGCAGTGCTGTTTCTTGACGTGTTGCTCATTCTTAGTGGCTGGCAGGCAGTGATGTCATGCACCCACTACGCACCACTACGCGAGTACCGGTTTCTAGCAGTTGAGCTGGCCTAAATCATTATTTGTTTGGCATTTGGACAAGTGCCAATCAAAAGTGAGTACCGGTTTCTAAATCATTTGGATGACACCACTGCTGGCAGGGGTATCCCCTCAACAATGGATCTCATTGGCCCCTGGACTGCTGGGTTCACACTGGCAGTGCTTCTCTGGCCGCCAGCATTAAGACTGGATGAATGCAGCGATTGGCTCCTTGGATGTCACGTCAATGGCGTGCTGATGTCACACCAATGATGCGCCAATTGCACATTGATGATGCACTGATGACACACCAATGTCAGGACACCACTCCATAGGTGACAGGCTGTGTCAGAGTTCCCATGGGTGCTGTTGGTGTTACTGGGAAGGGCTGAGCCAGAGGGATGCCCTGGTGTGGAGTTACCTGGATGGGTTTAGGATTAGGGCTTAGGATGGGCTGAAATCAGCAAATCATTGGCACAGTACCTAAATGGGATCGTACCTTAAAATTATTATGTTTTCAACATGGTTTATTTGGAGCATGTGTTGATATTTAATTAGGGTGTGTTTTTTTTCTTTTAACACAGCTTACATTCCCCACCCTCCAATTTCCTTCTTATTCCTAAGAAGCTGAAAGCTTCTTTTTTTAACCTTCCTTTTCTGGCAATATTGCATGAAATCTAACAAGAAGGTGTGCTGTGTTATCTAATCTCAACCATCACTACAAGTGGTAGTGATAAGCATAACAAAGAAAGCAGCCCAACATAATATTTTCTGTATTCCACAGTGTTAGTCCCAACATCTGTCATTTTCTAGGAATGTCAAGTCAAGCACCCGCATTCGAATTGGGGCTCAGAATTACAGCTAAAAACACTTCTTTTTTGGGGGGAAGGGAGGAAAGAGGTCTCATTGTGCTCAGCAGGGGATGCGCTCCATAGCAGATGTACCGGAGGGAAAAGAAAAACAGATGTAGATATGGAGAGAAACAAATCTCTGCAGAGCCAAGCCATTCCACATTGCTGGTATTATGTGGTGCAGTTCGAAAGCACCTAAAATGCAAGTAGATAAATAGGGACCACTTTGGTGGGAAGGTAACGGCGTTCCGTGCGCTACGGCGTAGAATCATGCTGGCCACCATGATCGGACAAAAACGCCGGCTCACAGGCTTTGAAACGGAGATGAGCACCGCCCCCTACAGTCGGTCACGACTAGACCATTCGGTCGTGGGGAAACCTTTACCTTTACCTTTATATCTGGTATTAGTGCGACATTATAGTGGGGTGTTGTACTTCACTTGTTATTAGTGAGTGTCATTGTGTGCTGATTGCAAGCACTCAAGTGTTCAGAAGTAAGAATCGAGGGTACCAAATGGAGAACAACAATACACAGGAGTCTAATATCTTTAAGAGGGTAAATTATCTTTTCCTTGAGAAAGCAGAAAACGATAATGGGTAAGTCTGCCAAGGCATTTTCTAACAGAGGTAAATAAAGAAACAATCAATTGTTTATCTCAATGTTATGTGCAGTTCGACTAGTGTAGTGGTACTTCCAATCCATAGAAAGTTGGCTTGACAAACGTACAGGTTGCTTACACCTACTGGCAAAGTGTAGAGCGAAGTTGAAGGAATGTGATGGAGTGAAGCTCAGCTTCAGTCTTTGCGATACAATGGATAGTATTTAGGAACCTGGGAATGTTGACTTCAAAGGACATCTCATCATCTGGTCTGGTCTTAGTTCTACAGCTATAGGCTACCAGGTCTATTAGCAAATGTTGAGGGTGATTAAGATGAAGCACCTCTCCCACACAATTACGAGAAAAGCCGCAAATGCTTCCAGAAGTGACTGGAACATTCCAGGTGATGAACACCAGAAGGGATTGTGAAGAGCTCCAGAAAGATCTCTCCAAATTGGGAGAACGGGCAGCAAATGTGTTTCAATGTAAATAGGTGTGTATTGGGGCAAAAAGTCAAAAATTCACATTTAAGTTAATGGGTTCTGAGCTGTTGGTGACAGACCAAGAGAGAGATCTTGGGGTGTTGGTGGACAACTCGATGAAAATGTTGACCCAGTGTGTGGCGGCAGTGAAGAAGGCCAACTCCATGCTAGTTAAAAGGGGATTGAGACTAGCAATATTGTATTGCCAATGTACAAAATGGTGGTAAGGCCACACTTGGAGTATTGCATACAGTTCTGGTTGCCACATCTCAAAAAGGATATAATGGAATTAGCAAAAGTACAAAAGTGAGCAATCAAAATGATTCCTGGGCTGGGGCACCTCCCTTACGAGGAAAGGTTACAGCATTTGGGGCTCTTCAGTCTAGAACAGTGATGGCTCAATGCAGGAGATAATAGTTACTGCCTGTGAATGGATGTGCCTTACAACACATTTGTGACACCAGAGCGGGGGTGGGGTACACTCATACCACCTGCCCTAACAGCCCAATCTTATCGAATTCCTTGCACGGCAATGCAGTGAGGTCAACGTGTCATCCTGTGCAACCCACAGGGGAATTTTGGCCTCTTTAGGACAATGGAACATTTGTTCCCTTGCCCCCAGGGTAAGCCCTGCCAGTCCAGCAGCTCTACTCAAACCTACACCAGTGATATTGCTGACACAAGTCCCCATGGATCTGTGGATTGCACCTGGGAAAACTGAACCCAGCATAACTTCTTGGAAGACAGTTGGAACCATGGACAGCAGGGTCTCTTGAAGAGACAGCAGCGTTCTGGTGCCTCCCCTTTCAACCCATTTCAGATGTTCTACTATGCCTACCATCACATCTCACAAACACCGGGACAATAGCACCAGCTGCACATGACTCTGAGGGAATGTCTTTGCCCCATATTTGGGCATAAATGGCATCCTTCTTCTCTCCAAAGGGAAGCTGTCCTTGAGAGCGGCAGCCAAATGTATAGCGTGAATATATTCCCACTTTATGCAAACAATGGGGTGTGATATTTCTCTCTTGGCATGCAGTCTCTATAAAAATTATGAAATAAAAAGATGCACTAAAGGAAAAAAAAAACATAAAATGTGTTGCAGTTGGAAGTGCGTTGAAAAGCCGCCATCCCCCCCCCCCCGCATAGCAGTTTCACTGCCTTAACTATTACTCATTGGATGGCCTGGATAAATCTAGCAACCTGCGGAGCCACCTTCGTATGTTAATGCAATGTAAGGGTGCCACTTTTATTTAGTGCCTCCTCGTTTGTGAAGTCTTTTTGGGGGGGGGGCGGGGAGGAGAAAGAACTTGTGGCAAATAAAAGTACTTTGTGCTCATTTTGGAGAGAATGAGAAGCGGATTGAACACATCCTAAATGTCGGAGATGAATAGCTTTGCTTCGAATTGGGATGCTCTTTAGTGCTTCCGAAACGCTGCCAAGCCAACGGAAGCTTTGGCCTTGCCATGGCTTAGCTGGCACTCTGGAGAATTCTGGTGTTACTGCCCATCTGGGCACACTCTTGGCACGGCTAGAGCCAGTCACACAGCATTGTCTCAGCTTTCTTTATTTAAATAATCATAAAAAACAAACGTGTTTTCGAAGCTGTTCTTGCTAACAGACCACAGCTGTTTCCTGCTGCTTCTATATTTCAGCATGGCCCCATCTGTCCTCCACGCCAACCTTTCGTGCTAGATTTGTAGTGGGAAGATCGAGCCAGGGGTGTGTCATGTGTAGTGCACTGCTAGGTGTCTCTATGTGGGCAGAATTTTGGGGAGAAAGGTGGAAAATATTCAGGGCGCAATCCTAACGTGGAGTTAGGCTGGCATAGTTAGGCCAGCAGAGTTTGGCCAGCACAATGGCCACTGTAAAATGAGTTTGGACCGCTCTCAGAGTCAGAGGGGATGGTGCACATCTTTATGCTGGCCTCTCTGACTTCAAGAGTGGTCCAAACATACTTTATGGTGTCCCTTGTGCTGGCCAAACTTTGCTGGCCTGACTATACCAGCCTAACTCCAGGTTAGGATTGCACCCTGAATATTTTGTGCAATCCTGAATAGGATTGTGCTTTCAATGTTCTCAGATTTTGACAATGACATCCCAAAAATTGTCCTCCTTTTTAGTTTCTAAAAACTAGCTTTTATTACCCTGGATTGGGTATTAACTGTTTGAGAATTTATAGTGGAGAGAATGAGCCAAAGTAAAAAAAGTAAAAAAGTGTTTCAAATCTCAGCTCAGTTCTAGGGTGGCTGTGAGCAAGCCAATTTCCCTGAGCCTTAGTGCCCCATGAGGATCTATGTCAAAGAAGGATTATGAGGATATGATTGGTGTTCCCATCCAGCAGATCCAGAGGCTAATATTATCTGTAGCAGCCCATGGCACGAGCCATGGGCACCGGTCAGCGGGTGGGACACCATTGCGCATGGTCGGGGCGAAACCGCTCCGGTTTTGGCCCTCCCGCCCGCCGACGCTTCCCTTACGTTCGGAAATAGAGTGTTTCCGGGCTGAGGGAGGCGTGTCTGAGTGACGCGCGGGGGCGGGGCAACATCCTGGGGGCGCGGTTTCAGTGTCGCCATGGGCACGCTCGGGCCTCCGTGCGCGCCTGAGCAGATCCTTTCCAGATGATTTCATTTTAATGCTTTGACCTAGTAACATTTTAGAATATCACAGTAGTCGTATCATGTTACAACCTACTATGCTCAATTCTACACTCAGTTCTTTCCTTTGCGTTATCTCGTTCTGTGGCAAAGTTCTAGAAAGAAACGAGGGAGAGTTTTAGAAGTTATGTGATGTTTAAACACATGCAGCCTGCAAGTATAATATAAGGTTAAAAACTCTTTTAGGGCCAAATCGGGGCCGGTGGTGTGCCAGCCTAGGGAGGGGCTTGGGGTTGGCCGTCCCCGGGCCTTGCGGCCCCAATTCGCGCCATGGGGCTTCCTCGGACCTGCACCTGCAAAATCATGGACAGAGATCCGAGGAACCCATAGGGGAGGCTCCAGCGGCCTCCCAAGCTGTGCTGGATACAGTGCAGGCCCACAAGCCTGCCTGTTCCAGTGCAGCTTAGGATTGCGCCCTAAGAGTGGCACCAACGGAATGCATGTTCTGCTGGCACAGGCTGCCACAAAGCTGCCATATAGAGCTTTGCAGAAACGCAAACTGATGGAACGCCGGCGGGAAGGCTGAAGACTTTGTGCACCCACCAGTAGATAACAGGTGGCCTGCTGAAACAGGGAAGCCCAGCATAGTGGGTGGAATGCTGTGGGAGGAGAGGGGTGGGTGGAGCAGGGCAGGGGGAGGACAGAATGGGGGAGGAAATGGGATGGTGGATGGGTGGATCAGGCCCGGGAGAGGGGCAGGATTGGCAGCGGTGGCACACACTGAATCTGATGCTATTGCATGAAGCCAAGCAGACTTGTGCCAGCAATAAAGCTGATGCAGGTTTGAGTTGCCCCATAGCAGCTGCTGGGGCTTACCCTGGGGAAGGGGGCAAATGCCCCCTTACTCTGAGGAAATCACTAGCAGTCAAAAATCCCCCATGGGATGCAGCAGATGGCTGCCCAGGGATTTAGACAGGAGAGGACTGGTCTATAAATAAAAGTGGGAGAAAATGATTTTATTTTTTCATAGGTTTTAATGTTTTCCAAGTGCAGATAATGCAGAAAGCAGTTAACATGTTTTTATTCAAAATTTACATTATAATTATAAAGTAAAACTGCTTTAAAAGTGTACTAGGTAAGTGGTATATTGTGAGCAGATACAGCTACAGTAATTACCCAGGCAACTCTCCCCATTAAATAATAAATAAAAACAAAATGGTGTTTTTTTTTTTGCAATTTGGGTTTAAAAAAAACAAAAATGAGACATGCAGAAAGTGGTGTTGTGTTTTCATTTTATCCCCATCTTTCCCCTCCTCTAGCTATAAGACACAGGCAGAGTTTGCATTAAACTCACCCCCAAAACACATCGAAAACTGCCAATGTCTCATATGGTCACAGTCCTTGCAGGCTGCGGAATTCAGAGTAGTGGAGAAATGGTTATTTCTGAAGTGGGGATTTGTTGGTTTAAAAACAGAAAACTTCACTGACATGGAAATATTGGGAAGCATCCTCATCCCTAATGGCCGGGCACCTGTATGGGCAGTAATTGCCACTATTCAGTTTTCAATGCTTCAGTGTTTGCAGGACTAATGTTTATTCAGAACAATAAATGTCAGGTCTATGGCACCTTTAAAATATTGTTCAAATGCATTTCTGGAGCCATGGATCAGTGATGCTCTTTGCTTTGCGCTTTACTAAGCACATTTGGCACTCAGTGCGTGTGGATGAAGCGGCAGAAGCATATGCTAGAGGAGTGGAAAGTTACAGTGACCTGAAGGATTAACTGCATGTAAAATAACTGGGTATTTTTGTTCATCAGATTTCTTTCTTTTCCAAAGATCCATTGTACACAGGGCAGAATGGGGGAGGAACAAGGGCGAGGTTGGTACCTGTGTCAGCCTCTATGTCAATATCCTATCCCCCTTCCAGCACATGATAGTTACATGCATTTTACGACTCCAGATTGGGATTTATGGTGGTCGGATTATCATAAACCCAGTGATGTCATTCAGGGGGAACAGACCAGAACGAGCGTTCCGGATCCTAACGGGCTCCGTGGCTGGTTCCGGGTTCCCGACAAGTGCCAATCAAAAGTGAGTGCCTGTTCCTAAATCATTTGAATGACACCACTTCATAAACCCCAGATTGGATTGGGCTGCCTGAATGCCACAAAAGCACAGACCTAGAAGATGTTCTGATTGCATTTCGGTGAGGTTCAAATTGCCCATTTAGGTTGTCATTCTTTTATCCTTTCAGCTTCCTGGCAAGGCAGGATTTCTCATTTTCTCCATATGCAAATAGCTCTGAGCATGGCAACAATGGGTGGGGTGTTCTCTGGCAACACCCATATCATACTCAGAGTGCAATCCTAAACTGGAGTTAAACTGGCATAAACTAAGCCTGCAAAAATTTGGCCAGCACAAGGGCTACCATAAAGTGTGTTTGGACCACTGTCTGAGTCAGGGAGGATGGCTCACTTCTATGGGCTGGCCTCTCTGACTCTGAGAGTGGTCCAAACATACTTTACAGCATCGCTTGTGCTGGCCAAACTTTGCTGGCTTAATTTATGCTGGCCTAACTCTGTTTAGGATTGTGCCCTCAAATTAAGATCTCCCCTAAATCTGCTGTTTGGTCTGTAGGGCAAAAGGAATAGGCGCCTATAAACAGGGCCAGCTCTAGGAGCAGCGGGGCCCAATATGGGGCATCCTGTGGGGCCCCCTCCCCACTCACCAAGAAAAGCACTTGTGGTGCCACATGTGGCACCTGGAAATAGTTGGTGGTGACATGATGACATCACCACCAACTTCTTCTAGGAAACCGATTTTGGATAGTTTATAGGCAGGGGCAGTTGGGAAGGCCAGGGTTCCTCTGCTTGCCCCACTGACTTACAGTTCATAGGGATCCCAGAAGCAGCAGGAGGTGATATACTTACTGTGCCGGTGCTGGGCCCCAAAGTATGGGCCCCCCAAAGTATGGGCCCCCCCAAATGTGACGGCATGGATCACATTGTGTTAAGGCCAGCCCTACTTAATATAAAT
Source organism: Lerista edwardsae (assembly GCA_029204185.1). Lineage (NCBI taxonomy): Eukaryota > Metazoa > Chordata > Lepidosauria > Squamata > Scincidae > Lerista > Lerista edwardsae. The sequence goes on along the minus strand of JAJKFI010000002.1, from coordinate 44,455,087 downwards.
ATTTTTGTGGCATTTGAGAGAGCAAATAAGAGCTTTGGGGTGAGATTTCGATCAAGAAAATGGCACAATTGGAAGGGCTGAATCTCATTCCCCCAGCACCATAACTCCACTTTCAAATTGGGTTTTCTGGTGGCTGCTCTTAGCATTTTTAAAGACCATGGAAGAGCCTATTCATGCATCTCCCACATTCTATCTAGTTCGGTCCTTAATGGTGCGATGAGACAGTCATGGGTCTGCCTTTCCATAATCACATCTTAAGTTTCCAGTGTGGGCTGCTGCAAAGATGTTCAAGTGAAGAGTTGTTCTGTGGCAAGGCACACACATTGTGAATCCATGTGTGATTCAGGGGAAGGGGAAGAGGTGTAACTAGACAAAACAGAGCATGGGGCAAGGAAGTATATGTGGCATCCCTCAGCAAAGGGAAAGGCCTCCATGTAACCCGAAGAAGTAGCGGGGACTTCACAAAACTATCTGGAAATAATAATAATACTTGTATTTATATACCGCCTTTCTTAGGTCACTAGATTTCTCTAATGACTGTAACTCAAGGCAGTTTACATAGGCAGACTTTATTCATAAACCCGAAGGTTTTTACAATTTACAGAAACGTTCTATCTTGCAAGAACTACAACACATACAGATGGATCTTTCTGGATTTAGTCTTCTTTCTGGCCGCCTGTTTGTCTTCTGCTGGCTGATAAGCGGCTTCCCTGCTCCCACCAGAGAAGCAGCTGCCCTGGCACACTCCCCCTCTCACAAGGCAGCCGGAGACAGCTCAGATGTTAATCAATCGCAATTTACAAGGTCTGCCGCTCACAGAGACTTCCGGTAGTCCCAAACTGGCGACCTTCATATCTTCAGCTCTTATCTTCAGGCAAACGGAGGCATTAACCCTCTCAACTAAATCTTCTGCGCTTTTAGAAGCACTCCAAATTCAGCACTTTTGCTGCACAACAGTAGGGGAAGCTATCTGGGGCATTTTTTCTTTACCTTTAACATTTTGAAAGTGGGTCTGCAGGAAAATTGCACTCCCCTTGGTGTAGCGCCCTGGGGCAGATGCCCCTCAGGCTCTACCCTTGTTATGTCTCTGGGCAGGGGCATTTCAGTCATCACTAGCACTCAAGAGATTTCAGTGGATCTCAAGCAAGACGGTCAGTAAGTTTTAAAGGTCCCCTCTTAGAAACGGGCTTGCTGCAGAAGCAATGCTATCTAGTCCCTGAACAGTGGTGTGATGAAATTTGTGTTGCATATGGTTGCCAGCAAAACATTCAAATTGTCACGTTCACAGAAAAAAAGCACGTGTATCATAATGAGGGTTCATTAAAAGTGTCGGTCTTTCATCTTCAGCATTAAATAAACCAATGAGAATGGGGCAGCTCCTGAGTTCAAATGCGTGTGCATTTAGGAGCTGCATTTATTTAAAATATTTATAGCGCATCTTTCCAAATGCCCAGGATGGTTTCCCAAAATTGCCATGTCAAACCATACACATCACACACATAATGAACACATTTTAGAGGGTGCAGGAGTTGAGGACTGTGGCTAATGTCAAACTGGCCAACTTCAGTCCCAGTTGAAAACTGTGAACATGCCTGAAACCTGTAGATGGACTTGACAGAACAGGGTAAAAAGGAAAAAATGCACTGTGTTTAATCAATTTGATCAAATTTAACCTCTGGTAAAGTAGATTTTGCCTACATAAGTCATGCACTCCCCTGCTGGGTAAAAGGAGAAAATCTACTGTATCTAGGAAACTACAGCCAGCTAATCAACTTTAACAATATATTATTTTCATGTTTTAATTTTTTTTCCCTCTGTTGAAATCCTATGGGCAAGCGAACAGAACACAGGGGACCTGCAGTGCCTTACGTTTTATAAGCTTACAGGTTGGGCTTCTGGATAAAATTTACTTTGTTCATAACGGCATGAGCCATGTAATATAACTTGGAAAGCCAGTAGGAACAAGTTAGCATGGGTATCAAGTAACAGGCGTAATAGCTGATGCTTGATCTTTTTTTAAAAAAAATGTAATTCATCATGATAATGACAGGGAGGGGGGGAACCAACTGAGTGAAATATTAATTCTGATCAAAATCCCTGTTCTATTGTCACAGGATGTATTAGGGATGAGGAACTCAGGAAAGTTGGATGGTTCTCCGGAAGGGATCCATGCTGGGCCATGGCCTGAGAGCTAATCTTCAGTGAGCACAAACAGGTGCACAGGTGCACTTATAATTGTTTGAAGGACCCAACAGTGGAATTGCTAGAGGGGTGCAGAACGCTTTTACAGCGCCCGACAGTGCCGTGTAAGCGGCCTCTCCCAGTTTGGGCAGTGAAAACAACATGGAGGAGATACCTCCGTGCTGCACCTGATAGGATCCACCAGTGCTACACCCGATAGGATTGGGACCTAAGGCACTGCTGGTCCATACCACCATCCTTACATTCCTTGCCTAGCCCCTCCTTAAGGACTGGCAGACCCAGGGACTGGAAGACAGGCACCCTATTGGTGATCAGGAATTGGGGGCAGAGTTTCATTGGCAGCTACTTGACATTAACCCCTGCTAACTGGGCAAGAGGCACTTTTCCACGTGGTGTTCCTCTTATATTTAGCAGGGGGAGAATAATTGTCCCTCTTCACCCCTGTGCAGTGTCTTTTCTAGTGGCTGTTGCTGGTGGTGGTCTGCATTTTTTTAGATTGTGAGCCCTTTTGGGACAGGGAGCCATTTAACTTGGTTATTATTATTTGCCTTTTAAACCGCTTTGTGAACTTTGTGTTGAAAATACTAATTGTATAAATACTAATTGTGTATAAATACTAATTGATTGATTTTTTTGCTCTGCACCCTCAGTGTGCTTCAGCTTGCTGAGCCCCACCCACCCTCCCAATGAGCAGTTGGAGATTAGCTGGTTGCCTATTTGCCTATATTGCCAAACAGTAATTTTTTTCATTGTCCTCCTGGTTGACCTTTAAAAAAAAAAATTAATACTAATTTTTGCCTGCCCAAAACTGCTTTCCTGGGGATTTGGATGTTTTTGTTTTTTTTGTTTATAACCAAAGCCGTAGTCCAGCTTCCTCGACCCTTTGGGCTTGACATAGAGAACCTTGAGCCATCAATTTTGAGTCAGTTAACTCCTGAAAGAGGAATAGGCAGTAATTTTCTGTCTCCCCTAGCAGCCCAATCCTAACCCATCCTGGAACAGCCAGTCCAGCGTTGTATCCAGCTCAGGTTTGAGGCCAGCTGCCACCTGCCGCAGCCTCTCCAATAGGGAGGCTACTCAGATCTGTGCCAGCCTACTTCACCAGAGGTTATCATAAAAAGGTAAAGATTTCCCCACGACTGAATGGTCTAGTCGTGACCGACTGTAGGGGGCAGTGCTCATCTCCATTTCAAAGCCTGTGGAGCCGGTGTTTTGTCCGAGGACAAGCTTCCGTGGTCATGTGGCCGGCATGACTATACGCCTAGGCGCACGGAACGCCGTTACCTTCCCACCAAAGTGGTCCCTATTTATCTACTTGCATTTAGGTGCTTTCGAACTGCTAGGTTGGCAGGAGCTGGGACAAGCAACGGGAGCTCACTCCATCGTGCAGTCTTGAACTCCCAACCTTCTGGTCAGAAAGTCCAGCAGCAGCGGTTTAACCCACTGCACCACCACGTCCCTCTTGGTTATCATAGATCCCATCTATAGGGCAAGAAATTTTTGCAAATAAACGAGCAGTAAACTGCATCCTCACCTTATCAATGGGTCAGTCAAAGGTCGGGGCAGCCCTGAAGTGGAGATTGCTGAATCTGATGACATTCCAGATTGAATATAGGCATCCAAGTGCTTCCTGATAGGAGAAGAATCATTTTGCCAAGAAAGGAGTCTGACATATCTGCAATCATTGAATTTGATTTTTAATTCTGAGTATACTCCACATTCATTTGAAGGCAATGGTTTTAAAGCCACATTGCTTTTAACGGACAATGATAATCTTTGGCTTCCTTCCGTTTCAGATTGATGTAGGAAAAGAAAGCCACTTTTTCCTCAGAGATACTTGTATGAAAACAGTTAACTGGTTACTGCAATATCTTAGAATGTCCTCAACTTCTTGGTTGAATATTCATTAAATATCTTTTCCTCAAAGGGCATATAAATCCTGAGAAATGCGATGCAGATACATTTTAAACTTTGACAGAAAACACACATATTTCTAAGATAAAAGGTTTTTTTCTCTTCTTTAAGCACTCTCTCAAATCATATATAATCAGGAACATTGGCAACACGGCTGCACGGAGAAGGACTGTGCAAGCCTCAAGAAATCCAAATGAATTCAATCCCATTAAATGTAATGGTGTGGTAAATCTCACTACACCATCTGCTGTAGAACACTGATACACTATTGGAATTCCACATCTTATTTACATAAGAGATAAGAATGTGTTGGGAGATTTATATGGCAAATGAATACCCAGAGCAAAAAAAAAGAACCTCTAAGTTTCAAGTCTATTCACATCTGGAGGACATCTACATCAAGAATATATTTGGTATATATATACACACACATATACATATCTCTGTATGTATAGTAAAGATATGGTTATTTAGCCATCCTTAAAATGTCCTTCCTCCAGCAGAAACACAAAACAAAAATCCTTGCAACATTCGTGGAAACTGAGTTCCTTCATCAAGTGAAAACATTGCCTTTCCTAAATTAGTACATTTCTGAAGGAAATTTGAATCAAACAGCCTGGCAGAAAGGGCATATCATATTTAAAACATCTGTGTGGGGATTTTGGCACATTACCCAGGGGCAAAACATTACGGAAAAATATGCCACACATTTGTTCCTGTCTTCACTTACCCATTAAGATTGATAGTCTTATATGTGAAACATGTTACTTCATTTACCTGATATGAAGAAAAAAGTGGTCTATATTGAATTGTGGCTCAATTTCTCCTGGAAGGAAGAACTTCTACCTATATCCTGACAACAACCAGCTATACCAGTGGTTCTCAAACTCTTTAGCACCAGGACCCGCCTTTTAGAATGACCATCTGCCCAGGATCCACCAGAAATGATGTTTTGGCTGGAAGTGCCGTCATTGTGATGCCAGATCCTGCTGCTTTTCTGAGAATGCAACAACCAGTTGGGTTATTTCTCAGCCATTTTCCAATAGCAAAGTGAATCAGACAGAAAAAAAGCCTATTTACAACCTTGACACATGGAAAACAACCACACAGCCCTCCCACTTTCCAGCATCCCATCTTCCCATATTTTAAATATGGCTGCCCTAGGTGCTTCACGACCCACCTGAAATTGACTCACAACCCATTGGTGGGTCCCGACCCATTGTTTGGGAACCACTGAGCTATACAGTTTTCTCTCTGTCTAGGTCCACATCTGAACCGCCTGTCTGATATTTATGCTTGGGGTGTCTCATCTTCACCTCAAACTCATAGACAGCGCAATCCTATATCCCCCTTAGCGCCGGTGCTGAGCTCTTGCACCGGCCGAACACTGTCGCGAACATGCTGTAAAGTGCATCTGCGTCGGCGCTATGGCGCTCGGCCGGTACAAGCATCAGTGCGCCAGTCAAGCGACGACATCGCTCAGTCGACACAGGGCCTCCATGAGAGCATTCCAGAGGCGTTCTGGGGGCGTAACTGGGCGGCGCAGTGGGCGGAGACAGCAGTTATGATATGGTTGTGACACAGGACGGCCATAGTACCATATCCTAATGCCGGTTCCCGGCCATGGCGGATTTGGGCCGCTCCTGTCCACGTTCCTCTGCGCCTGCTATTTTGCCGGCGTAGATCTGAGCAGGCCCATTGGGGTGACTGGGGCTTATGTGGGTGCAAGGGGAAAACCTCCCCTTGTCCTGCACGTTGCTGCTGCTGCCTCCGAATGAGCCTTGGGATATGGCCCTGCAATGTCGGCCTTACTAGGCCGATTTGAGGTAGGATTGCGCTCTGAGTCCAAAACCAAATTCCTCCTTTCAGTGTAATTATCTTGGTGACTTCAACCCTCTTTATCCATTGAAAACACATATCTACTCTGGACTAAGTATAATGCCCAGGTATAATACTGTATTCAATTCCTCTGTCTCCTTTGCTCTGCATACGCCATCAATTAATGTCACTCCTTTTTATACCACATTGTGAAAACCTGCATATACTTGTCTAGTCTTCTAGCTAAAATTCCATGTTCATCAACAGTACTATCCAAATAATGGGCAGTAATTACAACAAATGGGCAGAGAGAATTATACTCCAGTCTTTTTCCTAGCTTGAGCAAAGAAAAGCCAATTTTTTTTTCTTTTTGGATTGGAGAATTTACTAACAAATAGCCTTATGGGGGAATTCACTAGATCCTTCTCTGTTTGTACTTTTTTCTGAAAAATGATGACTGTCACCTTGTGATATTTAGATTCATTCTTCAGTCCACAAAGGGGTCTCCCAAAGCAACTGGCACTAGTTAAGAACAATGAGGGCCCAATCCTACCCAACAGCAGTGCCAGTCCTGTGTGCACTGCTAAGGAGACAGTTGTTACAAAAGTGTCATAAAGCATAAAGCATAAAGTGTTGAGCGATGTGAGCCCCACACCAGCTGCATGGTGTGCCTTGTCTGTTATCAAAAGACTGATGGTGCATCTTGACAATTTTAGCTTCTTGTCAGTGTGCCGTGAGATGACAAAGGTTGAAAACTGCTGTTTTAATAGGTGTGATCCTTCAGCCAGATTCTGTCGGGTATTTCCTAGCCCAACCGAGATGACTTGGAATTAGGATACTACAGAGGTTAAAAAACTGAGCTGTGACTCAGGACATACCTGTTTAAATCTTGCCTATGTCACAAACACACTAGGTGGACACACAAATCACTCCTCAGTTTCAGATCCCCAGCTGCAACCTGGTGACTATACCTATTGACCTTACATCAGTGGTTCCCAACGACCTACTCGGGTATTGGGACCTCTGTAAGTGCTGGCGGGGGCATGGATTGGGGCAGGCAAGGGTGCCTGACAGTACCGCAATGATCGCGACACTGTGGGCATCCTGGGGGTTCTTACTGCATCATGGGGGGGGGGGTTGCGCCCACCTCTGTGATGATCTAGGAGGCCCTCAGCCCCCTCTCCGAGCCTCCCCAATGATATAAACAGCCCCATTTGGAACATGCAAAGCACTTCCTCTTTTCACTTAAAAAGAGGACATGCCTTGCATACTCCAAACCAGGCTGTTTATATCATTGGGGAGGCTCGCAGAGGGGGCTAAGGGCCTCCCGGACCATTCCATAGGCCGGTGCACACACACACACACACCCAGGAGGTAAGAACTGCTGAGATGCCCACAGTGCTGTGATCGCTGTGGACTGTCAGGCACCCTTTCCTGGGCCGCTCCCCTTAAGGGGGAATGGCCCAGGAAAGTTTCTTTATGGTGGGTTGCCTTACAGGGTTGGTGTCAGGATTGCATCAAGATAATGCACGTGAAGTACTTTGCACATCCAAAAGGATGCAAGTACTAACAGCCCAATCCTGTGTGTTGCAATATACTGATGGATCTCATGATCAGTGCATCGTGTGCTACCCCATTGCTCCAGCCTTGCTGCCATTCTGTGGCCTGCTAGCAATGCCAGGAAGCCCTTTGCTGCCAGTGGCAAGTTGTAGATCGTCTAGGTAAATAAGCTGGCAAGGTGGCAGTAGGGGTGGATTGGGGCAGATCGGGGCAAGAATTGAGCTGGGCCAGGTGTGGAAGGGGGTGGGAGGGGAGGATCCTGGCAGCAACCATATACACTGAGACTCTATTCTCCTTTCTCGACTCTGAACCACCGCTTGAGTCTCCTTGGACTAATGCCAGCTGGCATAGGTCAAAGGAGACCCTTTGGAGGCTGGTAATTTTTTCTTTACGTACCTCTGCTGGGCACTCTGGTCTCTGTCACACACACACCCATTGCATGTAGCACATGCTCCATCCATGGTGCTGCATGGTCTGGGCTGGGGGAGGGATAGGCTTGGGCTATAATTATTATGCCAGGGACTACATCTAAGACTTCTGCATGCAAAGCATTCTGCCATAGGATTGAACTGTACAGCTGGCCACCTACTTTTCTGCTATACTGTACAGGCGAAGGAGAAGAAGGACCCTTTTTCTGGAGGGCTCTTCCTGCACTTTTCCGTGCATCCTCTTGAAGTGACCAAGCAGATGCTTCCTTTATGAAGAAAGCCCTTGTGAAGGAACAGCAGGGCTCTACTTCTGTTTCCTTATCAAACTTGTGTGGACTCCTGAACTGAAGCTGATTTGACAGTGACATATCTGGAAGGGATAGTGCATTTAATTGCCTCTGTTCCATTTAAATGGATAAGCAATCTCTGAATCCTAGGCCCAAGGTAAATATTTAAGAGAATATTTTTTATATATACCTGAACCCTCTGACAGCTTTCTTATTAACTAAAGAACAATGAATCATAGGAGCGGGGCTGACATCTGTGCTATAATAATTGTTACATTTTCAAGGAAAAAATATCCTAAGGCTCACATTTGGCCTTATATTAAAGGTGGTAGCTTGTAAGCTATACGTCTTCGCTTGTCACAAAATCACCTACTACAGTTAAAATACATTGCAGTAATTTGCCAGTGCAGCGATACTGATCTTAATGGAACCAGACATCAGTAGCGAGTGATTTCCTTTATGGATCCTAGAGTTGTGCACCGAACATTTGCTGAAACAGTTGTTCATCTACAGTGTACATATTCCTGCCAGAATCTTTGAAATTATTTGTTTAATTCAAGTCGTCAACAAAAAAAGGGAGCTTTATTCCGTTTTACAGTCAATCTGCTACTGTATCAATATTTGGGGGCCTTAAAGGAAATAAACAGACTCATTCATAAACCAGCCGAAATGGAGTTCTTGCCTGTAAACAGATATTTTAAATTTAAAACCGCTTTAAATGTTTTTTTAAGCATTATAGTTTTCGGTGATATCATAGCAGTTTACAATTTAAAACAAGTAATGGAACTGCCTAAATTTCATAAGCATAAGAAAAACTCAAAAATTAACACATGCCAATAGCAGGATCCGAAACAGCAGCAATACAATGGGAAGAATCAGGTATTAATCTGCATGCTGTTGTTAACAATTTCAAAAATATTCTTCTGGAATAAAATAAAAAAAGTTTTTACGAGCACAATTCTAATTTGGAGTTAGGCCAGCACAAGTTAGGCCAGCAAAGTTTGGCCAGCAAAAGAGATACCATAAAGTATTTTTGGACCACTCTGAGGGTGCAATCCTATACTGCACTGGAATGGTGAGGCTGGCTGGCCAATGCCATATCCTAGCACAGTATAGGTGAGGCTGGAGCCTCCCCACGGCAAGGGAGTGTGTGCGGATCTGAGAAGACCGCATGGCCTGAATTAGGACCTCACGCCTTTGCGGACGGGTTTAAGATGTGGCCCTATGGCCACCTCCCAAGACCGCCCATATCCTGCCCAAGTCCCGCCCCCGCCTACCTACCTACCTCCAATCCCCGTGCTGCCTCGGCACAGAGCCTCCCTCTCGCCAACTGGCTTCAGTTGGCGCGAGAGAGGCTCAGCGCTGATGCAGGGGTGCAGATCGGTGCCCCCACGTCAGTGCTAAGCACTAAGTTGTGCTGACGCTGCATGGTCTATAGGATTGTGCTGCCTGTCAGAGCGGCCAGCACACAGAGGTGTGCCATCCTCCCTGACTCTGAGAGTGGTGACTTTATGTGACAAACACATGGTGGTGACAAACACACTTTATGGTGGCCTTTGTGCCAGCCAAACATTGCTGGCTTAACTTGTGCCAGTCTAACTCCAGGTTAGGATTGCACTCTACATTACTCCAGAAAGGCAGCGGGGAAAGTGCTACTTGGATCTCTCCAGGAACATCTTCACAGTAGTGGGACTGTGACCAAAAATCCCCATCTTGATTGACTTCCACCTACAATGGAAATCAGAGATGGGTCCCATTAGAAGATCTTAAGTGCCAAGAATGATTATACAGGAAGAGACACTCCCTGTATAAGTTAATCAGGACTGAAGCCATTTAGGGCTTTAAAGGCAAAGGTCAGCACTATGAAACAAACTGGGAGCCATTACGAATTGTCTTTAGGGCTGGTGACCTGGGAGAATGTAGGTCCATCCCAACTAAGAGATGTACTATGGCATTCTGCACCAGGTGAAGTTTCCAAACCATCAGGAAAAGCAGCTTCATGTATGGTGTAGTACATTAGTCTAGTCTAGAAGTAATCAAAAGATTACCTGGAGTTAGGCCAGCACAAGTCCCTTGTGCCGGCCCAGGAGCATCACAAATGCAGCGTAAAGCACGTTTGGACCACTATCAGAGTCAGGGAAGATGGCGCACTTCTATGTGCCGACATCCCTGAGTCCTAGAGTGGTGCAAAAGTGCTCTATGGCAGGTTTGCAACACTCCTGGGTCTTGTGCTGGCCAAACTCCAGGTTAGGTTTGCGCCCTGAATTATAGTGTCTTTATTTTATGCCTGTCTTTATTTTAGACTCCAACAGTGGCTGCAAAATGGGATCATGCAGCATATTCTTGGCCATGAGAGCAGTGTCAGCCATAAGCACATAAGAAGAGCCCTGCTGGATCAGACCAAAACCCCATCTAGCCCAGTTTCCTGTATCTCACAGTGGCCCACCAGATGCCTCAGGGAGCACACGAGACAACAAGATGCCTGCATCCTGTTGCCACTCCCTTGCATCTGGCATTCTGAAGTAGCCTACTGCTAACGTAAGGAGGTTGCACCACCAATCATGGCCTATAGCCCACGATGGACTTTTCCTCCAGAAATCTGTCCAATCCCCTTTTAAAGGCACCTAGGCCAGATGCCATCACCACCTCCTGTGGCAAGGAGTTCCACAGCTTAATTACCCACTGGATTAAAAAAAAAAGTATTTCCTTGTATCTGTTCTCACTCTCCCAACACTCAATTTTTGTGGATGTCCCCTGGTTCTGGGGTTGTGAGAGTGGACTCAATCCACTCTAACAATTCCTAAGTGCTTGTTCATGCAAACAAGTTCATTGTTTGAACTTGCCAGTTTGTAGATGGTCGATATGTCCTTTCTGTTCTTTTTACAGCAAGGCATGCAGGAGACATGCATTTAAGCATGTGTATCTGGTGCTGAGCACCAGCCGGAAGAGCAAATGGACACACCAGTAACTGGCCTATTAGAATGACTGTTGGTATGAGGCCACAAATCCTCTGGCTAGGAAGGGCACACCTTTGATGAAAAGACCAGGAAGGCCCCACCCTGATCCTGGGCCATGTATCCAACCCCTGCCGCCTCTGTCCCCACTTTTCAATTAAGCCTGGAATTTAATGCTCTAGATCACAAGGTGCTTGTTTACTGCTGAAATGCTAATGTAGTTTTCACGGCTCGAAAATGGAGATGAAACTTTCCAATTCTGCATCCTGCGGGAACAGCAGAATTAATGGTGTGTGACCCTAGCCAATTCCCTGGGTCCTGACTTGGGGAAAGTTCCTTTTAAAAGACAACGGACAGGTTCCACACCCCTGACATCAGGATAAAACTGAGTTCGAAGATTATCCAGTGGTCATCCATCTACCATAGCAACCATGTACGGTACTCAACTGGGTGGGTGAGGCAAAGGAGAACTCACCATGTGTCTTTTCCTAACAATAGGAACCCTATGATTGGGTCACCCTGTCTAAGAATCCCATATGGGGCAAAAGCTGATAAAATCTCTTGGCTTCATAGCTTTGTTCTCTAGTAGTTCCATAAAGTCCTTCCCACTTCTTCGCTCCACTCCTGCTAACTAGCTTTCCTTAGGGCTCCGTTACATTGTGCTAGTTACTGTTCGATTCCTCCGGATGGTGTGAGAGATTTTGATCATTCAGTCCCACTCCTGGTTGGTCTTCTGACTACTTTAGCCAAGGTTTTGGTCCAGTTTGGCTACCTCAGAATGCCAGGTGCAAGGGAGTGGCAACAGGAAGCAGGTATCTTATTGTCCTGTAAAGCATCTCCTGTGCACTTCCTGAAACATCTGGTGGGCCACTGTGAGATTGACTATTATTATGGATTATTGTCCTGTGTGTTCCCTAAGGCATCTGGTGGGCCACTGTGAGATACAGGAATCCAGTGGGGCTCTTCTTATGTTCTTATGTAGTGTGCCCTCATGTTTTCACTGCTGAATGACACAGGCATGCCAGTAGCTTGCCCCTTCATGTGCACATGTTATTCATGCACTATGGGTAACAAATCTCATGTGGAAGGCAATCATGTATATAAGCACATGCCTACCTGTCCAATAGTTCTTCTTATCTGCTAGAAGACTGAGTAGCTCCCTCCCACCATACACAAAGTAATGTGTGAGGTTGGTGTTCTATATGAGGTTCCATAAATGTGACAATATCTGCCATTTCAAGTTTCCTATTCTGGGGAATAGGAAAGAGTTGGTATCTATGTCACTTCTGGCAGATTATCAAAACTTTCATAGCCCAGTTAAGAGCTCAGCAAGTGTTCTTGTGCATGTGCATATCTGAGTCTTTGAGTAGAAGAATCAGAATTATTTGAGCTAAGGATTTCTCAGTTTTGATTAAGTGGATTACTATGTATAGTATAGAAAAATGAGTTTATACATATGTGGGAGGTGTTAACGACTATGGTAAGACCTACAGCATCCCTGCATATTTTTTACATCATGCAAAAATGAACATTTAGCTCGTCCTTTACGAAAGGAATGTATCTCATAATATATTTGAATCCCAAATCTTATCACTCAAAGTAGTAAGTCACTCTTCCAGGCTCTGTTCTCCAATGCCATTCTGATACATCAGATGCCCTAGGTAAACTCCTTAATTCCTTAGACAGTCCAATTATAGAGGAACTAAACAAACATCCTTTTGATATGAAGCTCAAATCTCCAGCTCCATTTTTAATCTGCTTTTTAAAAAACACTTCATGCTGTGTGGCACCCAACTATTGCAGGTACAGGTTTAAAACAATAGATAAGGTATGGGATTAATCCCAAAATGCATCGAGCTTTCATTAGGTGCACTGGCATTTAAAAAATCAAAACAAAAACAAGAGCATTTGGAGGAATAAAATCTGTTAATTGTTAGGCTGTTAGGAATGGATGGAGAGGGGAAGATCATTTTAATTGTTTGTGTAGGGTTTAAAAAGACAAGCCTCAAAGGCAGAATACCGGCTCTTTGATCTTAAAAGGGTTGTAAAAGGATGGTCTCACTTGTGTTTATTCAAACATTTGCAGGTAAATGCTGATAATCCAAAGTGAGTCAAAGCTGCAGAATTTAGCATAAGTTATTTGCATATCAAGAGCATGAATATAAATACCAATTCAGACATCTTAAATGTAGCTGAAAACTAATAATGACTTGAAACAAATATAGTTAATGGCAGAGCTGGGCCAAGTGCCAATGTTTTATTTGAAGAATTTAACCCTAGCAGAGGGTGTTTGTTAATTGTTTGTGAATGGGGTGGGGTGGACAGCAGACAAAGAGAGATGCAAATGCAGGTGGTCATCTATTTATAGACATTCAGGCATTTTATGCAAATCTTAGGCTATGGGTTTTTTTTTCCTGAGATTTTTTTCTCTCTCTTCACCCATCACAATGCAGAAATTTTCCAACCAAAAGACAAGACAGTCAGAACAGTGACCTCAAGGCAAAGATCAACCAACCCAGGTGACTTCCCTAAAATTCTGCGGGCGTCCAGCTGTCCCAACAAAATGTAGAGCTCTGTTCAGTGACAGGGGTTGAATCCAAATATTTGCTAGCATAAAGACCTGTGATGGGCAGTGAGGTCCAAGGCTGGGGAGGCAGACCTGGAAGACTCTTGGGGACTCTGTGTTGCCCCGACAGAGCTCCCGACAGCAGGAGGTGCCCCCCGGGGGGTGCAGCCCCGCCGGGAGCCCCCGGGAGGTGAGCCGGCCTGGCTGCAACTGTTGGGGCTGGCTGGCCGGCAACCACCCGAGCCGGGGCTCATCAGGGGTGCTGCACCAGCCTGTGAAGGGGAAGCGGCAGCCAGGGCCAGGAAGCCCGCACCGGGCCGCAGCAGCGCCGTGGCCAACTTCCCCCCCCGAACCCAGCCACGGGAGGCTGGGGAGCCGGGGCAGCCGGCAGCGTAAGGTCCGGGCCGACTGCGCAAGCATGCGGCCCAGCCTTGCAAGAGCTCCCAACCCTGTCGGAATTCTCGCGAGAGTTCCAACGGGACTTTGGCCCGGAAGGGGCAGGCCTGCCCCGGACAGCCAGGGAGCTCATTAGGCGGCCGGCCGGCCGTGGGAGAGGTCACTCTCTCCTGCGGCTGGCTGAGGGTGAGGGAGGTCGGCCGCCTCCCTCCCCTTATGGGCTATTAAGCCCATACCTGGAGCTGGCCAGGGCCAGCAGGGGAGGAGGTCGGGCGGGCAAAGCTGACCCACCCGACCTTGGGGGTGCCCGCCCAAAGGGCGAGCAGCAGCAGGCGCAGCACCCCCCCGAGCCCCGCGGTGGGGCGCAGGGGCCTCCCCAGGCCGATCTGCCCCAGTGCCCCCCGAGGGACACAGGAGTCCCACCAGAACGCCTGGGCCACCAGGCCACCGCGGCACCCCGCACTTCCGCCCGCCGCCCACCGAGGGGGTCGCAGCAGGCAACCGGAGGAGGAACCCCCGCAACGGGACAAGACCATCCGCACCCACTGCTCCTCTGTCTAGAGGGGTGCATGCCACCCGGTGAAAGGAAACGGGGCGGCGATTGGAGCGCCCCATTGAACTAAACTGAGGGGGGGCTCTGGAACCCCACTAGGGGGGGTTTCATGAATGTAAAGGCGATCAGCAAAATAAACCGCCTCTGCAACCATCCGTTTGCCTCCTGCAACCTTTTTGCTCGCTGCCACGAAGCCGCCAAGGAGCAACGAGCCTGCACCCACACCGCCGCCCCCCCCCCCGGGACCAGCGCTAAGAGATGGTATGGACGTACACTCTGTCAGAAACTAGAGCTTGCAGCAATGCTGCTCAGCCTTCCCTTTGATGGTACAACCGCTCTCAAACAGGGTTGTAGCTAATAAAGTGTAGCTCAGTGCAAAGGGCAAAATGATGCCCCAGAAGTGATGTCACAACAGGAAGTGACATCACAGGTTTATGTTTGTTTTTCTTGGGGTTTTTGCCCATAACGTTCGATAGAATGAAGACATTACACTCCAGTTTGCTTCATTGCATTCTGCATGAAATTCTGCATTGAGTGGTATACAGTGGTGTCATCCAAATGATTTAGAAACCGGTACTCACTTTTGATTGGCACTTGTCCAAATGCCAAACAAATAATGATTTAGGCCAGCTCAACTTCTAGAAACCGGTACTCGCGTAGTGGTGCGTAGTGGGTGCATGACATCACTGGTGGTATATAACATGACAGTATTATTCCTTCAAATCGTGATTTTGACAAACCACAATTTTTATATGGCAGTTATATTTTTGTTGTTGTCTGGTGTTCTGGTCATAACATTTGACAGAGTAAAGATATTATATTCTGCTTTGTTTCATTACATTATGCATTGAATTACCTTTCTAATGATATATAACGTGATAGTGTTATTTGTATTATTGTAATTGTATTGTACTGAAATATTATTGTATTGTAATATTTCACAATTTTGGCCACTAGTGTCAAGCTCAGCTTGCTGCCCACAATTACACCCTCTGCACCACTGTAGCTACACCCCTGCTCTACAACTGGGTGGTGTGCAATCATATGGGAGGTTGAGCTGTCGCTGTTGAAAACTCTAGTTTCTCCTTGTATGTGAGGCTATTTTCATTGCATGCATCCGTGGGTGGTGAGCTGCAGGCCAAAGATTGTGGCAGAGTAGCAAAAGGAAAACTCACATTGTTGCTGTTACTGCCATGATTACCCTGTCACATCCTGCTGTAACCTCGTCTCCTCCTCCGCTTCTCCATCTCCTTCCGTTTCTGTACCCCCCACGAATACAGACATCCAGAGGTTTTCAACCCCATGGATTTGGGCCACCCAACCTTCTGAACCCGTTTGGAGCCGTGCTTCTGAGGCTTGCGGAGGCATTCTGAGGCCTGCAGAGCCTGCACACAACTGCCTGCACAGGCCTCAGAATGACTCAGAATGTCTCTGCAAGCCTCAGAATGCTTGTTTCAGGCAAAAAAAAAAATGCCACTGCTGGTTTTGAGGGAAAACTGGAAGTGATGCTGTTATTCCCTTGCAAGGCATTCTGAGGCCACGGGAAGCCTGCGGTCTCTGCAAGCTTCAGAATGCCTGGTTTTGTTTTGGTTTTTTTTTTTGGGGGGGGAGGCTTCTTTTAGTGTTCAGGGAAAAACCTCTAGAGGGTTTCACCGGTCACATGCGGCCTCTGTGGGACTCAGAAAAACGTCTGATGGTCCAGGTGGACCCCTCCCCCACAGGTTCGGTCATGGATTCTGAAATCCCTGAATCTGCTGATATCACTGGCCCACTGTTTACCGAAACTTGTAAACATAGCAGGCAGTTAAGTGCAAGTTGCTGTTAAATGGACTCAGGTCTGTGTTATGAGGGACGGCCTTTTTCCCAGGGACAATCTCTTTGCATCTCCTCCTTCCTCCTCTTGCTCCCTTTAGGAAACAATAGCGAAAGGGCTTTTATTTTTAATAGATCCCATTGGCCAAGAAACTGCCAAACCATCAAATCATGCAATGAGTCATGGACCAAAAAATAAAATAAAAACCACCCTCCCTCTTGGCACCTCCAGTTTTTCATGAAAGGGAAGCGCGTGTAGCTACAAAGACAGTGCTCTGAGCACCAGAGGGCAGAAAGTGCTGAGAGAGGTGCTTGGCATCTTCATAGCTCCAGGCTTGGCCTCTGATGATGGCACCAGACACTGACACTTTGTAAATTTCTCTGCTGGTGTTGCTGCGGTTCTCACAGCTCAGCACCTGCAGCCCACCTGCTCCCCTGCTGCTCTCCCTCATTGACATTTCAGCAATCTGCTCTGGCCACCTTATTGCCTCTCTTCCTTGATGCCTTATTTGCTCTTTTGCCTGGTAATCTGCACATAATTGGTTTTCTGCCTTGTTCTTCTCCCCAGTTCCCTTCGTGCTCAGTTAATTTCCAAAGCCAGCCACCATTCAAACTAGCTCTGGCCAAGCTTCTGCCACCATTCCAATGCTGCAGTGCTCAGGATTTATGCCTCTCCGCTTGACAGTCCATCATCCCCTGCACTCCTCGAGCCCTTCATTTATCAGCACTTCTAGGCATCGTATTTATTTATTGGATTTTCCTTTTGGGTCCCAAGGGGCACCCAAGGCGGCTCACAATATTAGAGCGCAATCCTAACCTGGAGTTAGGCTGGCACAAAGGCCACCATATAATATGTTTGGACTCCTCTCAGAGTCAGAGAGGCCAACTCACATGGACGTAAGCCATCCTCCCGGACTTCCAGAGTGGTCCAAATATGCTTTACGGTGGACCGTGCGCTGGCCGAACTTTACTGGCCTAACTGCGCCGGTCTAACTCCATGTTCGGATTGCGCTCTTAAAATGATAAACATTAAAATCAGATAAAATGATAAAAAAAATAAGATAGACGATTAAAACAATAAAACAATTTAAGATTTAAAAATGAACTGACCCCACTGGATCCCATTGTTGCAGTTAAAAATGCCAGCCATCCTGTCAGCAGCTAAAAGCTTCTTCAAATAAAAAGTATTAACACCCCGCCAAAAGACTGCAAAAGAGGCAGCTGTTCTTAATTCAAAGGGGAGAGTATTCCACAACTGTGGGGCCACCACCAAGAAGGCACTGTTCCTGGCAGCCTTCCCCCTCACCTCGCCTGGTGGCAGCACAATCAGAAGGGCCCTCTCAGATGACTTGAGAGTACAGGTAGGATTGTATGGAAGGAGGCGGTCCCTCAAATACCCCGGACCCAAGCCGTAAAGCCGTATTGGCTACATATATTCCACACACTTGAGACCTGTCAGTCATGCAGTATGTGTGCACAGCCACATGACACATGCAAGACAGGCTCTACAAGAATGCACAAGGTGCATTGCTGTACTGTAGTCTAACAATAAAGTACTTAATTAGAAGATTGGGTAGTTATTCAAAATCCTGCTGCGTGTCCTAATAGCAGTTGTCCTGACAATGACATCTCCAGAGTGCTAATTGCCCACTGAGGAAGGTAAGATGATGGGGAAGGCGTGAGAGGGTGAAACTGGGCAGGCAGGGGGAGGAACACGGGTGAGGAGGCAGCGGGAGAGAATAGATCGAGCAGAGATGGGACACCCTGGATCCTATCCCTTCCAGCAGCAGCCCCCCACCCACTTTCTCTCCTCGGACTGTGCTAGCAAAATTGCTAGTGCATGTCTGAGGAGACTCATTATGGAGCAGGCAGGGGTAAGGGAAGGTAGAGTCTTCCAATCTGCCCTCCCCCTGCTGGATTCAGCATGCTTGTTTTTGGCATGGCTGCACTAATGCGGGGGCGGGGAGGATAGGATTGGGCAGTCAGTCATCGAGGTTCATGTGTAAAATGTAGTTGCACCCTTACAAATGAGTACCTGTTTATATCTGTTGGAAAAAATAACGACAGTCCCCTATTAGAAATAAATCAAATATTCCTCCCATCATGAATGGAATAGAATAAGCTAGGCTGGCTGAACTGCACAGGCATGCAAAATAATTGATGTTATTTCCTATTATACCAGTGGTCAGGGAACAGGGGTAAATTACCCCAAATGGGGTAAAAATGAAATTCCTGGGGGTAATGGACAGATAGGAATATGCCCCGCCCCCTTTCCCTCATCCTTCCTTCATGACCAACGTTCTCTCTTCTGACCAATGGGAAGTTCCTCTCACACTAGATGGATTTCCCTTGCTTCCAATAGGAGATTAGAAGCGGCAAGGTACTTGGCCCCAATAGGCAGCGTTCCCCTCCTTTCCCAGACGACGAAGAAGGCCGTGGTTATCGATCCCGCTGCTGGTAGAGGGAGAAGGAAGCAACAGCAGAGAAAATGGCGGCCGTGGCTGCAACTGTGGCGGTGCCGGGTGATGGGGGAGCCGGCGAGGCCAAGCCTATTCCGGGCAGCAAGGCTGGCGCAGACCCGCTCCTGGCTGGCGCACGTGTGTGTGTGTGTGTGTGTGTGTGTGTGTGTGTGTGTGTGTGTGTG
>JAJKFI010000002.1:44373643-44431994 GCA_029204185.1 Lerista edwardsae | reverse complement strand
TTCTTCTTCTTCTTCTTCTTCTTCTTCTTCTTCTTCTTCTTCTTCTTGGGTAGTTGCAGTGATGTCATCTGGTAATGAAGAACGGGAACGCTGGGCGGGATTTACGCATGATTGGCTGCCCATCCATTCTGTTCCGCAGCTGCCCTGGTCTCGGTGGGGCACCTGCTCGCCGGGGGGGACGACGGGTGGGGGGCATGCCGGGTGCCTGGGCGAGCAGCAGTGGGGCGCGCCAACTGGGGCAGCCTCCCCCCTGAGGCCAGGGCAGCCATGGAACGGAACGGATGGGCTGCCAATCACGCATAAGTCCCGCTCAGCATTCTTGTTCTTCATTACCAGATGACATCACTGGGTAGTTGCATTTCGGCTACTATGCCCTCAGTATGGGCAATGAGGATTTGGGAATTAGAGGAATAGGTGCCAGTAGTGAACTTTGAGAATGGGCTAAACATGGGTTAGCTGCTAATGCCAGATACTGCACAATAACGGTAAATAATGGCAGATAGAAAGCTAAAGTCATGTCCGTACTACACATGACCATTTTCCCTCCTTTCCCTCATCATCATAGGCAGTCCTCGTGGTGAAAGCAACACCTTCACTTTGCTTACTTGCTAACACAGCGAGGGAGAGGAGATATTTACATGCAAGTTAAGGCATCTGGCAAAACCAAATGCCCTGCCCCCCCCAAGGGAAACTACTGATAGATGCAAACATATGAGAAAGAAGAATTGTGGTGTGTAATGCAGACATGACTTTAGCTTTCTTTCTATATGTAATTACAATTATCATTATTGTGCAGTATCTGGCATTAGCAGCTAGCCCATGTTTGACCCACGTTTAGCCCATTCTCAAAGTGGGGGGGGGGGCTTGGAGGAGACTTGGGTGTTTTGAATGCCCTAAAACAGTGGTATTCAAACTTTTTTGACCGGGACCCACTTTTTAGAATGGCACTCGTGTCGGGACCCACCGGAAGTGATATCATTAATCTGGAAGTGATGTTGTGGCAGGAAGTGACATCATCAAACATAATATAACATAATAACATAATAAACTAACACTCCTGAAATGTAAATTGGCATTCTTGGACTGCAGCAATTGTTCAACTATGAAACATCCCAGACAGAAAGAAAGATATTGTGTAAAAGCACTGAACTAAAAACAATTTTTTTTAAAAGCCCTCACTTGAAGATTCAAACTGTTAATACAAAAGGAATACAACAAGAGTCAGGTCTGCAGTTTCCAAGATGGCTGCTCCCAGCTTTCTGAGACAGTTTAAATAACAATGCCCTAAAACACTTTCTACTTGTGCACATAGGAGTTCTATCCAGTAGTGCTATCCAGCCGGTACGCTGGGCGGGACTTACGTTTGATCGGCAGTCCGCCCGTTGCATCACGCCACGTTCCGCCACTTTCCCGCCCGCCGGATTATTATTAATAATCTAATAATTAGTATTTTTATAACAATAGTTATTGCTCTTTATTAAATCACTAGGCATTGAACCCACATTTCTTAACATATATAAAGAACATACCGTATCTATATATATAAAAATGGACGTTTGTGTGTGTGTGTGTATGTGGGTATGTATGTATGTATGTATGTATGTATGTTCCTTATACACGTCTCCGTGCCTTGACCCACGGCCACGAAACTTGGCACACACGTTCCTTGCAGCCTGGAAGGAATCACTGCGGGGGTCAGACCCCCCTACAGCCCCCCGTTTTTCAGGGAAGGGGCCAGATCCTCAGGAACCAAGGGGATTGCATGGGGCTACAGGTCTGCTGCCACCCTGTGGTCACAGACGATTCTGCAGCAGCTCAGCTGAAACTGAGCAGAACAGAAAGTGAAACTAAAATGCTTCGCCTGCGTGGCCTGAGTGGGCCAGGGAGGAAAGAGCAGGATCCACAGAGTTCCAGCAGCCAGTCGGATCTGAGAGGGGCCTATGTCCAGGGACCTAACAGGCCACCTCTGCCTGTTTCTCATACATCAGGGCGGATTCCTGCCACAGGACCTGCAGACAGTAAGTGGGACCTTCATGTTGCTCTCTTCGTTGATGGTGTCCCTGTTTCCTCATTCATGTCACAGTGATAGTGTGCATTGTGGGTTCCAGGTCATCAATACTGTTGTATTTCAGGGACGGGTTCTATATGTCTATATATGGATCTCACTATGTCATGCTTTTGAGGGAGGTTTGCATATTTGTGTGTATGTTCCACCAGTACTCTGGAACGCCTGGAACGATGTGCACCACACGTGGTGCACTCCTTCCTTACGATCTGGACAGATATACTGTGGGGGTAGGGCCCCCCATACGCCCCCAGAGGTGGGGGTGCACTGCAGAACACACTCATTCCTCCTCCCAATAGAGCCTGGGGATGATTTCTGCCCCCGGGCAACGCCGGGTCACAAAACGCTAGTATATTTATATATATAAAGAATAGGCCTCTTTGCTTACTAGGTCAAAATAAGTAGGAGAAAAAAGAAAAAAAGGAGTATTTTGAGGAGCAAATCTAACATAAGGAAGCACTACATTGTAATACTGGAGGAAGATGATTTTGAATTTAAATAATTGCTCCCGCTTTGATGGGAAATTTGCTTATTGTAACATAAAAAGAAACTTATTGAAACTTTAAAAGAGGAGCTTTTAGCCAGCTACAGAGCTAGGCACTTTTAAAATCAAGTCTGAATTGGCCAGCGTGTTTTGCATGTTGTACTGCTAAGATTTTACTCTTGGTTTTAAAACAGGTTGTTGCCACTTCTTTGTATGTTTCAAGACAGTAGATTAATATTCTTTCACTTTTGCGCTGCTTGCAACTCTTTCCTGGGGAATAAAGTTCATGCGCTTTTCTACTCTTTTTGCTTCTGTCTTTGTTGCTGAAATGCTACTTCCATATTTGAATGTCTAATTTGAGTTTCAACAAGTGCTAAACTTTTTACAGACATTTACTATAAAGTCAGTGACTAAACTGCCAGGTCATTGGTTTGATCCCAGGAAATCCTGATTAATAGTTGTCAGTTGAGCTGGACCACCCTGCATGCCTTTAGGGAAAAAAAATGGATTCATTCCTTAACCATTTAAACTGCACTCAGCTTACTATAATTTTAATCAGGAATACCACCATAGTGGCACAAAATTCATACTCTTTCCTATAAACTCACATGCTGCGTCAGTGAGGCTCATCTACTAAATTATATTGTTTATGTATATAATTATTAAATGCATGCATATGGCAGGATATATTCCAATTCTAAGCTCACTAACAGTGATTGAATTATTTCAGCTGATTCTAAAAAGACTTAAAGTGGAATTATTTTATATATGTATATTTGAGGCAGTCATTGCTGATGGATCATGAGTGTTTATTTTCAAGATAATATTTTTATGATTATTTGGCTTTAATATTTATGGCCTTGACAATACTATGAGTGTACTCACATTTGTTAATTGTGGAAGTCTACATTTTGTGAGATAATTTTTTTTAAGTTGAATGATCTGTAAAATTCCCACTTATTTCAATTGGGACAGCATCGTATGGGGTATTTTAAGAGACAGGAATGCGTGCTTAGACTTTGAAATCGGTTGTCTCTTCTAATTGCGGTATAATTAGAAAGAAAGTAGTAATGCTAACTGTGACAGAGGCCTAAATTCTTCTATTGTTATGCTGGGCTAAATAATGTGAAGTGCTGAGAGCTGCTCATGTCCTACTGGGTGGAATGAAAATAATGATCCTCAGCATTTCACAGGATGAAACTGTCTGTCTTCCGAGATCCTCTTGGGCAGGACCTTTCGCCCAAACTTCCTTTTAAATAATCCCCCAGGTTTGGTTTGGTTTTTTAAAAAGCATCTCTTAATGTAAAAGATAGTACCGTAATGATGGACAAGAATCGAAAGCGGTTTGCCATCACTACAGCAGAAAGCAGCACTTGTAAATTATAACCATCCAAGACGAAATAAACATAATTCATAAACATTTAAACTTGTGTAATAGCATTTTTCCAAAGTGCGCCAAGCTTTCAATCCTCGGTAACGTTATATTAGCTTTGGAGCAAGGGATTCATACGCCGTATTATACCATTTAATGTGGGAAATAAAACATATTTGAGCACTCGTGTTTATCACCGGCTGCATGACACACAAAGCCACTAAGCTTCCTGCTATTAAATAATAAAAGAAAGTCATCCCAGGCTCCAAGCTGCCCTTCGCTTAAAGTGATTGATATAGAATTTTACTGCCATCCAATGGTAGGGACCTAATATAGCCTAAGTGAATGCCTAATGCTTTTTGATCCCATTGCAGCCCAGGGAATTCAACTTATGTAGTATGCTTAGAACTTCCATCAATATAACTCAGTTCCATACACAGCAAGAAGAAATATGGCTACAGTTTCAATTTATTGTGTATTTTCCTAATCTAATCTAACTGTGAATTACACTAATAGCGTTGTACGTAATTACCTACATGAATAAATCAACCTAGGCTCCTTACTAAAGAGAACTGTAGCACATAATTCACACGTGCGCCTTGTCATATTAGTTTAAAGTGCACTTTTAATCAATTAATATTTCCTAATAAGCAAATTCCCTTTTATTAAAAGCTGCTTGCAGATCCTACTTGCTATTCCTGACAGTAGGAAGCCAGTGAAGATATATGAGTTTCCACACTGCAGTGAAGACCAAGGACACAAGGCTGTTTCCCCAGTGCTCTTGGATAGTGGATTGCAGTTCAGTTCCTTGGCCCTCCCTACACCACTCACCAAAGACACTGCAGCCAGACCCCCTGCAGGAGTTATTTGGTGCTTTGAGTAAGATGATCCAAGGCCTCCTCCTCATCCAGTCTGATGCTCAGCCCAACTCCTGCATCAGCTGCAATGATGTGCATTCATAGGGGCTGATTATGCCAAGAAGGCTGTCCAATCAAATGTGTAGAAGAGTCATGGATGAGAGACACCACCTGGCTGCAATGAGACTATTATTCAAAACCTGAGTTTCAGAGCCAACACCTCAGATCTTGCACCCTTCGCCGGGATGGAGCATACAGACTAATTCATGCATCGGAATTAGTATCCTTGCTAGCTCAGTGAGAGCAATTTGTGAATGCTGGGTTGGACACCTGGCTTGCATCTCTTGTTATCGCTGCTTCTTAACAGGTCTGTAATGGTTCTGAGCAGGCAAGACCAAGTTACAAACTCTCAGCCTAACCACCCATGTTTGTTGGTAGGAAGACATAAAGGAAAAAAACACATCGGTAACATGCTTTGGGCAGAGCCAGGCTCTGATTGCACCTGGGGCAGGGCAGTGATGAAAGACGTCACTGCGCCCCCCTGCGTAGCCTCGCCATGCCTTCTGTTTCTGGATTTACTCCATTTTGGAGCATAAAGAGGAAAGGGAGGGTGAGAGGGCCCTATTCTGCACCTCTTTCTTCTGTGGCACGCCCAGCTCCCTCACCAGCGCCCATGGCAGGCGCTACCCCACACCCTATGGGGACGATGCCTTTGGCTTTGGACAACTGCAGGGCCGGCATCAGCCAGGTGGGGCACTGGCTGAGACCCACAGCTATCAGAAGGCCCACCTGGCCAGACTGACCCATGACCTCTCAGTACTGGATACATTGGCTGTGCTCCAGCCTCCCCAACGCAACCCTGAAAGACGAAGCAGCTTTCTTTTCCTTTAGGCATCCTAAGGACTGGAGAAGCTGCATGCACAGAAAACCCTCCAGATGTGACTGGAGCACAGCTTCAGAGGGTTGGGCGCCCTGACCTTCAGAACCTCCGTGCAACCCCCGTGGCAACCTTGCGTCTGCTGAGACTGGACCTGTACATCAAAAGATTATCTGGGATGATGTTAATCTTTAAGCACCTGGTCTTTATGCTCTTGTGCTTTTTGCTTTTTCAATCTGCTATTGTCATTTTATATCTAACTTAAATAAGAACCTCCTCCTATCCCAAGAACATGTCAGACAAATTGTACAGTCTTAACTGGAGGTCTTCTTCTGCACACAGAATCTGATAACAAATTGAAGCTGTCTAGGTTATGGAAGCTAAAACAAGGTATTTCCCATTTGGAAATGACGACTCACAGCGCAATCCTACCCCTCCTCTTGCATCGACGCTATGTCATTGTGTCGATGCAAGGGACAGAGCGCCGGTGTGCGGGTGCCGAGCAGTAACCCTGCGTCGGTGCTCCAGCTCTGAAGCTGGACCCATAGCGTCGGCTTCAGAGCGCCAACGGAGAGCCTCCCTTACCCTGACCGAAGCCAGTCTGCACAAGGGAGGCTCCATCCCATATCGGGATGGGGATTGGTGGGAGGGAGGGAGACAGGACTTGGGTGGGACATGGGCAGGCTTGGGAGGTGGCTGTATGGCCACATCCTAAGCCCATCCGCGGTCTCCTCAGATCTGCGCCCGCTTTTTAGCAGGTGCAGATCCGAGGAGCACATAGGAGAGACTGGAGCCTCCCCTATGGCAAGGGAGTGAACATTCCCTTGCCTGGGGGGGGGGTCCAGCCTCTCCTATGCAGCGTTGGATATGGCGCTGCCGAGTCAGCCTTGCCATTCTGGCGCTGTATAGGATTGCGCCATCAAATACATGTGCAGTGAGTGACCATTGCTAGCTGGGGCCCCCATCGTGCCCTTCCATTTTTGATGGTCCAGTGCTACCACTAACACTGCTCCTGAGGGTTCAAGGTTTGGCCTAGCCAGGTGGGCTCTCAGATGGGTGTGGCCCCACAATCATTGCACAACCTAATTTATCCTGGATGCTATCCTGGTAGTGACATTTCCATGCCAAGCAAATATCTGACAACTGGGCCTTAATATTATGTAGATACCACATCAGAATGTAATAAGCATAGCAATTTTTTTTTTTAAAAAAAGGTAGAATAATAAGGTCAGGTAAAATGGTAAGAGAACCTGACCTTAACATTACAGAGTAGAGAAAAAAAATGATAGCAAAATATAAGAATGTAAGAAAAAATTTCCATTTTGATTTTTAATTTTAATTTTCCAGTAAATTTTTCCATTTTAATTTGAGCCAAGTTTAGATACTGCATTTTGTTTAGCAATTGAAGAGCTAAAGAACCAGGACTTAGGCTGGTACAGTTAGGCCAGCAAAATTTGGCCGGCATAAGGACCACCGGAAATTTGGACTACTCTTAGAGTCAGGAGGGATGGTACATGGTCTGGAGTCAGGAGGGATGGTCTGTGTGCTGGCCTCTCTGACTCCAGGTGGGGTTCCAACATGCTTTATGGTGACCCTTGTGCCAGCCAAACTTTGCTGGTCTTACTGTGCCAGCCTAACTCCAGATTAGGACTGCATCCTAATTCACTTCCCACTGAATTCAAAAGAAAGGTGTTTTGTTGACTTTAAAAATCCTCTACTATATCCTAAATATGGTTGTAAATATACACACAGCACTGCACAAATGGTAGCATTTGAGTTCTGAAAATTAATTCCCACTGTGTTGAGTTGCAAAGGGATTCAACATTATTTCCCTAAATACATTTTCACATAAGTCTTTTCAAACAGCTAAGCTACCCTCATACACTGCCAAGAGTTTTTCGGAAGCAGCATTCGACAAAACCAGAACACATTTCAAAAATGCACTGTGAAAACCCAATTCATCCATCAAGCATGAGAGGTCACACGCAGCAATGACAGTGGGAGGAACATGGAAAGTGTGATCCCAGATGTGAATTGTTGCCCTTGTACATGGGTACCTTATGCCTAGCCACACAAGCCTCAGAGATTTTGTGAGGAGAGGGATTACTGTATCACTTGCTGGCTTCTTTGAGTGGTCCAAACATACTTTACAATGTCCCTTGTGCCAGCTAAACTTTGCTGGCCTCACTGTGCTGGTTAACTCCAGGTTAAGATTGCACTCTCAGGCCATTCAAGAGCAGAACCGACATGTGCTAATCCAGCAGCTCTGAACCAGCGCTGGCCAGGCTGATACAGGGAGTGGGAAAGGTTGGTGGGATGGTGGTTTTGGGTGGATGGAAGGTGGGGGAGGGAGGTCTGGGAAGTGGATCAGGCCCAGGAAAGGGGTGGGGCCAGCTTGGGCGTGACCTAGGCTGGTTCCTAACTTCCATCCCCAGTCCAACTGTAATTACACAGGCTGCTTGAATTTGTGCCCACGAAATCATGGGCAAAGATCCGAGTAGCTCCATATGGCTGGCTGGAAGGTGTGGAATGCAAGAGTTGGGGTCCTTAAAAAAAAAAATTGAATCCCTTGAGCTCTCTCTGGCATGATTAAAGTTAAAACAGAATGCTTCCAGTTGCTGTATTCATTCAAGTCTAGGGCTTCTGGCAGGAAATTAGGCTCTGCAAGGTCCTGTGGGGAAACTCCTTGTGGGAAAGGACATTCTCTAGGGAAACCACATGGTGACTTTAATCTGGCCTAAAGCCAATGTAAATGTCTAACATAGACAGGCTCTATACGATTGAGACATAGTCCAGGAATTAAGACTTCTCTCTTCACAGATGGTCAATGATTTAATTTCATTAAACGAATGCATCCCACATTGGCGCAATTATATAACCGCTTGTCATGGTAGAAAGAAACGGAATCTTCCATAAGGTTTTAGGATTGGGAGGACTTCATTCTATTTCTGAAAGTGGGAGAAACATTGTTTATTTCATGATGCAATGGAAAGATGATGACAAATACAGGCAGCCCAGTCCTAAGCTGTACCTTGGCTGTATGCATCACAGCTTGGGAGTAGGGTGGAGGTCTCCTCAGGATAAGGGCAGCGGTGTCATGCAGCCGGAACGCTGGGAGGGACGAACGGGTGAGTGGCAGCCCGCCCGTAGCGTCACGCTCCGTTTCACCGGCTTCCCCGCCCCTGCGGGGAAGCCGATGAAATGGAACGTGACGCTACAGGCAGGCTGCCGCTCACCCGTTCGTCCCTCCCAGCGTTCCGGCTGCATGACGCCACTGGGTAAGGGGATATTTTTCATGTTGTGTCCAGAGGTGTACTGAGATCCTTTTCAGGCCTCAGAAAGCCTCCCAGATACTACTAGAAGGCACTTCCAGTCAGTGGTGTCATCTAAATGATTTAAGAACAGGTACTCACTTTTGATTGGCACATGTCGGGACCCGCCCACCGGAAGTGACATCATAAGCCGGAAGTGATGTCATGGCAGGAAGTGACATGAAAAAAGCCCTTTTTGAGGCCTCAGATGATTTTAAACTGACCCAACAGTTGCAACTCCCAGTCTGCACCCCCAGAACATGTTAAGGAGGCCTGGCATCATGTTAAAGTGACCCAACAGTTCCAAAACCCCAGAGCAGCTCATTTTTCAGTGGCAAGGTAAGGCTCTGCTCGCTGCCTGCCTGCCTGGATCTGGGAACGTGCAGGCAACTCAAACATGCAGGAAATTCAAACGTTGCAGGGGGCGGAGTCAGCGAGTGGGCGGGTGAATGGGTGGGGCCAGCCGTAATCCTAGAAACCGGTACTCGCGTACCCCCGCGTAGCCCCTGCATGACATCACTGCTTCCAGTCATGTCCAGGAGGTCAGGTGGTCAGGAGATCAGGTCTGGCACCTGTGCTGTATCAAATGCGTAGGTGCTGAACCTGTGACTAAAAAGGCCTCACCTGTACTCTTTTCCAGAGAGATGACTTTCCAAAAGTCGCACAGCCTTTCCACTACAGCATTCTCAGCCTAAAGGCTTCCAAAAGCCAGAATAATATTGTTTACATAGTCGAACTACTGCAGAGGTTACAAGAATCGTCCTTGTTTCTGCAAAGTTTTTCCCAGGAGGTTTGGCAGGGTTTGAATTTAAATGGCTTTTGGTCCAGAGAATTAACTTATAGGCCAATTAGTTCCAATCACAATGGTACTTGAAAACAACCTGTTTCAAGAAACGGCCACATCCACATCTAAAGTGCTCGTTCCTTATTCTGCTTTAGGGTGGGATATAATAAATCCTCAGTGTTCTTATGAATCTTTTAAGATGGGTAACATAAACATCTGCAAGCTTGCACTTTCTGAATTTCTGTAACAACATCTCCAACTGGTTGTTTCACTTTCCTTTTTATAATAATGCTCCTTTTCGTTCTCTATGTATTATTCATATATACCTTAAATTTAATTACTAACCCACTAAAGTTAAAAATCGCACTGCACCTGATATATAAACACTATCACACTGGAGTTAAGAACACATTTTACCTTATACATAATTACTATCATGCTGAGGTAAGGTTGCCACCTTCTTTTGTGAAAACGCAAAGGTTTTTTTCCCTATATTTTTTCCCATTTTTCCTCCTAGCCTGTTTGCAAAGTTATTTTTCTTACTCCTAGAAGAAATGGAGTATTTTAGTATCTTTTTTTCTTTAAGACAACCTTTCCTTTTTTATATAAAGTGTTCTTGCATGCAGTGTTTTGTCTTCCTTTAGCTCGTTGTTATGCCTGGAATACATTAAAATGATTATCAACAAAGCAATGTGCTACTCCATGACCCAATTCATTGTGGATACACCCTGCAAGTGATTACAACTGAGGGGTATAATAAAATCCTTACAATTCTCACAGATAAACTGAAATGGTGCCTTCCTTTAGCTGGCATCTGTGCTAAGTTTTGTCCAAGATGGAAGATAACATTGTCTTCAGATTCTCAAGAAATGTTTGCATTTCTGCAATAGACAAGGTGGTATTAAAGAAGATGGCAGGCAATCCAATGTGCAAATACATGACCATATTTACATGGCAAATTTGTATTGAAATGGTTGGTTTTATGCTTGTATTGTTGCAGTTTTATTATGGTTCTTTTATGTTTCTATCCAAGAACATAAGAAGAGCCCTGCTGGATCTAGACCAGCTTCCTGTATCTCACAGTGGCCCACCAGATGCCTCAGGGAGCACTCAAGACAACTAGATACTTGCATCTCACTGCCACTCCCCTGCATCTGGCACTCTGAGACAAATTTCTGAGGTAAAATTCTGAGTTAAATATGAGGTAAATAAAACAGAATTGGTATCCTATCTGTGGGGAGGGAGCTACAATAACTTGCAATCCAATCTGGGCCTTAAGAACATAAGAGCCCTGCTGGGTCAGGGCATCTAGTCCAGCTTCCTGTATCTCACAGTGACCCATCAGATGCCTCAGGGAGCACACAAGATAACCAGATACTTGCATCTCACTGCCACTCCCTTGCATCTGGCATTCTGCCCACTTCTAAAATTACACATACACATACCCAGCATGACTTGTACCCTGTGCCTTGTGAATGGATTGTAAAGAGCTCCAGAAGGATCTCTCCAAACTGGAGGAATGGGCAGCAAAATGGCACATGCATTTCCAATGTAGACAAGTGTAAAGTGATGGACATTAGGGCAAAAACCCCCACACATATAGACTAATGGGTTCTGAGTTGTCTATAATGGAGCAGGAGAGAGATCTTGGGGTGACAGTTTGATGACCGCAGTGAAGAAGGCCAATTCCAGCTTGGGATCATTAAAGGTATTATGTACAATTCTGGTCACCACATCTCAAAAAGGATATAGTGGAACTGGAAAAAGGTGTAGAAGAGAGCGACCAAAATGATCAATGGGCTGGGGCATCTCCCTTATGAGGAAAGGCTACAGCATTCGGGGCTCTTCAGTCTAGAAAAAAAGTGCCTGAGGGGGGAGATGAATGAGATGCATAAAATTTAGCATGGGATGGATAGAGTAGATAGAAGGATGTTCTTTTCCCTCTCACAGAAACACCAGAACCAGCGGACATCCACCAAAATTGAGTGCAGGGAGAGTTCGATCAGACAAAAGAAAATATTTCTTTACCCAGCATGTAATTAATCTATGGAAATCCTTCCCACTGGTTATGGTAATGGTGTCTGGCCTAGCTGCCTTTAAAAGGGGATTGGACAAATTTATGGAGGAAAATTCCACCACAGGTTACAAGCCATGATGAGTATACCTGCTGTTTCTAGAAGCAGGCTATATATGAATGCCAGATGCAAGGGAGTGGCAACAGGATGCAGATACTGTACTTTGTTGTTTTGTATGCTCCCTGATGCATGTGGTGGCCCTCTATGAGATAAAGAAAGGAAGTTGGACTGGATAGGCCTTAGGCTTGACCCAGCAGGGCTCTTCTTAAGTCCTAAAGCCATGATAACTGGCCATGACGGAGAACTAAATATCAGTGAACCAAAATGGAAACTAAAGTCAGAGCGCAGGTAATTCTGGTTAACATTTCCCATTTGTACTGTGAAGTGGGTATGTATACATTTATAGTTGTGGAACCTACCATTGTGTCCGCGGGGGCAAAAATCCCAGAACGAGGGGGCATCCGCTAAAACTGAGGGTTGGGAGAGTTAAACAGATAAAAGGAAGTTCTTTTTTACCCAGCGGGTAATTAATCTGTGGAACTCTTTGCCACAGGAGGTGGTAATGGCATCTGGTCTAGATGCCTTTAAGAGGGGATTGGACGGATTTCTGGAGGAAAGGTCCATCGTGGGCTATAGGCAATGATGGATTGTGCAACCTCCTTACAAAGGTGGTGGGCTACTTCAGAGTACCGGGTGCAAGGGAGTGGCAATGGGATCCAAGCATCCTGTTGTCTCATGCCTCCCTGGGGCACCTGGTGGTCCACTGTGAGATACAGGAAGCTGGACTAGATGGGCCTTTGGCCTGATCCAGCAGGGCTCTTCTTATGTTCTTATGTTCTTATGTTATCCCGGGTGCAGGACACCTGGGGCGGGAGGAGGGCAGTGACAAGGCGTTTGGCCTTGCTAAGCGGTTTGGGTCCTCCCGCCCCCCCTGTCATTGTACAGCTCCAAAATGGAGCCTGGTGTGGTGTGGGGGCAGAGCGAAGTTGTGCATGGGGCAGGGAAACAGTGGAGGGGGTGGACTGCCTCCTCCTCTGTCTTTGGGCAGCCCATTGGCTGGGTCAACAACTGTACTTTAACAGTACTGGGTCAACAACAACCCTTTAGCATTCTTTCAGCCTTGGGATGCTCCTGAATGCCTCACTGCATCCGGATTTTGGAAAGCAGGTGTTATCTTTCTGCTTACTCCATCCCGTTGTCTTTGCTTTTTCCGGGGCAGACTGATGTTCGCTTCATCTTGCCCCTATTGAAAAATCTGTTCTAGCATGTTTGGTCATAAAATGTGATCAGCCACTCTGAACAAGTGTGAACAAGACAGAATAAGGCAAATCGAAATATGAAGACTCAAAGTAACAATCAATCACTCTACCTGTAAAGCAATCTCTCTGCAATAACATCTCCACCCAAACAAATGAGCTTTTAAGCGCTGTTTTAAGAATTCCCTCTGATAGGAATCCCAAGCCTCACAGCAGGAAGCTGGCTTCAGCAGACTACCCAAACAAACTCTTTCCCATGATCAAGGTCAGAGGCAGGTCAGCCATTCATCGAATATTACATCCCCTCTCAAAAGCAGGAAGTGTTTAATATCAGGTTTCTGTGTCCACCATTCCTTACCGGAAGCTGGATTTTCCCTTTTTCTTTTTCCTAAGGAAGAGCAAAATCTGGTATGTTAAAATTCTTTTGTGTACCTAAAATAGTACCGCAGTGGTTCGCAAACGTTTTAGCACCGGGATTCACTTTTTAGAATGACAGTCTGTCTGGGGTCCACCAGAAGTGATGTCATGGCCAGAAGTGCCATCATTGTGATGCCAGAGCCTGCTGCTTTCCTGAGAATGCAGCCATCAGTTGGGTGATTTCTCAGCCATTTTCCAAAAGCAAAGTAAATCAGAAAAAAGTCTATTTATAACCTTGACACAAGCAAAACAACCACACAGCTCTTCCTCTTTCCAGTATTCCATCTTCCCAGATTTTCAATATGGCTGCTCTTAGGTAAGGTTACCAGATACAAACTGGGACAGAGTGCCTATACCTTTAACCATTGTATAGAAGAGGGAATTTGGGCAGATGAAGCTCATCATGGAAGGGCTTCAAAAGCTGCACCTGCCAAACTCCCTCTTCTGTACAATGGTTAAATGTATAGGCACTCTGTCCCAGTTTGCATCTGGCAACCATACACTTCGGTGCTTTACGACCCACCTGAAACTGGCTTGTGATCCCGACCCACAGTTTGGGAACTACTGTACTGTAGTACAGTATACACGGTTCACAAGGTGATAGATGGCACCATGAAAAAGGTTGTGGGAATACATGATTCCCAGATATCTAGTGTCCTATTTATGTAGCTGTGTTGAAATAGCCTTCATGAATGAACATATAGGATTGAGATGGGGACATGATTGAGATGTACAAAATTATGCATGGGAGTGGTTAGAGGGATGTTCTTTTCCCTTTCTCACAGCACCAGAACCAGGGGACATCCACTAAAATTGAGTGTTGGGAGAGTTAGAACGAATAAAAGGAAATACTTTTTTTACCCAGTGAGTAATTAATATGCGGAACTCCTTGCCACAGGAAGTGGTGATGGCATCTGGCCTAGGTGCCTTTAAAAGGGGATTGGACAGATTTCTGGAGGAAAAGTCCATCATGGGTTTTGGCCATGCTGGGTTGTGCAACCTCCTTATGTTAGTAGTAGGCTGCTTCAGAATGCCAGGAGTGGCAACAGGATGCAGGCATCTTGTTGTTTCATGTGCTCTGAGGCATCTGGTGGGCCATTGTGAGATACAGGAAGTTGGACTAGATGGGTCTTTGTGTTGGAGTTGGGACAACTCTGTCTGCTGTCTAGAGGGGGCACTCTAATGTCCAAGAGGAAAAATCTGATGTCCTGTGGTTTGACCCCTCTACCTGTCCCTCTCTGTGATACCTGCAGAGGGTGTGGCCTTGACCTTAACTTCCTTCCTTTGCACCCTGAACTCTCTCTCTTTTGTATCCTAACCATCAAGGTGATAAGATGTGCATACCAGGGGCTCTCTGCCCTCCGCCATCTTGAGCACACTTCCACGCATGGTGATGCAGCTGTTAGGGCATTGCCTTCTAAGTGATAGATGTACCTCTGATCCTAATCAGATGCTGTAGATATGCAACCAATGGAACACTGTGAGTAAACTATTCTTTTTTGCATCTTTACCAAGCCTCTGCCTGTGTCTTTTGTTTATTAGCAGTCAGCCTGGGGTGAAGGAGGTTCCCATGGGTGAGACAAAAGGGGGAATCCGCTGCTAGCGTTACTCTGCTTTCCCCCATCACCAATAAGAAATAATTCCAATACTTTGGCCTGATCCAGCAGAGCTCTTCTTGTGTTCTTATGTTCTTAGCCTGTTTTAGCTTTTCGGCAGTGGAAGAAAAAACGCAAAGCTCCAGAGTCACCATTGGCAAAGAGTCCAGTAGTGTCAGCCTACCGGTACGCTGGGCGTGTCTTCCGGGTGAGTGGCAGCGCGATCGCTGCGTTCTGTTGCGTAATGGCGAAAGCCCGCCCGCTGCAGCGGGCGGGCTTTCGCCGTTACACAACAGAACGCAGCGATTGCGCTGCCACTCACCCGGAAGACACGCCCAGCGTACCGGTAGGCTGACACTGCTGGCAAAGACAGAGGTTTTACATGCTCTTAGGCTACACAGGCACGCACTGCTCCACTATCCTCCCCTCCCAGAGGTGTGCCTGTCACTCCCTTTGCCCCAGCACGGCTCCCTTTGCTTTCTGCAAAGAAGGCTTCTTGAAGGGTGGAATCTGCTAGGGCCGCCTTAAGTTTGAGAATTGTCTTCCTGCGAGAAGCTGGTTTTGCAGCCAATTCTTTGCAGCTATGGGCTTGATGGCGGCAGATCTGGTGGTTGTATTTCCTGTGGTGGTGGGTCCAATGGTCATGAACAGGGTGGCAATATGTCCAGAAGTGAAGCTCCCAGACACTTTGCCAAGAACCCTTCGCATGGCAGAGGAAGACATGAACACTTGACTGTGGGAGCTCCAAACATCAGGACAGGCTAAGATAACAGGAGAGACTGCTGTGAGAGTATGACCATATATCCTTAAAAAAACCTTTTTCTTTCTTTCTTTTTTTTGCCACATGCCAGATCACTAAATAAAATGGAACGGTCTTATTAATGAAGTAGAAAGTTGCAGACCAATTAATGTATTCTGTTTTCATGCATGCATTTGCACACAATTAGCAAAAAGTTACAAGACCACTGGCAATTTCAAGGCACAACTTTCACGGTGCCTGTAGACGAGATGAATAATTGTTTTGCAGAAAGGATTCAAAATTGGGGCTTGTAGCTACAAAACCACACGCAGGTCAGGAGAACCCTAAAGGGGGTCTTGAACTGGTGGTGACCAAAGGAATGTCAAGCTGTGATTCAGCCACTGCTTCAGAGACTCCTTCGGGGAGTTTGGCCGTACCAGCAAGGAAGCCTCTTGGCATCCATGGGCAGGTCAGCTCATAGTCCTGGATTTCATACCTGTTCCTGAGTCAGGCCAAGTAGTGAAATTCAGGGGGTTCACCCAGGTTCTATAGAACCGGTTGTTAAATGGCTGGGTCCCACCCACTCGCTTACCTCAGCTGGCTTCGAGTTTTTTTTTTGGTCTGGCTATGACGTCATAGAACCGGTTGTTAATTCATTTGAATTGCACCACTGGTCAGGCCACCATTAATGTAAGCAATTAAGAGCACAATCCTAACCTGAGCAGGAGCAGGCAGGCTGGCCGGCCTGCGCTGCATCCTAACCAAGTTAGGAGGAGGCAGCAGCTTAGCCTGAGGCAAAAGGGTGAATGGAACAAAGCAGAGGGAGGGTGTTCCAGTGAGCGGTGGACGTGCGTTGGTCCAATGCAGCGTTTGGATTGTGCTGCCCATCTGACAACCACTACTGTTGTCCTTCATATGTATCATGCTCATGTTTGCCAGCCTCACTCAGTGGCAACATGAGCTAGAATTTTATATATATATTTTTTAAAAATCTGAGATTGTTATAAAAGGTAGTTTCCCCATGATGAAATGGTCTAGTCGTGACCGACTGTAGGGGGTGGTGCTCATCTGCATTTCTAAGCTGAAGAGCCTGCGTTTGTCCAAGAACAAGCTTCCATGTTCATGTGGCTGGCATGACTATACGCCAAGGCGCATGGAACGCCGTTACCTTCCCACCGAAGTGGTACCTATTTATCTACTCGCATTTTTACATGCTTTCTAACTGCTAGGTTGTCAGGAGCTGGGACAAGCAACAGGAGCTCACTCCGTTGCGCAGTCTCAAACTGCCAACCTTCCAGTCAACAAGCTCAGCTCAGCAGTTGAACTCACTGCACCAGCATGTCCCCATGGGCTATATTACAGTACCTCAAAAACTGCATGAATGCAGCCATTGGTTCTGCATTACAATAAGCTGCTTTTTTCCTGTATTATTTATCTATACTTATCTATTTGTTAACATACAATAAAGGGAAATAAAAATAGAAAATATAAATATGTACAAATATTTAAATCAATCAATTCTTAATTACATTCTATGTCACAGCAGTGTTACTGTTAGTTATATTATTGGTTGTTTGTTTCAAGCACTTACGATGCCAACAAAGGTTTCTGATCTGATCTGATCTGATCTGAAATACATTCTTGTATCATGTACAAATCATTTACATATACAAAACCATATACAAATCCAATCAGAATAAATATTTAACTTTTTAATATCATGATAACAATTAGCACATAGACATAATATTGGCAGCGAAGCATTTTCTGTCCCTTGGCCATATGCAATAAGTAGGCGTAGTTACTGCATAATGCTACCTTTTAGTGAGCATTTTGATGTGCCAAAAACCTGCAAACATTTCAAATTTTGCCTGAGCAAAGACTTCCAAATGCACTCCCTCCTCCAGTTTAAACGTAACACGGTGGCAACTTAGAGATTGTGGGTCCTCTTCCCAGTGTTGTTGATTTTAGCAACATTGTTTTAATTTTCATTTGAATTCCTATACACATTTCACTGGAACAAGGCTCTCAAATCTGCCTTGGAACGAAGTATCCAAGTACCCACTGCTCAAATGTAGTATCAGTCCTAACTGTGACAATCTGGGGCAGTTAAATGTTATCCCCACTTATCAGACTGAAAACCAGTGGTGGTTCTACTGTTATTTTGGGGCGGGGAGAGTGCCCCCTGGAGCTGCACCAGTGGCGTGGTGGGGGGGGGGCAGTGCAGAGCGAGCTGTGTTTGGCCCATCTGCCCACCCCTGCACTTGGATGGCTTCAAATGAAGCATGGCATGGCAGGGGCAGAGGAGCAGACAGGAGGCAATGCTGGGGGTAGGGATCTGGGGACCATCGTATCACAATGCTCCAGGCACCAGTCAGCCGAGCTACACTACTGGTCTTGACTATAAACCTGCAATATGCATGTCCAAGTGTATCCACTAAGGGTGCAATCCTAAAATGAGTTAGGACGGCATAAACTAAGCCAGCAAAGTTTGGCCAGCACAAGGGACACTGTAAAGTATGTTTAGACTACGAGAGTAGTCCGAGTTAGAGATGCCAGCCCATAGACGTGAACCATCCTCCCTGACTCTGACAGCAATCCAAACACACTTTATGGTGGCCCTTGTGCTGGCCCAACTTTGCTGGCTTAGCTAATGCCAGCCTAACTCCAGTTTAAGATTGCACTCCAAATCAGTGTTGTTCAAACTTTTTAGTCTGGGACCCACTTTTTAGAAAGGCACTTGTGTTGGGACCCACCGGATGTGATGTCATTAACCTAGAAGTGATGTCATAGCCAGAAGTGACATCATCAAGCAGGAAGTGCTGTCATTGTGACATAATCAAATGACACTCCTGGAATGTAATCTGGCATTCTTGGACTGCAGCAATTGTACAACCATAAAACATCCCTGACAGAAAGCAAGATGAGGACAAAATACGATGTAAAAGCACTGAACTAAAAACAAAGTTTTAAAAAACCTTCACTTGAAAATTGAAACTGTTAATACTCACAAAAGGAATATAACAAGAGTAAGGTCTGCAGTTTCCAAGCTTTCCACGACCCACCTCACATCAGGTTGTGACCAGTGGTGGGATTCAAATAAATTAACAACCGGTTCTATGTCCTTCAGGGCGGCCTTCAGGGTGGCCGCTGCCTTTCTTCCCTCTCCCAACCTAAAATTAACAACCGGTTCTGCAGAACTGATGAGAACTGGCTGAATTTCACCACTGGTTGCGACCCACTAAGTGGATCCTGACCCAGTGTTTGAATAACATTGCACTAAATTATCCGCTGGCTCCTCACAGAAAAGAACTGTGCAGCTGTTCCTTCCTCTTACGCCCTTTAGAGAGAAAAAAACCTGGTGACCCAAAAGAGCACTTCAATACATTTCTAAATTCTTGCAAACTTTCCGGTTACAAATGTCTCAAAGTACAACAAGAGAGTGTCTACCTCCAATGCGGAAATCAATCAAACCAACTGCCGCCATGAGAAGCATTCTCATACTATTCTGACATTTGTATTTCCAAAGTTGTTTGGCTTTCAAAACTACTGAAAGCTCACCTAATGGTTGAAACAATGCTGAGAAGGTAGGCTCAGAACTGTACAAAACAGATTTAGAACTGAACAAAGGCAATTACCACCCCAGCGCTGTTTGACAAACATGATGCCTTTTATTATTATTAGATACATTTATATCCTGCCCTCCCTCCAATAACTCAGGGTGGCATATAAGGCTCCCCTTTCTATCCCCACAACAACCCTTTGAGCAGGCTAGTGCCAGGTGGGTGGGGCACTGACTGAGGGACCACACCCAGACAGCAGAGTGCCGGTCTGGCTGAACTGACCCCCGAATGTTCAGCAACAGTGATATCATCCAGTGTATAATCAGAGAGTGGGCAGGGAGGACCTATTTCAGGGTTTTTTCCCTGCTTCCCCCAGCACTGTGGTAAGATCATTTAGCCTGAGTGACAGTAACTGGGTCACCCAGGGCGCAATCGTAACCAAGCGTTAGGCCAGCAAGGTTTGGCCAGCACAAGGTACACCGTAAAGCACATTCGGATGACTCCCGGAGTCAGAGAGGTCAGCACACAGACATGCACCATCCTCCCTGACTCCGAGTGGTCCAGACATGCTTCACAGTGGCCCTTGCGCCAGCCAAACTTTGCTGGCCTAACTGTGCCAGCCTAACTCCAGGTTATGATTGCTGATGAAAGATCCTTATAGTACAAAGTATTTCTGTTCAGATAAATCAAGGTCTTAGTCTGCCTGAAGGTCCATGAAAGCTCTTATCTCTAATCCCAAAACCCAATTCTATAGGGACAGGTTGTGTTAATTCAGTGCTGCAGAAGAGAGATGTTGCCTGCCCACAGTCACCATCATTTCAAGTGTTACTCCTGATGCTTCACATACGTGGCATCAAAAACTTTCTCAGGCTGAGCCATACATTAAATTAAACCCAGTGCAGATGCATAGGAGCAGCAGATCTATCTTTGCTTTGTTTGATCTTAGAAGGAATCACGCAGGGCAATCCAACTACCCTCTCTTTGACTGACACAAGCCACTTGTGTCAGCTGAGCTCTGTTGGGATGGCTGGTGCTTACCCGGAGGCTCGAGCCTGCTCCTAACCTGAGTTGGAGACAGCACATGCCAGCTGGCTTGCCCGTTCCAGCGCAGATTAGGATTGCGCCCTCAGGAATATTTCCTGGAAGGACAAGAGCCATACGGGCAGGATGATGGTGGCCATGTTTCTCCTTTGCAACAGTACTAAGACACCTTCTAGGTGGTAAGAGGGCTGAAGGGCAAGTGCTGAGCCTGCAGCATTCACTGTAAAAGCCATCCAAATTAGGGGCTGCGGAAGAGGTTGCCCCGTGTGCTCCCAGGGAGGCCAAAGAGAAGCAGGAGAACACCAAGGAGGAAGACTCTGAGTGCTGCTGTCTTTCCTCCTCTATTTTGCAGGGCTTGCTGTTTAATCCTTGGCTTGCCACAGTGACATAAAGTGGGACAGTTAAACCTTTTGAATATCCACCTGGCACCACAGTGGTGTTCATAAAATTGGACACTCTCTCTCTCTCTCTCTCTCTCTCTCTCTCTCTCTCTCTCTCTCTCTCCCCCTCCCTCCCTGCCCCGCAACCTGCCTCATTAGGATAAAAGGAGATAAGATTGAAGTTTAAGTATCTTGAGACTTTCTGATCAGCTGTGGCAGAATCTGTACAAATGTAAATTACAGGGGGATAGTCATGTTAGGGTTCAGTCCTATCAAACATTTCATAAGAACATAAGAACATAAGAAGAGCCCTGCTGGATCAGGCCAAAGGCCCATCTAGTCCAGCTTCCTGTATCTCACAGCGGCCCACCAGGTGCCCCAGGGAAGCACGAGACACAAGACGCTTGCATCCTGTTGCCACTCCCTTGCACCCGATACTCTGAAGTAGGCTACTACTAATGTAAGGAGGTTGCACAATCCATCCATGGCCTATAGCCCACGATGGACTTTTCTTCCAGAAATCCGTCCAAACCTCTCTTAAAGACCAGATGCCATAACCACCTCCTGTGCCAAGGAGTTCCACAGACTAACCACCCGCTGGGTAAAAAAGTACTTCCTTTTATCTGTTTTAACTCTCCCATGTTTGTTCCCCTGTGTTTGTTCCCCTGTGATAAGTGTGCAGGGCAGGTGATGGTCTCCTCGCCTCTGTGCTGGCTATTTTGCTGTCTAAGTGGGCCTTCATGTCACCCCACTCCGCCCCTCTCCCGCCCAGGAATGCCCTCCGCCCCCTCCCGGAAATGGCTCAAGGCTGGCACCGCTACACTTACCGGCTTGCATTGCTGCCCCGAGGTAAGGGGACACCACCCCCACCACAGAATACAGCTCATACCTCATTGACACGACTGTGTCAGCACTGGAAATCTGAATAAGATTGGGCCTTTAGTCTGTTTTAGCAGGAGCAACAAAGAATCATGCAGCAACTTAGACCGCAATCCTAACCTGGAGTCAGGCAGGCACGGTTAGGCCCTCAAAGTTTGGCTGGCACAAGGGACACCATAAAGCGCTTTTGGACCACTCTCGGAGTCAGAGAGGCCAGCACACAGACATGCGCCATCCTCCCTGACTCCAAGAGTGGTCCAAACACACTCCAAACCCTTGTGCCCTTATGCTAGTCAAACTGCTGGTCTAACTGTGCCAACCTAACTCCAGGTTAGGATTGCATTCTATATCCATTCATTGTGACTTGCAGTTACATAGACTTGCAGTTATATAGAACCCAATTGGGCCACCTGTACTTTAAGAACAAAAACGTAGGTGCCTTAGGAACAAGACAGAACATTTCCCACATAATAATTCAGTCTACATTGTTCACTGACACATATCATGTCTTTCCAGTCCTCTGATCTAAATTATAAATGGTTGCAGTAACATAAAAAAAATTGGGCATGTATATCAGGAACTTTGGAACAAAGTCTAAAGTTCCTGACACTCAAAATTAATATTCATGCAGATATGTGTGGTAAATTACACTCCATCAAACAGCAGGAGAAAAGGTACTAAAAGTTTTTGAACACTGCCATTTGACTAAAAGTGCAGGGGGAGTTGGTGGGTAGGTGTCTAGCTGTATTATCTGAGTAATAAAGTTTCA
Source organism: Lerista edwardsae (assembly GCA_029204185.1). Lineage (NCBI taxonomy): Eukaryota > Metazoa > Chordata > Lepidosauria > Squamata > Scincidae > Lerista > Lerista edwardsae. The sequence continues at coordinate 44,409,530 of JAJKFI010000002.1, read as the reverse complement.
GCCGCAGCACGGAACTAAGGATTATGCCCACCGAGAACAAGAACAGAGAGTGGGCAAGAAGAGATCATATTCTTTTTTATTGTTTTAGTTTTGGATTGTTCCTGCAGGTGTCAAATGGATTTTTGTAAAGAAAACAGATCCCTAGGAAGGTACTCAACAAGTTCTAAAATAGTGACATAGGAATCAAAATGTCAGGGAAAGACTGCAAAAATAATTTCCTGTACTTCTATAATAAAGCAATGAGCAGGGGTGGTTTATTTTGTGGAAAACCTCCTTTGGGGCATTAACAGCCACCTTTTGGTGGTTAAAATATCTGAATAAAAACAGAAAACACCGCATTTTGGTGTTGAAGATATTTTCCAGAACTTAAAATAGACTACTTGTCCAACTAGAAATAATACTGTGGCTGCATCTGCTGATACTATATCACCTGCATCATCTACCTGCTACACTTTTAAAGCATTTTAAATTAGTAAGAATGACAACTCAGATTGAGCATGTAGAATAACAACACATAACACTGCGATTTGCTATTTTAATCAAGATACATTTTCGGAAAAAATATCACCCCCAAACCCCATCCCTAGCTATGGGAAACAAAGGGTAGCCAGCACACTGTAATAGGCTGTAGGGAGTTTTCCTCCCTCACCCCCCACTCCCGGAGCAAGAAAGGTTTTTTTAGTGACCCAAAGTAAGAATAAAGGAAGGTAAGGACATCCCCCAAATCTGTGGATAATTGAAAATATGGATACAGAATTCATGGATACGGGAGCCCACCTATAATATACAGTTTTTCATTTTAAAAAATCAGGTTTATAAATGAATGAATGAAATTTATATGAATGAATAAATTTTACTTGGATATTTCTTTGTAATCAGCATGATCTAATTCAGTGCAAAAGAGAAACGTGTCATTTACAAAGAAGCAATGCCGTGCTTAAACTGATAAATTTTATAGTGTGTGTGTGTGTGCACGCGTGTGTGTAAAATATTTTAAGTTTGATATTGTTGTCAACTATTTTAAATCTGTTAAATTGCTGTGGGCCAGGATAAAATTTTGCGGCAGTCTGGATTTGGCCCCCCGGACCCCTGATCTAGCCTGTTGTGCAGGGTTGTTGTGAGGTTAATGGAAGGGATTAGGCAGTCCCCTGAGCAACTTGGAGGAAGGGAGGGATAACCTTTACATATATAAATTGCATAATTACACTGAATAATTGGACATAATAAAAAGGCAAAGGAAGTAAGGGCTAGGCTCCCATTGGCTGCAGCATTAGCTATTTTGGCACCACTGCTCCAACAGCTCGACTGCAGTTTAGGGTTGCGCAAAAGATCCATTTGCTCCATTATTTCACATGCACGTTTTAAGCACACCTTTTGATTGCTTTCCCTTTGACCACAGAGATACAAAGTCTATAAAAATGTGTATCTCCAAGATTCTATGGACCTGGGTTGTGAACTTGGTGCCCCACAAAATATATTTCCAGTTGGGCCCCACAGCTTCAAAGTCTGGCTCTGTTCTTGTGCATGTGGGAAAGAAAACGTGTCTTGCACTATTTGCACATAGGCCATGTCCAGCCAAGAGCTACTGATTGTTCTTTCTGTGCCATCACTCCTATCTGGGTCAGGCAGGGCAGTCCATGCAAATAGTCTTTTTGGAAGGGGGTGTCATTCATACTCAGCATCTTTCAACTCCTATTTTGGCCTAGCTGCTGAAATGCACAACACAACAATGCATCACTCACCTCCACTGCCCTTGTTTAGGGCAAACAAGCTATGTAATATGTCACATTCCACACTGCCAAGTAGCAGATGCTGCTTTAGCTGCTCCAGCATAAACTACTATTCCTGCTATGGCTGGGAAAGGGATTATCATCTGTTTAGAGGTGGATTCACTGGTGGCCCTTGCGCCGGCCAAACTTTCCTGGCCTGACTGTGCCGGCCTAATTCCAAGTTAGGATTGCGCCCTTGGAGAACAGACTTTGGCTCTGCAAACAGGATTTCTACCTTTAACAAACTGAAAATGGAGAGAATGTTGTCTTCCCTTACTAGAGAAGGAAACTGTAAATGCTGGATTAATGTCATAAATACAGTGGTTCTTTCATCACAACAGCCTTTAAGCATAGAAACCCCACATATAGACATAATGCACCTTGTGGTTTCTTCCCTGCAATTATGCTAACAAGCATGATGCTGGAAAAGGATTAGCCTTGATAGACAATCAAAGCTTCCTTCTGGGGACAATGGTGCAAAGAGAGATAGGCTCTAGAGCTGGAGTTATTACGACTACCTGCAGGAGGCCGGCCATATGTTAGTTATGTAAGTCGGCCAGAAAGGTGCGAAAGCCCTGAAAATGCTTAGTCATTCTTCTGAGCTTTTCAATGACATCTTGTAACACTTTTGATTCTAAAGGAAAAGCCATCATGCAAATACTCCCCTGACAGGTTCTGCTTAGTGTTTATCGCTCAGCGTGGCAGCCATGACACCTGGCTGAGTAAAAATCCCAGTGGGAGTCTAGCACTCGGCCTGCCAGCAGGATGTGGACATCTGTGGGCTCTGAAAGAGCAAAGCTCTAAGAGGCAGGAAGAGCCTACAGAATAAGGCCGCTGCCAATTTCACCCCATATTCTATAAAATAAGAGCATAAGGCAGAATCAAAAGAGATTTAACAGAAGGGCTTCTAATACCTCTTTAGCTGCAATGGCTTTTTTCTCTTGATTTATTTCTTTGGGGTGTTCTGAAGAATGGCTAAAGAAAAATGATCAGGAGAGATATTGCAAAAAAGCTTTCCATTTAATCACCTTATCTAGCGATCGTGTTATCTTTTAAAGTCTTTTAGAGACAATAGGTTGCATTGAAAGTATAATAGGCCTGGAACTATTTTACTTTCATTTCAGATTTAAAGATAGGGGTTTTTTTCTCTCTTCAAAGGAAAATATATTTAACAAAAAAATTTCTTTAGTTCTTTAAAATGAGTTTTTGCCTCCCCCCTCCTATGCATCTCCCCCCCCCATATGCATCCCCCATCTCTTCCTTTGAGAAGAGGATTGGAACTGGATTTTGTTGTGTGGACTCTTGAGACTCTCTTGTAATGCCCCAGTGGTCCATGATTGAATTTATTATGAAATGCTAAGTAAATGCATGCTCACATTCAGAATCTGTATTAAGTTACATTCCGTGAAGACAATGAGAAATAAAAATATTGGACCTTAGGAGGGTGTATCTAATACAAACGCTATTAATGTACCTCCCAATGATTGCTCAGAGGCAGAGGTGACCACAAGGGCAGCAGTAGATGGTTTCAAACGGCCTGTGCTCACATCTGTGTAAATACTGGAGTGGCGAGCCACTCAGAGTTCCAGGGGCTGAAATTTCAAAAAAAAAAAAAAATTCAACTACAAAAAGTCTCTATCTGTAACTGTAAAAAAAAAAAAATGAAATCAGTATTTCTTTTCCCTCTCTCTCCCTCGCCTTTTTTGACTTCTGTTTAACAAAATAATAGAGACCACCAAGGAAGAATAGGGCAGAAAAGGGACATGGGAATAATGAATGCACAGATCAAATTGACACGGTTGCTTTTGGTACTGTCTATTCTGCTTTCAGGATGTTATCCTTTGCATATTAATAATGTTAATCTCCTAAGGAACCATACTGTAGAACTCTGCGGAAATATTCTAAAACAAAGTTTCTAATTCCTTATCTCTCTGTCTGTCTGGTTAGGAAACTGTTCGCCTAAGTACCATATTTTGAATGAAAAACCATGCAAGGTGAAGGTGGTGTTTCTGATAAAGTCTGATAGTGCTGAAAACTGATGAAAAACTAAAATTTCATATTCCTAAAGCAACTGTGTTTTTTGAGTAGGTGTTTTTTTCCTGAGGTGCTCAATGCTTCACTCAACAAGAGGGGAAAAAAAGCTCTGTGATAAAAATACAAGGAAAAGAGATTCTACAGCTGGTGCCTTATGTGCTTTCTATTTATTTCAAGATGATAGGAGGGATGAAAAGTTCTATCCTAGGGCTATGCAATCCTATATTTGGGCTGCAATTCTATCCACACCTATTGGGTCTGAATACGTAAGAACATAAGAAGAGCCCTGTTGGATCAGGACAAAGTCCAGCTTCCTGTATCTCACAGTGGCCCACCAGGTACCCCAGGGAGCACACGAGGCAACAAGATGCCTGCATCCTGTTGCCACTCCCTTGCACCTGGCATTCTGCACTTGACACTCACACCTGGCACTCCCTTGCACCTGGCAAGAAGAAGTCTACTAGATGGCCTGATGGCCACTCACCCGGGAGAGCGCTTCACTATTAGTGAGCAATTCATGCCAATCATGAGAGTAAGTCCCATTGATTATAATGGGGCTTACTTCTTACTTCTTACATATGCATACAATGTCTAAGCTAATGCATATCAATATGAGTAGCATCCAATGTCCCAACCAATGAGAAGAAAGGTTTACACTTTTTTTCCCCTCAAGCGTGAAACTACGCCATAACAGGGCTGTATCCTAAAGCCCATTTGGAGGCAGCAGCAGCAACGTGCAGGATGAGGTTTTCCCCTTGCACACGCGTAAGCCGCGGTCGCCCCTATGGGCCTGCTCGGATCTGCACCTGCTGTTTTGCAGGTGCAGAGGAATGTGGACTGGACCGGCCCGAAACGGGCCACCCTGGCCAGGGACAGGCTTTAGGATATGGCACTACGGCTGTCCTGCATCACCTCCCCCATCGCCACCCACTGTGTCGCCCAGTTACACCCCTGGCAAGCCTCTGGAATGCCCTCATGGGGGCCCTTCACTGACTGTTCACCACCGACGTTTGACTGGCGCAAGGCCATCAATCATTCTCTGGGCACAACTACTATGAAGACGGATTACCCTGGTCTCATTTGGCTTATTAATGTGGTTTATGTTCCTCAACACTACTTGTACCCTTTGCTTTGAGGAGCAGGAAGGAATAAAGAGGCCATAACTTTATAAAGGCAACACATTTTGTGTAGTTATTTGAAAAGGCCAGTCTGGAGAGGAGCCCATTGTCCAATTTGTGGAGATGTTCAGGTGCACTAGCCTGGGAAACAATCCTTGCCATTCCCTAGTATAGAACCAGGCCTGGCCCTCTCATGCCAGTTGAAGCAATTGTCTCAGGCAGCAGATCAGGGGAGCACCCATCTCTTTTCAGCCAGCTTGCCTCCACTGCCCCGCCTTCTCCTTCTGCTCCGTGAACTGGAAAAGGAAGAGGGAGACAGAGAAGAAAAGGAAATGTGGAGGGGAGGAGAATGCTGAGCTGGGAGGAGCAAAGGCTGGAGCAGAGCAGAGGAGGACAGCAAAGGGGAGGGGAGAACTGGAATAGAGGTTAGTATCTGGTTCATGCCAGATCCATCCTTCCTGTTGCCTCCCGCACCCCTGCTCTTCTCCCCTCCTCACCCAGTTACATCCCAGGCCTCCCCCTCCCTGCAAACCCAACCCCCCACTGCTGATTTACGAGGTCCAGTGGGCACAGCAGGGTCAGGTGGTGGAGTACCGCCACTGCTGCCTCTCTCAGTAGCATGCACAAAATGGCTGCTGACTGCACACAGCTTGCATCACCAACAGCCATTTTAGAACAGTGAGAGTTGCTTCCATGGTCATAATGCTCCCCACCTGCCTGCCCAATCCCGTTCCTGCACCAACTTGCCCTCTGTTGTCTATTGACACTTCTCTCAGTGATCTGCAGCTAATTTAGAACGCAATCCTAATCTAGAGTTAGGCCAGCACCGTTAGGTCAGCCAAGTTTGGTTGGCTCAAGAGGCACCATAAAGGGCATTTGGACCACTCTCAGAGTTAGGGAGGAGGGTACATCAGTGATGTCATTCAGGGGGAACGGACCAGAATGGGCGTTCCGGATCCTAATGGGCTCCGTGGCTGGATCAGTTTTTTCTTCTTCAACATTTGAATTTGGCTCGCCTCGGCCGCGCATGCGCACTGCATGCGGCAGCCGTTGCCTGCACTTTGTGTGAGTGAGGCAGGCAGGCAGCAGGCAGCGGCACGAGAAAGTGAAGAAAGCGGTGGCAGCAGCAGAATTTTACCTTACTAGCGGCGAGGGAAGAAGCAACGGGTAGGTAGGCTGCGTGCCTGGGCCTCCCTCCAGCCGCAGACCCCGACAAGTGCCAATCAAAAGTGAGTTCCTGTTCCTAAATCATTTGAGTGACACCACTGGGGTACATGTCTGTGTGCTGGCTTCTCTGACTCTAAGAGTGGGCCAAACATACTTTATGGTGTCTCTTGTGCCTGCCAAACTTTGCTGGCCTCACTGTGCCAGCCAGGTTAGGATTGTGCCCATAGTCTTCATTATGTTTTAGATCCTGACCTACTACTGTTGGCTTGCCTTATCCTCTCACCCATTCCAGCCACTGCAGCAGTCATGGTTGCCCCAAGAAAAAGTATTTGAGACTGCAAACCCCTATGGGCCATGGCTGACAGCCTTCGTAAATGTTTTGTCAAGCTGGGACTGGGTCAAAAGCAACCAATTATCATGCACTATATCACTGTAATACACTCAAGACTCCTGGGGTGCTGCATAGGGCAGAGGCAGTGCTAAATCCTCAACAAAGCTTGCAGCACCAGTTCCTGCCCTCTTTCCCACTGCTTTGTTTTACATGTCTCAGGGCACAATTCTAACCTGGAGTTAGGCCGGCACAGTTAGGCCAGCAAAGTTTGGCTGGCACAAGGTACACCGTAAAGCATGTTTGGACCACTGAGTCAGGGAGGATGGTGCACATCTGTGTGCTGGCCTCTCTGAGAGTGGTCCAAACGTACTTTACGGTGTTTCTTGTGCTGGCCACACTGTGCCAGCCTAACTGAGCTGGCCTACCTCTAGGCTAGGATTGTGCCCTCAGAATATGCCATTTGCTGTTCTCAGATGAAATCTTGCTCCTTGATAGTTGTTCCTGTCCAGCCATCATGATGTCACCAGTTCATTGATCATGCTTGCCAAGAAGTGTACTATTATATGAAATGAATTTCTATGATGCCAATATCCATGAATTAAAACCTAGCCTATATCTCATGTAGGGTCATCAGCTTACTCTAGGTTCCTTTAATCTTTACCTGTCTTGCGCTCACCAATCAGATCCTTTGTGAGTCAAAAAGGAGGGTCTTACCCTAAAAATATAAACAAAAGGCTCAATAGGTTGAACATCTACTTTAGTAAGAGGCACAAGAAAAGACAGTTATCTCAACCCCTCTTGGTACACTGCCACATTTCATGGTCATTTTATAGCATCATATATACTGTACATATGGATATAGTTTATTTGTAATCATGCCAGTGATTGCCCAGTTGTTTTTTAGCCAGGAGTTAATTATTCAAACTAATGGATATTTGAAATGCTGCAAATGGATATTTGAAATGCGGTAAGTTATGGTAATAATTGTTCAACTAACCATTTAAGTCATCAAAGATCCTTACGTGCACAATGTCATATAAAAAGCCAGAAATTAAAAATTAATCAACACGATTTACGTAACTAAAAGCTGCTATCGAGATATTTTTCAATAAGGAGACAGCAGTAATTATGCTGGGGGGAAAAATATTCATTCCTGTAGTTTGAACGATTATAGCAATTTCCACCAGGGGATTTCGCAGCCAGATTCTAGTTCTGGGCAACAGTGATTAATATAATGGTTATTAATGAGAAGTCATTTTTGTATGTCTAGGGGTGTTTAGGTGTCAGTGCTCTGAAAGCAATGTGTTTAGCATATTAATAATAAAAGATAGCGCTGGATTGGTGACTAAGTAACCATATTGATTCTTCCCCCCCCCCCACCCTTTTTTGGGGGTATGTGTGTGATGTGAAAGGTCAATTAGACTTATAGAAACAATGGGGCCCTTCACAGCAGGGTCCATCGTTCCTCTGTGCTGACATCTTTTTAACCATGTACAAAGTTCATTAAATGTGCAAAAGTAGTAGTGTTAAAAGGAAGAAAGTGATTGGGTCAGAGGTCACAAACCGCGGCAAGCTGACAGCCTCTTGTGGATTACGCGGCAGGAGCTAAGTAACAGTGAGAATTGCCTTTCAGGTTGCCCACTGGGACCGAGCAGAATGAAGTCATAAGCAGCTAATGCCATTGGCTTAATTAAAATGAATATTGACAGTGGCTTTGTTTGTCTTGCATCACGCTAGATGCTAACGGAGTCTTTAAAGGGGGGGGAAGAACAATGACAAAAACAGGTTACATAACAGTAGCAAATCTCATCTTAATTAGCAAATTGCCAAAATTTAATGTGTTCCTAATGTGTCAAGAGATAAATAGTGAGCAAGAGATGTCTGGCAGTTGCTTAGTCTTCCAAATCATCCCCTCTTTTTTTTTTTTTTTTTTCCTTAGCCATGCTGCCACAAGTCTGCTCTTTAAGGTGTTACTGCTAACATCCAGGCAAAAGAGGGGTGGAAACAGTTAAATTCCCAAACTACCTTTGGTGACACTGCTTAATATGTTTGCATCAGGGTACATAATCAACTAGGCATTGACCATGCATGGCATTTTGGAATTTTTACAAACGCTACTTGAGATTTAAAATAGGAGCAATGTCATTAAAAAAAAAATCCCAGTCTTCTCTTTAAAGACAAGAGCTATCTTAACAGAACAAGCAGCTTCATTGTTATTCTGATATTTGTGGAACAGCTGAATAAAACATTTTGATCATCCGGTTGAAATTAATAATTTTAACAGCACATCTGTGAGGATTTGAGAATTGATCATTGCTGTCTCATGAAAACGACAGGTTTTTATATTCTACATCCAATTTTTTTTTTAAAAAGGAGTCATGCCAGTAGTCACTAGGATTGCGGTAACACTAATAACGTTCTAGATGTGACTAATTTGCTTGTGCCGTTCCCTCAACTCAGCCGTTTTTATGCTTTAACACAAACACACCCCAACAACCCACAGGTTTTCATTGCTGAAATGGAAGGGTTTGATGTGACATCTCTAGGTCGCAATTGGTGCCTGATTGCTCAGAATTTTGTGTGATCCATCTTTGATTTCGAAATGAGCTTTGAGTCAGTGCGGCTCTGCAGACGTACAGCTGTGCTTCAAAGGTGGTTTTATTCTTCCATTTTCCATTTTGACACACCAAATATCTTTTAGCTTTGTTTTGCTGAAGCCTACAGGAATACATGCAACGTTCCCTGACATGGTTCCGAAGAAACACAGAAGCTTATATATAAAATTACTTTCTGTTTTCACAGCTGGGTTGACAAACTTTGTGTGCCTAGAATGGATATGTGCTCGTGAAACAGAAAGAAATGATTCCATTAGCTAAATGGCATGACAGCTGTGGCATTCCCAATTGTCTTGTGGTCTCCCAATCTCTGGAAGAGTGTTAGATGCAATAGATCAGGTCCTTCTAACCGATGAATCAAGGATGAATGACCCTTGATAGGATCCTGTTACTTAAGTACTACACCTCTTCCAGATTTTCCTTTTCCTCATGTGCTCATGAGACTTTTTTCCCCCTATTATTTGCCCAAAGTAGCAGAGTTTGTTTTTCCAGAGCTAAATCCTGGACACACAGAAGGTTCGTGAGAAGGTTTGGAACCCTAGGTTTATAACATCCAAATGAAACTCTTAGCTAAACTATTTTTGTCTTTAGTAACATAAAGCGGCATCATGCTGCCGGAACGCTGGGCGGGAGGAACGGGTGAGCGGCAGCCCGCCCGTTGCATACCGCTCCATTTTGCCATCTTCACCCGTTCCTCCCGCCCAGCGTTCCGGCAGCATGGCGCCACTGGTAACACAGAAGAAACAGAAGGAAGCCCATGTGGTTTGTGCTTCCTTTGTCTTGTAAAGTCTCAAGTTTATTAATTTATATATTTGAAGAATTTATATTCTTTCCCATGCTGAAGCAAATGCCTAGGGCAGCTAACATGGGCAGGCTGGTTGAAACCACCATTTCTCAGTGGGGTTTTTTTTTTTTTAAACAGATATACTGTACAGTATTCTGTGATTCACCTAATGCTCAGTCTCAGGTCTAGCCTTCACTGTGTGGTTCTCTCCTCTGGCTGTGTGCCACTGAGCTTCAGCAAGCAATCCTAAGTCAAGCCTGACAGGTCCTCAAGGTCATACTCCATTCTTTTGCCGGCTGGCCTTCTCACACCTTTCCACACTGAAGTTTCGTACGAAATTCAATCTTTGCAGTTGGCCCCTTCACAAAGTTTGTAGTATGGCCCCTCTACAGTCATATTTTCAAGCTCTTGAGTACTCTTAAATTGTGTATGTTAGCCCTATGCAGAAGGTCCATATTGAGTGAAGGACCTTCCAAGACAATGTGCATTAGCCCCATTCTGCCAATGATCCGTTCACTAGACCCGCCACCTTCCCTTGCATTCAGTGGTTGTCTGCAGAGGCAAATGCAAAATGTGGGGAGAATTTCTCTCTGTGATTGGAAAACAGGACGAGGTTTCCGCTCATGAGCAGAAATGTCCCCGTGTTCCTTATTTGTCTCTGTAGGTGGGTGGGGGAGGCTATCTCATGCCCCATCAGTGGAGATGGAGCTATCACGCATGTTCTTGGAAAGCTGGGAGAAAGGATTGATACGTAAGGCTAATGTATTTATTTCAATTGTATCTTTTTAAATAGTGGGACGGGAACCATGCTTTCATTCTTTTGGCTATGTTAACTGCTTGGTAGACTTTTGTTGAAAGTGAAATACTGTGTGTGTGTGTGTGTGTGTGTGTGTGTGTGTGTGTATCTAATAACTTTTATTAGATAATAATAATCATCTGCAAACAGGTTGTACCTATGCCTGACAGTAGCATAGCCAGAGGGTGAATACTGCAGGTACTGCAATGCGCTATGTAAACAGCCCCTCCCACTCATTGTCAGAGCCATTCTGTGCGGTGACAGCAACATGCAGGTGCTTGCCAACCAGCAAATGCCCGTGCATTGCCATCACTGCCCAGAATGGCTCTGATGGCAAGTGAGAGGGGCAGTTTACATGGTGCTTTGCGAATCTGCAGTACTTGAGCCACCCTTGTCTGGCCACACTGTGGGTGCCTGGACTCATCCTGGAAGGTACTTTTGTAGAGTCTTCTCTATGTCCTGCCTGACTCTGATTCTATCCATCAAATCATCCTGAGAGGGGAGCTTTGGAATCTCCCAGAAGACTTTGTGATACAATACCTGACTATGACTATCAATCATTATCCTAATCCTAAATATGTGGTCTGAGCTTGGGCTTTGTTTAATCCTGCATGCTCATCTTACAGCCCAATCCTAAACTGCCCTGGAGCAGGCTGTGGGCCTGCGCTGTATCCAGTGTAGCTTCCGAGGTGACTGGAGTCTCCACAATGTGCTCCTCGGATCTGTGCCCACGAAATTGCGAGCGCAGAACCGAGGAGGTTGTGTGGCCCAAATCGGGGCCGTGTGGCCTGGGGATGAGGCTTTAGATGTGGCCTAACGCAGCGGCGTCATGCAGCCGGAATGCTGGGCGGGAGGAACGGGTGAGCGGCAGCCCGCCCATTGCGTACTGCTCCATTTCACTGCGGAGTGGTACGCAACGGGCAGGCTGCCGCTCACCCATTCCTCCCGCCCAGCGTTCTGGCTGCATGACGCCGCTGGCCTAACGGCCACATCCCAAACCCACCCCACTCCCCAGGCTTGCATGCCCACCCAGTTCCACCCATCCCCGCCCAGTTCCACCCTCCCAGAACCACCCCTGCACCAGCCGGGTTTGGCTGGCGCGCAGGCGGCTCTCCACCCACACTCCCAGGCCAGCGCTACAGCTACCGCCAGTCTGGGAGCATTAGCGCTGACACAAGTGTGGCACTCGTCATCCCCATGTTGATGCTAATGACGTAGTGCTGATGCAGCAATTTTGCATTGGTGCTGCTCAATCCCCGGCATTGCGCTCTTAATCTGGGGGGGGAGGCTGATCAAGTACATTTATGTCTATGCTCTGATCTTCAGCCTGAATAAAGTTTCCATTTCTGAAATAGCTGCCAGCTGGTCCTTCCCCCCCCTTCCCTGAATAGCCACAAACTCAGGGTGACCAAATGTTATTACCACAAAGGAGGACGCAGCACCTGAAAGCACTGCACCTTGAATGTAGGACATTCAAGAAAAATGTAGGACATTACAAATATATGGATTTGGGGATGTCATGTGTTCTTTTAATACAACCCAAGGAACGAAGGAACGCAGGACAAACACACAAGCAAGGGATGCAGGCAGCCCATTATTAATCTGTCTTGAAAAGTAGGACATCTTCAAATTTACCCAGGACAGAAGGGCTGAAATGTAGGACATGTCCTGGAGAAAGAGGACATCTGGCCACCCTGCACAAACTAGTCCTTTACCATGTAGCTTTACAATCTATGTATGTTTTTGTAGACTTACCAATTGATGACTTACCAATTGCTCGGCTGCATTTTTTGCTTCGATGCCAGTGGCCCAGACACTGAGGGTGAAATCCTAACCTGGAGTTAGGCCAGTACAAGTCCCTTGTACCAGCCCAGGAGCGTAAAGCACATTTGGACCACTTTCTGAGTCAGGGAGGCCGGCAAATGGACGTGCACCATCCTCCTTGGTCCAGAGTGCGGTACAAACACACTTTACAGTGCATTTGCAACACTCCTGGGCCAGCACAAGTCCCTTGTGCCAGACTAACTCCAGGTTAGGACTGCGCCCTTAGAGATATACTTGCTGTTTCCCCTTCAGCTAATTTTTAAAAGCAGTGCTTGGATACAATATTTTTCTTCGTTTTGTATGACAGACCCCCATACCATTTTTATCACAAACAGCTTTTCAATTTCAAATTTTCCTCATTTTTTGAGAAGCCGTTTGTGGTATGGCGGGGGATTTGTCACTCAAAATGACAAAAGTCAAGGATTCCACTGGGCATGCCCAAGCAGCTTTTTAAAACATAGCAGCATATTCACCTGGAGCTTTCTTTACTATTCTTTAGGCTCTGGCAAAGTCTGTCTCATTCCCTCAGGCTTTTAATGGCATTGGATGGCTTTCCTGACAACTAGTAATAGATTGATGGCTGTTTTATGGATTTTTAGTTGCTGGCACACTTTTGTTTTTCTTTTTAATCTGCTGTGTTGTCATTTTGGTACTATTTTTCCTATTTTTTTTTTAATTTTAAATTTTCTTTTTTTGTGCCTCTGTGGGCCACACTTATTTGAGTACAGTAAGCCTTTACTGCCAGAGCAGAGCTGAAGAGGATTTGCCCCCCCCCATTCACCATTACGTTTCCCTAGAATGCAGAGCCATGCCTAGGGTGGGCGACACTTGATGCTGTGCTTATTTGGAGGAGTTGGTGTTCCAGACTTTTTTGGGGTGTGTGACATAGGGTACAATCCTAAACTGAGTTAGGCCAGCATAAGCTAAGCCAGCAAAGTTTGGCCAGCACAAGGGCTACCATAAAGCGCATTTGGACCACTGTCTGAGTCAGGGAGGATGGCGCATGTCTGTGTGCTGGCCTCTCTGACTCCGAGAGTGGTCCAAATAATAATAATACTTGGATTTATATACCGCCTTTCTTAGGTCACCAGATTTCTCTGATGACTATAACTCAAGGCGGTTTACATAGGCAGACTTTATTCAGAAACCCGAAGGTTTTTACAATTTATACAGAAATGTTCTATCTTTCAAGAATGTATGTATCTGTATGTATCCACACATACAGATGGATCTTTCTGGATTTAGTCCTTCTTTCTGGCTGATAAATGGCTTCCCTGCTCCCACCAGAGAAGTGGCTGAACTTCGGCACAACTCCCCCTCACACAAGGCAGCCGAAGCTCAGCTGTTAATCAGCCGCAATTAACGAGGTCTGCCGCTCACAGAGACTTCCGGCTGTCCCGAACTGGCGACCTTCAGATCTTCAGCTCTTATCTTCAGGCAAACGGAGGCATTAACCCTCTGGACTAAATCTTCTGCCCATACTTTACAGTGTCCCTTTACAAACATACTTTACAGTGTCCCTTGTGCCAACCAAGGCACAAGGCTTAGTTTATGCCGGCCTAACTCCAGTTTAGGATTGTGTTCATAACGATGTAATCATGCCGCCCCAACCTTTTCCATTGTTGCATTGCTTTTAATGCAAAAAGCCCTCCTTCGGACAGCCTCCGTTCTGAGATCTTCATCCCACTCCAGGCCCAGTTACTTCATGTTCCCACCACCAAGCAGCAAAAACACGATTGTTGGAGAGAACATGAAATGACTGGGCCCCGAGAGGGCCAAAGATCACCCAACAGAGGCTCAGGTGGTGGGGTGTCACCTCAGGTGCACCCAGTGGTTCTAAACACCTTGGGTTCTGTCCTGTTAATCAATTCTGTGCGCCAACGGGCTGGCTGATAATAAAGAGATACTGGCTCTATAATCCTTTTAAAACAGGTTGTTTTTTTTCCCCAAACTGTGGGTCAGGTCATGTCCAGTGGGTCCTGGGTTGGGCCCTCTCACTCATACTTGTGTGTGGATGGCTCCAAATTGAAGCCCTCCAGATGCAGTTGGAGGCTGCACTGCACTCCGCAAGGCTCAGAAGCAGCCAAAGTCACTTCCTGGTTTGCTTCCAGGTTGGTGGAAGTGACTTCTGGTTGCTTCCAGAGGCCTGTGGAGGTCTTCTGAGTGCTGAGGAGGCCTGGAACCAGAGAAACAGGTGGGTGATGGTGGTGGAAAGTTTGAGGACCACTATTTTAGGGTGCAATCCTAACCTGCTTTCCAGCACTGACATAATGGTGGCAATGGGGCACGTGCAGTGATGGGATTCAGGGGTTCTATAGAACCGGTTGTTAAATGGCCGGGCCCTGCCCACTCACTTACCTCGGCTGGCTTCAGCTCCAGCTATGATGTCATAGAACCGGTTGTTAATTTATTTGAATCCCACCACTGGGGACGTGGTGCATTCCGCAATGGAGAAGTAGTCACAGAGGACTCCTCAAGGTAAGGGAATGTTTGTCGCCTTACTATGGAGTTGTGTTGCTCTTACCCCAGTGCTGGAAAGTTGGTTAGGACTGTGCCCTAAGGCAGCAGAATGCAGCATTGCCCTAAGGCAGCAGAATGCTCCATTACTCAAAACTGAAGATCTCTCTGGGCCTCCCATTTCCCCTTTTTATCCAGTGGCACTTACTCCCACATGCAATCCTTTCCGCGATTGAAACAAATATTTTTGATTATCTATCCATCTATGTATTAGACAAAGGCTGCATTTCTCCTCATACTTTCCTGGGAGTAGGTCCCACTGGATAAAAAGGATTTACTTCTGCGTAGACGTAGATAGAATTATGCCAAAAGTCAGTTTTGTTCTTAAAATGTTCTGTTTTGTCACTACTCAGTCATACTGTATGCCCTCTTGAGTTTAATGGGACTTAGTCCCGGGTAAGTATTTACAGGATTGCAAACTTAATTCTGTAAGAAAAATAAACCTTGGCAAGCAGAAAAGTAGTATCCAGGAATAGTAACAGTCCCCTAGGAATCGTAACAGATCGTCTTAGAGATTTTTATTTTTTTTATTTTTGGCCAAGTTTCCTATTTCCAGCAGCAGCAATGTTCAGGGAAATGTGTAAAAAAACTTCCAGAGTACAATTATAGGCAGAGTGTTTTCCTTATTCCCTAAGTATTTGAGGCTGACTCAGGGCGCAATCCTAACCAACTTTCCAGCACTGGGGTAAGGGCAGTGCACCTTTGATGTAAGGGAACTAACACTCCCTTAGCTTGAGTAGGCCTCCATGAATGCGCCCCAACTGCAGGATGCCAAAGATATAGCACATGCCCCATTGGCACAACTACGTCAGTGCTGGAATGTTGGTTAGGATTGTGTTCTTATGCTGCAGTGGCGTTCCTACAGGGGGGGGGAATGCTTAGTTTTGCAGGAGGCTGAGCTCCTGTGTAACGGGGCCCCTCCCCCTTGCCTTCAGACCATTCTCAGCTTGGAGAGCAAAGCCTCCAAGCCAGCTCTTTGAGCCATGAATGACTCTAGAGGCAAGGAGGAGGGATCGCATTACACAGGAGATCAGGCTCCTGCAAATCTTGGCATTCCCCTCCCCCCATAGGAATGCCACTGTTATGCTGTACAGTAGGAAATCTAAACCATATACCCGCAAACCTGAATTCAGCTCTGCAATGTTGGAGAGAGGAAGGGCGAAAGGGAGAGGGGGGAAGAGAAGTGAATGCTTGGATTCAGTACATTTAGATAGGTAGATTTTCAAAAAAAAAAAACTTTGAAAAATTAAGTAATTTTGTACTTCAAATGCATATTTCAATAAGCTTTCAGCCAGGAACAGATTCACAGGCAATCTATTCTTTGTTATTAAATTCAGGTTTGCTCCCATCATTCCAGCATAGCTGGCAACAGAAGTTACATACAAATGGTCCCATGGAAAGGCTGTGACCTGTATGGTATTTAGAAGTCC
The DNA here is from genome assembly GCA_029204185.1 of Lerista edwardsae. NCBI lineage: Eukaryota > Metazoa > Chordata > Lepidosauria > Squamata > Scincidae > Lerista > Lerista edwardsae. Next base: position 44,393,145 of record JAJKFI010000002.1, on the reverse strand, counting down.
ACAGGAACATATAGGAATGAACACAGCAGTTGTTCCTTCATACTCTGTTATTACAGAGAGAACTGGGGGTCAAATTGCATGAATGATAAATGGAAGGTGCTCAAAATGAGTTAGTTCTCTTTTTGAACGTTATACATTGACCTTGGCAGTTTTGACAATTGCATCCATCATGGCTAAGAATCCATTCCAGCAAACCCGTCTGTTCTCTAATATGGCCAAATAAACAGGATTTGTGAATATAAGTATCAAAGATTGATCTTCTGTGCAAATACACTGATTAACAGTTGGTTCCCGGGTCCAGCTTTTTCGTCCTATAAATTATGCGAGCACTATAATTCACTGTGGCACACCTGTAGACAAGAATGTTGGAGTACTTTAATCTTTACTTACAATGGTTCAGTAAGATCAATAGTTGACTTCTGAATATGATAAGGCGACTATTAAAAGGCACAATGTACACAGCAGAAGTTATATTTTACAGCTTTGTGTTCACTGATAGGAAAAGTGTTTGTTGGGCCAACTTCTTCAGATACTTTTATCTTCTTCTGGCCATAAATATTCTCTAGCACACCCAAATAAAATCTAGGTGATTTACTGGGAAACAGGAGGTGTATAACTCTCCATTAAGTATTGGCATGGATTATGTACAAACAAATTAAATGGATGATTTTGGAGTTGGCATAGCATGCAAAGGTGGGGAAAAGCCTAGGATTCTGCTGTTAGACTTGTTGGCCTAAATATGTAGAGGTGGTTCTTGTAGATGAAGGTCTTGTTTATTTTTAACATCCAAAACAGTGTTATTCAAACTGTGTGTCGGGACCCTCACCTTATGATGTAGCCATCTTGGAAGCTGCAGACATTCCCCTTGCTATATTTCTTTTGTGAGTGTTAACAATTTGAATTTTCAAGTGCGGGTTATTTTTTAAAAAAATGTTTTTAGTTCAGTGCTTCTACATAATAGTTTGTCCTAATCTTGCTTTCTGTCAGGGATATTTCACGGTTGTGCAGTTGCTGCAGTCCAAGAATGCCAATTTGCACTTCAGGAGTGTCATTTTATTATGGTACAATGATAGCACTTCCTGCTTGATGATGTCACTTCCTGTCATGACATCACTTCTGGGTTAATAATAATAATAATAATAATAATAATAATAATAATAATACATTTATTTATATACCGCCTTTCTTAATATCACTAGATTTCTCTAATGATTGAACTCAAGGCGGTTTACATAGGCAGACTTTCTCACAAACCCGAAGGTTTTTACAATTTTTACAGAATGTTCTATCTTCAAGAACAACACTCCTACAGATCTTTCTTTCTGGATTTAGCCTTCTTTCTTTAGCCACCCGTCTGTCGTCTGCTGGCTGATGAGGCTTCCCTGCTGCCACCAGAGATGCAGCTGAGTTCAGACACTCCTCCTCCCACGAGGCAGCTGAAACTCAGCTTTTAATCAGCCGCAGTTTCCAAGGTCTGCTGCTCGCAGAGACTTCCGGCAGTCCCGAGCTCACGACCTTGAGATCTTCAGGTGTTATCTTCGGGCAAACGAAGGATCTCAACATGAGTGTCATTCTAAAAAGTGTGTCCTGGTCTAAAACATTTGAGAACTACTGATCTACAAGAACCACCTCTACTTACTTAGGTTGGCATCCCAGGTGCCCCCCCCCGTGCCAGTGCTAGTGCTGTTGGGCCGACACTAGCAGCCATGTCGGCCCAACGGTGCCAGGCAGAGGCTCCTCAGTGCCGCTCCTGTGCTAGTCGAATGGGCCGGCCTGGGGAGGGGGGTAGATCCAGGATCCGGCCAGTAGGCCATGTCCAAGCCTCTGTCCCCAGGCCACGAAGCCCTGATTCGGCAGGCGTAGATTCGAGGAAACCAATGGGGAGGCCAGCCTTGCTAATCCAGCACATTTTAGGGTTGTGCTCTTAAACACATAATATGGGCAGTATTTGTGGCTATAGTGTTGTAGTAGGTTTTGAGCTCAGTACAGATGTCTTATGTATTTTTTCCATCTTTGTACTCAGTTTCAAGTATTTATGGTAAAAGTTGGATTCATCTTCAATTAGTCATCCACATTGTTCTTTATTTAGAAGACAAGGGATTACGATACCTTTGCATCATTAGACTACAGCATCCTTTTAGACAGATCACGGGACAGATGGGACTGTTAAGGCTTATAAGGCTAAAGGCTGTGTTTTTGTAAACAGTTGAGATGGGTTGTTGCTGAGTTCCTTATCTAATTCTTACTCTTCCTTTGTCACATGTCTGTGTTGTGGGAACAGGGCAAATTGCAGTGCAAATATGTGTTATATTTAGTTCCTTTAAGCACACAATCCTATGCATGTCTACTCAGAATTAAGTGCCATTATGTTCAGTGGTGCTTACTCCCAGGAAAGTGTGTACAAGATTGCAGCCTCAGAGTCTGTTAATAGATTTTCTGTTACTTATAGAAAGATCTTATTTGAGGAAATCTGATTTAATTGAAAAACTCTCACTTATGTCAGCTGGGAAACATCTGAAATGATGGGATGACTGGACTAAATAGATTTAACTCAAACTACTCCTGTCTAAGGAACTGGGTGGTGTAAATGTGAAGTGGATGGAGCTATATAGGAATTGTGAAATTGTGAACATCTTCCAGTGTGTGCAGATAATACCTAACAACTCAGTGCAATGGGACTAGATATATTTTTAACATTTCCATGTACAGTTAAGGATAACTTTAGAGCTTAGGATTGATGTGGTTTTAGCATGAATGGAAGTCTTTCCTTCCTGCTACACAGAAGGAACTATAAAAAAAACAACCAAGAGTGGATTCATGGCTTAAGGAATTAGAGATACAGGTAGTAGATATCAAAGGCCTCATACCTAATTCCAAATGACACAATCTCAGGCACCAGAAGGAAGAAGGCTAGAGATTCTCCCACTGAGGCTCAGATAGGATGGGGTGAGAGAGAGGAACAAGATCGATAGCCGCAGGTCAAGCCTTGAGCCTATTACAGGGGATTATTATCATTAGCGAGATTAGACATACTGGAACAGTTCATTGAGTCCAGTATTCTGGCCTTGATGGTGGTGCTTTAAAAGCAGAGCTGATTGTCCCTTTCAGCCCTGCTCAAAATAGAATCTACTGGATGTTGTGTGACTTTTTATTAGTGGCTGGCTAATGGAAGCATAACAAGTTCCCCACCATGTAGCAGAACCGATAATGATGGAGATGAGATCCCTTTGCAAACAAACCCACCCAAGTTCTTCCTTTGCTCCCCCGCTGGAGCTTCAATCATATGTAGGATACAGGCACGCAGGGAGCCTTACAAACAGATGGGGAACTTTGCTAATTAGTTAAATCTCTTCTCATTGCAGCACACAGAACATCTTGATAATTTTATTTACATGGAATGAACCGAGAATGTGAATGTATGAAAGATTCCATAGAGCAAATTCTTGGAGAATAAACGCGATGCCAGTTTGGTGGGCCAGATGGTGGAGGGGTGGGGTTGGAGCTGAGCGACCTGGGCCGAAGCACCATCTCTGCCAGGGACTCCTTTTATGGACATAGACAAGTTGCTGCAGTTTATTCTCATGGGCTCATCTGTAAAATGGGACTACTAGGACTCAAATGGCGCATTATGCAAAGTACTTTGGTTCTCTGGTCCACTTGGCTTTTTGTAATCCAAAGCAACTTTAGGAGGGCTGTGTCTGAGCAGAAGTTTCCATGAGAAAAGGGTGCTTCATCATGAAACTCATGGTTCCTTTCAGCTCCAAATAACCTCCCCAATCTCTTTTCGTTGTGGATGACAAAGGCGTTTGCAGAAGGCTATTCTGATCTGAAAAATGAGAAGGTAAGAAGTAAGCAATTTCTCCCCATTTGTCCTTCTTCCACTTACATATAGCCTGCCTGTAAAGCTTGAGAAGGAGACTTGAATCAGAAACTCCCAACAGCCAAGCCAAGGCACCTCACTCCTTGTATCAGGTAAAGATCAGGTAAGTCTCACAAAGGAAGTAATTAACCTTAACCTTGCTGTACAGTGTATTCATCCATCCATCCAACCAACCAACAGGTACTTATATACCGCTTTTCAACACGAAGTTCACAAAGCGGTTTACAGGCAAATAGTTATAATAAAGTTAAATGGCTCCCTGTCCCAAAAGGGCTCACAATCTAAAAAAAAAGGCAGACTGCCAGCAACAGCCACTAGAAAGACTGTGCAGGGGTGAAGAGGGACAATTACTCTCCCCCTACTAAATATAAGAGGAACACCACTCGAAAAAGTGCCTCTTGCCCAGTTAGCAGGGGTACTACCCAGTTAGCAGGGGTACCAGGTGAAGGTGACAACAGCTCCTCAGATAGCCCAGGTGATCTGAAGGTTCATAGGGGCTTAACAAGCCCTATATAATCTTTACTTGCTTTGTTCCTTAGTCTGTGCAATGCATTGCCCTGCAGAGGCGTATCTAGAGAGAGATCACCTCACTAAGTTTTGCAAGCAGTGTCGCCCCTTCAATTTTGGATCCATTCAGTGGTGTAGCTACCTATGGGGTGGGGGGCACAGGGCCCCAGGTGCCATCTTCAGGGGGGATGTCACCACTGAATCCTAAATTCTGAATATCGCGAGTTTACAGCATAATATGGTCATGTTGTATACCAATTAGATGTGGAATTCCATCCAGAATTCAGTGAAAAAACCCAGAGTGTAATATCTCTATTCTATCAAAAGTTATGGCCAAAAAGTAAAAACCAAAAATGATTTTTTTTTTGCAAAATTTGCATTTTTTAAAATCGTGGTTTTTAGGAATAATACCATCATGCTATATACCATTGGATGCAGAATTCCACCCTGAATTCAATGAAAAAAACCAGAGTGTAATGTCTCTACTCTGTCAAAAGTTATGGCCAAAAGGTAAAAACCGAAAATAAAACTTTTTTGCAAAAATTGCGTTTTTTAAGATTGCAGTTTTTAGAAATAATACCATCATGCTGTATAATGTTGATTGTGGAATTTCACCAGGAATTCAATGAAACCCCCCGGAGTGTAATTCCTTAATGCTAGTAGACGTTCTGGCCAAAACAACAACAACAACAACAAAATGCCGTGGGTGTGTGTGTGTAAAAAATTAAGTAGCCCTGGGTGCAAAGTGCCCCAGCTATGCCACTGGATCCATTCATGGCCAACATAGTATCCATTTTGCTCTAGCTGCTCCTAGCCCTTGCCCCATGGTAAGTCGCAAATTGCAGGCGCAAGTCTGAGTGGCTGCAGTGGCCCAAATTAGGTCCACGTGGCACAGGGATGGGGGTTTGGATCCAGCATAACTGCTTGATCCAGAGTCCTTTCCCCACATTCTGCCTCCTCCCTCCCAACTTCCTCCCATTCAGAAAAGCCCCCTCACTGGCTTATCTGCAGCTTCCCCCTGACGTCTGTGAGTCAACTCTGCTGCTTGCATTGGCCCAGCACTCATTTGCATGGCACAGACATGCCTTACAGCACATTTGCAACTGCACTGGGCTGATGCAGGCCACATGTATTGGCCCACTGGCGTATTAGAATTGTACCTTCAGAAGTGCTGGAATCAGACAATGATAATTTGCCAGATGCATAACCATTCAGCTCCTTAAACAATAGAAATATTTAACACATTTAACGTGAACATTAATGTTCCCTGGTGTCCGCATGATTTACCAGTTAAAATGTCTTTGAGTTAAGTGTAAATAGGCCTCAGCTTTTCTAGCTAATCCTTGCTCCTGGTGGCTTCCAGGAAAAGCAGTTTGTTGATCTCTTTGTTGAAAGGCTGCAGTAATCATGTTTGCCGGCGCTTTGCCAAAAATGAGCATGATGGACGTGGCACTGCCTCTTTTCTCTTTCATGGTCCACCCTCCAGCAAACGAATAAAAGCTGAAATTATAAGAGTGGTTCTCACCCAAGCGACACACATATTGGAACACTGCCTCAAAATGACATCAGATGATGGAACCACTTCAGTAAATCCAGTTGCAATAGATTTGGAATGCAAGGACTTGGGGAACATTGGTGGGGAGAGCCTCAAACAGTACAAAATCATTGCACCTTCCCACACTATAGGACTGACTGATTTAAAATCGGCAGAGGCATGATCTTTTGGCTGAAGAATATGCTGCATCCCAGATGCATATTGTTTCGTTTGCTCAACTTGCGTAGAATTCTGGGGGAAACAAGTCTGTAGTTCTGCTGGAGCTGTCTGGTCGACCCTTTCGGGAAATAATTTCCTCAGGGTGGAAGGATCATCTGTTGGGATGGGATACTTAGCAATTGTTACACCACGAACAATCTGTAGAACAAATTAAACAGGACATTTTATGTTTTTTTGAATATCATATTCAACAGAGTTGAATAAAAACTCTGATACATAACTGGATAATGGGTTTAATTTTTCAGTTGCCCTTTATGAGTGATGTGTGTAAGGGTGGCATCCCATCTAAAGAAAACCAGGGAGCATGACTAGAACTTTTGAAACAGATTTATGTGACCCATAAGGAATCTAGGACACATGTGGCACTTACTAAAGTACGCAACTAGCAAAATATTTGCATTCGCCTATACAAATCGACTTCATTGTAACTGTGGAAAAAACTAAAAGTGCAATCCTAACCTGGAGTTAGCTAGCATAGCTAGGCCAGCAAAGTTTGGCTGGCACAAGGGCCACCAAAAAGTGCATTTGGACCACTCTTGGAATCAGACAGCATGGTGCAGGTCTGTTTGCTGGCCTCTCTGACTCCAACAGTAACAGTGTCCCTTGTGCCGGCCAAACATGGCTAGCCTAACTGTGCCTGCCTAACTACAGGTTAGGATTGCACCCTAAGAGAGTTCAGCAAAGCCCAAATTCTAATTCAGGGTCCAATCCTATCCTCTGCCAGTCGTTAGCATGTAGTGCATCTGCCAGAACATGCCCTGCATGCTGTGGTGGGAGTAACCAGAAGATCAAAGAGAGGTAAAAATCTTTTTGGTTTACCTCCCTCGAGGCCATCTGTCCTTCAGTTGAACTCTTCGGAACTGTGCCAAGAATTTTCTGGTGTAAGTCTGGGTAGGTTCATGGAGGCAGGTCCAGGCCCAGAAGGGTGGATAGATTCCTCATGCACTACTGTAACTGATGTAAAAAGGTAAAGGTTTCCCCACGACCGAATGGTCTAGATGTGACCGATTGTAGGGGGCGGTGCTCATCTCCATTTCAAAGCCTGTAAAGCCGGCGTTTTTGTCCGATCATGTGGCCAGCATGACTATGCACCGTAGCTCACGGAACACTGTTACCTTCCCACCGAAGTGGTCCCTGTTTATCTACTTGCATTTAGGTGCTTTCAAACTGCTAGGTTGCCAGGAGCTGGGACAAGCAATGGGAGCTCACTCCATCACGCAGTCTCGAACTCCCAACCTTGCTGATGTAACTGATGTAGGGTAGGGTAAATCTCTAGGGTAAAGATTAGGGGAATTGTCTTTCAGGACTTGAGATGGTTGATGAGCTTTCAACTGGGTTGTCCTTTGTCCTCTTCTTGCAAGGGCTTTGTCCTCTTCTTGCAAGGGTCTTTTGAAAGCAGAGGATATACTGATGGGTAGGAGGCCATCTCCAGGGTCATCCATAACTCCAGTTAAACACCAGCTTGCAGAAGAGCATTTGAGTTGTCCTGCTTGTCCTGCATTGGAAGTGAGTGTTACAAAGCTACTAATTTTCGAACTGTGCTTGGATAATGTTTAGTGGCATCATTAGCTATAACCTTTCCCTTATGGGACAGATAGCAACACTTAAAATGTCAGTATTGCCTAATTATGTCTGCTTCAGGTTCTCCCTACAGAGATCCCTTTGAAGTAATTACAAGCTCGACAAAATGGTGTATTTGTCACAACAAGGATTAATATGTTGTGTAACCCAGTTCGGCAGGACGGGCGTGCTATTCTGAATTTGGCGTTGCTCCGGCGGGTCATTGCACTAGTTTGGGTTTGAGTTGCCTAGAGAGGAAACACCAAGGGAAGACATAAAATGGGGTGCTGAATTAAAATTATGCAATGTGATGGTGGTATTTTTGCTTTCTAAAAATAGGCCTAAAATATGTTGCTACATGATTACTTGAGCATATGAGTCAAATGGGGAAAAAGTTAGCTTTGGGTAGCTTGACTTCTTGTTCTGGTATCCACATTGCAGCTTTGGTAGAGTCCACCCCATGCCCAGGTGCAAGCTGCCCTCCCTCCACCCAAAAATGCCCCCTGGGGTTTGGCGATCCCCACTCTAGGCAATATGACCAGCTGTGTTCATATCTTGAAACTCTATAAGTTAGGAGCAGCGGTGTCACGCTACCGGTACGCTGGGCGGGAGAAACAGGTGAGCAGCAGCCTGCCCGTTTCGTAATGCTCCGTTTCGCCGTCTTTCCCGCCTCCGCAGGGGCGGGAAAGACGGCGAAACGGAGCATTACGCAATGGGCAGACTGCCGCTCACCCGTTTCTCCCACCCAGCGTACCGGTAGCGTGACACCGCTGGTTAGGAGTTTTAAGTAGGGGAGCTCCTGTATATTTCAACACCTACCCATTATTCTCGCCGCCCTACCAGTACATCTGGTAGTCCCATGTTGTGCAGTCCTTATCCTGCTTAGGTAATATGCCTAGCTCACTATAGCAGAAGGCGATAGCAGAAATGGTACGATCAGGTTAGTCTGTATCAATAAAGCTAGCAAGGGGTTTTCCTTTTCCACATAGTTTCTTGTATTAATAGAACAATTCCTACTGACATTTCACTTTGTCCTGAATACTGCTTTAATGAATCGGCAGCTGTCATTCTTACTAGGCAACCAGGTAAGGAAGTGACCATCCTCATTCTGAATCATCCCAAATGGACCCAAAAGTCATAGGCAGCCTGACCGTTGCTTGCTCTTCTGCTATTTGGCTGGGGTTGGCTGTTTACAGAAAATTTCCTGGAACTGAATTCACTGTAGAGACTATTGGTCAGGTTTTATTGGCCCAAATGTTCCCTGAATACAGACTTTCAAATCTTTGCATACACATGTTCAGTTATAAATATAATTGAAGCTAAGTTTCTGACTTTTCTTCTTCAGCCAAGGAATATTAACTGCCCCACATAGCAGAACTCAGAACCGTTACGGATTATTATTCCATACCAACTGGCTCTTCCAAAAGACCTTCATCTTCCTAAGAGACAACATCCATGTATTAAATAATCTCTGACACCTAAGATATGGTTCTCAGATTCTCTTGGATACTTTGTTTTCTAAGCCATTTTCCAAAACTAAATATATTAATATATTTACAGACTAAGTTCTGCATCAGTAAAAAGAAAAAAAAATGGAACCCATGATGTATGATTTGTGGTGTTAATATCTCTTTCTTCCTGAATTTCATGCATCAGGAGTTTGATCAATGTGGCATACTAATATGTAGAAAAGGCCAGAAAAAAATGCCTGCATCAGTCATACACGTTAGAAAGGATACTATGTAAACATTGACACAAAAAGGATTCATAAAATGAATACTTGGATTCTAGCACAAAGCCAAGAGACTATGTGCTAGAATCCAAGTATTTATTTTGTGAATTCTTTTTGTGAATTAGGATTAGGGCACAATCCTAATTTAGGATTAGGCCAGAACAGTTAGGCCAGCAAAGTATGGCTGACCCAAGGGCCACCGTAAAGCGCGTTTGGACTACTCTCTGAGTCAGGGAGGATTGCATACATCCAGAGGCGTTTCTAGGGTGTGGCAGGGGGTGGCACGAGCCATGGGCGCCATCTTGCGGGGGGGCGCCGTTCGCATGGCGCCCCCCCAAAATGGCGCCCACGGCCCGCCCGCTCCCGCCCAGACCCTGCGCCCCATTCTCCTCGCTCCGGCTGGCCTTAAAGAGCCAGCTGGAGCGAGGAGAATGCGCTGCCACCCGGCGCCCCCTCCCGCTTTTCAAGAGGGGCGGGGCGCTGGGCGGCGGCGCATTCTGTTCGCTAATGCCGGCTGGGGCGCCCCAGCCGGCATTAGCGAACCGAAGGAACGCGGCGGCGGCGCCGCGTTGTTCTGTTTGCTAATGCCGGCTGGGGCGCCCCAGCCAGCATTAGCAAAGAGAAAGAACGCGCCTCGGGGCTATGTCATGATGTCACAATGTGACGTCATGACGTTGCGTGCCCCTAGGGGCGCGTTTTCATTGGGCGCCATGGGCGCCCTTTCAAAGAGATCCGCCCCTGCATACATCTGTGTGCTGGCCCCTCTGACTCCGAGAGTGGTCCAAACATATTTTACGGTATCCCTTGTGCCGGCCAAATTTTGCCTGCCTAACTATGCCGGCCTTACTCCAGGTTAGGATTGTGCCCTTAGTAAAGTACAGTAGGGCCTCCTTAACCACAGGTTTATGTATGCACGGCTGGAGGGCCTCAGTCAGAGGACCTTCTGGTGGTGGCCTACCCGTGTTTCAGACACAATTGGAAGTTGCTGGCGCAAACACGGAGTGATGTCAGAAGCCTGGAGGCTTCTAAGGAGGTGCAACAGGAAGTGACGTCAAGAAGCCTGGAGGTGTATGAGGAGGTTGCCACAGCCTCTCGAGGGCTGGGCGTGGCCCCCAGGTAAAATTGTGGAATTGGGCTGGCTCCCCATGGATTTAATTATCCATGGATTTCGGTAACTGCAGGGGGTCTTGGAACTGATTCTCCATGGATACTGAGTGCCCACTGTAGCTCTTCTGCATCAGCCCTTTACCTCTGGACAACAGAGCTGTTATGATGCATGTAAGAAATCTTATTTTAGGGATTCAACCTATACTAAATCCTATTTCTTGAAGGGTTGTGCAGTTTTGACTGCCACTGGGGCTGATGCCATATGTGTATGTTTGAGTCAACTTGGGAGCCACACCTAAGCAGTGGTGTCATTCAAATGATTTAGGAACAGGAACTCACTTTTGATTGGCACTTGTCAGGAACCCGGAACCAGCCACGGAGCCCGTTAGGATCTGGAACTCCCATTCTGGTCCGTTCCCCCTGAATGACATCACTGCACCTAAGCCAATATGTGCAGTGCAGTTCCAGCATCATTACAGCAGAAGTAAATAACAATCAGGAGATTCTGTGGCCAGTAGAGAGGCAAGGAGATGCAATGGGGTAAACAGCAGGGGCAGAGGGAGGGTGTAACCAGGGGTGCAGAATGCTTGGGCACTGGCAGCGGGGGGGGGGGCGCCAGCAGCGCAAAGGCGGCAGAGTGAGGAGGAATCGGCGCATCTTTTGGCCCATCCGCCCTCCCTGGCGCCCATTGCGCTCCAAAATGGAGCTCTTCCGGGCTCAGGGAGGCATGGCGTGGTGGCGCACAGGGGCGGGGCAACGTGCCAGGGGCGCGGTTTCATCGCCCTGCCATGGGTGTGATCCGCGGCCCCGATCCTCTCCATACGCCACTGGTGAACAGCCTAAAAAAAATGGTTAGAAAGCATGCTGTAAAGATCTAAAGCCTTTCAGGGGGCTCGATGTCATCTGCTCTCAGGGTGCAATCCCAAATTGGACTTAGGTCAGCACAGTTAGGCCAGCAAAGTTTGGCTGGCGCAAGGGCTACCATAAAGTATGTTTGGACCATTCTCCGAGTCAGAGAGGCCAGTACACAGACGTGCACCATCCTCCCTGACTCCAAAAGTTGTCCACATGAGCTTTACAGTGGCCCTTGTGCTAGCCAAACCTTGCTGTTAGGAAACTCCATGTTAAGACTGCACCCTGAGTCGTGTCTATACAGAGTCTTGCATATACAAAAGCCATAATTCTAAAACTATTTCTCCCAGGTATACCAATTTCTAAAAGAGGCACTCAAATTAATTACTTAACTGGCGTACCTTTCTTCAACACTAGCAAAAGGATTGCTATGAGAGTAGGATTTTATTTCATGTTGTTCTGTACATTGATATGAGAAAAGCCAAGGAGGACCAAGAATTTAAGCCAATCATGGTTATATCCCCATCTATTAAAGAAACGGGGAGAGAAAGAGAACAAGAAGCCACACCACCCTGACCAGAAAAAGACCCCACTTAAATGCTGGTCTCCACCTTCCCGAAAGCACTGCTATAGTGCAGATCTACAAAGACTAGAATCGCCAACTCAGACAGGCTGACTCCATGATTTCAGGTGTGGTTCTTCAACGGAGAACTTCAAAGCAGGGTAGGCCTCCACTAATTCCGCCTGCCCGTGGATAGTTATGGGTATCAACAGAAGCCATAAATATCAATAGCATCTGAGTTGGCACAGCTGTGATAAGCACCAAGTCAATTCATATTCTCTTTTGTAAAGTGTAACTCTTGGCTGTTTATATCACTTTTGACTTTTTTGTATTGACTCGCTGTTACATTATTTATCTTGCTCCTGGCATCTCATTTAACCATTGATTAGCTAATGCACCTTGCGTTTGAAGTCAGACAGGTGAAGCCTGACATGTAGCCAGCAGTGGTGGCTTTGAAATAAAGACACTCGCCAGCACGCTGCCTCTGAAAGACATTAAATATTTTACAACCCAGTTGTTACTACGCAGCCATTGGTCTTTTCCAACACTCCGAAGAGGTGTGCAGGAGAACCCTGTGGAATTATTGCCTCATTCAGGCATCCAAGTTGCTTCTTAACTGGCAGACACTGTGGTGTAAGCATCCCATTTAAGCAGAATGAGTACTATTATATTACCACTTTGTACCTCGTTCTACAATGTGAACATTATTCACAGTGACAGTCTTTCCATATCTTTTGCTATACATGCAAGGATCACCAATAACTTGGAAGCCTCCACTGGCTTGTCAGAGCCCAGAATAGTTATAATTGATGAATTCCACAAGAACCTGGTGGTTTTGCAATACCCCAGCCCTGCTGTAAATATAGGACCTGTTGGCTGAATATTTGCATAAGCAGTAGTAGGGGGGGAAAAATCTGGTTCTCCATTCAACTGCAAAAACAAGTGATTTGGAAACAGCACGATATATAGCAGAGGACCAGTGTGGTTGTGTGGGTAAACTGAGACTGGGGAGATTTGGACTGAAATCTTCATATAGCCATTAAGCTCACTGGGTGAATTTGAGCCATCTCAGACTAACCCAATCCTGAGTCCAGCGGTGTTATGCTGCCGGAACGCTGGGCGGGACCTCCAGGTGATCAACAGCCTGCCCATCGCGTTCTGCAGCGTTACGCCGTTTGCGTAACGTATGCAAGCGGCATAATTGGTTACACAAATGGCGGAATGCTGCGGAACGCAACGGGCGGGCTGTCAATCACCCAGATGTCCCGCCCAGCGTTCCGGCAGCATAACACTGCTGCCTGAGTCCCATAGTGCTGGCAGTATGAGAATACTGCCGGCACTGGTGTTGTAAAAATCCCAATGATGGCGGTAAGCTGTTACCACTGGCGCTGAGCCAATGCTGGCCCCAACTTCCCAGAGGTGGCAACACAATGCCAGCGGCAGTCATTGGCATTGCTCCTATTCTGGGTGGGGCAGGAGGCTGTTCGCCGCCAGATCCTGACTTCCGTGTCGGACCACATGGCCCAACACAGAGGCCCTCACCTCTGCCTCAAAATAGCCAGTGCAGTGAGTAAACCCATCACCTGCCCTATGCCCTTACTGTGGGGGAAGGAGATGAACGGCCCCTTCTCCCGCAGTGCTTCCCATGGCTGCCTGGCTGCTAAGGGATGCAGTGGTAGCTGCTTGGCTACTGCTGTTCGCACGGGCGGTTGGGCAGCTCGTGGTTAGGCTGCCTCAGAGCTGTTCCGGAGATAAAATAGGATAGGAGAGAGAACTACATATGCCAGCCTGCTGGCCTTGAAGGAAGAGTGGGACCACTCTTGGAGTCAGGGAGGATGGTGCACGTCTGTGTGCCGGCCTCTCTGACTCCAAGCGTGGCCCAAACATATTTTACGGTGCCTCTTGTGCCCGCCAAACTTTGCTGGCCTAACTGTGCCAGCCTAACTCCAGGTCAGGACTGTGTTCTCAAATTGGGTGCAGGAGTGGGAAATTCTACTTGCTATGTGGAAGGATAGTACAGATCAATCCATGTTGATGACTAAATTTTTCTGGCCAAAAGAGGACACAGTCTAAATTTAGGCAATTGGGGAGACAACAAAGTTGGGTCTACTCACTGCACTGGCTATTTTGCCGGTGCAGAGGTGAGGGCCTCTGTGTTGGGCCATGCAGCCTGACACGGAGAGGATCTGGAGCCGAACACCCTCCTGCCCCACCCAGAATAAGAGCAATGCTGGTGATCAGTGACTGCCGCTGGCATTGTGTTGCCACCTCTGGGAAGGAGAGGAGAATGGAAGAAGATGGAAAGGAAAGATATTGAGAGAGGGGAGAAATGGCAGATGCAGAGATATCTAGATGAATGTGAGCAAATGCTTGATTGTTCATACTTAAGCTTTATTTTAGAACAGTGTTTCTCAAACTATAGATCGGGTTCTACTTGGTGGGTCACGACCTGATGTCAGGTGGCTTGCGGAAAGCTGGGAGCCATCTTGGAAGCCGAAGCCCTTGCTGTATTCCTTTTATGAGTGTTTACAGTTTGGATATTTAAACGAGGGTTCTTAAAAAAAATGTGTTTAGTGTTTTTACATAATATTTTGTCCTAATCTTGCTTTCTATCAAGGATGCTTCATGGTTGTGCAATTGCTGTTGTGCATGGTTGTGCATGGTTGTGCAAGAATGCCAGTTTGCATTCCAGGAGTGTCATTTTATTATGTCAAAATGATGTCACTTCCTGCTTGATGATGTCACTTCTGGCTATGACATCACTTCCAGGTTAATGACTTCTGATGGGTCCCAAAATGAGTCCCATTTTAAAAAGTGGGTCCTGATGTAAAAGGTTTGAGAACCATTGTTTTAGAACATAGGGACCCTGCTGGATCAGAAGAACTTGGGAGCACAATCCTAACCTGGAGTTAGACTGGCACAGTTAGGCTAGCAAGGTTTGGCTGGCACCAGGGCTACCATAAAGCACATTTGTACCATTCTCAGAGTCAGGGAGGATGGCGCATGTCTGTGTGCTGGCCCCTCTGACTCCAAGAGTGGTCCAAATGTACTTCATAGTGGCCCTGGTACCTGCCAAACTTTGCTGGTCTAACTGTGCCGGCCTACCTCCAGGTTAGGATTGTGGCCTTAGTCTGGTACCCTCTTTCCCAAGTGCCCATCTAGATGTTTCTGGAAATAATACGTAACGAAGGCAATAAGCTTCCCCCACTGCCCTCACCTCAGCAACTGATAATCAGTGGTGTAGCAACTCTGAATATGAAGCTGCCATTTAGCTATCATGGCTAATAGATGTTGCTTGACGTAACCTTCATGAATGGGCTCGATTCCTTTTTAAAGCCATGCAAGCCAGCAGCCATCATCCCATATCATGGCAGTGAATTCCACAAATTAAGTATTATATGCTTTCGGTGAAGATGTGAATTCTTTCCCCTACCCGCCCCCCCCAGCCTTATGCCAATCCATTTTACTTTGCTTGAAGACGAATGTTTGCCACATGCAAATGTGCTCACCCTTTTATTTCAGCAATTAGAAGTAAAAGCGAGGACTCTGTTGAGCCGGCAAAGCAGACATTAGCGATCAAAATAAAGAACTTCTCAGAGATTGCTCCGCTACCGAAGCAAAAAGGGAAAGCAGTGATGTGTGTTCATTTTGCATTGTAATATGGACACACAGCACCCTCTACTTTCTCTTGATCAAATAACACACAAAGGCTTGGGAGGTGGGGAAATTCTGGATGCTGTTTCTCTGCAGATTTTTTTTTTCTCACAGAGACCAGAAGAAAGAATTTGTCTATAGGGTTCATTAACAGTTGGCCTCTGCTGGCAGTAACCCATGTTATATAGGCCACCATTGTGACATCCTCAAAAGAACTCCCTGAAGGAGGCAAAGTCTAGAAGGGGAATATCTACTCTGAAGTTTCCCACCTTCCCTGAACTATATCTGCAGAGCCACCCCAGGAGGGGAGAAGGGAGCTTTGAAAAATAACACCTTTGTTATTCCAAGTGTTAGAGATGAAGCAGAGTTTTCAGATGGCCCCAAGCTTTTTCTGCACCCTTCACCAAACACAGATGGAAACTGGACTCTTTGAACTGCTTTGAAAGTCGGTTACCATGCATTGCTTTGGGGCCTGTGAAGCAGCCATTGCCGATTCCTGTCTGACTGCAATTTTTATGGCTATGTGATGACAAGGGATTAAATAGCTCGTTTTAGACACGGGCGGCTCAAAATGCCAAAAAATAACAATAAAGACGAAAACACCGAAGGCTGCAAGCTTGCTTGGGAGGAAGTCTCACTGGACACTGCAGAATTCACCACTGAGGAAAAAAAACTTCTAGGATCAGGCTGCAAAATGGTTAGTAATTTCTTGCTCAAGGCAAAGCTGCAAAAGATGCCAAAGGAATTTTTTTCATTAAATTAATTTCTTCTAAATCTTCTAAATAAGAATGATGGGGCTTGTATACAAGCTGTTTATGTTTTACACACACACACACACACACACACACACAGAGAGAGAGAGAGAGAGAGAGAGAGAGAGAGAGAACACGATCCTAACTGGAGTTAGGCCAGCACAGTTAGGCCGGCAAAGTTTGGCTGGCACAAGGAACATTGTACAGCACATAGACGTGCACCATCCTCCCTGACTCTGAGAGTGGTCCAAGCATACTTTATGGTGTGCCAGCCAAACTTTGCTGGCCTAACTGTGCCGGCCTAACTCCAGGTTAGGTTTGCTCTCACACACGCACAGTCACACCGACACAGACACACACACTGCAAACCTAGCAGCAATGTGTGGTGTGGGGGTGGCAGGTGAGGCAGCAACACCCTGCCAGGGTTCTTAAAAAAGAACTGCCACTGGTGGGACTGTGATAACACAAACACTTGCAACTCGTGTACTCTGAAGGAGGGCTTGCGTGATTACAGCTGCAGTAGTGGCAGCAGCAGAAGCAGAGGCACTTTTCAAAGAACTTCAGTGGGTGTTCCTGCCTCACCTGCCACCCGCACACCGCTCATCCCTGAAACCTAGCCTGAACAGAAAGAATATCTTTCATGCCACCGTTTTAGGCATGCCACCAAATGTACCAAAAAGAGTGCATACCATTTTACATTTGGGATTATGAATTCTTTTGGCACGGTTCATGGAAAAAGACGCATTCAGCACAATCCTATGCATGTCTACACAGAAGTAAGCCCCACTGGATGTAATGCTTACTCTCAGTTAACTGTGTACAGCATCCCTCTTGTGCACTGGGTTCACTGGCACAAATGACCGAATGCCCCATGTGTGAAACAGTGATTCCCCAACGTCTCACCAGAGCAAGTGGGTTGTTGGCAAGGTAAGGGCAGTTTGCAGTGGGGAGTGTGCCATGAAGAGGGTAGGAGGGAGACAATCTTGGCAGCAGCTGCATTTGCTGAGATCCTATTCCCCAAAACATCCCTCCAGGAAGGAGGGGCTGTAAGTGACTGCACACTGATCCAGGTCTGTAGAACTTACTGGTTAGTGTGCTCATTCCCTTCCTGCTCCCTTCTCTTCCCTCTTTGGAATGGCAAAACCCTTGGTGATATCGATCTCCTGCCACCAGCCCAGTAGATCAGTCTTGCTAATGGCAGAAGCTCCCTGGGCTGGACACCCTCATCGAAGAACAATACTGAACCCCAGGAGTTTCTATCTAAATAATCTTGCAGTAGTGCCTGCAGAGCAAGGAGACATTATAACCCACAGTACTTCCATACAAAGAACCAGTCAGACTCCAGGTTAAACTGTAACAGGTTTATTAAAAGTCTAACAAAAGGAAAAGGAGATAAAACCGAATGAACTAGAAAAAGAATAAGGATAATCGAGTTTGGCTTAAAAAGGTTTAATTGACCTGCAGTAATACTAGTGACCAGCAGATGGCACTGAAGTGCTGCAGAATCTCATACCTGCACTTTAACTCAGAGCAGCTGCTGGAAATTTTGAAAAGGCTTATAATGCCATTGAGGAGACAAACTCTAAAATCAGCTTAAAATCCTTACTGTTTTCTGACTAAAAAACTGTTCCTTGAGCTGCTGGAATGCCAGCGCAAGGGCACCATAGGATTTGGGGCTTAAACTGGATTCTTCCCTGCCAAACTCCCTTCCCAGCAGTTTTGAATGATTTTTCTCATTGACAGTTCATTGTAAATGAATGTAGGAACAAGATTTAATAGTCAAACTCCCTTCAAACTGCCAAACTCCCTTCCCAGCAGTTTTGAATGATTTTTCTCATTGACAGTTCATTGTAAATGAATGTAGGAACAAGATTTAATAGTCCGATCCTATCCTGCTCCCTGCCAATGCAGCTGTGCCAAAAAAGTGCATGCTGTATCCAGTGGGGAGCGGGCTGATAAGGAGACTACAAAGGGAAAAAGGGAAATTATTATCCCTTACCCCACCCCTCCTTGGCCCTGAGCCAGCTCTGCAGTTGTTGCAAGTCCAAAGAGAAGAAAAGGATGGGGAGGCTTGAAAAGGGGATAGGATCCATAGCACACCATAGTTACTGGCTCCACCCCATCCTGCCACCTCCGTGCCCGTGTCCCCCCCTTTCCTGATCAGTTTTGCCCCCTCCCAGGCCCTCCCACCCAGAGACAAACTGAGCGCCGAGTGCACCCATGGCAGGGCGACGGACCGCACCCCCAGCACATCGCCACGTCCCCGTGCATCACATCACCACACCTTCCTGCGCCCAGAATAGCTCCATTTTGAAGCGAAAGACACCAGGGAGGGAGGGAGGGAGGGCCAAACAGCACAGTTTACTCCACACAATGGCGCCCTGCCGCTGCCGGCGCCCATGGCTCGTGCCACTCCGGGCTACACCCATGCTCTGCCTCTGCTCCCACCCGCACTGATGCCTTACATACTCTGGTGGGTGCAGCACACTTGGAGTGCTGCCACCTCTTGCAGCACTCCTCTTTTTAAGGTGGCAGATGGGAGCCACGGCAAAAACATGCCTACTGTCTAGTCTGCTGGTAGCAAAAGCTGGTCTTTTTACCTGCTGCCTTCTTTGCATATGGCTCTGTTATGAGCCATACGCATAACAACAAATCCTTCTGCTCTAAAAGAGGTATTTGCAGGGGAGAAACAGAAGGTGGAGTTGTTTGCTTAAGCCTTCTTTCACCCACTAGTTCTCCCTTGCAAATACTCCCCCCCCCAGGGGTGTAGCTAAAGAAGTGCAGGGGGTGCAATTGCACCGGGCAACAAGCTTTAGGGGGGCAACAAGCTGAGCTTGACAGTAGCAGCCCAAATGGTGATAACCTTGCTATGCATGAATAATACCATCATGTTATATATCATTGGAAAGATAATTTAATGCAGAATGCAATGAAACAAACCAGAGTGTAGTATCTTTATTCTATTAAAAGCTATGGCCAAATCCCCAGAAAACAAAAATACGACTGTCATGTAAAAATCATGGTTTGTTAAAATAGCCATTTGTAGGAATGTGGAATTTCATGCAGAATGCAATAAATAATAATAATAATAATAATAATAATAATAATAATAATAATAATAA